>CM032426.1:12190794-13390794 GCA_019049465.1 Dryas iulia moderata
TTGGCTGAAAGGCGTTGTATTTACTATTTTTAAAATACGCTATATAAAAAGAGTTTCACATGGAACATTGCACAAATGGCGCGACTTCCTACAAACTTTAAACCTTTATTTCACCACCTTTAGAGTCGGATATTTCACAATCGATGGACAATCTAAGAAAGTTATATTTTTAATAAATATACAGAAATTAGATTTCATGGCTATAACTTCAAAACTGATGGAATTTCATACACTCTGTAAACCAACTGTTAACCACTATTTCCCCCTCTTAACAGGTGAATTTTTAAAAATCCTTTCTGATTGAGCGCCTACGCTACAAAAAAGTTACAATAAAGCGCCGCTCAGTATTTCTTGCGGGGAATCGTTTTTTTTGAAATAATACTTACAATAAAAATATTATAAAATAAACAAAAATTATAATTAAAAGTCCAATAAACTTGTACAAAAAAATTAAAATAAAAAAAATAAACAAAAAAGAATAGACATCCATGTGAGGATCGAACTATGGACCCTAATAAAAAATAACCATAAAAAGCAAGCGCTCTTTCAACTGAGCTATCACAACTTTGTCAATAATCGCGAAATTGACATTCGTATACTATGTATAAAGTCATGTTTTGGCAGCTTTTTATCAATTGTTTTGCCGTCTCGAAACCTCTCCAGTAACATTTAAACTTTATGGTATGGTATTAAAGTTCAAATTGACTTTTAATAATTATAACGAATATTTTGTATGGGAGGATAGAAAAGTGTTGTTTTAAGACCTTTTCAGATTTTTTTTTAATTTTTTCTCTCCGTAACTACAATCCTCGTACTTCAAGGAATATTCTAAAAAAAGAATTAGCGAAATCGGTCCAACCGTTCACCGAGTTTTGCGCTTACCAACATATTCGGCGATTCATTTTTATATATAAGATGAAATGGAATTTGAATATAAGATTTGTAAATCTTAGAGAACTGCAAATTATATTACTTTATATTGAAATGTCAAATGTATGTAATATACTGTGTAATTAATAAATAGTAACTATTTATTTTGCGGCGTTAAGTTCCGCCACTTAACACGTAATGTCTCCGAATGGCGGAAAGTGGGGAACGGATTGACTTAATACTAGGTTTCCTCTGTCTACCCTGCAGTGTGTGGGATACAGCGGGAAGCTAATAAAATATTTTATACGCGAACTGACATCTTTTTAACACTATTATGTTTCAATATTTTTTAAAGTGTTATCGACGCATACATTTTATTGCTAAAAACTAAAATAATTTGTAACAAGCAATTAAAAATTTAAACGCAGCTTGATATAAACGTATGATTCAATGGCTAGAACGCTTAGGCGTAGCTTCCAAAAGGCGCAAATTCGAGTCCGGGTTCAAATAAAAGGTGAAGGCCGAGAGTACATACTCTACATGGAGTAAAATCTGTATATATTTATTATAATGTTCCGCAACTCATGAATACCGCAATTGTCTGTAAATAAGGCACTGTACAAAGAAAGATGATGCTGTTAAATATATAGAAATCTTTTAAATATTTCTAAAAAAAAATATCCTGATCTGATTAGGGGCCGTCCAAGTATTACGTAAGCAGATTTTTTACAATTATTTACCCCCATCCCCCTTGTCAGCAAAAGTAAGCAAAACGCTTATCCCAACATTTTTTAAAATCATTGGCTTGGTGGTAGGAGATCGTTCTCCGACTGGCTCGCGACCACTATCGTGTCAAAGACGAACCGCCAAACATCTGATGATGTGTTCCGGTTCGATGACATGTATGCCAGCTCTCCCTATTCCCACCATTCCCATCCTTCCTCCCTCCTTCTGTCCTACATCCCCAAGGCTGACAACGCATCCATAACTCTAATGTTGTGGATGTCTATGGGCGAAGGTAACCACTTAACACCAGGTGGGCCTTCTGCTCGTTTGCCTCCTTTATTCCATAAAAAAAAAAAAAATCATGTATGGTTTTTTCATATTAAAATGTAAATAATTACCGATGACGTAATCATCACCTAGAATCGCTTATCCCCATGTCATCCAAAATATAAGCTTAGACCCCCGCCCCCCTATACTGCTCACCCAGTATCATGAATGCAATCTCATGCACCATCTAGTCTCTAAATTAGGAAACGGGGAGTCTAGAAACTACTTCTACGATTGTCACAGTACTTTTACTGGCACATAACTGGTGTAATAAGCCGTAATGTAATTTTAGAATTATTTTTTTTTTTATTTCACGCGGACGAAGCCGCGGGCAACAGCTAGTCAATAATAAATATACCACCCACATTTACGCATATCAAAAGTTGGAATATTATATAGAATTGATATATTGATCAAAGGTATGTTAATAGCCAGAGGGTATTTCGAAGAAACCGAGTTCTGAATTACGAGTTACTTTCAAATAATATGTTTATGATTCGATATTAACTTGGCTGACTTCTACCAATATGGTAAATAGCTTGCCGGGGCGAAGTATAACATTATATCCAAGAAAATTATTAACATAATAGAATAACAATAAAAAAAGTTTCAATAACAGGAATTCGATTACTAAGTGTAGTCATAATTTTTCATTATTTTCTGAGTTTTTGTACGTTTATTAGTTTGATGTTTAATATTTTGCACACAAAGAGATGGTTCTCTGTTCTCTTTTTTATTCTTTCGTCAATTTATTTTAAATAGAAATATGTTAAACAGTCAATGAAGAACATTGAGACTGATCGTCGAAATGTTTTTGATTTTGCCTTTTTGCTTGTTGGCACATAATGAATGTTTTTTTATAGTTTCATGGTGTATCCCGCAGGGTAGGCAGAGGGAACCTAGTGTTAAAACACTCCTTTCCCCGCTTTAAACGTTTCGAATTTAGACAAAAACCGGAGAACGGAGGTTCAAGATACTAAGCCTACCTTACTATGCGGAATGGTTAAAAAAGCAGCGTTGAGTTCCGTCCTCAAGCGTGTAATACTTCACATGCAGCGAAAACCGGAGTACAGGATTTCTTTACATTAAGTTTAACCTAAAATAATAATAAATAAAAACACTTTAATACAAATCGGGCCACACGTTTGGACACACAGAGTGAATCATCACTAACAGCTCTCTTTCAACATACTCTACCCAAAAATAAAAAAAGAGAGTAAATGAACAAAAAGGTTAAAAGAATAAAGAAAACAAAGGAGCAAATAATCAAATCTTGCAAATGTAGGCTTCTATTACTTTGTTTCCACGTAACAAAGGGAAAGGGCTTAGATGACTACATTTAAGATGCCAAAAGTTTCGAGTGAAAGCATTTTTTGCTCCCTTCAGTAGAAAATCGCCTACAAAAGACTATTGAAAACTTATAACGAGTGCAAAATGTAAAGATAAATTGTAATCATAAAGGGAAGAGTACATATTTTATGATTATTATGTCTTCAGTGTCCATATAATGCAGGAAAGTCATAAAAATATGAGGTTCTTCCGGAGTTCATATACATAATAATAGGAGGTGAAAAAAAAACATGCAGTAGTTGTACCCTTTCCGGCTTACGTCTTTTGGACTACCCTGCTAGGAAAAAGCGAAAGTAAAAAAACTCAAATCGAAGCGAAACTAAAAGAACAGCAATTATTTTTTAGGCATGTTTAGATTCTGTCTTTAATAAACCTATTAAGCTTACCTCTTTAGGTTATTTATACTGAAGTATTTAAATATTTAAGTATATTTTCATTTTTAAGTATACTTTTCGAAGTTCGAAAGATTTTTTTACTTTACCTGAGCAATTTTTTTTTGTTTTTGTAGATAAAACAGTCATATTCAAAAGTTTGACATTAAAAATATTAATTTACTACCGGTCCGGTTACAGTTTCGCCCTGTGAACTATTCAATTAAAGCTGTTTTGTTACATTGCAATCCTTCGGTGCGGGCTTTCGAAACATAAACTCTCCATGTTTGGCCCTAGGTTATCAATTATATTTATGCCAAAATTCTTTAGTCAGTTCAGCGGTTTAGAAGTTTTTTACAAAGTTTCATACCCTATTTCATCCGTTTAGTGGTTGACATTAGAAAAAAAGTCACTTTTGTTTGATTCTGGATTTTCAACTATTTTCATTCTGAAACATTTCATTCTAACCTTAGCAGTAGATTAGCTATTAAAACGCAACAGGCAGACAGACATATAGACATAGACTTTTGCATTTATAATATTAGTATGGATTCATATATTATAGTATGTATTAGTTATATAGTATTTAAATTATTTTCTTTCCTTACTCTTAACCTTTAAGCCAAATTTTATACTCTTTCGTCCGCGGAATTTTCATAAAAAGTGGTAAAAAGTTTCTCCTTCGTGTTTTTATATAATGATGATATACCGTTGGATTCTGAAACACACAAAAAGTTCTTAATGTACAGACAGTGTTAAGGGCATATGAAAGACTAAGGATATTTCACCTTTTCTTTATATTATGTGTACTACACAAATGTACGTATAAATCTATTATATTATAATAAAGAGGTAAAGTTTGTAACTTTGTTTGTAAGGGGTAATCTTAGGAAATACTGAAGCAATCATAAAAATTCTTTTACAATTAGGAAGCTACACTATTCAGTAGTACTCTGGCTATTTTTATTATGATTGAATAGAAAGTTCAAAAAATCCCAAAGTGAATAAAAGTTGCAGATCACGCGAAGCACGAGCGGGTCGCTAGTAGGCAATATTTTAAAAAAATAAGTGATAAAAAATGTATGTAAATATAATATAAATATATGTTTAGGACAATCCATTCGTGGCGCAATTTTAACGAATCGGGAGCAACGAAATGTACTCTAAGTTAAAAATCCCTTCGAAGCATTTTTATTTTAGTATGCGTTTAGAGTAGAGTGATTTTTAAAGTAGTTTAAGAAAAAAAACCTTTTGAATACTTTTAAACATTTTTGAAGTGTTATTCCATACTAAGGAAAGTTTAAAAAACATTAAGAAAATGTATAAAAATTGTAGATAAAATAAAATGTTTAATTTTATGCCAAAAATGCTTTACATAATTTTGTAAACTACAAATTTTATAACTGCTGAACCGATTTTTACCAAGCATTATCTACAAATAACCTCAAGAAAACTAAGGCTCACGCATCAACTTTGTAATTCCATAAATTAATTAATATTTCAATTTCATAATATTTGCATGTAAAAATTTTATTATTATGTAAATTTCTGACGCCAGATTCGAGGTTGTGGGTTCAATTCCCACTCGAAAAGTGGAAATATTCAATATTTCGAGAAAGAATAAAAGCACGGCGTTAAGTTCCACTTAATACGCAATGCCTCCGAATTCAGCAGAAAGTTTGGAACTGAATGTCTTAACACTAGGTTTTCTCTCCCTACCCTGCTGTGTGCGGGATACAGTGTGAAGCTAATAAAAAATTCTGAGTTATTATATATTTACATAATAAAAAAGCAAAAATAAAGAATTTTTACGCGTTTTCCTTTATATCAAGATAGATAGAGGGATCCTAGTTTTATGTTTTCCGTTCTCGCTTTCCACGTGCAATCGAGTTGAGTTGTGGAATTAAAACCTGCGATTTGTATTAGGTATCAAAGTGAACAAATGAAAATTATTTAATTTAAATTTTATACAATTTTATTGTTTCGGTGGAGTAAGTTGGGTGACCTATTAGTTAGCAAATCTTCTATAGATTTGATAGAAAAAAAGGAAAACGAACACTCGTGGCGCTACAAAAACAACCTTTAAATATTTATAATTACAACCTTGAACTCAACAATTGTTTGTTAAAACTAAGCTACATGAAAATTCAATTTCTTATATTTCAGCCGAAAACCCCGCAGAGAACGTAAGTCTATTTACCTTAGAGATTGCGACAGAAACTGTTCGAGAGGTGGTTATTTGCTCCTTGAAAAATTGTAAGCTTTGAAAATATTATACAAATAACAAATCCACAATTTCAATTTTGCTACTTTTGTTTATATGAAAAATGTAGTAAAAATTTAGAATTGAATAATTTTGTATATACGTTTGTCACCAGTACATTTGGGGCCAGTCGTGACGCAGTGGCACGAACGTGTGACTGTAAACGACTGGTTGTGAATTCGAGGAGTGGAAATATTTAATAATTTCATTTCCTTCGCTCTGGTATCAAAGGCAAAGCGCGGCGTTAAGTTCCACCACTTAACACGCAATGCCTCCGAATTCGGTGGAAAGTGGGGAACGGAGTGTCTTAACACTAGGTTCACTCTGCCTACCCTGCTGTGTGCGGGATACAGCGTGAAGCTAAAAAAAATTGTTACCGATATCGTGAAATGTTTCGGTCACAACGACGTGACGTAAAGAAAGGAGTGTTTTGACACAAGGTTTTTTCTCCCTTCTATTCAAATTTCTAATTCGGGAGAGTGTTTATAGTTATATGCTATAAATGCTAATAAACCGTTCTTTATATAACAGATATTCTCCAAGTTATTTAAAATAATTAAGTCCTACCAAAGGAATGCGAATTGTTGACACATGTAATGTGATCACGAAACACATACGATTTTTAAACTTTTCCTTATTTTTTTTGTATGTAATGTATTTTTTTTTTATTTTTGTAATCTATTTGATTAAATATGATTATAATTTTAAATACTATATATAATAAGTGTGATTTTGGTCCACAAAAAGAAAATCTAAATTCAGATTAATGGGCCAAACCTGCTGAAAAGAAAGAAAGGTCGCTAACCTCTGTTCCAAGCTCGTATAAAAAATTACTTAAAATATTAAATGACAAGTCTCTCAAGTCATAAAAGCAGACTTTTTTATGACCTCATACAATTTTGCATAAAATATTAAATATAGGCGTCTATGATAGAACGAGGAACACTGTGCCGTAAAAAATAACAACCCCTTTGTATCAAGATGATTCGAAGATATTTTTTAAGTGTCGATGTAGTAGGAAAAATACTTAAAATAAGAGGTTTTATATAAGTTATGTCCTTATTGAATTATAAGTTTTAATTCCTTATATTGTATAAAGTGGGAAACGGAGTGTCTTAACACTAGGTACCCTCTGCCTACCCTGCTGGGTGCGGGATACAGAGTGAAGCTAATAAAAAAATAGGTCATGTGAACGCGATTGATTGTAGTTTCAATTTTCATTCAGAGAAATGTTTATAATTAAAGTATTTTCATTTCTTGAATCTAAAAAGACAAAGCACGACGTTAAGTACCGTAATTTAATTTGAAATTAACGTAACACGTCAAATGTACACCGAATTCAGTGAAGACCGGATTGTCTTGATACTAGATTCTCTCTGACGTCCTTACTATGCCAGAATAAATGTGATCTTTTCGCTGACATACTAAAACGGAAGAACGATATTGCATTTTAGACATGCAATGTCCATAAATAAGAAAAAGGAAAAGATTGATATTATATACTACAGCTTACTCTACCCTCTAATATTTTTTGCTATTCAAAAGATTTTTGTCTTAGTTTCATTAAAGTAAGCTTGTTAGAAGATATTTATAGTTATTTTCTCATAAATGATTATCATTAACTTTTTTTTAGCTTCAAATCTAGTGGAATCTAGTGGTAAGATACTCCATTTCCTACTTTCTGCCGCTGCTTTGCCTGAACAATAGAGCTAAGAAAATGGAAATATTAAATATTTTCCTCGAGTGGGAATCGAATCCAAAACCAGTCGTGCTTACAGTCACACTTTATGCACACAAGCCACGACTGACCACATAGTATCGTTTAAAATAATTTAATATCAATATTTCTGGGGTCAAACCCACAATCATCGCGCTTACAGTCATACGCTGTCACACAATTGCCAAAATTTATAGCAAAATTTATAACAATACAATTTAGATATTATAATTTTAACCAAGAACACACAAGAGGTTTTCACTTGTATATTATAAATTCAGTAATAACAAGAAATGTTTTGTAAATGTTTTCAAAGGATCTCGGGTCAAAAGGTCACTTTATAATTTCAATGTTACAACCGAACTCGACTTTGTACCAGAAAACATATTACAAGCCAAAACCCTTTACTAAATTCTATATTTTGTGTTTTGATATATTTGCAAGTATATATACGCAAAAATATGTTGATTATTAAGCAGAATAGAATGTGATTGATTGTGGGTTCGATTTCCAGATACGGGAAAGTTTGTCTTAGTAGTTATTTTCATTTTTCCGCTATGGTGAGTCAAGCGCTGCCTTTTTCTGAACCATTTAAGAGGAGATCAAAATAGACGATATAAACTATAGATACACTGGGCTCTATTCTATAAAATATGTTAATAGGAAAATTTGTAATGCTAAAAAAAGGATTGAAAAGGAGAAAGCACAATCTTTTTTCTAATAATTTTCTGTGTAATACACAAAGAATCGTTAACAAAGATTTGTAAAAAAAATGTTTCTTTTAATATTTTTAAAGTGTTATTCCGCACCTAGAAAAATTGTAAAAGACATTTAGAAAACGTATTAAAATTTGACCGCAGCGGTATTCGAACCCGCGCCTCCTTATTTTGCCAACAACAAAAATAAGTTGTAATAAAAAACGTATAAGAATTTTTACACAGCTGGTATTAGTAGAACGCATGGCAGAGCGATCTGAACGGTTTTCAGGAAGCACGGGTTCGAATCCGGATGCGTTCAAATTATGCGTTTTCTAAAAGTCTTTTTCAAATTATATTCCTTTAGGCAAAATTTTCAATTAGTATCATCAAAAATTTGTAAGCATACATTTATAAATATGCATAAATTTATCATTTTCCTTTTTGTAGATATATTAATTTTGATAGCTTTAACCATAAAAAGGAAAACCACGCTTATCACCATATCTATATTGGAATTAAAATGGACCTAGCCAGGAAAATCCAATCAAATAAAATTTTATGTAAAATTATTATTATACTTACAATAAAGCTTTGGCCATTGTGGCGCAGTGGGGTAGTGTTTATTTGTAAATGCGATTGTTGTGGGTTCGATCCTTCGTAATTCTGTTTTAATAAGAAAAATTTCGGCGCTGTGTTCTGCCATATAAGTAAAGAATAGAGTGCCTTTACTCTAGATGATATTAAAAAAATGAATTGAATATAAAAAAAAAGGATGGCATGAAATAATTTTCCTTGAAATAGTGAAAATGGACATGAGGAGTCTGTAGTAGAAAAGTTTTCTTGACGAATGAATTTATTCGTTACTCGGTAAACATATTAGTGCATTCTTTTGTTAATTACTATTTCTAATAGATAAATAAATTTATTATATTTATAATAGGTATACGAGTATAAAACGTTGGCTTCTTCATACAAACTTTGACTGTGCCAAATTTCATGCTCGCCTGTTCGCATAATTTTCTTAAGCAAGTTTGTAAGTTTTTTCTTTTATGTAATAATATAATACTTAGCTAATCAGATAATTATAAGAAATACCTATAAAGGTAATTATATAACGATTATTATAAAGTGAAGAATAAAACGCTTAAAAAACAAAACTGTAAAATGCAACCGTTCATTGAAAATTTCATTCTTATTACAACCTTTGTCTCGGCGTGCAGCTTTAATATGACTGCTTAAGCTTATTTTAATGAGAAACTGTTGAAAAGGACTTTGTATGTATATCGATTGTCATAGGTAAAGGGGTATTATCTTTTCATAAAGAAGGCAGTTTGTGGCCAGTCGTGGCCCAGTGGCACAAGCGTGTGACTGTAAACGATTGGTTGTGGGTTCGTTTCCCACTCGCGAAGTGAAACTTATATTTCAATTTTCTTCGCTCTGGTGTCGAGCGCCACTTAACACGGAAGCCTCCGAATGCGGCGGAAAGTGAGGAACGGAGTGTCTTAACACTAGGTTCCCTCTGCCTACCCTGCTGCGTGCGGGATACAGTGTGAAACTAAAAAAAAGTAAAAAAACAGAGATGGCTTTTGTAAAGTTTGGGATTTTCTGATAGAATTATACATTCTTTATTTTTCTTTTTTCTCATCTACTAGAGTTGTCCGAGAATCAAAATTCAAAACACTCCGTTGCATAACTTAACGTTATGCTTTATTTTACAATAGAGTAGATGTGAACATAATTTAAATGTGGGAATCGAATCCCAAGCCATCACACCACAGTCAGTCCGCTGTCCTACTGCATCACTATGGCTTAAAAAACTATAGTTATAATTTCAAAAATTCAGGGATTTTTTGATATATAATATGCCTCTATTTTCTATTTCTTGAAGTGAAAATTTTTCCTCCTTTAACTTCTGAAACACGCGTAATCGTTACAAATCGCTTTTACAAAGATTATGCAATAAATTTAAAATATTATTTAATTTTTGACAATATTGCGCTTCACATTTTCTAATAAATTATTAGGTATAAAACCTAAATTTATTTTTTATTTCGGTAAAGTTAGTATACACATATATTTCTTGATTTATTATAATGAATATGTTTCACTTTAAATCGTCGAGTCGATTGTGGTGCAATTTAATTTCGATAAAATATTGGGTAGCAGCAATTTTTTTTGGGTAGCCGATTTAAATATTGGGTAGCCGCAAATTTTTAACGAGCAAAAACTAGTTACATATATAGTTAAAGATATTTTATTTACTTTATTTAAACTTACAATAAAAAGTACTTTTTAGTACACAGTACTTCCTAGTAAAATAAAACACTTCCTAACGATGTCAAAAATATACGCGTAATTTTCAAATTTTCACTTCTGTCGACATTTCCGGAGTGCTTTTTATTAGACAAAGCGTGCTTTCAACCGTGCACGAATGCTTTAATCGCCACAAAGAGATTTCGATTGATTGGGTGAAGTTGATTTTCTTCAGATTTTTTATACATGCTGGTATGGCATTATACCTCAGTTAAAGAATAAATTTGTATGCCCAAGTTAAGCTTTAAACAAAGTTAGCGTTTTATTGCCTCTTACTGGTCAAAAATGTGTTTCGTTGTGGTTTAACTCTTCCTGGGCTATATGTAGTAGACCTCTGAAATTTGGCTGGGATATCCAGCACAGTGACTTGTGTGCTGTGAAGTTTTTTGGTGACAATTGTAATTGTAGTTTTTGAATAAATGGTAATTACGAGTAAATGATCAAAAGTGCCCATAGACTTAGGCCGTGGAACGTTAACTGTTATGTTAGTGTTAAGTGTTTGCTTTTCAAACTTTTTAACATGTAATAACATTAAATATATACTTCGCTCAGCTCTTCCCGCAATGCAGAGCAGAGAGGCGGTTCCTAGTTTTGATAACGTCAGAAATTAGCAATTTGTCGCATATGTGACACTCACGTACGTTTCTTGATTGTCGTTCTGGTGCACATACTATTTAATGGTTCATTACAACGAATTTCCAAAATTTTCAAGAATTTCCTAAATTTAACATAAACTTATGACGCCTTAAGTGTTTTTTAGTCAATTATAGTGCAAGTAAAATATTACATTTTTTTTATATAGCTTCGCGCTATATCCCGCACACAGCAGGGTAGGCAGAGGGAACCTAGTGTTAAGATTCTCCGTTCCCCACTTTCCGCCGAATTCGGAGGCATTGCGTGTTAAGTGGTGGAAACGCCGCGCTTTACCTTGGATACCAGAGCGAAGGAAATGGAAATATTAAATATTTCCATCGTTTACAGTCACACGTTCGTGCCACGGCGCCACGACTGGCCCCAAGGTAAAAAATAATTTCTTCCTTTTTTTCTTTATTTTTTAAATTTGAAAAGTATTATTCATACCCTATGAATATTTAAATATTTTAGGAAAACTTAAAAATATAAAAAAAAATATTGAATACAGCGGGGCTCGGACCTCGAACCTACGCCTCTTAGAAGCCATTAGAGTGCTCTGACCACTAAGCCACTACCACTAAGCGTAGAATTTTTTTATACACTTTTTAAAATTTTCATACCTTTACTAAAAATGCTTTCCTTACTATTACTACAATATCTGCTGTTGCATTCGCTATGTTATTCAAGAATTATTCAAAAACTTGAATTGTTTTTGTTTAAAACAGTACTTTTAACATGCAACTTGTGTAACTACATTCTTACGAGTTTTAAAACTTAAATCACGCCTCTTTGCATTTCGCCTTTGAAATTTAATATTTATAAGGCCGACAAAAGGCTTACAGAAAGTTGGCGTTCAAAAGATTCTTCTTTAGTGACCAAATGAAATTTGTTTCGTGGCTTTTAAGAGGGGCTAGCCGTGACACAGTGGCACAAAGTGTAAACGGCTGGTTGTGGGTTCGATTCCCACTCGAGGAGTGGAAATATTTAGTATTTACATTTTCTTCGCTCTGGTGTCGAGGCAAAGCGTGGCGTTAAGTTCCGCCACTTGACATGCAATACCTCGTAATTCGGTGGAAAGTGCAGAACGGAGTGTCTTAACACTAGGTTCCCTCTGCCTACCCTACTGTGTGCGGGATACAGCTAAAAAAAATATGTCTTCTATATATCGACAACGTTAAAGATAAATGACGTAACTTAACTCTGCACTTTGTTAAATTGGACCAGGGATCAACTAAATAACGACTGTATATTAAAACTGTATACAATTTTAAAAAGCACTCAAAAAATATGTATCGAGTAATCTTTTATATACAAATGAGTGTCATTAAATAAAAAAATGGGACATTATAAATGTAGATCGAAATTTTGGTAAATGAAGGTAATAATCAGTAATTGCGCTATTAGTAGTCTTATCGAAGAGATATAATGTGTTTGGGTTTAATATTGTAAATGTTATTATGTTTATGAGCCCGTCGTGGCGCAGTGGGATAACTCGAAAAAGTTTGATTCGACTGTGTTTGCGGTTGGTTGGGGGTTCGATTTCCGGATGGTGAAATGATCATAATTTAATTATTTTATTTCTCTGCTATGGTAAATAGTGTTGTTTTCCTTTGTTTAATATTCAATGTCTTGAAATCGAGCGGAAAGTGTGACTTCATGTTATAGGTTTTTTTAGTTTCACGCTGTATCCCGCACACAACAGGGTAGGCAGAGGGAACCTAGTGTTAAAACACTCATTTCCCTACTTTCCGCCAAATTTGGAGGCATTGCGTTTTAATTGGCGGAACTTAACGCCAAGCTTTGCCTCGACACCAGAGCGAAGAAAACGGCAATATTAAATATTTCCATTTCTTGATTCGCTTTACAGTCACACTTTGTGCCTCTACACCACGACTGGCCCCTAACGGTAAGTATAATTGTTTAAAATACCATATTAACCGTCAGATAACACATGTCATATATGGCGCGAATTCGTAAAAAGCGGGACTTGTCCCCCGCGCTGTATGTGAGTTTACTGTCATTTCGTTACTCCTTTCTTATAAGATAAAGCACGACGTTGAGTTCCGCCACTCAACACACAATATTTTGATTTAGGACGGAAAGTGAACACAATGTTATTTTCCTCTCAGAGGAATGATTGTATACAAATTTTAATTTTGTCGCTGGTACTTAAGACGAAAGGGGAGTTGAGTTCCACAAATCAGCACGCATGAAAAAATCAAGAGATATCGAGCGGAAAGAGGAGAACGGAGTGTCTCAACACTAGGTTCTCTCTGGGCATATGTTCTTTGCATAGTGGGGTACTACCCCGCTATGCAAAAAACACAACGCATAGTATGCGTAAAGAAGCTTGAAGATGTTTTGAAGATACTTAAAAGCGTGAAGCCAATATCTAATAATACTTGAATACCTGAACATAAACCCACATCCAACATTTGCTTCACGCTGTATCCCACACAGCAGGGTAGGCAGAGGGAACCAAGTGTTAAGACACTCCGTTCCCCACTTTCTGCCAAATTCGGAACTCAACGCCGAGCTTTGCTTCGACACCAAGCGAAGAAATATTAAATACCAACATTTGCAATGATATCAAAACCACAATACATTCAAGATTTTACTACAATCTTTTCACTCTATTCTACTCCACGGTCTTAGTGAAATATGAAGGAGCTCACGTATTCTTACAGGTCATTTAACATGATTACGCCGTATATATCTTCGTTACTCTAATATCCAGACGCAAGAACTAAGCTAACTGTGAACTTCTCTTTATGTTGCTAAAGATTTATATTCCAATTAACACTGTCTTATGGGTGTTACTTGTAAATGTGTGATTTTGACATTTTGTTCTTTTTTTTTTTTTTTTTTTTTTTTTTTTAGCTTAAGTTTCCAGTCGTGGCGCAGAGGCACAAAATGTGGCTGGCTGCAAGGCGACTGTTTTGGGCTCGATTTCCATTTGAGGAGTGGAAATATTTAATATTTCCATTCCGCCAAACACGCGATGCCTTAAATTCGAGCGAAAAGTTGAAGACGAATCGTCTTGACATTAGGTCCTCTCCCTTCTATGCGGGAAAAGTGTGAAGCCGCTTGTAAATAATAACACTTTCGTACTATTTCTGATTGGTATAAGCAACTTATTCATTTTTTTAGCTTCACGCTGTATCCCGCACACAGCAGGGTAGGTAGAGGGAACCTAGTGTTAAGGCACTCCGTTCTCCACTTTCTACCGAATTCGGGTGCGTTGTGTTTAACACACAAGTGGCGGAACTTAATGCCGTACTTTACTTCTGATACCAGAGCGAAGAAATGGAAAAATTAAATATTTCCACTCCTCAAGTGGGAATCGAACCCACAACCATTCGTTTACAGTCACACGTTCGTGCCACTGCGCCACGACTCGCCCCAACTTGTTCATATAAAACTTTATCGGCGTAAACATCATTAATATTTACTTCGGTATCTATAAATAACTACTGCTATAACATGCCGTAGAATGTTAACTAATTTCACGTGAATAGGGATATAAGGTATATAATAATTTTCCATACATTTACTATGGCACGTCTAATTAAGGCATTATTATATGTAATTTAGTTTATTTTATATTAATTTTAAATTTACATGATACGTTAATTTTCTATAGAAGTAGATATTAGAAAAAAATAAGATCTATTTTATGGTAATCGTCTATATGTATGTAAGTAGTCTCAAATCCTTTTGTTTCAGCAGTTCTTTCGTTTTTTGTTGGTTAGAGATCCTTTCTGTACTTTTGTTTCATTAACTTTCGTCTGTAGCCTACATAACTAAAATTGTTAACTCTCATTATTTTTATAACATTTGATCTCTCTCTCTCTCTCTCTGATTTTGAAGTGTCCTTAACATTTTTGGAAAGTAACACAAAATTTTATTTTTGATCTGTAAAAAAAATTGAAACTTTAAAAGTAATTTAACCCTAATGTTCCTTGATGCTGAAAATATAAAATTTTAAAAGGAACTTTTTAGCTAATAAATTTCGTTCAAAAAGTTAGTTCTCGCGTCATTACCTCTAGCAGTTAGACGCCATTCTTTACTATTATAATACTTTTTGAAATATTACATATTTCAATAATCCTTAAACTTTTAAACATTTCTAAATCATTATTCCCCACTTAGGAAAATTGAAAAAGACATTTAGAAAACGTATAAAACATTGAACGCAGCGGGATTCGAACCTGCGCCTCCTGAAAAACGACCAGGCGCTTTTTAAATGTCTTTTTCAATCCTTAAACTTTTTTAGACATAACATTACGTGTGTAATATAATAGAGTAAATATATAACAAATTGATATATATGCGTTTATACGACGAGAGTATCAACAAATTTGTCTTCCTTAACGTCCGTTAAAACGCACCTTCTAAAAATAAAAAAAATCGTAGAGGTAAAATATATTAGACTCGGCAGAATTAAGCCCAAGAAAGTTTCAAGACTATGTTATAATAATCTCTGACTATTTTGTGGGGAACGGAGTGTCATAACACTAGGTTCCCTCTGCCTGCTGTGTGCGGGATTCAACGTAAAGCTAAAAAAAAAAACTATTTCGGCCCGTAGATCATCGTACTAACAATTAGTATGTTAGTTCTTGTCTGAAACTCCGTTTGCGCGGATATTATAACAACTGCTGTTGAACGGAAAATAGTTTAAATTTACAAAAATAACATTTAGAAAACCTACAAAAATTTGAACGCAAGAGGCGAATTCTAAATATCTTTTCAATTTCTTAAATATTCGTTTACGTTACGTTTTCTAAATATCTTTTCAATTTCCTTAGTGTTGAAAAGATGTTATAAGTAATAATAAATAGCATTCTCTCTTGCCAAACAATTTTTATATAATACTCTTTGGATAGCAGAAATTTGAAATCTCTCTAAAGAGATGCTAACAACAAAAATAAGTTGTTATAATCATTTCGAAGCGGCTGGTAGTAGAACGCATGGCTCAGCGGCGAGAGCACCTCGAGAGAGGAGGCGCGGGTTTGAATCCCGCTGCGTTCAGTTTTTTATACGTTTTCTAAATGTCTTTTTTATTTCTCAAGTGCGTGGATAACACTTTAAAAAATATTATAAGCTTAAATATACTCTTTTCTCCACGTAGGAATACAACCCCCAAGCAATCACGTTTGCCGTCAGGCGTTGCACCTGCGCCGCTATGGTTTTTTTTTTTTTTTTATGGAATAAAGGTGGCAAACGAGCAGAAGGCCCATCTGCTGTAAGTGGTTACCTTCGCCCATAGACATGCACAACATTAGAGTTGTGGAAGTGTTGCCAGCCTTGGGATTGTAGGACAGAAGGAAGGAAAGATGGGAATGGTGGGAATAGGGAAAGCTGGCTTACATGCCATCGAACCGGAACACATCATCAGATGTTTGGCGGTTCGTCTTTGACATGATAGTGGTCGCGAGCCAGTCGGAGAACGAATCTCCTACCACCGAGCTACTGGGTTACCCACCTTTTACGGGACGCTACCCAGCGGCGGGGGGGAGTTGTATTCTTAACCCACGGGTAAATATGGCTTTGAAAAATATAATTTAATAGACATATATTATAAAAAAAAACTAACAAACAGAATCTTATATATAATTATAAATTGTAAAACACTTTGCCGTATTCAATACCACTTTGAAATTCATTAAAAGTGATTCATTCTTCAACCAGTGATGAGATTGAAATTCATAATACGGCTATTCACTTGAGTGGGCTTTGGATGAAAATTTGGATCATTAATTGCTTTCTTACGACGAATTGACATTTCAAATAAGATTAATTGAATTTATGTAGTTATTTGTATGTATTCGCAGAGATTATCGTGTGGCAGTGGGAGAATGACTGTAAACGCGATTGGTTGTAGGTTCGATTTTTACTGGGGATAATGATATGATGATAGACAATGTATTTTAAATTTTTTGTCACGTTTGGAATGAAAAAATTATATGTAATGAAATTGGTTAGGAATTGATTCTAGGATTATAAATCCTCCTACATTAATTTTTATATACTTTCCTATTTTTTTAAATAAAAAATGTGATCATCTAGAGGTCATCGTGAAGATGCTGACTGTAAACACAATGGCCGTGAATTCAACTTCCACTCGGGGGAATAATTGTTATATACTATTTCAATATTTCAATTTTTATGCTATGGTCATTTGGTTGTCTAAGGAGACGGAGCGCATCGCTAAATTCCGAAAAGTGGAATTTTTTTTTTATGGAATGAAGGAGGCAAACGAGCTGAAGGCCCACCTGGTGTTAAGTGGTTACCTTCGCCCATAGACATCCACAACATTTAAGTTAAGGATGCGTTGCCAGCCTTGGGAATATAGGACAGAAGGAGGGAGGAAGGATGGGAATGGTGGGAATAGGGAGAGCTGGCTTACATGCCATCGAACCGGAACACATCATAAGATATTTGGCGGTTCGCCTTTGACATGATAGTGGTCGCGAGTCAGTCGGAGAACGAATCTCCTACCACCAAACTACTGGGTTACCCGCCTTTTACGGGACGCTACCCAGCGGCGGGGGGGAATTGTATTCTTAACCCGTCCCCCCACGGGGGGAATACTAGTTTCTCACTGACACAAAAAAAAGCGTAAAACTGATGTTGTATGGTCATATTTATGAACGTATACAATTTCAAAGTAAGATAATCACGTGTACGTTCACTACAGCAAGAAAATAATACAATTAACTAGTACCAGTATAAGCTATTGTTAAACTTAAATGAAACAACTTGCATTTCAAATGCAGGTGTATAAATTACAACTAGAGTTGTGCTGACAGAAATTATACGTTTAAACTCGACATTAATAAAGCTTTCTGAACAGCGCTTTGTTATACATTATAATGGGAGAATACTCCTATCTTAATAATATTATAAACGCGAAAGTTTGTAAGGATGTTTGTTACTCTTTCACATAAAAAGTATTGAATGGATTTTAATGAAACTTTACAATACAATAATATAGCTTATACATCAGAATAAAACATAGGCAAACAATTAGATTAACAGATATTTTGTAATTTTTTCAAAATGTCCAGAAGACTCCTTTGATGTTCGCGGGCACAGCAAGTTAGATATAGAACTGCGCAGGGTTGCGTTACATGTATTATTTACGAACTTTACGCTTTAAACTGCTACGAGCTAGAAAAAAAACTTAGTATAATGACACTCTGTTCTCTACTTTCATCTTGAATCAGAGATATTGTGTGTTGAGTGGTGGAAGCCTGAAGAAAAATAAGAAATTTCCACTCGAGGAGTGGAAATATTTAATATTTCCATGTTCTTTGCTCTGGTATAGAGGCAAAGCACGGCGTTAAGTTCCGCCACTTAATACACAATGCCTCCAAAATTCGACGGAAAGTGGGGAACGAAGTGTCTTAACACAAGGTTCCCTCTACCTTAAATATAATAAATTCCACCACTTAATACACAATGTTTCGATTGAAAAGTGGACAACGGAGTGTCTTGACACTGGGTTTTGTATATGCAGAATGCAGCTATGCAGAAAAAACGTGAAACTGGTTTTGTATGGTCATACTTACTAACGTATACAATTTCAAAGTAAGAATTTAGATTATATTTAAAAACCTGAAATATAATCATTAACCCGATTGTGGATCGAACCCACACCTATCACGTTGCTAGTAAGACGCTGCTACAAATATATTACTTGTTTCTGATTTATCCATGTAGTGTGAAATAAAAATAAATTTTATGCATTTAGAAAAAATAAGTTTGTGTGTGTCGTGGCCACACGTGGCCCAGTGGCACAAGCGTGTGACTGTAAACGACTGGTTGTGGGTTCGATTCCTACCCGAGGAGTGGAAATATTTAATATTTCCATTTTCTTCGTTCTGGTGCCGAGGCATAGCGCGGCGTTAAGTTCCGCCACTTAACACGCAATGCCTCCAAATTCGGCGGAAAGTGGGGAACGGAGTGTCTTAACACTAGGTTCCCTCTGCCTACCCTGCTGAAGGTAAAAAAAAAGAAAAAAGAAAAAATAAGTATAAACATTCTGGTAGCAGTTAATACAACTTCAATTAAATCGTTTGTGTTCGTAACACGTGAATAAACTTCTAATAACGATAAGCACAAATATTGGCCGTTTAATATTAAAATTAAGCTCAAATATTATGTTCCGTTTCATTTTCTAATAATATTCATTTTCTTCTCTTCGTAGCGATGTTGGTAAGTTGTATGTAATTACGGATTCGATTGTCACTGAAGCATTTAAAATGTCTTGTTTAAAAGTAAACAAGGGCCAAAATGGTTCTGAATTCCGTCCGTTACTAGATATTGTATTAAAGTAAACGAAACATGTAGTGTTTCAAAAGATGTTTTAGGGTGAAACACTAGATTTTATTTGTCTATCACCTTTGCGTATATTATACATAATAATACATAAATATAAAACAAAAAGCCTTTTATTTCTTGCAAAACTTACATATAGATTTATACAACTTACATTTAATGAGAAACATATATGCATATATAACGCACACACACATACACATAAAACATACACATATTATATACTTTATATATAATAAAATATATAATATGTGTATGTATACACATAAAACATACATACACCTATTATATACTTTACACGCACACATGCAGAGATATATATACTTATAAAAAATAAATACTCATACTCATATTTATATTATATTTTCTCTCTATTTGTAATAATAGAAACATTTTATTCCACATATTTTTATTTGTTTTTCAGCTTCACGCTTTACTAGTACTTGGGACTAACGGGATAAAATAAAATAATTTAAATGTGATCATTCCTCTATTAAAACGCGGCGTTAACCGCCACCACTTAACACGCAATGCCTCCGAATTCGGCGGAAAGTGGGGAACGGAGTGTCTTAACACAAGGTTCCCTCTGCCTATCCTGCTGTGTGCGGGATACAGCGTGAAGCTGATAAAATTTCCTCTAATGAGGAATCGATCACACGAGCATCACATTTAGCATCGAACGCATTTACATTAAATTTATATATCACCTTCACGCTGTATCCCGCTCACAGCAGGGTAGGCAGAGGGAACCTAGTATTAAGATACTCCGTTCCCCACTTTCCGCTGAATTAGAAGGCATTGCGTGTTAAGTGGCGGAACTTAACGCCGCGCTTTACCTCGACACCAGAGCGAAGAAAATGGAAATATTAAATATTTCCACTCCTCGAGTGGGAATCGAACCCACAACCAACCGTTTACAGTCACACACTTGTGCCACTGGGCCACGGCTGGCCACAAAGTACATTAAATTTTAACATTAAAACTTAAAAATAATACTGGATCTCTAGTATTGAAATAATATTAGGATATTCAAGTAACATTCTCTTCATTAGACTGGATATGCAATTAATAGAAATTCTCTCACAAGCATATTCAAATGTTGAAATTTAATTACTATATAGTTTTGAAAGCAAATGTAGCTATTACTGAAATAAAAATAACATTATGAAATTGCTATTCTACTAAAAGTTTAGTTAAGTGTTAAATATAGAAATGATCATATTTAAATTTATTTTCTTTGCTCTGATTTGGTAATAAGACAAAGCGCGGCGTTGAGTTCCGCCTCTTAACTCGTGATGTCTAGATTTCGGGCAAAAAGCGGAGAACGTAGTGTCATTTTTTATTTAGCTTCAAGCTGTATCCCACACACAGCAGGGCAAACAGAAGGAACCTAGTGTGAAGACACTCCGTTCCCCACTTTCCGCGGAACTCAGAGGCATTGCGTGTTATGTGGCGGAACTTAACGCCGCGCTTAGCCTCTGATACAAGAGCGAAGGAAATTGAAATATTAAATACTAGTAGCCCGCTCGCGGTTTCGCCGCCTGAAATATTTCAACCGTCATGGCAACGTCAAATAGTTATGGCAACCGTCGGGGGCCCTTTTTAAAAAATAAAGTAGTCTATGTTTAAGCTTAGATTATCAACTATATTTATGCCAAAACTAATTACAATTGAGCAAGTGGTTTAGATTTTTCACTTTCGCATTTATAATATAAGTATGGATTTCCACTCCTCGAGTGGGAATCGAACCCACAGTCGTTTACAGTCACACGCTTGTACCACTGCGCCATGACTGGCCCCTTTTTTTATATAAATAATGTTTTATATCTCGATTAACATTCATGGCTGATGAGAAAAGAAAAAGAGGCGGTAACGTAGCGTACTGTACTTTAAAGAGTTAAACTGTAAACAAATTTAAATTAATAATTTTTCTTCCCCAAAAAACCATATTAACAATCCGGAAATCCAGGAAAATCTTATCATTCATAATACAACTGCTCTGTGACTGAGAACGTAACAAGGGTTTACGTGACAGTGCTTAGCTGTTAGATATCAAGTGACAGACGTTGTATCGTTAATTCATTTATTAGACAAAAGTCAGCAAGATTAATACTAAATATGCTTCTTGATTATTTTTTATTTTTTTAAGCTTCACGCCGTACGCCCGCACGCCGCTCACGACAGGGCAGGCAGAGGGAACCTAGTGTTAAGACACTCCGTTCCCCACTTTCTACCGTGATTAAGTGGCGCCGTTAAGTGGCGTCGACACCAGAGCGAAGATAAGGGAAATATTAAATAATTCCACTCCCCGAGTGGGAATCGAACCCACAACCAGTCGTTTACAGTCACACACTTGTGCCACTACAAATATAAATAAATCAAAAAGTATATTTAGTACACAATTTTCCGTAGTAGTTGTCAGACAGAAACTTATATCAAAATACATCTCTAACTTTCCGCCCAAAAAACAGACATTGCGTGTTACGTGGCGGAACTCAACACCGCGCTTTGTTGTAGGTACAAGAGTGAATAAATAAAAATTTAAATACAATCATTCCGTCGAGTGGGAATCGAACCCACAGTTTGTAATTTTGTTTTTTTTATACGGCAAATATAAAGGATGCAACTATATAAACCGCTTATATTTCATAGGTGTGATTTATGACCGTTCTACTTACTTATTATAACTTGCTTTTGTTGTTAGCATCTCTGTAACGAGATTTTTAGAAATTACTACTACCCAGAGATTGTTTCCGAGAATAATCGGCTGGCAAGAGAACATGCTGTTAAATAAATAGTTTAACACCTTAAAATATTATTCCCATGCTCAGGATATAAAAAAAGTTTTCAGAAAATATAACCTAGCCGAAAAAAATAAAGAATCAGAATAAAATTCCAATGTTTTTGAAGTTTTCTAACTAGCTTTTAATTTTATAATTTCGTAGACCATAAGAAAGAACTAAAAATAACGATATTTTTGTTTTTTGGTATTCATTAGAATTAAGCGCGACACGCTTCGTCAAGTGGGACGTCACTTGCAATTTTTTTTTCATCTTAAGATCTCAAAACTAGAAAGTTTAAGCTTTAAAATGCTTGCTTTTTGATTTCAATACGATTATTTTTGAGTAAAATACATCCACTTCAAAAACCTCAAAAAAAAACTAAAATTATTTCTGATCCTTTCATTTTTCCCGCTAGTACATATGTGTCAATTGTACCAGTATAAGAACCTGTTAAAACCCTTACAGTAACCGCTTAGCGGTCAGTGCGCTTGGGCGGCTACCAAGTTGGTAAAATACCAGCGTGGGTTCGAATCCTGATTACACGTTATCTAAAAATGTTCATAATACCTAAGTTTCGCTCAATTTCCAAAAAAATATATATAAACAGTAATTAGTCCTCGCAATCTCTCATATACTTACTTCTGTTTTTTCTTGGCATTATTATTATCCTTTTTAGTAATAAGTTTTAGTAATATAAACAGCATAGAATATTTAATATATTATTTAATATATTAACAAAATATATTATTTTTATAAAATATTGTTGTTAAAACAACGCGTAAAATTCATATCTCAGTCATGAAATACCTTAGTATATGCAAGTTTGTTTATAGTGTTACTATGCACTTTACGATGCATAAACTTAGTGTACCCGCTAAAGTATAATACCTGAGCGCTTTACAACGAATTTATGGAAGTAATAAATGCTTTAAGAAAAATAGTTACATTAGAGGTAGAAGATGCTTGTTCTTAGAAAATAAAGGATGATACTGGAGAAAGGTTATTTGAAGGGCGCTCCCGTTTAAATTAACTAGCTAAATATGTCGCGTTTCGTTTTTAAAAAACACAAATTATTATTTAGAAATCTAATTATCAAGAATACCAGCAAGATTTGAACCTGCGCCTCTTGGAAACCGCCCAATCTCTCTGACCGCTAAGCTATGCGTTCTGTTATACTTTAAGTTTTACTTTAAATATGTTTAAAATCTCACTTAACATATAGAAGAATATTCAAAATGCTATATTATCACCATAACAAGATTTGAATTCATGTCTTTTGACATATAAATTTTGCAACATCATACGCTTGTCGTTGTGGCGTAGTAGAACAACCTTTTAATATAACCGAGATTAGTTTTGGATTCGATTTGCGCTCATAGAAATGAGTACATATTATTTATTATTATATTTTGTAGTTTTCATTTCTCTAGTAAAAAAACACAGGTGGAGTGCTACCGCCACTCAACACGTAGTTTAATATTCGGGTGGCAATTGAAAACAGAATGTTTTGACACTATATTTTCTCTCTTTGCTCAACATTTTGGATATAAATAAATATTTATATTATATCAGTATTCAATTATTCACTGCTTATCCGTTCTAATATAATAAATGCGAGTGTCTGTCTTTATGTCCGTCACGCTTTCACGGCTAATCTACCGGTTCGATTTGAATAAAATTTAAAATAAAAGTAGTAAAAATTCTAACATAGGCTTCTTATTTCTTCAAAAATCAACCTCTAAAGGGTTGAAATATGGGATGAAAGTTGAATATGAAAAATCTAAACCGCTTGACTGATTGTAATAAATTTTGGAATATATATTGTTGATAATCCAAGGTTAAACGTAGACTACTTTATTTTTCAAAAATCCACCCTGAGGTATGCAATATAACGAAACAGTTAAGTAGTTCACATTAATTTGGAAAAAAAAAATATAGCTTCACGCTATATCCCGCATGCAGCAGGGTAGGCAGAGGGAACCTAGTGTTAAGACACTCCGTTCCCCACTTTCCGCCGAATTCGGAGGCTTGCGTGTTAAGTGGCAGAACAGAAGAGCGAAGAAAATGGAAATATTAAATATTTCCACTCCTCGAGTGGGAATCGAACCCACAACCAGTCGTTTACAGTCACACGCTTGTGCCACTGCGCCACGGCTGGCCACTAATTTATATATCGTTGATATTTATATCTTGTTTCGTAACTTTTTTGAGTGACTGACAGGTAACGTACAGCCGAAACTACTGAGCGTAGGAAGCTGAAATTTAACATGCATTTTTTATTTGAGAGAGCAGGAAAATACTGTGAAAGATTTCCAGAACTTTCTACGGAAATAGGGAAAATGATATATAATTATTGAAATGGATGAATATTCAAAATAAATATGCAAGCAAAATGACAGACATATACCTAATAAGTATGCATAAACAACAATATTACAGGCCGCATCAATTTGTAAAATATGCCTTGGCTAAGAAACGTGTTTATCATTTTATATAGCATATGTGTAGTATATGTGTTAAGCACATGGCGCTGTATGTAAATTTTATTTTCTCAATTTAATGTATTTATTCTGTTTTTACAATGTATTATTATAAAAAATATTAACTTCCTGCACATATGAAGGGTGCAGAAAGGTAATATATTTTTTTAATTAGTAATAAAGTAAGGTAGAAGGCACTAGACCACGTGGAATGTTCCCAACGCGGTGGTCAGACCAGGTGAAGTCGCTAGTAGGCGAACCTGTAAACGAGTGTACTAGGAAGGCTTCGAGCAGGGAAAGTTGGTGGGACAGCGTACGGCAAACCATACCAAAGTGAAACACCATGTTGACTACGACCACTCTGCCAAGAGTGACACGAATAAGAAGAAAAATATTGACATCCGAAGATACTTGTACTAACTACAAGCATTTTCAGATGTCAATTATCTTAAAAAGTCAGTATTATCGGTCCTAACAAAATCTACCTCCGTCTCAGAAGGCGGTTGTAATGAAATACTTTATATCGTAATCTCCACATATTTCCTGCAAAAATAAAAAAGACTTTCCTTCAAGAATTAAATATTAATATAATAAATATTAATGACATATCATTTTATTTATGCAATGAACGTAACGGGAAACTATTTCAAAGTCAGCATTCACTTTATGTCCCAATCTGTCCTTTGAAATAAGATTTCCTTTGGGGAAAGATGATTTTTTGCCCTCAAAGAAATTGTTATTAAGGAACAGAGGGCATGTATAAGATAAGTGAGTTAGTAGTAATGGAGTATAATTGTACAAAGGGAGACTAAAACCTTGAAATAACATTTACTAATTCATGATTATAATGTAACTTTGCTTACGTAACATATTTTTTTTTAAAAAAACTTCATCTCCTATTTTCACCTATTACGATTTAAAAAAAAATGGCGCCAGTCGTGGCGCAATGGCACAAACTGTGACAATAAAGCGACTAGTTGTTGGATCGATTCCCACTCGAGAAGTGGAAATATTTAATATTTCCATTTCCTTCGCTCTGCTCCGCTCTCCGCTACTTAACAAAACAATGCCTCCGAATTATTCGGCGAAAAGTGGGAAACCGAGTGTCTTAACACTAGGTTCCCTCTGCCTACCTAGCCGTGAAAGACAGACAGCATTTATAATATTTGTATGGATTAATAACTTCTAAAGAAGTGGTTTAAAAAATTGCGATTATATGTTTTGTTATTTTGATGACTCTTTCAGGTTGTGGGACATCATACCATCAATATCATGTGTGTTTCAAAAGATAAAACGCAATTTAAGATCTGCCTAGGTAGCTTTATAACATTATCAACTTAAGGTATGAATATATTAACAATAATGAAGTGACGAAATTGGTCAGCGTCTTACTGAAAATGTCTTTGGTTGTAGCTTCAGATCTCACTTCGAAAAACTTGTTTTTTTTCATCTTCACGCTTTATAATGTAGTCAGGGAGAACGGAGCGCCAAAAGCTACGATTTCTGCACACTTCTTTCGCCTCGTCGTGAATGGAACCTAAGAAATATTAAGACACTCCGTTCTCCAATTTCCGCACGAAATCGAGACATTGTGTTTTAAGGGGAAGAACTGGACGACGGGGTTTAGCTTATCAGAGAAATAAAAACAATAGGCAACCTTATTCAGTCTGTCCAATCCTGATGAAAATCGAATCCACAACTCTCGTGTTACATTCCTACGCTCTCTCACTGCGCCACAACTGACTCAATAGGTTTTTTTTTAGCTTCACGCTGTATCCCGCACACAGCAGGGTAGGCAGAGGGAACCTAGTGTTAAGACACTCCGTTCCCTACTTTCCACCGAATTTGGAGGCATTGTGTGTTAAGTGGCGGAACCTAACGCCGCGCTTTACCTCGACACCAGAGCGAAGAAAATGGAAATATTAAATATTTCCACTCTTCGAGTGGGAATCGAACCCACAACCAGCCGTTTACAGTCACACGCTTGTGCCACTGCGCCACGACTGGCCACTGCCTCAATAATATGTATTCAAATTGTATGCTTTCGTTTCTTGTACTTCCAAAGTTATCTGTAACCAATGTCAATCTGAAAGCTTCATTATTATATAAAAATATATGAATAAACGATACGCAACATATCGATATCTCGCAAATAAACCTATAAGAATCGATATGAGACATTCGAATGAGGCGATGATTCGAGATATAAATATATTCATTGAAAAGTAAACAGCCGAATACATGAATACGATTGCCTCGATGCTGAATTTTATTTCAATATAAAAGGAGTGTATTTTTTTACTGTGAATGAGTTGCAAGGATATTATTTTTTATCGCCATTGTTGCAAGGTGGGGAACGGAGTGTCTTAACACTAGGTTCCCTCTGCCTACCCTGCTGTGTGCGGGATATAGCGTGAAGCCATTTATGCACGTTCTTTATTCTTTTTTATTTTTAACTTCACGCTATATCCCGCACACTGGTGGATAAGCAGAGGGAACGTAGTGTTAAGACACTCCGTTCTCTTTTTCCGCCGAGTTTTGGAGGCATTGCGTATTATTAAGTGACGGAAATTACCGTCGCACTTTGCCTGTAAGGAAGGGTGTGGAGTCGAGTCCCATTCGGGAGATCGATTTAATTTAAATTAAATTTAAATTTCTTTTCTTGTATATGCACAACATTGAGTTCTAACTATTTGCATTTTGAAGCTAGGCAATAAAATAACTTTTTTTTCTCTTCCGTTACGATTTGCAGGAAGTTCTCTTAGTTCTCCTAAAGAGCCTTCTAAAGACCTGATAATAATAGAAAAAAAGGCGAAAAATCAAAGCGAAAAATGAAAAAAACCTTAACTCCATCTATAGGGGATCAAATCCACAACCACTTGTGCTTACTATCAAACTCTGTCCCACTGTGCCACGAGGCCTTGTCCTATAATAATAGCAAAAGAGATATTATTAAAGGTACACATTTATTTTAAAATATTGAAATGATTCGAATTTCATGTAAAAGATTCGAAATCAGGTCACAGCCGCTGTTTTCTTTAAATACATTTACAATTCTAATTTTAACAAAAACATTGTATTATAGGTTTTACATGTATTTTTAGAAGATAAGCTTAACTTCTTGAATAGAATAACTTTTTTTGTAAAGCTTCACGTTGTATCCCTCACACAGCAGGGTAGGCTGAGGGAACCTAGTGTTAAGACACTCTGTGCACAAGTCTGCGCCGAATTTTGGAGACATTGCGTGTTAAGTAGCGGAACTTAACGCCGCGCTTTGCCTCAGTACCAAAGCGAAGGGAATCAAAATAATAAATATTCCACTTTTCTCTCTAACAATTCCACTTCTCGAGTGGGAATCGAACCCAGAACCTTAAAGTCACACGTCGCTACTGTGCCACGACTGGCCCCAATATAATAGAATAACTTACATTTATCGATTCCAAAAAAAACACAAATAAAAATACTTTTTACTTATTTCGATAAGGAAAACATACTCGAACTTCCCCTAACATATTGGGAAAAAGATATGTGATAAAACCCTATATGCAGAATACGAGTACATACCGTGACAAGGATTGGGGGATTACCCGTACAAAAATATCTGTAGTGTTTGGATACAGCGATGTAGATAATAAGTTAACAGTTATATGTATTCCATATCAACTTATAGACTTATTTTTGTTGGCTTTTATTTGATATTTTTAATGTTTTCCGTATTTCTGCTTTTTCAAAGTGAAGGACTGAGTGTCTTGATTGGTTCTCTCTGAAAAACGTTAAGCGTTTTTTTTGTAGAGAAAGCAAAGAGAACATAAGTTTAGCATTTCGGTCTCCACTGGTTGCCAATCTAGATGCATTTGTCAGTCAGCAAAGACAAAGTCAAATTAATTTTATTCAAAATAAGAAATTACAAGCTTCATTTTTTGAACGTCAAATGGTTTACTAAATTTAATGCCTCAGACCTGAGAAGAACCGGCGCAAGAAACTCAGCGGGACTTTTTTTTTAAAGTAATTGTTATATACAGATTACATAATAATATCCGGTGACCAAGCTCTACTCGGTACCTACTCCTTTCGAGAAATCATTATTTTGAAATAATGTTTATAATAAAAAAATCATAAAATACGTAAAAATTACAATAAAAGATAAAAAATTGAAACAAAAAAATATAGACTGGACGTCTGGACCAAACCGTAGACAAAGAGTAAAAAGTAACTATAAAAAAAAGCAACCGCACTCCCAACCGAGCTATCACAACGCTGTAAATTGTCGCGAAATTAACATTCGTATACTAATAATATTTTACCTGTTTCTTTAACTTCCAAAAAATAGGGGGAAAATGATGTTTTATGAAAATGATACCTTGCTATCGTTAAGCTCCGCCACTTAACACGCAAGCCTCTGAATTCGGCGGAAAGTGGGGAACGGAGTGTCTTAACACTAGGTTCCCTCTGCCTACCCTGCTGTGTGCGGGATACAGCGTGAAGCTATATAAAAAAAAAAGATACCTTGCTAGATTGATTTTTCTCCTCTGAAACCTCCTACCGCATTTCATGAAAATCGATGGAGCCGTAGGACAACACAGATTTTTCTCATATATGACTTAGAAAGATAGTTTTTTTTCCCACATAATAGTCAGAGAGAACCTAATGTTTAGATACTCTCATGTCCACTTTCTATGTGGCATTGCGTATTAAATTGCGGAACTTAACGCCGGGCTTTGTCTTAGGTACCATAAGTGGAGGTATCAATATAATAAATAATCAGTCCCCGAATGGGACTCGAACCATTGTAAGGTTCTCGTTTAAAATGTATAATAAATAAGTAAATTTTTAATTGTAATTTTAAATATACTTCAAAGCTAATACAATAATGAAGAAATATATATTTTCATGCAAATAATTACATAGCCGTGTTAAAGAAAAATGTCATTTGTCACCGTACGTTTTTTTCTTATTGTATGAGTTACACTTACATATTTTTTGCTTAATATTATTACAACTTTGTATGCGTGGACTATAAAATATATACATATTAATGTATGGCTTATAGGTGCAGATTCGAATCCCGCTACGTCTTTTACGTTTTCTCAAAATATATTTTTCCAAAATATATATGGACAGACAAACGGTCCCACAAAACAATTATATTTATCGTTATAAATATGCCATACATTAGAAGAGGCACCCAAAGTCCTTCAATTGATTTCTGACAATAATTTAAATCGAGATATCAATAATTGAGTTGTAGAGGATAAGTTATTTGAAATAAGCCTATTATCTGTTAAGTGATCTTAACAATCGTCCCTTACCCATAGACAGGAGAGGTCCTTACTGTTCAATTCAAAGTAGTTTTGCTCCTAAGAGGTATAATAAAACGTACTAGAGGTCTCGTTCGAGCGTAAATGCGCGTTGCCATGGCAACGTGTATGTTTTTTTGGCTGTTTCTCGCTATTTCCCGAATTACAGACCAGTCACTTTCTCATACAAGGATCTAGTATCAAGATACTCCGCTCTCCTCGTTTCGCTCGAAAATTAAACATTGCGTCTCGAGTGGCGAAACATCTACAATATCTCGATTTGTTTTGGTTACGAGACCAGAGAAAGGAAAATAATATACAATCTTTTGCATATTATTTTCAATTCTCTGTATTTTCATTTCATGTGTCTCCATGTTAAATTATTAAAGGAAAGTGGGGAACGGAGTGTCTTAACACTAGGATCCCTGCTGTGTACGGGATACAGCGTGAAACAAAAAAAAATAAGTTTAAATAGGAATTAACATTTCTTTTATTTATGTTCTCAATCAAACTATATCAAATAAATTGAAATATAATCCCTCCCTCAAGTGGAAATCGAACTCATAATCATTCGTGTTTACAGTCAGACGCTGTCACACTCTGGCGTTTGAACTTTGAACTTATATAAAATAATATGTCAATTCTGTTAACTTGTGTAGTAGTGATTTTATTAGTAAAGTTATTAAGAAATATAATCACAAAGTATTGGCCTTATGCTTTTTTTTGTGGAATACAATATAGGTGGGTTTTCTATGAATCTCTATATTTTTTTATCCTGGTTTTTTATTTATATAATTGATTAGAACGAGAACAGAAGGACGCGCTTTGTCAACCACACTTTGTCAACCACAGAGAAAGGAAATGATAGTATTTTAACATATAAACATCACACCGAATACGAAATCAATATAGAACCATCGTTTCAACAGGCAGAAAATAAATAAATTTCCGTAACGTATAGGCAAATATAAGTTACGTCAATCGCTAAGAGTAAATTTAAATATACGTTGTTAATGTGCACTTACTACTCCTTTAAATTTAACTCCTTTAATTTTAATCAGAAAAAGTTTCATATCCCAAACATATAAGCTATGTATGTGGGATATATTACATTTTTGTATTAGTAATAGTGGTTTGTATTAGTACCTATGTGGGTCTCGTGCCTCAGTAGAACAGTATCTGACTGTAAGCACGATGGTTCTGGGCAGTGGCGTAACTATACCGTTTGAGGCCCGTGGCAAATTCGCCGGATGGGGCCCTCCCTTCTTTCTCTCCTCCTCCAATATAAAGAATTAGGATCCTTCTGTGTTCGCGGCCCTCTCTGACCAGGGGGCCCCTTTTGGCTCGGGGCCCGTGGCATTTTGCCGATTTGCCACCCTATTGTTGCGCCGATGGTTCTGGGTTCAATTTTCACTCGGGGCGATAGGGTATGCTCATCAATTTTGCTGCTCACCACCCAATGTTTTCAGTTCGGGCGGGAAGTAGAAAACGGAGTCTTTTAACACTACATTCTCTCTCTCCCGTTCCTATCCTTAAATAAAAAATATGTCAATTCTTAGTAGTAAGAAATATATATAATAGATATAAGAATCGCCGAATGTGTTGGTAAGCGCAAAACTCGGTGAACGGTTGGACCGATTTCGCTAATTCTTTTTTTAGAATATTCCTTGAAGTACAAGGATTGTAGTTACGGAGAGAAAAAATTTAAAAAAAATCTGAAAAGGTCTTAAAACAACACTTTTCTATCCTCCCATACAAAATATTCGTTATAATTATTAAAAGTCAATTTGAACTTTAATACCATACCATAAAGTTTAAATGTTACTGGAGAGGTTTCGAGACGGCAAAACAATTGATAAAAAGCTGCTAAAATATCACTTTATACATAGTATACAAATGTCAATTTCGCAACTTTTGACATAGTTGTGATAGCTCAGTTGAAAGAGCGCTTGCTTTTTTTTATGGTTATTTTTTTTAGGGTCCATAGTTCGATCCTCACATGGATGTCTATCTTTTTTTTATTCTTTTTTGTTTATTTTTTTTTTTTTTTTTATTTTATTTTTTTTTACAAGTTTATTGGACTTTTAATTATATTTTTTGTTTATTTTATAATATTTTTATTGTAAGTATTATTTCAAAAAAACTATTCCCCGCAAGAAATACTGAGCGGCGCTTTATTGTAACTTTTTTGTAGCGTAGGCGCTCAATCAGAAAGGATTTTTAAAAATTCATCTCTTTAGAGGGGGAAATAGTGGTTAACAGTTGGTTTAAAGAGTGTATGAAATTCCATCAGTTTTGAAGTTATAGCCATGAAATCTAATTTCTGTATATTTAATAAAAAAATATTAAATTTCTATAGAAATTGTCATCGATTGTGAAATCTCGATCTCGAAGGTGGTGAAATAAAGGTTGAAAGTTTGTATGGAAGTTCGCCATTTGCAATGTTAAAATGTGAAACTCTGTTTATAAGCGTATTATTAAAAAAAGTAAATACGCATTTCAGCCATTATGAAAATTCTACCACTAAGTTGACGAAAAAGGATTGAGAAATTGTAAAAAAAATAGTCATTTAGAAATATGAAAATATATTCACTGGTACCTGATTAGAAACCTAAACTACTCTACTAAATACTTGAGGCTGCCGTAGCGCAGTGAGACAGTGTCTGACTGTAACGCAACGGTTGTGGATTCGATTCCCTCTAGGGGGTATAATTATTTTTATATTTTCATTTCTTCGCTTTGGTACTAAAGACAAAACGCGGCGTTGTGTTCCGCTCCAAAGTCTCGATTTCGAGTGGAGACTGGAGGACGGAATTGTAAGACCCCTCTTTGCGTGATTACCTCGCTTTGCGGGAAAAACTATGAAGCGAAAATAAAAAAGGAAAAACTACTACTAACTACTACAATTGCGTCTATACATATATATACACAAATTCACAAAAACTAATATTGACAGAAAACTGAAGACGACATTAAAACTTGAATGTATGATTTTTTTTTCTGTTTTTATATATTTGTACACGCATATCTTATGATCTACTGGACAGATTCGAACAAAAGTTTTTATGTAGTATACTTCAAAATAAAATACCTAGCTGAACTTTAAATAATAAGGCAATGAAACCTTAACAAAAGATGTTCAGCGTGATGAACATTCCTTGACTTATAAAAATTACAGATCTGAAATATCTGGTGAAGAACGAATGTCAAATTTTCAACACACTCGGAGTCCAAATCGTATCTTGGTATGTTTTTTTGTATAATACTTAGCATTCCTAATACAAAAGCAGTTTTTTAATGTTCCTGAGTAAATAGTAAATTAATATAAAATTTTATCCAACGAAAACCTTCAATCGCCACGACTGGTTGTGGGTTCGATTCCCACTCGAGGAGTATATATTTCCATTTTCTTCGCTCTGGAATCGAGGTAAAGCGCGGCGTTAATTCCGCCACTTAACACGCAATGCCTCCGAATTCGGCGGAAACTGAGGTACGGAGTATCTTAATACTAGGTTCCCTCTGCCTCCCTGCTGTGTGCGGGATACAGCGTGAAGCTAAAAAAAAATCTTCAATCGCTTCAAAACTTTAAATTTAAGTTATAAATATGCCTTATTCCTTCAGTCATATAATAAGACCAGCTAGATACAGGATGAATGTGTGTCGGTCAAGAGTAAAATTTTTCCGATTTTTAGTTCGTAGATTAAATTATGATGTATGAGACTAACTAATAATTTGGCTTGAGCTTATAGTATAAAATGATATTATGCAGGTTATGTTTATTGAGATGTATTTATATACTTCACTTCAACTTGACCAATAAAAACTATTCAAACTTTATTCAGCTACTATTAATTTATATTCCGTTTCCTTATTTTGCATGCATTAGGCATTCAATTACATTTTTCTTAGGGATATCTGTAGCTATATTAAATCAAAGCTGTGCTATCATGTTATCCGTCATACAGCTAAGAGAGAGATAATTGTGTAGCTACAACAACGTTTGCATGAACGTAATTAGTTGATTAAATTGTTTAAAATAGCCTGAGAAATTATACCGTTATCGGACAATCGTAAAGTAGTGATCATAGCAGGCAAAGAGCCTACAGAAGAACATGAGAGAAAATGTAAAATTAAATTCCTTAAGTTGTTAAAGACATTTAGAAAACGTATAAAAATTTGAACGCAGCGGGACGCGAACCCGCGCCTCCTGAACCCCGAATTCAAGTTTTTAAACGTTTACTGAATGTCTTTTTCAATTTTCTTAAGTGTGGAATAACACTTTAAAAAAATTTAAAAGTATGTAATAGCATTCTAATGTTTAAAAGTCCTTAAGTTGTTATTGGCTGGTTACTACAGCAAAGCATTTGATTCTTTAATACATGAGAAAATTTGAGAGGCACTACTAGAACAAGGAATTGAACACAAATATATCCGGCTAATAAAAAACATCTATAGTCGTAGTACAGCAAGAATCCAATTAGAAAAGAAAAGTGCAACTTTTAAAATAGATAGAGGTGTCAGACAGGGCGACCCCCTGTCCCCAAAACTTTTCTCTGCAGTTCTAGAGTCAATCTTTAGGAATCTCAATTGGGAAAAACTCGGGATTAACCAATGTTGACGGTGCAATGCTGTCACATTTAAGGTTTGCTGACGACATAGTGCTATTTGCTAAAACACCAGAACATTTAAGCAAAATGATAAAAGAGCTCGCAGTAGAAAGTGGAAAAATGGGGTTGAAACTTAATCCAGAAAAAACGAAAGCGATGACAAATGGGAATAAGTATACCATTGAATTGGAAAATATCAAAATCGACTACGTGGATGAATACATATATCTGGGACAGCTTATAACACAGCATGAACCCATGCGAAAGGAAGTAGACAGAAGAATCACAAATGGATGGAAAAGGTACTGGAGCCTACGGGAGGTTATGAAAGACAAAAATCTTCATATAAAATATAAAAGTAAATTGTTTAATACCTGTGTCCTACCCATTCTAACATATGGCTGTCAATCTTGGGCGTTAAATCAAGAAATAATCACCAAATTAGCAACATGTCAATATGCAATGGAAAGGAGTATGTTAAATGTAAAAAAATCAGACCGATTAAAAAACTTCGTAATCAGAAATAAAATAAAAACAACGGATATAACAACTAAAATTAAAAGACTTAAATGGAAATGGGCCTCATAAGAGGTAACGATAAATGGAGCAAAATAGTCACAAGATGGTACCCCAGAGAAGGCAAAAGGAAAAGAGGCAGACCGCAGAAAAGGTGGGATGATGACATCCGACAAGTGGCAGGAGTTATGTGGAATAGGGTAACACATGAAAGGAAAAAATGGAAAATGTTAGAGGAGGCCTTTGCCGACTGGCAAACAGATCTAGGAAGAATAACAAAAAAACAAAATTAACGTTTAAATAGTTTAATAAGTTTCAATATTAGTTTATCATAAGTTAAAGTGTTGCTATTATTATAATTATAAAAGATCTGAATAAAGGCTATATTATTATTATATTATATTATTATATTATAAGTTGTTATTGGAGAGAATATGGACGTTTCAAACACATCGTTTTTATGATGATTTGGAATAGCATTGGACTGAAGAGGGAAGGGATATCATTAGCACTTATTAGAATAGGATTTATTTTCTATCCGGAAGAAAAAAAATTGTATATTATAATGCATTAAAATTATTTAAAAAAATACATTTTAGTATTGATGTCAAAAATATGGCGATACGAAGTTCGCCGGGCCCGCTAGTATATAATAGATATAAGAAATAGTATTAGCTATACACATATAATAAATTAGGTTAAGTTACGTTTAGTATCCAAGTTGTATTAACATGAAAACAAGCTATTTAAATTTGAAATAACTGGACACTCTTATATATTCTTTAAGCCTTAGTTTTAAGTACTGAAATTGTAAAAAAAATGTATTATATATAAGAAAGGAAGAATAATGTTAAAAAAAGGTTTATGTCCGTCCGTCCGTAGGTTTATGTACCTTATGTCCGTAGAGTAACTAGGAACCGCCTCTCTACTCTGCATGGCGAGAAGAGCTGAGCTAAGTACATATTTAATATTATTACATGTTAAATAGTGAGAAAAGCAAACACTTAACACTAACATAACACTTAACTTAACGTTCCACAGCCTAAGTCTATAGGCACATTTTGACCATTTAAATACCATTTATTCAAAAACTACAATTACAATTGTCACCAAAAAACTTCTCAGTACACAAGACTCTGTGCTCGATATCCCTGCCAAATTTCAAGGGTCTACTACAAACAGCCCAGGAAGAGTTAAACTTGTGGTTTAAAACACACTTTTGGCCAGTAAGAATTTCGCTCCGCTCAGCTCAATAAAATAAATTTAAAAAAGAACACTTCATTCTCTTGGCCTATCCTGCTATGTGGAATAAAATGGAAAATGGAAAAAATTGAATATATTGAGTTACAAATAATTGAACACACCATTTCAAAGCTTTATTCTAGAATTTGACAACGCATGTTTTATATGGCGCTATCAGCTTTCATTTTACGGTTCTACGGACACCACGAAGTCGTATACGCAAAATGCTATTCAATTTCAGTGGAAATGCCTACATTTTAACTAGAACAAGACGTATTATCAAGAAAGTAATACGAATTTTATAGGCACTGTTTAATGGTTTGAAGGTTATGGGATTTCAGGCTGGAGCTTCTTGCGGTTATTTTATGCTTAGTAGGTCATTTCGATCTTATCATGTCTTTGAAATATATGTATATAAAAAACTTTTTGTCCTAGCAGTTTAATTACGAGAAACTCTGAATCACGAAAGATTGGGGCAGTTCTCGTGTACCTGGTCAGTGGCTGTTAAGAAGTAGAACTAATTATAGTAGGAAGTTTGTCGACCTAAGTCTGTCGCGTTGGGAATCTCACGTAACTCGTCCGAATCTCCAACTAGACAGATTCATTCTAAAGGATTTCTTCGCGATCATGAAAAAAATGTTATCCAGAGAAAACAGCGTATGTGCCTGTACTGGCTTGTCCGACGTCTTTTGTATCAACTACCGTTTTCTCATTCTCATACTTTACATTAACTTAATCTTCCTCTAATGTATATTAAAAATTTTAAAAATCACAAGTAATTTTAACACAAAACACAATACTTTGTTTCGTTTCAATAGAGATAGTTTCAAGAAAATAATTAAAATATGAACATTCGCGCGAGTGGAAATCGAACCCATCACCATTGTACCAAATTCTAAAAAATATAAAGAGCAGAACTTAACAAAAAATATAGCGTAGAACTTATAATAAACTCCAAAATAAAATTAAATTACAATCTTTTAAATAGATTCTCAAACAAAATGATATTTAAAAAAACATTGTATAAACAAAAAACACATAAAGCCAATATATTACGTGTAATGATAAACATGATAATTTAGATAAATACGAATGCGTGTAACGTTTTTTATTGCACTTATAAATTTGATTGCTGATATCTGGATTTGGTCGTGTAAAATAGTCGTATATTTAAAATATTTTTTTACTGTTTTAAGTTTTTTTTTTTTTCAAATAACGGGATATTCAGAGAGAAATTAGTGCCAAGATATTCCATTTTATGCCCGAAAACGAGAGACAGAGAAATGAAATTATTGTTACATAAAGTTTAATAAACCGCATTTCCTCGCTAGAGAAAATAAATATATAAACATTCTAATTTCAATAAAGAAGATGCAGGATTCGAACCTTGACTTACGACCGTCGAGTAGGCAGATCTAAAGTTAAAAGTTAGGCAATAAATATAATACCAAAAATGGATAAATATCACAAAAGATTATATTTAAATATTCATTTCTTAAATGTGGCCAGTCGTGGCCCAGTGGCACAAGAGTGTGACTGTAAACGACTGGTTGTGGGTTCGATTCCCACTCGAGGAGTGGAAATTATATTTCCATTTTCTTCGCTCTGGTGTCGAGGTAAAGCGCGGCGTTAAGTTCCGCCACTTAACACGTAAGCCTCCGAATTCGGCGGAAAGTGGGGAACGGAGTGTCTTAACACTAGGTTTCCTCTGCCTACCCTGCTGTGTGCGGGATATAGCGTGAAGCCATATATATATATATATATATATATATATATATATATATATATATATATATATATATATATATATATATATATATATATATATAAAAATGTTTCGAGAAAGCGTAAGACGGATTGTCTTAACACTAGATTCTCTCTGAGTACCCCGCTATGAAGGAAAAAGCATTAGGTTGTTTTTTTATACCACCTTAAATTTAAAATTTATAGTATTAAAATAAAATGTAAAAATTAACTTATAATTTCTTACATTATTTAATATACAAACAAATACACATCTATAACCAAAGAGTATTCACTCGAATAACACGAGTGAAAGAAACCGGCATATTATTTAATTTAGATTATCTTCATATATGAAATTTATTGAACCATTTCAAAGGGTTTCATTCAGTTCAATCGCATATCGTTCTTTCCCTTCTTGTTTAACGTAAGATATATATTTTTTTAGATTTCTAAAGATCTTATTTCTCTTTTTTTAATTAAAATAATGACTGACTAAAAATATTCTCACTTTTCCTTCACCTCGAATCTAAAACACCTACAACAGTCGTACAAAACTACTAGTGATCCGCTCGCAGCTTCGCTCGCATGAACACACAACTATAACAGCGTCGTTGACGGCCCGCGCTTAGCTTAGGAGGCTCATATTTTTCACATAAAGTTTCAACCCGTATTTCAACTTCTTCGAATTTGATTTTTCAAAGAAATAAGTAGTCAATGTTTTGACCATGCATCATAGATTCTAAAAAAAATATTTCTTAGAAAATTCGTCGAAATCTGTCTATTTCACCTCTTTACGGGTTAATTTTCGAAAAAAGTATGTTTGACCTCGGGTTTGAACTATTTTTACTCTGAATTCTATTCAAATCGGTTCCATAGATTAGCTGAAAGCATAACAAGAAGATAGACATACGTATTTATAATATTAGTTTGGCCATTCTACTCTGAACAACAATTTAAACATTGGGTCATATTAAAAAAATGAAAAGCGGGCATTCAGAAAGCTTTAACGCAAATATTTCGTATATCTTATCTGCGTTTTGTGTGCTCTAGTAATGCACTTTGCTAAGTGCTGCCCTACTTCACGAGAAAACTGACACGCGGAATACAATCCTTCTGATGTAATGTTCTTGTATGACAAAAAGTCGAGTTAAAATTAAAGTTGAAAGTTTTTCAAAGCAGGTTGAAGTATATAAAATATTTGTGGATTTGTTTCTACTTAAAATAATTAAATAAAGAAATATCTAGAAAACTAAATATGTTAATTTAGTAGGCTCAGATTTTAATATTGGTTTATATTGTTAAAACAATAATCTGCCTTACTCGCTTAAAAAAATAACTTGTTATTAATGCCGGAATCTAAGATAGGAATAGGTCATGTGGGAAAATAGGTAAGAATAACAAAAATAGTTAAATAATTAAAGAGAAAATATATATTTTTTTTAACTTCACGCTTTGTCATGTAAGATAGACCAAAAGAACCTACAACCATCGCACTTACAAAAGCTGTATCACTCTGCTACGAAGAAAATGGAAATATTAAATATTTCCGCTCCTCGAGTGGAGATCGAACCCACAACCAGTCGTTTACAGTCACACGCTTGTGCCACTGGGCCACGACTGGCCACAATATAATAATATATTACATTACTATATAATAATAGTTTTTTTTTCTACTATAAATTACCTACCTACAACCGATCTGTGAATAGTAAAAAAATGTCTAAAACGCGAAGCAGTCAAACAAAATATACGCAGAAGCGTAAAACGCAAAAGTTTGAACTAATTTCCTGTACATTATATAAACCGATCCATAAAGTAAGGTTTTCCTGCTTCCGCCAGCAACTCCGCGTGCCAGAGTTTATTGCATCCCTTTGAAGATTTATTTCAATACTAGCTATTTTACCGATCTTACCTATACTCCTATTTTTATTTATATATTTATTTTTTTTTTTTTTTTTTAGCTTCACGCTGTATCCCGCACACAGCAGGGTAGGCAGAGGGAACCTAGTGTTAAGACACTCCGTTCCCCAATTTCCGCCGAATTCAGAGGCATTGCGTGTTAAGTGGCGGAACTTAACGCCGCGCTTTACCTCGACACCAGAGCGAAGGAAATGGAAATATTAAATATTTCCACTCCTCGAGTGGGAATCGAGTGCCACACGCTTGTTCCACTGGGCCACGACTGGCCACATTTATATATTTAAATATAAAAATTGATGTTTTGTTCTATTTATATCTTTACTTCCAGGCATTATGTATTTTTGAGGCCACCCTGGCGCAATAGGAGCGGGCTATAATGCGACAGGTCAAAGATTCGGTTCTCACTCGGTGAAATTTTCATAATTTTATTATTTTTATTTCAACACTTTGACAAGACCAAGTATGGCGTTGAATCCGTTACCCTCTAGGTTCTATGACTTTCCTGCTGAGAAAGAAGCATAAAGCTGCAATAAAATTAATATGTAATTATATATTTTTATCCTCTAGACAGAAATATACTTCTATTTTCCTTCATTTAAAAATATATTGCACGTCGTTGATTATATTTACCACAACATTTCGTACTGCACCAAGTAAAGTTATAAATTTTAAATACCTTAGAAAAGTTTTAAATACCTATTAGACGTTCTTCAAGGAGGAAACCAACTAACTGCAAGTACTCAGAAATTCCAAAATAATTACTCCTGTATAGAGAGATAGGCAGAGAGAACCTAGACACTCCGTTCTCCACTTTTCGCCTGGATCTAAGTCATCAATTTGGAGAGCAGGAATTAAACGCCGCGCTATATCTCAATACCAGAGCAGAGAAACTGATGTAAACGTAGTTCTTCTACCGCAGATAATTTGGCAACAATTAAATTGTAATCATTACAAATGGGATTCGAACCCATAACCATCGTGTCTAATCAAAGTTGTCACAATGTGCTACGATTGCATGTTAATATTTTTTTTATTGTTATTATTTTCTTTGTTTTTTTTTTAGCTTCACGCTATTTCTCACACACAGCAGGGTAGGCAGAGGGAACCTAGTGTTAAGACTTAACGCCGAGCTTTACCTGATACCAGAGCGACGAAAATGGAAATATTAAATATTTCCACTCCTCGAGGAATCGAACCCACAACCAGTCGTTTACAGTCACACGTTCGTGCCACTGCGCCACGACTGGCCCCAACATCTTAATAATCCTTAAAAATATCGTAATCCTTAATAATAGAGCTCTTATTTCATTCAAATTATACATCATTACAATTGCTGTACATACATACATAAGTAATATTACATAGTAACGTAAATGATCCAATTATTATGCCTCACAATAATAAACAGATACGAACAATTAACATCTATTACAGTTTAACCTCTAAGATTTAATATGTATGTATATTATTACACAATATTGACTCAGCTGTCAGTAATTATTTGTTGGTAAAGCAATTATGTATCAAATTTCTTTGGAGAAATTCTAGATAGTTAAATTTGGTTAGAGATTTAGTTACATTAAGTGAGAAACTTTTAAGGAAGTTGGTCACTACTTATTATAATGTATTCAATTTGTTTTAAGCTGATTTTAGATTCATTTTTCTATGGTTTTTCTAAGATTAACTTTTATTTTTCTACCTTTATATGTAGATACATATAAAGGTAGAAAAATTCTTTTATTTTTCTACCTTTATATGTATCTACATATAAAGGTAGAAAAATAAAAGAATTAATTACATAGATATATGTAAGCTAATGATACAACGCATTGTTAACTTTTCCACCGTCAGAATTTTTTGAATCACAATGATATAATTTTGATAATATAAGTACTTATAATCTTCTAAATTTAGTATTTTTTTTTACCTTCACGCTGTATCATGCATACAACAGAGTAGATAGAGGAAACTTAGTGTTAAGACACTCCGTTCCCAACATTTCGCCTAATTTGGAGACATTGCGTATTAAGTGGCGGAACTTAACGTCGCATTTTGCCTCGACACCAGAGCGAAGAAAATATAAAATATTTCCACTCCTCGAGTAGGATTCGAACCCAGAACCAGTCGCTTTACAGTCACACTTTGTGCCTCTGCGCCACGACTGGTCCCATTATTATATACTGGCCCATATATTTTATCAAAACAAGACTAGACATTTGTTCCTACAATGTTCATATCACATACATATTTAAATTAACTTGAACATAGTTTTTATCCATTTATTTTTTTCCTTTATTATTATCTATGCATATATTTACTTTCTTTCCAATTTTATTACATTTAAAGCTTTTAAAGTTAATCTTAGATAATTCTTTAAAAAAAATAAAATATCTGCTAAAATATCTGGCTATTTTAAGTGATAATCCAAACAAATTGTGTCGCTGACAACGTTGATTGACTGGATATCTCGTAAGTCACTGGATCCCTTAAAACACTCTCTTTTTATCCTCTTTCAGGAAAAACATAGATTACTTTTGTATATATATTTTACGAGATTTAGATTACGAGGCGTTTTTACAAAACAAATACAGCGTCTGTTAAACTTGTTAAATAATGTAAATAGACGTTACGCTGAGATTTACATGTTTTACGGATGTACTTAGCAAATAGTACTGAATAAATATATATCACAAAGTAGTAGTTGTCGCCCGCAAATTTTCTACTAAATATTGAACAATTTACATCTTCTAACTTCCACATAATATCAAAAGTTTAAAAAATTTAAATTTTAAATAATTTAAGGCCCATTTTTTACACAGACATGATGTGTTTTTCCAGCTTCATGCTTTTTGCAGTAAAGACAACGTAACCTAAAATCTAAACACTCCGTTCTCCACTTTCCGCCTAAATTCAAGATATAACAAGTCGAGTGACAGAACTCATCACCACGCTTTGTCATCTTTCGTAGTATAAAACGTAAAATTCCATTATTTATCGTCCCCGTAGGAATTTTGAAAACTCTTTTAATACTATCCTATAATCTCCAAGGAACCTATCTTTCTACGGCCAGTACCTTTTGCCTATCACTCAGGCCAACGTGACTAGGCTGCGAACTGAGGTGACTTTTAAAGAGCATACTTTTGAACGTAAATAAAAAAATCTTTTAAAGCAGCTCCACGGTTTTTCCCGCATAACGGTATAGTCACAGAAAACCCAGTGTCAAGACACTCCGTCCTCCTACTTTACGCTCGAAATTGAGACATTGTGTGTTGAGAAGCGTAACATAACACCTATAAGTAAGAATTAATCTGAATGAGTCCAATGCCAGTTAGCTACCATTGTATCAAATAATAAAAAGAGCAACATTTGTGTTTCTAGCCGGCTCTTCTCAGCAGAATTGCCTTCCGAGTTGGTCTTTATGTATATTTGAAGATTTAAAAGTGCTAACAAAAGTCTATTTGAATAAAGATATTTTGAATTTAATAAAATTAACATAGCTTGAAATAAGGTAATGTCCTGAATGATTATATTTTAATTTTCATTTCTTCAATCTGGTACCTAACACAAAACGTAATGTATTCAAACCTTACTTATTAATATATTTTTTACAATGATTTTAAATAATTAATACCCCCAAAGGAGATCAAACCCGCAACATTCACATAATTCACATAATTACCAAAATATGTAGGAATAACAGTGAAAATAACTTCGTTTAAAAAGTTTAAAACATTTTTTCATTTAAATATACAGTAAATTTAACTAAATGTACACAATTCAGCTTAACGTAGTACGAGTAAATTCCTCGTTATATTTACCGCGCGAAAACACGTTCGATTACGTAAGTGTTTGCGTAACACTTTGAAACCTCTTAATTATCTTCACGACTGTAAAGTTATCACTATCAAAATTTAAAGATCATAAAAGAAAGCCTCTGAAATACGATGAAAGCAAATTTTATCTTGGATTGTTTGGCCAAAGTGGTATAAGTCAAGTATTTTTTTTATATTTATGTAATATTATGATATTTTTTTTAGCTTCACGCTGTATCCCACATAGCAGGCAGAGGGAAACTAGTGTTAAGATATTCCATCCTCCACTTTCTGACGAAATCGGAGGCATTCCGTGTTAAGTGGCGGAACTCAGCGCCGCGCTTTGACTCGACACCAGAGCCAAGAATATGGAAATATTAAATATTTCCACTCCTCGAGTGGGAATCGAATCCATAACCAGTCGTTTACAGTCACCAAAATTCATTATTGAGATATACCTATACACTGAGCCTACAATCATAAGCTGGATAATGCAATAATGAAGCTGATATATAAAAAGACTTGTGACTTTATCAAATGTAAAAAAGCCCACCCTCTGAAATTGAAAATTTAATCGATATTTAATTATTATATCACTAAGCGCTCATTTAGACTACTACAATTAACAGTATATTCTTAATCTTACTAATAATGTTAAGTCATATTATGTACAACAATCCAAGCACTAAATGTAAAAGTCATGTGATTTTTCTGACATCAGTTTTTATTTCGTTTCAGCTATTATTACGATGGTTTAATCTATCGTAAAATTGCTCTTACCAAGATTAACTTGACATCTCGTTATCCATTAGCAATCCTATTAAACGTCTTACGTAATTCAAAATACGCGCAATGTAGTACAGTCGACAGTTTTGTAATTACTATATATATTTATGTATATTTTTTAGCTTTACACGTCCCCCATATCCATGTCCTGGTATATACCAGGGCATGCAAAGCTTGTCCTTTCTGCATACTCTGATGCAGAAAAGCCTTAGTGTCAAGACACTCTGTTCTACACTTTCCGACTAAAATCGAGACATTGCGCATTGATTAGCAGAAGTCAATATTAGGTATTGTCTTAGGCACTATAACGGAGAAATGAAAATTATTTAAAAATAATCATTCTTATCATCAAGTGGAAATTATGTTTCTATTTTCTTCGCTCTGGTGTCGAAGTAAAGCGCAGCGTTAAGTTCCGCCACTTAACACGCAAGCCTCCGAATTCGGCGGAAAGTGGGGAACGGAGTGTCACTAGGTTCTCTCTGCCTACCCTGCTGTGTGCGGAATACAGTGTGAAGCTGAAAAAGAAAAAAGAGAAAAAAAAATCATTCTACAGAATAGAAATCTAACCAACAACCATTGCTTACAGTCAGACGATGTCCTACTATACCTCAAGGGCCTCTAATTATATCTATGATCTTAGAATTTAATGTTTTAGTTGCGAAAACTCCCGACTTTATCTAAAAAACTTTTTAATTGGTAGATTAAGCCTGCCTTAAGCGATTGCTTGAAACGAGTAGTGAGGAAGTTTTTTAGTCTCACATTCTGACTGCGAGACGGCTTATCTTCTTATCGTGCTACAGACGATGCCTTTTATTTTAAAATATATTTAACTTTTCTCAACTTCTGCAAGTCTAACTTAAGTATATATTAAAATTCTAGAAGTCGTAACTTTTTTTGTAAATTATTACTTAATATTACTAACTGTGAAGGCGACTAGTTGTCTTAATTGCCACTGAGCATAATTATTATAATTTAAATATTTTCATTCTCTACGCTTTGATACCTGAAACAAAATGCGGCGTTAAGTCTCTCACCACACAACACAAAATTTCTCGAATCGGCTGAAAGCGGAGAACAGAGTGTCTTGGCACTAGATTATGTATGCCTACGCTGTTGTGGAAAAAGCGTGGAGCTGAAAAAAAATATTCGCTTATTATTGGACATTTTGAATGGTTGATTGTACTCAGCCCACATCTTTGAACCATTTACCATTAACTATTTCACTGTAGTGTCGTAAAACAAATTACTGTAATATAAAATAACAAATATTTACTATTATCGTAAAAGGAAAAGTAATCCATAAATGTTAAGTAAATCTTATTTAATACTGTTAAGGAAAATATGACAAAAATATTGTTTTCTTATAAGAATAGTATTCTATAACTTATTGTGTATACATTTTATAACTCGTCATTTATTATAGCCCTCTCTTATTGATAGAAGTAAGTCCTTTAATTCCATATAAATACATCTATTTGGCTGCGACAATAAAACTAATGGTTTCTTTCATTTGTTTCAGATATTACAATAAATGAAAGAGCATGTTGAAGACATTATGAAAGAAGATTCTTGAGAAACAAAAACAGATAAATTATTTAGCAAAAAAAGTATGAGAATCGATGAGCTACTTATAAAGGACATAAGCAAACAAAAGTGTAAAGCAACCAAAGATGACAACAACCGTCACACTCGACGGTTTATGATGTCAGTTTAAATAGAATACAAAATTATGCCGAACGAATGGAACTATAACGAATCGTACAATGATAATAAAAGTATTTTTGGCATTGAGGACAACTATACTGAAAATGGCAACACATCGTTACCAGATCCCATCGAAGATAAGGCGATCCAAGCTGCTTTTTGCACCGCTTACACTATTATATTTGTAGTAGGCATCTTCGGTAATGCCCTTGTTTGCTATGCGGTAGTCAGGAACCGAGCTATGCAAACAGTCACTAATCTCTTCATCACGAACCTCGCCTTGTCTGACATATTGTTATGCGTATTTGCCGTACCATTTACTCCTTTGTACACTTTCTTAGGAAGATGGGTGTTTGGCGGCCCCTTGTGCCATATCATGCCTTATGCGCAAGGCTGCAGCGTTTATATTTCAACTTTAACTCTAACGTCAATAGCCATCGATAGATTCTTTGTTATAATTTACCCATTCAAGCCGAGGATGAAAATCAAAACGTGTATTGGTCTTATTGTTTTTATTTGGGTATTCGCGTTATCTGTCACTTTCCCATATGGTTATTACATGGCTTTGCAAGATGTGTTTTGCGCAGAAAAGTGGCCTTCGGATCAAATCCGTAAAGCCTTTGGGGCCGTTACTACGATCATGCAATTTGTGATACCGTTTATAGTTATGGCGTTTTGTTACACATGTGTTAGTGTGAAATTAAATGACCGGTTAAAATCTAGGCCTGGTAGTAAGAATAGTAAAAAAGAGGACGCAGAAAGAGAAAGAAAGAGAAGAACTAACAGAATGCTTATTGCTATGGTGGCAATATTCGGCCTGTCGTGGCTTCCACTAAATTTGATAAATATAAGTAGTGACTTTTACTCCTTAGCTGAGGACTGGAGGTACTACATGGTACTATTTTTCATTGCGCATTTCATAGCGATGTCTTCCACCTGCTACAATCCTTTTCTATATGCTTGGTTAAATGAAAACTTCCGGAAGGAATTCAAACAAATACTCCCATGCCTCGGGGCCTTTGTAACAAAGAAACCGAAGCGCAATTTCAATCAATCAGAAAGGACAGGTATGTATCGGTCAGAGAAAACCTGTAATGGGAACGATACGATACAAGAATCACTCTTAACGTCTACAGTGACTAAACCTTCTGTTAGATATAAAATAGAATTTAATGATAAAGTAAAAATGTACGAGGATGATGTAGATAACATAAGTCCTGATGAAAAACCGGAAGACAACCCTAGTCCTAACGAAGACTGTGTTAAGATGTACATGTTTGTAAATAAATCTAATGTAGCTTCGGATAAGGAACCTATTGTGTCTGCGCTTTAATATAATAGTAGTAAGTATGTTTCTTTATCTATTCTATTCTAAATACTGTCTGTATTCATGTCTATTCTAAATACTCCTAATTGTATTACTTAACATCAAGGAGTAAACTTAACAAAATTAACTTACGTCTCTAAAAAAAATACAGGTATTCAAAAATAATAGTAAATCATTGTGGGGTAGTCGTGGGTTCGATTTTCACTCCGGGGAAGTGATCATATTTAAGTTATTACTTTATATTAAAGATATAGCGTGGCGTTGAGCTCCGACACTTAGTAGGTAATGTCTAGAATTCAGGCGAAAAGACAAAGGAATAGAATTTAAATTGAAAGTAAATGTCTTAAAAAATATATCTAAAATACACATCTTAAGTACATTATTTTAACTAATTCAAACAGAATTTAGTGCCACATCTCTCTGTTGTTCACATTTTATTCCTAGATTGACACATATTTTTAATATACATTATATATACAATCTATACAACGGATCTCAACCACGTCACTATAACATCTTAAATACTCAAACTTGTGAGCTTAACAGACGATTTATTTATTGCATATAATCTTTAGATAAGTACCTATGTTTGATAACATGTTATCAAATAAATATAATTCTGTTTGATTTCTTTATATTTGAATAAGTTTTAACTGTTCTTAAATAAAAATGTCAATGTGTTACGTTACTATTCGTAACATATTTTTTGCAACGTATTTTATATAATTACGGTCTTATTCATAAAAAGTTATGGAACAGTTAAAGTGTTCTATAAGCTCACTATAAGAGAAACGTCAAAAAATGGTATTCATAACAGCATTTTAGCGCTAAACAGTACTATAAGCGTATTATAAAGTTATCGTGGCCAATACCCTACTATAGCGGTTCTATAAGATAAAAAATGGCCGATTCTCAACAGCTGATCATTGAAAATGACATTTGACGTAAGTGACTCGTCAATGTTAGCTAATCGAATTTGCATAACTTATTAATCGAATCCACTAATAATTATTGCTTTGTATCAATTTTCCACTTTTATATTTAAAATGAAAGCTTTACAAAGCATACATGCTTCGGAAACGATAGCAATAATGGAGAAGAGTTCGGAGCGAAGAAAAGTGTATAGAAGCAGGGGTTGACCCGTTTTCCTTATACGACGAAGAGTTTCGGAAGTGTTACCGCTTTCATAAATATACTGCTTTTATGATAAACCTTGTGCGTAGATTAACCATGGAGACATGCAATTAGACAATATTATTAATAAAGTGAAGTTTTAACTAGGAGAAATTTTAGTGAGAAATTTTTATAAAATAGTAAGTTTAACGCCGAGCTTTCCCTCAACACCAGAGCAAAAAAATTAAAATATAAATTGAAGTAAATATTTTATTGCCTGGAGTGAGGATCGAACCCACAACTAGTAGTCTACACTTCATCGTTACATGTTCACTTTGTGCCCGTGCACCATGACTGACCTCAATTTGTTAGATTTTGGTTAATAAAAAACAGTTTATTTCTATAAATTTTATTCTTTAGATGTGTAATACAATAATTTACGCTTGAGTAATTCTTCCTTTAATAGTGAATTATTTAATTTTTGTTCTAAAATTTTTAATTTTTGCCTTTCTACGGCCATCTGGATCTCAGGAAGCTCCTTACTAAACATTTGCTGCTATTCTTGAGCTTATTGTCATGCTGTAACCAAAATGTAATATATCTATTATTCTTTTTAATATGTTTTCCAAAGAAGTATGTATTATAAATAAATAAAACTTATTTTGTTGAAAGTTTAACACATTTTATTTATTTCAATTCAATTTAAGTTTGTTAATCCAAATTTAATATTGCTTGTAGATATAAGATAGTACTGAATGATTTTTGTGAATCTAACTTAGTAATATATTATAGTAATAAAAATAAAGATAAGTTCATTCAACATACACATTTCTTTAATCTACCAAGATTGTGTGCTAGTGCTAGTACTTGGATGCACCATCTAAAAGAATATAATCAGATTTCCTTGCTGAGCATTCTTTAGGTAGTATTAGCTATTTAATGTATTATAATGGAAAATAAATTTTGTCTCGCTTCCCATCAAATTATTTGTCCAAAATAAAATTGAACTAAATTGACTAAAATAATAAAATTGAAATGACTTTCTGGGTATTGTGGTATTATCGTTCATTTAATATTTCATTCACCACAATTAATTATACTTAACATGTCTTATTACTTATGAATATCATTTAAAATAAGATAGGTGACAGAGTGAGATTTGTGTGTTGCTGTTTATTTCATAATATTAATATATTACACATACTTTTTTCTTCTTTTATATTATTTTCTGTTCTATTCTTAAACAAGAATTGATAATAATTACATAAATATTTCTTTATTCAAAATGAAACACTAATTGGCCAAATGTTCGTATTTTTATATGTACCTGGTTATCTGAGTAAAATTAATTTGAGTATACTGTGAACTCATGAGGGAGCCAAACTGAAATATCATCACCAGTTGCTGGTTCTGTAGTAGGTGGTGAGCTACCAACTGTTTTTAGTATTTGTTTTTTTTTCTATAAATATCAGCTTCTTAGCTGACATTTTTATAATACCCAGAGCTTCTTAGCTGACATTTTTATAATACCCATTGAGCCTTAATTTGTTCTTCTTCTTCAAGGGGTTTTTGCCATATTGTTAAAACTGAAACATTAAGTGCCGTGTTAATAAATAACTACACAAATACTTTTCCTCAGCAATTCTTTCAAGATCATCTATGGAATAGAAGCATAAGCATTGAAACATAACATACGTATGAATGTTTACAAAACAAAACTTACGTGTTCGAATTAACTGTATCATTAAAACCAACCTTACCCTCCTCTAACCAATTCTCACTTCTCTGCCTTTTCTTGCTCTCTACAATTTTTGATTCCGATGCCATATTATAAGTAATGGAGTAATATTTAAAAGAAAATTAACACGTACGTACTACTAGTAAACAAATGTCAAATGTCAATAGCTTATCGCACCACAAACAACAAAATATGGTTTTTATCCTTAATAATGTCTATGATCAGTCGAATTTAGTAAAATTATACACATTATCTGTGGTCAATTTGCAAAGTTTGACAAACTTTCTTGCCAATTTCATCGTAGTGGCAACATTTTAGCTTATAAACAGTATATTAGTTATAGTAGGTTTATAGTACTGTTATGAATACGCATTTTTATGGAACGTTTCATAAGCTTATAGAGCATTTTAACTAATGAACGTTTTAAGCGTTCTATAAGCATTTTTTATGAATAAGGCCGTTAGAATATAATTGGTAGTATTGTTGTAGGTATATCAATCTATCAATTTAAACTATGAGGCTGTCGTGGCGCAGTTGGACAATGTACCGCATAGTCGTAGGTTCAAATCCCATCCGGGAATTTCATTATATAATATATTATTTTCTGTTCTTCACTCTGGTACCTAAGATAAAGCGCAGCGTTAAGATCTGCCAGTTAACATGCAATGTCTTGATTTCTGGAGGAAAGCAGTAAACAGTGTCTTGACACTAGGTTCTCTCTGGATAACCTGTTATGCGGAGAAAAGGTTTGAGCTGAAAAATAATTCAAAATCGTAGTAAACAAATAGACCTACTAACTACTATGGAGTTGGTGAAGTGGTTGGTAAAATATGCTTTGCGCTCACATTTTTTACAATAAAGTATATCTAACACTTACTTATATACAAAGTGGCACAAATTGTGATATGTAATATTTCCATAAAAAAAATATATATAAAAATAATGATTTTTTTGCACTCTATTCCTAATAAATGTCTCCTTTACATTTTCCGTTAAAAGGAGTATAAAGCTTTTTCTTTGTAAGTTAATATAATAATTATTAAGATTTTAACATTTTTTTGAAGATAAGAAAAAGCCATTAAGTCATGTTTTCTGCCTTTTACGAGACTCTTAATACTATTATATGTATATTGAATTTTCGTAACAAAGTTTGTGAGATAACAAGGTTCCTCTAGATCTCGTCTAAGCGCTCCAGCCAATTATGATTTCGATGGCCCCTAAGTAAAATATCAGTATTTTATCAATGTTGCAGTAAACAAGAAAAAAGATTGTATGCAAATGAAAAGTTATATAAATTTGTTTTGCGCAACATTATATAAAAATGCGCGAATTGTTGTATCTAAATATGCCTTGTTTTAAGTTACATATATTAATGAAATTTATTCATATTATATATTTTCTTTTTTCTTTATTTTTAGCTTCACGCCGCGCTTTGCCTCATCACCAGAGCGAAGAAAATGGAAATATTTAATATTTCCACTCCTCGAGTGGTAATGGAACCCACAACCAGTCGTTTACAGTCGCACATTTGTGCCACTGCGCCACAACTGGCCCCATCCACATCCCATATTATTCATACTATAAAGTACGAAAATTAAATTATATTATGGTCATTTTGCAAACATCGTAATTACCTATTAAATATCAGATATGCCAAGGAACCAGTGAAAAGTGTAAAGTAAATAAATAGTACAGATTCAATAATAATATCCCCAGTATACTAAAAATGAAATTAAAAGTAATAAAAATACGAATTTAAATAGCAATATACATTTTATTGTTTACAAGTTTAGATTTACGAGCAATATCGTGCGTTTTGGTTTTATGAATGAAATTTGTGAGTAATATCTCCTTCGAGCTAAAAAAATAAACTTTTAAATACATTTCTGACATAAAATCGCCTTTCATGTTTTTTCCCGTATAGCAGGGTACGAGAAGACTAAGAATACGAGAGAACTAAGTGGCAAGACACTCCGTTTTCTACTTTCCACCTGAAATTGAGACTTAACGTGTTAAATGGTTGAACTTAATGGTTGTTAAATGGTTAAATGGTGGCATTTAATGCCGCCCAAGGTTCAAAGCGGTAAAAAAAATATAATTTAAATTTAATCACTCGATTGAAACAAATCGAACCCACAACCAATAAAACATAAAACCATTACAGTTAGTTAAGCAGTTATAGATATTTTTTGGTTGAGAAACTAATCTTAATTCAACATAAGTAAGACCAGGAAGTAGAGAGCATGACGTTAGAAGACGTGAGCGTAATGTTTACAGCGTCGACGTCATGCCAAATAATATGATTTGTTCACGAATTTCATAAACAACTGGATTATGTTATTGGCAGAAGGAATCCAGTGTTAAGACACTCCGTTCTTTACTTACAGCCAAATTTGGAGGCATTGCGGGTTAAATGACGGAACTTAACGTCACGCTTTGCCTCGACACCAGAGCGAAGAAATTGGAAATGTTAAATATTTCCACTCCTCGAGTGGGAGTCGAACCTACAACCAGTCGCTTTACAGTCACACTTTATGCCATTGCGCCACGACTGGCCCCTAATATAAAATGCGTGAACATAAACTCTCAAAAAAATAATATTATCTGAAGAATCTAAATCTATAATGTAACACCATATTTCACAGCGAACCACTCAACAGTGATTCACACTTTTTATATGCAATAAAAATATCGATCGAGCGGTATGGTATAGCGTAGTAAAATGTGATCTCGGGAATTTAGGTTATAAAAATACACTTTATATTTAAAACATGTGGCCCCTGAAAGGTTACAGGCAGACCTTATAATATGTATGTATTATGTTTGATTTAAGATCTTAAATTTGGACAGCTAATGTATTGAGGCCGTCGTGGCGCAGTGGGACAGCGTCTGTAAAGCGATTGTCGTGGGTTCGATTCCCAGTTGGGGTACATTTTGATTTTTGATTTTTGTTTCTTCGCTTTGGTACGTAAGATACCACGCGGCGTTGACTTCTGCCACTTACACGCAATGTCTCAATTTTCGGGTGGAAAGTGAAAGACGGAGTGTCTTGAGAATTGACTACTCCACTTAGTGGCCAGTCGTGGCCCAGTGGCACAAGCGTGTGACTGTAAACGACTGGTTGTGCGTTCGATTCCCACTCGAGGAGTGGGAATATTTAATATTTATTGTTAAGTTCCGCCGCTTAACACGCAATGCCTCCGAATTCGGCGGAAAGTGGGGAACGGAGTGTCTTTACACTAGGTTCCCTCTGCCTACCCTGCTGTGTGCGGGACACAGCGTGAAACTAAAAAAAAACTTAGTGGACGAAACCGTGAAGTTCTAAAAACATTATTTTTATTATTCCTTATGAAGTAATTGCATGCGACACACTTGTGGCTGAGGCTGTTAATGAAAGTTTAAATAACCAGGGTAAAAACTCTAGAGCTGAAATTTAAATTAATTTTATGTGGATTTTTTTTGTTTTATAAACGCTATTCAAGTTTAAGCCAACATTAATGGAACCCATTAGGACAGTTGTTATAAATATTTATTTTGAGGGCATTATATTACAAAATTTGTTATTAAATTATCAATTTCTTTTTAGGTCATTACGACTAGTATTCTATTTCAATAAACTTAAATAAGTAGCATTGTTATTTTTTCCACTTAGCAGGGTAGTCAGGAAGGAGCTAGGGTCAAGGCACTCGTTCTCTACTAATACTAGAGAACACATAAAAAGGCAAATTAAAGCTGACCTAGACTGAATAATCAATTCAACTTTTAGATAAATTAGTCAGATTTGCTTTTAGTCAGTTTCATTACATGTTGATTTCTAAAAGCATAATAAAAACGCTTGATTAAAACTTTAATTCTACAAATATCATAACACATATATCCTTATTGAGAGCTCCATATTGTATATATCTGCTATACAATTACGACTCTCATACATTTTTACTAGTAATGTTACCGTAACTTTTACTAACAAATACTTTCTTCTGTTTCAGGTACCTTATAAAGAAATTGTTTATAAGAACATCACTAAACGCAAGATTCGTAAGCTTTAAGTCAATAGTTTAAATGTAAAAATAAATTTAGCATAAAAATAAAGTTTTTAGTGTAAATTGTAATTAGATTATAATACGTAGGTCCTTTTATCTGTATATAGTTATAAAAAGCAGATATACCAATATGTTCTTAGGAACGTGAGCCCATTGGTAAATTTGCTTTTGTATGGAGATATTGTATAGCCGTTATATGTTTGTATGTATGTATAGTATTTTTATAGTAAACGTTGAATATTGTAAAGCCTTGTAACTTATGTCAATGGAGGAATATGTGCAATTTGTTGTAATTATGTTAATAATAAAGTGTACCAAAGATAGTGGTTTGGTTTTATTATTTTATTATAAATTTAATGATTTTCCTTAAATTACAAATTTAAAAAAAAATTATAATATGCTTTAAAGGGCTTCATATTATTTAAGTTCATATTTAAAAAAAATAGTCCTGCTGAGTTCTTGCGCCGGTTGTACTCAGGTCTGAGGTGTTAACTTTAGTGAATCGGTGGTAAATTATTTGACGTTCAAAAAATGAAGCATGTTGATGAAATTCTTTTTGACTTCGATTTTAACTTCATGAAAGTACGAACAAAAAAATGGAAACAACTTTGAAAAATTTGAGTGAATTGAATGATGTCATAAATATAATTAAAAATTCTTATAATTTTATTTGTTCATCTGTGCATAAAAAAAATAAGCAATAACTCAGATTCGGATGGATAGCAGAGAACAAAGTTTCTTGACATTAGGATTATGTGCCTATGTTATGAAAAAAGTGTGAAGGAACTTTTTCACAGAAAGTAAAGCGAACTGTATTTATGTTGTCCAATAACAACTGAATAATAGGTAGACAAAAATGAATTTAAAATTCTTTGCAATTCATTTCATAAAACAATTTCTTCTGTTAAAAATTTTATGAGATTTAAATAAATTTTAATACGTATAAGGAAAACCCTGACGTAATATATTGAAAAGCTACAAGAAAGTAATTGTTGATATCTAAGTTATGTCTTCGAACACTCTCGACATAATGCTAGTACATTGGATACGTATGGTATACATGCATTACTGAAAAATCATCTTCTTTAGTGTTTTGAAATGAATGATTAATCGCGTATATTTTTGGTATTCGAAAATACATTTTTAGAAACCGTTTACAGTAGTCCGTGGTCACAGGTAGACTCGAGTCTACCTGGTACCTGGTTAGTCCGGTTAAAAATAGTTTCATTTCAAAATGTGTAGTAATCGCGAAAACAAAAGATCATATTATTCTATAGTGTTTTCTCGGCCTGAGAATATAATTTTTATTTACAAGTAGCGACCTACTTGTGGCTTTGCCTGCGTATACTACGCGGCATTAACTTTAACTATTTCGTTCTTTCTTCTTATAAATTTTTGTTAAATTTAATACTTTAATTGTTGTTACTTTATTATTTACAAATCAATTGATATACAATAAACCCTGTTAAAAAAATCTTTAGATAAATGTTAAAACTAGATTTGAATGAAAAATGTTTATTGTATAGCTTTTAAACCTATAAGGAGATAGGGCTTTTAAGTTTAGCCTATAATTGACTTTGAAGAGCAGAACATCTGAAAAAGTACCAGTTAGTCCAGTTTAACTTAAAGAAATTAGAAAAGTTTTTCAGCGCGATTCATGCTTTAGTGGGAAGTATCATTAAGCCCAAGCAAATGAGGTTGCGGCTTCTAGTATTCAATAAAGTTAAAAGCAATTATGAAAAAGGAGTCAATAATTTCTTTTCCTTTCACAGTGTTCTACGAGCATATTGAAAATTGTTGCACTTTTTATATAAGTTTCAATTTATTTAAGTTTAAATTAAACTTGAGCAATAACTTCATCAATTTTCTTACCTTATTTTCAAACCTCTGAATATATGAAAAAAATCATTTTAAAATGTCACATGTTATTTTTTATGCGTTTATTGTATGTGAAGGGATTAAGATGGTGATGGGAGAGTTATTCAATATAACTCTATATTTTGATTTTAGATTTTCTCTAACATTTCTTTTTAGTTTCACGCTTTTCCCTACATAGCACCCTGTTAAAATCTTTTAACAATAGATCTTCTGACTAAAATTTATTTATCATCATACATTCATTTAAATTAATTGTTATTATTCAGTTAAAAAGTTTATTGTTATTATTCAGTCTAGGTTTAGGTTAACTTAAAATTAACATTGTACAAATTTATCTAAATACAATGAATCTACTGTTGAATGGCGGAAACCGCGCTGCGCTTTACTTTTAAGCTTAAAAGCTAAATCCATTAAAAATAATATAAAAGCTTATCGATAAGCTTTTATAACATTAGAATTCTGTCTTACTTTATATAAGCATAAAAGCTACAATTTTTTTCTACTTGCGAACTAATGATCAGTATTAACGAATAATTAAAGTAATTATTTTTTAATCAATTTCATATATCTGATGCTCATAGCAAGGTTGAGGTCGATGAGGATGCAATAATTCGCCATTTTTCTAATATTGCTTATTGGGTTTCAACCTCTTTTGGGGGTTTTAAGGGGTTAGGATTTCAATACGGTACTTTTTCTTCTTCTACTGAAGAATGAAGACAGTTTAAATCCAAGCATTAGATCGTATGATAATTGAACCCATAACCAACGTTTTTATACTAACTTTTCAACTATAAGAACATTCTAAATCCGCATATTTTACGCATTTTAAAATACTTGCGACTCCCAATCCACAAGGTCCGTAGCTGTATTTATTTAGTAAGAGGATAACAATACAAAATTGTTTCAGTAATAATGTGCCTTGGGGGAGACGCTAATAAATATACCCAATGTTTTTTACTCCATCCACATTTTCTTGGAGAAGAAATTGAATTATACAGCGTCAACATATTTTTAATTAAAATTATGAAAATTGTAACCCCAAGATGTCGGCAGTTTATCTTGTTAATTTCCTTAAAATATATATTATTCATTTTATGCTGATTTACGGTTTTTCTCACATAGCTGAAAGCGTGAGGTTATAGAGGACGTAATGAATAAAGAAATTTATCGACATTTCGTATTCCACTTTACACACAACAATTTAAATATATCATTCCGTCAAGTGCGAGTCAAATCCACAACCATCGCTTTTGTAATCATACGCTGTCTGCTATTTCAAATTTTTAAAAATTAATTATGTTATATATTATTTATGTTAGTGGCCAGTCGTGGCCCAGTGGCACAAGCGTGTGACTGTAAACGACTGATTGTGGGTTCGACTCCCACTCGAGGTGTGGTAATATGTAATATTTCCATTTTCTTCGCTCTGGTGTCGAGGTAAAGCGCGGCGTTAAGTTCCGACACTTAACACGCAATGGCTCCGAATTCGGCGGAAAGTGGGGAACAGAGTATCTTAATATTTCCCTCTGCCTACCCTGCTGTGTGCGGGATACAGCGTGAAGCTGAAAAAAAAAATATGTTATTGTTGTTAATGATTTTGGCGCATTCCTTAAATATTTTTGTAACGAATAACATTAGTAAAGTTTATTATAAGTAAAAAATCTGTGATTATGAAAAGATAAAAATTCAAATTGCGTTCTGCGAACTTACATATATCTTTACTTATCATTTATTTCTGTAAATCGAGTCAAATATAACAAATTGGCCTAGCTATGTTTTTTGTGCCAGTATTTCTCACGCTGACTTTTATGAACCTATGAACCAACGGTACATTGTCGTTCAAAAAAATCTAACATGTCATATTGTAAGTATTTGTTTGACTTTAATTTTGACTTGGTTACGTAAAAAAATTCTGTTTTAACGAAATTAGTTTCCGAAAATACAGTTAAAAAAATTTAACCTTACAGTAGATCTCAAACAAGTAAATTCCAACATTAAAAAAATACGGGATGATTTCAATCAATCAGGTTTATTAATAAAACAAAAAAATGCATATAAATAGTTTTTCCATTTAACTCTTTCATTTTATAGCCACATATTTCTACTAACATTTGTTTAGAACAACAAACACTTTGCATATATTTGAATATCGTTGCTATATTCCGGTGGAAAAAATATTTCACTATGCAGTACGTGAATGCTACGTGAGCCTCGCGAGGTGTGATTTGCATGACAAATGTTTGCTGTTTTGCCCTGTTTGGGGGCTTAGTTAGTATTTTTTGTGGTTTAGATATGAAAAACATTTTTATAAAATGTTTTAAAATTTGCGAAAATCCGGGAAGATTCGAACTTGCATCTTGGAAGCCGTCCAAGCTCTATGCTGTTAAGCATTGCTTTCTATATACGGCGTTGCAGTTCTGATATGCTTATAACAATTCATTTTTTTCATTGGCATGTCTATAGAGAAATATTTGCACAATTCTGCTACTCAAAGATTGTTTTTACAAGTAATCGTTGGTTGGTTGAAAAATCTAACTGGATAATCAATTATATATATTCAATTATAAAACGCCTGCATTTTTTCAAGCATGCTTTCAAGCTATTATCTGTCAGTCTCAATGGTTTTCAATTATTAACGCGCCAGAACAAAGTAAGAAATATTGACAAATGACATACCTAGGCACTTATGAACTCATGGACAAAGTTAATTATTAAAAAAAAATGTCTGTTAGTATTATAGCTTTCTTACTTGCAACTGCAGTATCTTCGTTATTTTAATTTGCTACAGCACATAGACATCGAAACTTAGGGCCAAAATCATCCCATCCCGCATTTACCAACGGTTGTAATGTTATTATATACTATCTGGTAAATTTATCACATAACAAATACAAATATTACAATACAACTTTAAGGTAAACATCATATGCAAAATAGATAAAAAAACCAAAGTTAACTTAATACTGGCACACAGTTATGTATTTGTTAATAGATGTTATAGAACTATACCTACGTATACTAACATATTCATAAGATACAAAAGTATCATCACGTTCATATATACGGTTAGGGCTTCGATTTCAGTTAAATTATATTTACAAGTATTCTCTAAATTCCAAATATATTTTAGGTGTCTTTATTTCTCGGTCTTTGAGCTAACAAAAAGCTCATCAGGCTAAATATCTGTAGTTAAGACGCCATTATCTTATTTCTACTAGATGTCTACGTTAGATATTCCAGTCTTTTTATGTTTTTTTATGACTAGAAATAATGCTATATAGGCTAATTAACTTTTGTTACGGAATAACACAAAAAAAATACAAATCCATCCAATAGCTTCGGAGAGGTTCGTATATAAGGCATAACAAAAAGATGGGCATATATTTATAAAAAAATCACCACAATTTGTCACTTGATATAATTATTTTAAATAAATTTGAAGAACTTAAAAAGTATTTCATGGTTTTTATGGACCTTGCGCCTACAATTATGTATTAAATCCTAGGCATTCCAGAATCTCAGACATCTGAATTCCTATTACTGCAACGCGATGGGCCCAGCAGCCTCACAATGAATCCATGAAACGCCAAGTTTGTATTTACATCTCTATAGTTTAGAATATTATTATGATTATATTCTCCCTATTCTCACCATTCTCATCCTTCCTTCCTCATTCTGTCCTACATCCCCGAGGCGGGCAACACATCCATAACTTTAATGTTGTGGATGTCTATGGGCGAAGGTAACCACTAAACAACAGGTGGGCTTCTGGTCGCTTGCCTCCTTTATTCCATAAAAAAAAGATATATCATTTTCTCAGCTTTACGCTATTTTTCGCAAAGTGAAGCTAGTATCGACACTACGTTCTTTATTTTTACCCCGAATTTTGGACATTGCTTGTTGAGTTGTGCTTTGTCTTGTTCACCAACACGATTGAAGCCCACAACCCATCGTGATACAGTTGGAGTCAGATTCAAATTAATATTCTTCCTATCGTCAATATTCATCAGAAAAAATATATCACAAAAGGTCAAAAAAATAACGTGGTCGTAGAAATTCTATAATAACACAATAATATGTTTAAACACAAAATTAATTCCATACTTTTAAGAAGAAGAAACTTATTAGTATGGAACAATGGAACGAAGCGGCAAAAGTTGGGCTTTGTAGGAAAATTGTATAACATTTCATTGTTCTACTCAAATAATTGAATACAAAGAAATGTTAAAGTAAACTAAATAGCTACTATCGACATTGCTTTTCCTTATATATAAGTTAAGTCGATTAATATATTATTTACATTATTACGACAAATATATAATGTAACTGATACTCTATACTATGAGTTAACAGATTTTGTTAAGCATATTTAGAAAATGTGTAAATATTTGAACGCAGCGAGATTCGAACCCACGCCACTTGGACCGTCCTAGTGTTTTGATCGCTACGCCGTGTGTTCTGAATTTCTTGTACTCTTATTAAAAATTGACTGTTTTTAGTCTAAGTGTATCAATAACAAGTTAAAAATATTAAATAACGATTTTGTTCATAGAACAATTCCCGAAAAATATGAGTGAATAGGGCAGTACATTAATATATTCATATATATTATCATTATTACTATTTTAGCTTCACGCTGTTTCCCACACACAGCAGGGTAGGCAGAGGGAACCTAGTGTTCCCTCCACTCCATTCTCCACTTTCCGCCGAATGTTTCTTCTGCCTACCTTGCTGTGTGTGGGACACAGCGTGAAGCTAAAAAAAATCAATTTAATATAACTTTTGTTTAAAACTTACTAAACTACTGCAATAGAAAGTCTAAGCGAAGAAAATGGAAATATTAAATATTTCTACTCCTCGTGTGGGAATCGAACCCACAACGAGTCGTTTTCAGTGACACGCTTGTGCCACTGCGCCAAGACTGGCCCCATATACATTACATAGTTTGTTAATAGTTTACGTATATTTTAGACGCTTTGTTAAACTATGGGTCTACATAGGTTTGCATGTTTTCTAAAGAGATTAAAAAATTAGTATTTCCGTCAGTCCATACAAAAAATCGCAGAAAGTAGGATTACTCTCACACGCGTCTTAAGTGTCTTTATCAAGTCTCTATTAATAAACATATGTGTAAAGGTAAGGCTGATTACCCACTCGTTCGAATGATTTTGTCTAAATTATTTTTGTTTCTCCGCTCTGATACCTAAAACAAAGTGAGGAAGAGTGGGGAACGGAATAACTTGACACTGGGTTCTCTCAGACTACCCTACTATACGCAAAAAAAAGAAAATAGCGCCTTTATTACAGCTATTACAGCTTTCAAGTATTTTCTGTTAGTGTACAAAACTTAGAGACCTCGAATATATTTGCAACTTAGAAAACAGCTACACTATACAAATACCTGAAATTAAAGCCTTAGCAATGTTGTCCAGCGTTAAGAATATTTTATATCATAATACAATAATATATGGTAATAGTAATAATACTTCAGGAGGTAAAGGTGGTAAAATTGTGAATCCAATTTCCCATGTAATTTTGGGCCCCATTATCGAACTTAAAATGAACTAAAAACTTCTTTTATTTTTATAATCTGTTTTTATTTAGGGACTCTTTAAGTAAAATACAAAAATGTCAGCCCCATCGTTCCCTAAACCAAAATTAAAACACACAAACATAACAATTTTAAATTAATTCTAAGAATATTATTTATACTTAAATCTATACAGCATTTTAGCAGCTACAGAAGCAGGCTCAGGCAACAAACTATGAAAAACACCAACATCCATATCCTAAAAATTGAAATAAGGGCCAAAAGTACTACACAGTCAAAGTTGTAAGCAAAAACTAGTCAATATTAATAAATCTTAAATCTAATTTCTTATTGAAATAATATAATGTTTACGTTAATTTAACATTTATCTAACGCTAATTGATATAATTAATAAGGGTAGGCGGATCTCTTCATTACAGGGTTTAATTATACCTGTTTAGAGGATAAATCGAAATTTGTTAGCAAAATTAACAAGAAAATATTTATAATCTACAAACTAAATACTCTTTATAATGATCGGATTTGATTTTAATCTTATTTATATTACAATAATCCGGGGAACGATTGTGTTTAATTATTTTTATTGTTCCACTTTGGTAAAAGATAAACCGAGGAGTTGAGTTACACGCAAAGTTACTATTTTGGTGGAGTGTCTTGACGAAAGTGGAGAGTGGAGTGTCGTGACACTAAGTTATCTCTGACTACTCAGGTAGTCAGAGATATGCTAGTGTCAAGCTTAAAAAATAATTCACTTGAGTGTCCTCGATTTGGTAACAAAAAGGTATAGCTGTGTATTAAAGACTTCAGAGTAACGTAATAATAACGTATTCATAACGATATAATGGTGTAAAATGTGTAGGTATTGTAGCACAGTTTCCATTCGGGGCAATGATTATGTTAAATTTATTTTCTTTTCTCCGCTCTACCTAATACCAGTCCTAAGAATAACCACTGCGTTGCCCTCTCAACTCGATAAATCTTAATTGGCTGCAGAGAGTGGAGAACGGAGTGTCTTAACACTAAATTCTGTCTTTACTAATAACATGCTCTGCTATGCGAAAAAGAACGTGAAGTTGCAAAACATCTTTCCGCACACCTTTTGAGTGCTAGTCCAGATTTATATTAGTAACAAAAACTTTGGGCCAGTCGTGGCGCAGGGGCACGTAAGTGTGACTGTAAACGCGATTGGTTGTTGGTTCGATTCCCACTCGAGGAGGGAAAATATTTAATATTTCTATTTCCTTCGATCTTGTGTCCAGGCAAAGCGCGGCGTTAAGTTCCGCCACTTAACATGCAACGCCTGCGAATTCTCTGCTGTGCGCGGGATATAGTGTGAAGCTAATAAACAACTTTGTATTAAATCTTTCAGAATAACACAATAATAGCATATAACATTATAACGCTATAAAAACTTCAAGTAAAACAATTTAATACATATGTTTGTGAACATTACATCTAATGCGGTGACACATTAAGCTAAGCTTTATTCGTGTTTACTTTCGTTATGTCAAAGGCTTTTTGTTGCGAATTATATGTTTTGTAAATGAATTTGGAATTGAATTTACTAAATTAGGTGATTCTGTGAATTGTTTGAAGTTTATTTAAAATAATATCCTATTAATAGAGTGGCCAGTCGTGGCCCAGTGGCACAAGCGTGTGACTGTAAACGACTGGTTGTGGGTTCGATTCCCACTCGAGGAGTGGAAATTATACCTCCATTTTCTTCGCACTGGTGTCGAGGTAAAGCGCGGCGTTAAGTTCCGCCACTTAACACGCAAGCCTCCGTATTCGGCGGAAAGTGGGGAACGGAGTGTCTTAACACTAAGTTCCCTTTGCCTACCCTGCTGTATGCGGGATACAGCGTGAAGCTAAAAAAAACATTATAAAAACTTAATTGTTGTTCCTCCTAGGTTCTACTTTATAAGCTTTAGTTTTAAGTACTGATAGGGGGTCGAAAGGAATATCACCGTGTCGACAATGAGGCACTGTACCACTACGCCTAGGTAAAACTATTTCATAAGTAGGCGAAATTGCTATAAAAAAATATTTGGAAAGCAACTTATGTTTAACATATTCTTTCTCATATTTTTATTTATGTAATAAATATAAGCTTAACTGACATTTTTATATTTTTTAAAGGTATTATTATTTCATTAGTTTATATTCTTAGTAGGTGTTAAAAGTCATTTTATTATCAAATATCGTCGTTTCTCTTATGTTTTACTGAAATAATCCTTATGTCTAAGAAAATATAGTTCAAAATAACAGCATTTTGACCACTAAAAAGCTTTCAGCGTTGATTCGTATGTATTTCGTATACACGTACAGTTAACGTCAGTGTCATAATCTACGGTATTATTGGCTCGCCTTTTAATTACACTGCTATCTGTTAACATGGAAAATATTTTAACTACTGAAGTGGTTCATTTGTATGACGACTTCGTAACTTATGTTATATATATGTACGTATGAAGACTTTGATGTTTTAAAAATTGCCTTTTTTAATTTAGAATAAAATGGGTTATTTATTAAACTTAATATTTAGAGGTCTTTGGAGTGCAGGGGGACAATGACTCAATATAAATGCAATCGGTGATTGAGTTCGATTCCCACTCGTGACAATAACTTACAAGTATTTAGTATTTTAAGAATAAAAGATATTTTCGTGTTACTTTTATCTAAACTATGCTTCCCGCCTATTTTATTATTTGAGGCCGGAAGTAAAACTAAAGTAGTTAAATCACAACTAAAATAAATCATCCAGAATGCAATAAAATAAAACCGACTCGGACGTAACAATAAACTTACATTTATTATTTTCATTTTTCTGCTCTGTTAAAACAAATCCTAAAACGTGACTGGAGTTAACGCAATGCCCATACAATGTCACATATTTGGGCCGAATGTGGAGAACGGAGTGTCTTCACACTAGATTCGAACCTACTATAGAGAGACTAGATCTCGCGCTTCTTGGAAACTATAGTCGTCTAAGAGTTTTAAGCTCTTAATCATACATTATCGAACTATGTTTAAAATATTCGGGCATCTTCTAAATATCTTTTTAATGTTCACTGTGGCAATTACACTTTATATATCGTACTTTATAAATGTTTAGAAATAAACAAATTTAATTATTTATCTAGAGAGCATCTTCAAAGACAAGACAACTTCGAACTATACTTTCCGCCGGAAAACTATGTACCAGGGCGGAGAATTGTATATAATTTGAACACAATTATTCCCCTGACTGGAAATCAAACCCACAGCAAACCGTGTTTACAATCAGACGCTGTGCTACGATGCCTCAAATAAAATTATATAACTTATTATTCAAAGAAAACCTCAAATTATAATAATAAATATAACTAATATTAAACAAATAACAAACACAAAAGGTTTGGAAACGCTAGCGGTAATCTAATCGCCATTTATCAGACTACCAAGTTATTACAAAATAATGGCCGATCGTCCGAAATCTTCATTATTTTGAAGTTAAGCCTCAACCATTAAATACAGGTAGATTATTTGGAAATTCTATATCCTGTTAATTATATTATTCGTTTTTTATATAAATAAGACAATGGAACGAAATACGTAAATTACTAATAGCCCCGATTACGTGTAAAAATATACGTTGCCATGGTAACGTATGACATAATTATTTTTGTTTTACACTTATATTATAAATGCGAATGTCTATCTGTTTGTCTGTCACGCTTTCACGGTCGTAGTAAATGATGAAAGTTTATATGAAAAATCTAAAGCGCTTGACCGATTATAATGAATCTTGGCATAAATATAGTTGATAATCCAAGGTTAAACATAGGCTACTTTATTTTTCAAAAATTAACCCCCGAGGGTTGCAATATAACGAAACAGTTACAATTATACAAGTGGGGAACGGAGTGTCTTAACACTAGGTTCCCTCTGCCTACCATGCTGTGTGCGGGATACAGCGTGAAGCTAAAAAAAAAATGATTTACAATTATATTTAGTTGAATTTCATTACCTTATGTTATAAAACAAAGAACGGTGTTGAGTTTCGCCATTCAGTATGCAAGAGTTCGATTTTGGAAAACGGAAAATCGAGTGAATGTCTTTACAATTGATGCTTTCTGGTATAAGGAATAATATTTGAAACTGTCTTTTAATTAAACGTATTTCTATTGCATTAATTATTATAAAATACATTTTTTCCTACAACAGTTTCAATATGCCAAATTTTATTCTCCTTCGTTCGTAAATGTTCATTTATAAATGTGTCAAAACTTTTTGCTTCACGTATCAATCATGTAACGATGACATTTTTTCATCTCTTTTGAGTACTTTTTGTGTATACTAATTCACTTAACACGTATGTCAAAATAAGAAAAAAAGTTTGAATGACTTATAGCTTGTCCAACCTGCAAATTATCAAAGATCCGTGAATATTCCTTTCTTATACTACAGCTTCTTCACGCTTCTCCCCGCGTGCAGGGTAGCCAGAGAGACAAGACACTTCGATCTCAACTATCCATTTGAAAGCGAGACATTGCGTGTAAAGTATTGGAACTGAACACCACGACTAGTGTTAGAAACTAGGGCGGAAAAATGAAAATAATGTCTTATTACTTCTAGCTTTAATGAAATTGAAAATAATTCAGTGGCACAAGCGTGTAATTGAAAACGACTGGTTGTGGGTTCGATTTCCACTCGAGGAGTGGAAATATTTAATATTTTTATTTTCTTCGCTCTGGTATCGAGGCAAAGCGCGGCGTTAAGTTCCGCCACTTAGCACACAATGCCTCCGAATTACGCGGAACGCGGGGAACGGAGTGTCTTAACACTGGATTCCCCCTGCCTACCCTGCTGTGTGCGGGATACAGGGTGAAGCTAAAAAAAATGTAAATAATTTCATTTTAGTCTTAAATTTTAACAATGTGTATAATTTTAACAATGTGTACTAATTAATTTTTAGTCAACCAACTTTTTCTAACACACTAAAAGTGTACTTACATATAATTAATTTTACTGAAGTATATTGTGTTAGCTTTCTGCAGCGGCGCAATAACCAAGCAGTTTCCTTTGTCATGTCTTTAAAACGAACAGGAAACAATCCGCCTCTTGTAAAATCGTTCATTAATTTAAAGTGACAACGTAAACAAGGATCCAATAACACTCCGTAATCATAAATCTTAAGCATTTAATTTATATGGAAAATATTTTAATTATTGCCACCCTTTTTTCTGTTTAGAAAAGTAAAAATATTAAAATAATTGAATTATGGTACCTTCGACTCGGAATCGAACCCACTATCATTGCATATGCCGGCAGACGCTGTCCCACTGTGCCCGACAGTATAGTGTAATATTAACATTCATATAATAATAATTCTTTCTTTCTTCTTGTAACAAGTAATGAATAAATTAAATTTTGTATATAGGTGTTTATTAAATTCAAAAATAATGAGTTAATTCGGTTTTTCGTTCTTTGTAACGTATTCTAGTACGTTAGTAGTACTAGTGGTAATTATACCACGAGTGATATAATCCAATAGTCTAGCCTACCATCTGCGGCCTTGTGTTTAAATTTTAGTAGCACCTATTTGTTTGCAAAATTTCATTTTAAATAATCCATTAATGACTCTAATTATATTAAAGAAACAATTGACACAAATTTCCACAAACTCGTAATAAATATCCTACGTTATCACTCTGTAAGAACAAAATCATAATTTTTCATTTCCTGTTTCACGTACATACATTAATAACACAACATATTACAGTATATTAATTAATCTATAACATAAATTAATATTCACAAGTCAATTTAACGTTAAAATATAATACAACATTAGAGTACATTAACCCGGTGCTCGTTAGCGCTGTGCCGCCACCTTATTAATTATATTACCAGTGTAAGTAATTTCACTTACCTACTTTCAAGACACTTAATAATACGAAATTTCCCATATGATATATTAAGGAACGTTATACTTTAACTTATATGAGAAAACAAACTCGTTTACGCACTTATCTTCGTAGAGCTTTTGTATGGAGTTCATGACAATCGTCTTTGATCGTCTGACGTAAATGTGATAGTAGTGGGTTCAATTTTAACCCTGAGGTATAAAGTTTAAACTTCTTTAAAAATGATTTTTGTTGCTTCAAGACTTAGACATTTTCTCTATAGTTAATACCTTGAATTTGAATGGAAAATAGAAAACGAAGAAATACTTGGTTCTCTTATTGCACTGAGAATGATATGAGAATTCGACATTATAGAAATAATTGTATGATTTTTATATTTATGTGTTATAATATTATTATATTGGCTTAAAGAATCCAGTTCAATTCTTACTTTAAAAATCAATATGCTATACTATTGATTATGATTAAGATCACACATTTTGATGTTACTGTTCTAGCTGTGACCTGTTTCAGAGGGGGACAGTGTCTGACTGTAAACTCGATAATTATAGACTTTATAGGAGAGTAGAGAACGGAGTGTCTTTACACTAGGTTCCCTCTGCCTACCCTGCTGTGTGCGGGATACAGCGTGAAGCTTATTCCCACTCGTGAAAATAATTATATAATACATGGGAATTGTTTTCATTTCTCTCATATTTAAAATGACGTTGAGTTCTGGCTTTCGTTTCAGACCTTTTGACCTTTCAACTGAGCGGAGAAAAAAGAACGAAGTGTCTATATTCTGCGTTCTCTGTATCTGCAAGAAGTCCGATTGTTTTTATCTATTCTAATAACAATAAAATTAAAACACTGTTTAAATCCAGCTTGCAGTATACATATTAACATTAGAATAATAAAATTGTTTTCTGAAAATCTTATTCGAAAGCGGATAGGACATGCTGCATCATTAGTGGCGGAATCCAAAACCACATATGTTTACCCAGTACGTACAAACGCTCTCATTTTAACTATTTTATTTCCCGGAGTGCGATTGCAAACCACAGCTAGCTAGTACTAGTATCTTTACTATATGCTTAAGCATTTCAATATGGATTTAAGAATATTTTTAAAACTAAAGATTAAGCGTAGTACAAGATAGCTTGACTTTTTTGACAGATATAAATTTTTCTGATCGACATAACTTTGGAATGACGTACATATTATTTTCTTAATTTAATGATTTTAAAAATCGTAAGAATATTTAATAATATGCGTATTGTTATATGCATTTTTTTAATATTTTTACGATTTTTAAAAATCACTAAAGATTCAAGCGTTATGCGAAAATTTTAAGAGCTTTTATCGGATCAAAGTGAAATTTAAATAGGAACATTGAAAATAATAGACGCTTGTACAATGTTACATAGGATGATGGTTAATGATGCGCTAAATCCACATCGACAATTTTATTCAACACGAAATAATAATTAAAGGTCGAGATGGTGATACAAGCTCCGACGACTCTGGTATTGATGATCTTGGCTGTGCTCCTCTTCCTTAATAAAAACGATCTTAAAGATAAAACTATATTATTTTTAAATACAGCATTATCTTAGACCTCCAATAGATGATTCAGACCATCAGGATTAAACAAGTGTTCCAAAAATACATGCATCGAAAAGTGTGTCTCGTCACAATTAACAGTAATTTAAAACTTTATTTTTTGAAGTACTATATACTGTCTCTTCCCCATCACTAGTCCATTTGTCAAAAAGATCATGCTATCTTGTACAGGATATAAGCGTAGTCTTGCAGCACAAAGGGCGGCGTTATGTTTTGTCAGTCAACACTCTTTTTTTTACTTCATGCTGTATCTCGCAAACAGCAGTGTAGGCAGAGGGAACCTAGTGTTAAGACACTCCGTTCTCCACTTTCTGCCGAATTCGGAGGCATTGCGTGTTAAATGGTGGAACTTAACGCCGCGCTTTGCCTCGACACCAGAGCGAAGAAAATGAAAATATTAAATATATCCACTTCCTGAGTGGCAATCGAACCCAAAATCAGTCACTTTACAGTCACACTTTGTGCCACTGCGCCACGAATGGCCACATAACACTCAATTTCCCGATTTCGAGCTAAAAGTGTGAGTGTAAGGGTGATTGCACACACAAGACTCTTTCTGATGCTGCTGCACGGGAAAGAGGCTGTGTAATAAATTAAATACAATAATCGTGAAAATCCGATACCGTACGTCACGTATATTTTAGAGTCAGCACAAATTTTACTTTAAAATAGTTAGTTTTACGGTCAAACAAAATTTATACTAATATTGCTAGGTGTATGCGGTAGGAAAATCAAAGAAATCAATAAAAACACAAGGCATTTACCAGTTCTAATGATGTGTAGGTGCATATAAAATTTTATTATCGGGACAAAAGATGCGACAAACCATTCTCAGAACAATGATTTGTAAATTATAATTGTGGTGACAGGCTTTTTAAAATATTTTTATTTTGTTTTCAATATAGGGGCCAGGTGTGGCGCAGTGGCACAAGCGTGTGACTGTAAACGACCGGTTGTGGGTTCGATTCCCACTCGAGGAGTGGAAGTATTTAGTATTTCCGTTTTCTTCGCCTGTATCGAGGCAAAGCGCGGCGTTAAGTTCCGCCACTTAACACGCAATGCCTGCGAATTCGGCGGAAAGTGGGGAACGAAGTGTTTTAACAGGTTCCCTCTGCCTACACTGTTGCGTGCGGGATACAGCGTGAAGCAATAAAAGTTATTCAATATTTACACTTTCTGCATTTCGTTATTCGTTATTTTCTCTTTCTGCCTGCATTATATATTTTTAATTTACGTTCTTTTCTATGTAGTTGGGTAGTAGTAAGCAAGAAACTATCTTAAAACACTCCCTTATTTACCTTTCGCCTGAATTTGAAACATTGTATCTATAAGGATGAATATAACACCGCGCTCTGTCATCATAGAGAGCAAAAAACTGAAAATAGTTTAAATAAACTTATTCCTCAGATTAGTAATCAATTTCACAACTAATCGCGATTAATATCAAACCCCACTCTAAACGAGATGGAGCGATGGCTTCTAAAATTCCTTAAATATTAAATGTTTAGAAATAGACTACGCCCCTGGGGTTAAACCGTAAACAATAAAAATAATTGTCACTTTAGCTTAACAATTAACTGAATATAAATATTTTTTCCATTCAACCTGAAAATACAAACTTAAGAAAAAATATAAAAAAAACAAAATGAAAAATAACAAAATAAATGTTCCCATATTTGCTGTAGTGTAAGCAAGAAGCTGCGATGAGCACGTTATTGACAGAGCTATCGACTGACGGCTATTTCATTGCACCGCTTCACGATTATCGAGCTCCTCTTATACGGATTCCTTGAAATCAAATGCTATTTTATTCACGTATTTCAAATAACTGGCTCAGTGATCTTAACGCGTTTACTGCATTTTTGCAAAAGAGCAAAGAGAATCTGCTGTCAAGTGCCTTCGAGATACTTCGTTTTCCACTTTCTGTCAATGTATATGAAAGTATTTTAATGTACAGGTATGTGTGTGTGTACGTTACCCACATATTGTAAAGGTATTTCACAAATTCGTCCAAATTTAACAATATACATAATTTATGAATATTTAAGAATATTTAAGAGCCGTGAGGTGACCGGGAGCCGTGAGGTGACCGGCAGAGCCGTGAGGTGACCGGCAGAGTAGAATAGCACCTACCTCTTTCTTACCGAGGTGTCGTACAAGGCGACTAAGGTATTTAAAAGATTGGCAAAATGATAATTTACCTAACTTGCTATGCCAATAAAACCATTACTAAACACAGAGGTGTTAACGGACTTATCACCAAATCCGGGGTTTTCCTGTCTTCATAGTGAGCAGGTTTTTGTACGTCAGATGGCAATCGGTACTGGAATAATAAACCCAAAACGCCAAATTATTGGGTTAGAATTATGGAAAGGTTACATGAAGCACTGAGGATTACAAATAGGGCGTCGCCGCGAAACGACGCGCAGACACATCGCCCTACCTCTGCGAATAGTATGCAAGGGCTACCGGGTCATGGACGGGCTCGGCTAAAGACGTTAGTCCCAACTTGTAACCAAAAGATCCGCTTCGCTTCATTAAACGTAGGCACATTAACAGGAAAAACCAAGGAGCTTGCTGCACTCTTAAAACGCAGAAGGGCCGATTTTATCTGTCTACAAGAAACTCGATGGACAGGATCAAAAGCTCGTAACATCGGAGAGGGCTATAAACTCATGTACGTGGGCGCAAAGCACGGAAGAAATGGCGTAGCAATTGCTGTGAAAGAAGAGCACCTCAACAACATTCTAGAAATAAATCGTGTATCTGACAGATTAGTATCTCTAAAAGTCCTAGTAGAAGGAGAACTTATACATGTTATTTCTGCATACGCTCCCCAGGTTGGCTGTAGCCAGGATGAGAAGGAATATTTTTGGACCATTCTGGAAAGTACACTCCAGCAAATACCAACCAAGGATACTATTGTACTGGGAGGTGATCTAAATGGCCACATCGGCGAAGTCAATAAGCCTTTTAACAGAGTGCACGGAGGTCACGCATATGGCACCCTAAACGATGCTGGCAAAATTATACTTTCAACGGCAGCAGCATTCGATCTCGCTATTGTCAACTCCATTTTTGCGAAGAAGCCAGAACACAAAATAACGTACAAAAGCGGCCAAACATCATCGCAAATTGACTACATTCTAACGAACCGAAAACATATCAGCCGTGTTACAATTTGTAAGGTTATTCCGGGAGAATGTATTTGTACCCAACACCGTCTAGTTGTGATGGATATGAAGTTTCGGAAGATTGGCAAGAAGAATCCAACACAAACTCCAGAACTCACGAAATGGTGGAACTTAAAAGGTGACAAAGTTTCAGAGTTTTGTGCACATCTGGAAAATCTGAAACTTGATATGGACACAGACGTTGACACAATGTGGGAAGACTTGCAGAAGTCTGTCATAACTGCTGCAAATAAAACTTTGGGTCGTACTAAAGGAACGAAGAAAATAGATAGAGAAACGTGGTGGTGGACGGAGACGGTACAAACCGCAATACAGGAGAAGAAAACCGCATTTAAAAACTGGCAGACCACGCAAACACCTGAAGACAAAGAGACTTATAAAAAAGTAAAGAAAAACACCAAAAAAGCAATTGCAGTAGAACAGGCAAACTCCCAAAAGAACCTTTACAAAACATTGTGTAGTAAAGAAGGTCAAAAACATATACACAAGCTCGCAAAACAGAGGTGTCGGACCACAAAGGATCCAGCTACGTGTAAATCCATCAAAAGTTCGAATGGCGATTTGTTGTACAAAGACAGAGACATTATAACAGCTTGGTTTCAATATTACAAACGGCTACTGAATGCGAATCCAACTGCCACAAAACTTCCAGATATGAATAAGAACTTAGGACTTATACCTCCTATACACCCAAGTGAGGTAAAGACGGCCTTGCAAAAAATGTCTAACAAAAAAGCCATAGGACCGGATGGTATCCCAGTAGAAGCTTGGAAATGCTTGCGTGAAAGAGGAATAAACTTGCTCACCAATTTCTTCAACTGTGTCATGTTCTCCTCTAAAATGCCAGACGCATGGAGATTGAGCACCATAGTTCCAATTTATAAAGGAAAAGGTAGCAAGTATGAATGTAACAACTACCGCGGAATCAAGCTTTTAAGTCATACGATGAAGCTTTACGAGAGAGTGATAGATAGTCGCCTAAGATCTGAGTGCGCCTTATCAAAAAATCACTACGGCTTTGTTCCTGGCTTATCAACAACTGATCCGATGTTCGCTCTGAACACAATTGCTGAAGAATATCGTGCAAGGAACCGACCATTGTATGTTGCATTCCTGGACATGGAGAAGGCATTTGATCGCGTCCCAAGAGATACGATTTGGTGGAGCCTTCGTAAAAAGAACGTCCCCGAACAGTATGCTAACATCATCGCCGACATGTATAAGGGTGCAAAATCAATGGTACGGACGCCAGCGGGTGCCACAAAACCGATAGCGGTCACAGAAGGTGTACACCAAGGTTCTGTGCTCAGCCCCTTTTTGTTTTGCTTGGTTTTGGACTCGCTTACCGAGATAGCGCAAAATTCAACGGCATGGACCTTTATTTACGCAGACGATGTAGCCATTTGCACGGAGAGCCGAGAAGAGTTACAACAGGCACTCAAAATGTGGAAACACCAGTTACAGACCGGTGGCCTAACGCTGAGTGTTGCAAAAACCCAGTTCATGTCTTTCAATCAAACAGACATTACTAACAACAGTCCGATTTACATCGATGGGCAATCAGTCACCATGTGCAATGAATATAAGTATCTGGGGAGTATGATGCACAATTCTGGGAACTTGGATTGCAACATTCAGCACCGGATAGCCGCAGCGTGGCTCAAATGGCGAGAAGTGACTGGTGTCACATGTGACAAAAGAATGCCTGTCAAACTCAAGGGTTTGGTATATAAGACCATGATCAGACCAGTCCTTATGTATGGCAGTGAAACATGGGCCGTAACTCAAAAAAACGTCAATACCATTCAAGTTGCTGAAATGAAAATGTTGAGGTGGATGTGCGGCGTTACTAGGCTAGATAAAATCCGCAACGAATACGTGCGAGGAAGCATGGGCGTACGCGACATTGCCGACAAGATGCAGGAGAGTAGGCTGCGATGGTATGGGCACGTGAAAAGGAAGCCCCCCGACTACGCAGGGAATTTGGCATTACAACTTTCCATCCCTGGTCGTAGATCCAGAGGCAGACCCAAAAAAAGGTGGAAAGATGTAGTGTTAAAGGATATGAAGATGTGCCAGCTGTCCGACGACGATGTTAAGGATAGGGCGAAGTGGAGAGCTAAAACGAGGAAAGCTGACCCCACCACCATGTGGGATATATAGCTAGGAAGAGAGAGAGAGATATATACATAATTTATGAATATTTAAATTTAAGCTTCGTATATTAAGCCACATAGCACACATGCAGTGCGAGTTGAGAGAATTTAATGAAATTGCGGTATATGCCATAAAACTCAACGCCACGCGTCGTCTTATCAAAGCAGAGAAAAGAAAATGATTTAAATATAGTCATTCTCCCGATCTGGGAATGGGAATCGAACCCACAGCCATAGGTTCCACACTCAACAACGACAGTCACATAACAGTTCATAAAACAAACTTAGTAATTATTGACGAAACTCTCATGAGACTATAAATTATAAGTAAACCGACACCTCATTCATTAAACAATAAAAGACGAAAATTATGAAAAAATATTATTATTGGTATCGGTATCAATCATGATCAATTATTGTTTATTTACTTAACTGATTTAAAATTACCCGATAACTTTATATTCAAGGGACCAGTCGTGGCGCAGAGGCACAAGGTGTGCCGGTAAAGGGACTGGTTGTGGGTTCGATTCCCACTCGAGGAGTGTAATATTTCCAATTTCCTTCGCTCTGGTGTCGAGGTAACCCTGCGCTTGTACAACTTCTACAGTTTCACACTGTATCCCGCACATAGAAGGGGGGTCGGCAGGGAACCTAGTGTTATGACACTCCGTTCCCTACTTTCCGCTGACTCGGAGGCGTTGCGTGTTTAGTGGCGGAACTTAACGCCGAGCTTTGCCTCGCAACAGAGCGAAGAAAATGGAAATATTAAATATTTCCACTCCTCGAGTGGGAATGGAACCCACAACCAGTCGTTTATCACACACTAGTGCCACTGCTACTGGCCCCAAAATAATATTTTAAATATAACTAATTCTCCGACTCGGGATCGCACCTACAACCTACTCTAATTATGTTGAAGAAACCATTGACACAATATATGTATATAGAACCGAACACAATACACACTGCCGATTTCATTTGAATATTCAAATTTCCACAACTTGCAAGAACAAAAATATATATATTTTATTACCTGTTTCACGTACATACATTAATAACACAACATATTACAGTATATTAATTAATCTACAACATAAATTAATATTCACAAGTCAATTTAACGTTAAAATATAATACAACATTAGAGTATATTAACCCGGTGCTCGTTAGCGTTGTGCCGCCACCTTATTAATTATATTACCAGTGTAAGTAATTTCACTTACCTACTTTCAAGACACTTAATAATACCAAATTTCTCATGTGATATATTAAGGAACGTTATACTTTAACTTATATGAGAAAACAAACTCGTTTACGCACTTATCTTCGTAGAGCTTTTATATGGAGTTCATGACAATCGTCTTTGATCGTCTGACGTAAATGCAATGGTAGTGGGTTCAATTTTAACCCTGAGGTATAAAGTTTAAACTTCTTTAAAAATGATTTTTGTTGCTTCCAGACTTTGAGATTTTCTCTGTACGTAATATCTTGAATTTGAATGGAAAATAGAAAAAACGAAGAAATACTTGGTTCTCTTATTGCACTGAGAATGATATGAGAATTCGACATTATAGAAATAATTGTATGATTTTTATATTTATGTGTTATAATATTATTATATTGGCTTAAAGAATCCAGTTCAATTCTTACTTTAAAAATCAATATGCTATACTATTGATTATGATTAAGACCACACATTTTGATGTTACTTTCTAGCTGTCAGTGTCTGACTATAAACTCGATTATTATAGATTTTATAGGAAAGTGGGGAACGGAGTGTCTTAACACTAGGTTCCCTCTGCCTACTGTATGCGGGATACAGCGTGAAGGTTATTCCCACTCGTGAAAATAATTATATAATACATGGGAATTGTTTTCATTTCTCTCATATTTAAATTGATGTTGAGTTCTGGCCTTCGTTTCAGAGTTGACCTTTCAACCGAGCGGAGTAAAAAAAAAAAGAAGTGTATATATTCTGCGTTCTCTGTATCTGCAAGAAGTCCGATTGTTTTTATCTATTCTAATAACAATAAAATTAAAACACTGTTTAAATCCAGCTTGCAGTATATGTATAGTATGCATTAGAATAATAAAATTGTTTTCTGAAAATCTTATTCGAAAGCGTATAGGACATGCTGCATCATTAGTGGCGGAATCCAAAACCACATATGTTTACCCAGTACGTACAAACGCTCTCATTTTAACAACTATTTTATTTCCCGGAGTGCGATTGCAAACCGCAGCTAGCTAGTACTAGTATCTTTACTATATGCTTAAGCATTTCAATATGGATTTAAGAATTATTTTAAAAATAAAGACTAAGCGTAGTTTAGCAGCACAAAGTGCGGCGTTTATTTTCGTCAGTTAACACTCTTTTTTTAACTGCACGCTGTATCGCATACACAGCAGGGTAGGCAGAGGGAACCTAGTGTTAAGACACTCCGTTCTCCACTTTCCGTCGAATTCGGAGGCATTGCATGTTAAATGGTGGAACTTAACGCTGCGCTTTGCCTCGACACCAGAGCGAAGAAAATGAAAATAATAAATATTTCCACTCCTCGATCGAACCAGTCGCTTTACAGTCACACTTTGTGCCACTGCGCCACGACTGGCCACTTAACACTCAATGTCCCGGTTTCGAGTGAAAACTTTTCACGTTTTATACTAATATTGCTTTATCTAAATATATATTTTAGAGTCAACATAAATTTCACTTCAAAATAGTAATTTTACAGCCAAACAAAATTTATACTAATATTGCTAGGTTTATCTAGGTTTCCCTCTGCCTACCCTGCTGCGTGCGGGATACAGCGTGAAGCTTCGTCAATATTTACACTTGTCCTGCATTTCGTAAGTCGTTATTTTCTCTTTCTGCCTATATTATTTGTTTTAAATTTACGTTCTTTTCTATGTTGATCGTCTAGTTGGGTAGTAAACCAGAAAATATTTCAAAACACTCCCTTGTTTACCTTTCGCCTGAATTTGAAACATTGTGTCTATATGGATGAATATAACACCGCGCTATGTCATCCTAGAGAGCGAAAAACTGAATTTCTTAAACATTAAATAAAAATCAATTAAACCGTAAACAATAAAAAACGGATTAGCTTTTCAATTATTTGTCACCCTTAGCTTCATAACCAACTAAATATCATAAATACGTTTTTAAATTCAATCTCAAAATACAAACTTAAGAGAAAATATAAAAAAAAAAACAAAATGAAAAATAAATAAATAAATGTTCCCATATTTGCTGTAGTGTAAGCAAGAAGCTGCGATGAGCACGTTATTGACAGAGCTATCGACTGACGGCTATTTCATTGCACCGCTTCACGATTATCGAGCTCCTCTTATACGGATTCCTTGGAATCAAATGCTATTTTATTCACGTATTTCAAATAACTGGCTCAGTGATCTTAACGCTTTTACTGCATTTTTGCAAAAGTGCAAAGAGAATCTGCTGACAAGTGCCTTTGAGATATTTCGTTTTACACTTTCTGTCAATGGTTTTTTGAAGCTTCACTCTGCGGCATTGCGTGTTAAGTGGCGGAACTTAACGCCGCGCTTTGCAGCTGATACCAGAGTGAAAGGAATGAAAATATTAAATATTTCCGCTCTTCGAGCCGGAATCGAACCCACAACCAGTCGTTTACAGTCACACGTTCGTGCCACTGCGCCACGACTGGCCCCGGATCGACTTCCTGTCAATGTATATAAAAATATTTTAACGTATAGGTATGTATGTGCGTGCGTGCTTGTGTGTGTATTATTCATAGATTCGTCTAAATTTCACAATATACATAATTTTTGAATATTTAAATTTTAAGCTCACTCAGCACATATGCAGTGTGAGTTTGAGAGAATTTAGTGAAATTGCGTTATATGCAGTGAAACTCAAGGCCACGCGTCGTCTTATCAAAGCAGAAAAAAGAAAATGATATAAATATAGTCATTCCCTCGATTTGGGAATGGGAATCGAACCTACAACCATAGGTTTCACAGTTAGCAACGAAAGTCACAGTTCATAAAACAAACTTAGTAATTGACAAAACTCTCGTGAGACTATAAATTATATGTAAAACGACACCCCATTCATTATACAATAAAAGACGAAAATTATGAAAAAATATTATTATTAGTATCAGTATCGATCATGATCAATTATTGTTTATTTTTTTAAGTAACTTAAAATTACCCGATAACTTTTATATTCGAGGGACTAGTTGTAGTGCAGAGGCATAAAGTATGCCGATAAAGGGACTGGTTGTGGGTTCGATTTCCACTGGACGGGTGAAAATATTTAATATTTCCATTTTCTTCGCTCTGATGTCGAGGTAAAGTGCGGCGTTAAGTTCCGCTAGTTAACACGCAATGCTACCGAATTCGGCGGAAAGTAGGGAATGAAGTGTCTTAACATCATGCTCTTCTGCCTACCCTGCTGTGTGCAGGATACTGCGTGAAGCTTGAGTGGGAATCGAACCCACAACCAGTCGTTTACAGTCACACGTATGTGCCACGGCCCCAAAATAATATTTTAAATAAAACTAATTCTCCGACTCGGGATCGAACCTACAACCTACACTTACGTTAACGCTGTCCCTCTTTTCCACCGTAATTATATTTTTGTTTTAAAAAATAAGATGCTATGTTAATTATCTCCACATAACACATTCTTGTCTTATAGTAATAACTTGCGAGCGCTGCACATTCAACGTGACTTCAATAGGGCCTTCAGATGCGTCAGGAATTTTGTTATTAATTAGGTAGCTCTTGTATAGTAATCTCTTTAATAAGACTGCTACGTTTACATTTTGTATATAATGTCCTATTTTTTTAAAGTAATGTGACGTTTTCTTCTTTATTTGTAAATGAAGCTAATAAGAGTTAGTTCTTAAAATAAATATTTAAAATAAGTCAATAAGTAATACTTAAAGTCAAATTTTATCGTCTTTTCGTGATAAAATTTGTCTTTACGTACTAGTTACATTGAAACTACAGAGCGGTGTGTCTTGACACTTGGTTCTCTTTGACTATTTAAGTACGGGAAAACCGTGAAGCTATACATATATATTTTTAGCTTCATACTGAGTCCCGCACACAGCAGGGTAGGCAGAGAGAAGCTCTCTCCGCCCAATTCTGAGGCATTGCGTGTTAAGTGGTGGAACTTAACGCTGCGCTTTGCACCTGATATCAGAGCGAAGAAAATGAAAATATTAAATATTTCCACTCCTCGAGTGGAAATTGAACCCACAACCAGTCGTTTACAGTCACACGTTCGTGCCACTGAGCCACGACTGGCACCAATTAACTATATTTTTTCATAATATATAACAACTTTGTTATTAAAAATTTTATAAAACTTCAATGATAAAAACAAAATCTAATAAGAAAATCTATTAATACAGAATTTGGAAAAGCATTAGAAAGATACTTGACTCTCCGTAGTCAGTTTCTAAGTAAGAACATGGCACGTTATTCTATACTCGACACCATACGTTCAACACACGATATTTGAAACTAAACATTTAAATTCTTAGGACCGAATTCAAGAAGTATTTGTGAAGTACGAAATTCAAGATGTTTCCTTTCCTTTGATATATAAATCTGAACATTTAGAAAGTAAACCAAAGACAATGAGCCTATTTAAGATATTTAAGAGCCCTATTCTTATTTTTCTTTAGATATGCGTATATAAATAACCAGTGCACTAAAGCACTGCGTTAAGTTCCGCCACTTAACACGCAATGCCGAATTCGGCGGAAAGTAGGGACCGCAGTGTCTTAACACTAGGTTTCCTCTGCCTACCCTGCTGTGTCCCGCACACCGTAATACAGCGTGAAGCTAAAAAAAAGGAAAAAAATGAATATAAAATTTTCTATGCTTTAATATTAGAAGGATTTACTCTGGTATGGCTCTCTTGAAATGTCCGCTTATCGACTGATAAGCGGTCAGACAGATTACAGAAATAAAGCTCAAACGGTTTGCCTTTAAGCTTTTGATACTGAAATATTTTATTTCTTAATAGAAATTTTAATATTGTTTTGAAGATTAAGTAATACCAGTGTCCCCGTTGATGCATAAAATATGTACTACCTTAACAATGTTTCTGTCGCTTTATGCTAAATTATATAAGATATGGTATGGTGTGTTATATTTTTTTTATAAATATAATGTATTTCTTTTAAATTATAATGGACATTGGCATTTGGTCTTCTTTCTTTCGCGTAAAAACTTTAATTATGCCAAGTTTTGTATTCCTTCGTCTCCATAATTATTAGAAAGAGGTGCAAAGTTTTTCCTTTTGAATTGATATAATAATGAATTGTTGGGTCCTACTATCGTTCCGCACATTACGTACGGCTATTAAAGGGAACCAAATATAATATTAAATTTAAGTGCTTGTGTCTTACTTTATAATATAAGTGTTATAAGAAATCAGTGAAGTCTAAGATTTAGAACAATTGACCAAAATAAGTTACTATGTATTTTAAAATATGACTTTTTCTGATACGAAGTTATAATGAAATATGAATTTACGATGAAAATGTTAATGCATATTAACATGAATATAGAATAGAATCACTCAATAGAAAGTTAGTTAAGATGTTCCTCGAATATTAAACATCAGTCCTTATCAAATTATAATTCAACAAAACGATGTTTTGAAATCTTTTATAAAAAGCTTCCTTCCACAATAAGAATAAGAAAATGTTTTTTACTTCTTAAATAAACATTTTTTAAGTGTTACACTTAGGAAATTTGTAAAAATCTCTCTGCAGAGATGCTAACAACATAAATAAGTTGTAATGAAGCGTATAAGAATTCCGACGCAGCGGATAGTAGAACGCATGGCTCAGTGGTGAGAGTGCCTGAACGGTATTCAGGAGGCGCGGGTTCGAATCCCGCTGCGTTCAAATTTTTATAACGTTTTCTTTAAATGTCTTTTTATAATAAAATGTATTGGAGTTGTTAAACTCCAATACAAGAAAAACAAATGCGATTTCTTTCGATCTTCACCAAATGTTTTTGCTATCACCTCACCCAAAATGTTACCGAAAAATCTCTGCATAGAGACAAAAAGGATTTCCACAGTTAATTCTATGGGGCCATAAAATAAAGCTGATAACACCTCCCGCCCATAACTTGCGGCCACTGATCCCTCCCTTCCCTTACGGGTGAAAATTTGTTAAGAGATAATAAGCTGTATAAATTGTTATATTATAGCTATTTATGAGTATTCTTTAATATCTGGTAAAGTAAGACTCCACTCGAGGAGTGGAAATATTTAATAATTAAAATTTCTTCGCTCTGGTGTCGAGGCAGTGTTAAGCGCGGTGTTAAGTTCCGCCACTTAACACGCAATGCCTTCGCATTCGACGGAAAGTGAGGAACGGAGTGTCTTAACACTAGGTTCCCTCTGTCTATCCTGCTGTGTACAGCGTGAAGCTATAAAAAAAAATAAAAAAAAAAGAAAAATATACTTGTGACCAAAAGTCTTTACTCTCCTTATTTTACTCGTTATTACAACACTGGAGCTTTTTTTTAAATGGACATAGCTCACTCAATTATAATTTATAGGAATCACCAAAGAAGTTCAGTTTTTAGTTCATATATGTTAAAGAATTTTTATTTCTGTTATATTATTTACGGGTTCTAGGTGTTTTTGCAGCAGTACAGTAGTCAGAGAGAATGTAGTGTCAAGACACTCCGTTCTTCACCTTAGAGAAATCGCGATTGCGTAGAAAGTGGCGGCACCCAACGCCACAATTATAATTATGCTGATGCATTATGAAATGTAAATGAAATTGATTAAAATTCTAGCATTTAATAGGTTTTTGTTACATTTCTTTTTTTAGTGAATTTACTGGTAATGATAAAACAATTTTGAATGAAATAATTTATATTTTAAAGCGTTACTTAATACATTCACTGTACAAGGATTACTTAGTAAATTGTCTTTCTGAGTATTATTAATTAAATTGAATTTTCAATAGAACAAGAAACTAAATCCGTTGGTGTATTATGTTTGAGTCATTCCATAGAGTATATAAGGGACTAACCAAACCAAACGCTATGTTAGTAGGTTCGATTATTACATAGAGATTATTTTACGAGTTGAGTTTCGTTATTCAAAACATAATGCATTCCACATAGTATAAAGAAAAAGAATTATAAGGAAAACGATAATCTTTGATTATCGTCTTGGCAATACCAAAACTATAAACCAAATGTTACTCTGAAATAAAATACGTATCCATTTCCACGACAAAATCACATCAATCTTCAAGTGCGTCAAAACACTACTCTAAGGTCGGTACTAAAATGTATATAGATAGATATTAGTCATCCATATGCCCGTATCCTGTACATACATATGTTGAGAATAAAATGTATATATAGCGAAAACGTAACTAGTGGTAGCGAAACTTAATGCTGGGCTTATGTAGGGCTAAGGCTGAGAAATTAAAATCATATATAATAATTGCGCAACACGCAATGACACTGGTTTCAGCGGAAAGTGAGGAACGGAGTGTCTTAACACTAGGTTCCTTCTGCCTACCCTGATGTGTGTGGCATACAGCGTGAAACTAAAAAAAAGGGAAGTAGATTTCGTTGGGATATAAACGCTGACTGAAAGCAGGGACTAATGCCAAGAAGAAAAAATTATTCCACCGTCGTTGTTCGCATCATCGTCGTGGGGTTTAGTTCCGCCACTCTACATGCAAATTCTCCAATATTAGTGAAAACAGAGAGCGGAGTTTCACTACACTAGGTTTTTTCTACGTAAACGTAATTTAATTTCTGCGCTTTACTGAACTATGCAAGGCACGGTATTGCCCCGCCATTCCACACGCAATGTCTGAAATTTAGCCGGAGAACTGAGTGATTTGACACTACGCTCTCTCTGACTACCCTGCTATATAGGAAAAGCTTGAAGCTGAAAAAACTATCTCTTGAAAAAGACATTTAGAAAACGTATAAAAATGTGAATGCAACGGGATTCGAATCCGCGCCTTCTGAATACCATCCAGTAGAACATAGAGCACAAACTTACGATAATAAATTACATCCTGCGAACACGGAGGACGCGGGTTCGAATACCGCTGCGTTCAAATTTATGATCGATTTCTAAATGTCTTTTTCAACTTTCCTAAGTGTGGAATAACACTTTAAAAAATGTTTAAAAAATCTATCATTCAGGAGTATTTTAGTATATTTTTTCCGCTCGGGTACCCAAGACAGAGCGTAGTGATGAGTTCCGCCATTCAACACGCAGTCTTGATTTTGGTTGGAAAGCCGAGAACGGAGTGTCTTGACACTAAGTCTTGACATCTTTGACTATCCTGCTATGAGGGAAACAGCGTGAAGCTGTTTTTTTGGTTATTACTTAGTTAAAGTTATAGTTAACACTGTCGATAACTTTGAACGGCAGAAATCTTAAACAATATTGCCGCTTAAATTGAAACCTATTATTATTTATGAATCAGTCAAACAGACTTTCTAACTTCATAAGTTATTAAATATCAATACGGTAAATAAATTGATTTTGAACAAAAGGTAAATTGGAAACTCTGTTGCTTAGAAATTAAGGGTTGAATGTAATTATTATTTAAGAAATTTTATAATTAATTGCGTACTAAGCTTCACGGGATAAGGATTTTGTGTGGTATTAAATATTTTTTAAATAATATAAAGTAAGACTAAGGCAGTTTAAATATTTAGTTAAAAGTATAAAAATACTGATGTGGCCAGTCGTGGCCCAGTGGCACAAGCGTGTGACTGTAAACGACTGGTTGTGGGTTCGATTCCCACTCACACAGGAGTGGAAATTATATTTCCATTTTCTTCGCTCTGGTGTCGAGGGAAAAGCGCAGCGTTAAGTTCCGCCACTTAACACGCAAGCCTCCGAATTCGGCGGAAAGTGGGGAACGGAGTGTCTTAACACTAGGTTCCCTCTGCCTACCCTGCTGTGTGCGGGATACAGCGTGAAGCAAAAAAAAAAAGAAAAAACTGGTTGGATTTATATTGAGTGTGAGTTTGCTTGAGTATAGCTATTTATGAGTGTTACTAAGCTTGAGTTTGACCAAACTAATTATATTTAACTTATTCTCAATTCTTTGTTCTGTTAAAATAAAGCGCAGAGTGAAGTTTCGCGACTCAACATGCAATGTTTCAAATGTTGAGTGAAAACCGGAGAACAGAGTGTTTTGGTACATTTTTTTATACTTACTCAGAGAGAAGAGAAAAATAAGGAAAGAAGTAAAAATCTATGTATATAACTAGCGTGAAATTAGTAGAATTTATCTTCTTATTTCTTTTTTTTTTTTGTCGCTGAGAAATGCGTCTACGCAGACCATCCGTACGCACAGCAGGTTTTAAGAGTTATATATTATGATTCGAGTCTCACTGCATACAATTTATTAAACTTTTTCTAAAAATGTTTTAATTCTGTCTTAATACTCCATGTGTGTCACTATATTAATACTGCAGTCGTGACAGTAATCAATTACAACTAGCGAGAAATTAGCGGAATTTATCTTAAAGCATCCAGCGAGCGTCCCTTGGGAAGCAAACGAAGTGCCAATGTGCCCACAGAACATACCTGCGTTGCTTCCTTCGCAGTCATTAACCTCTTTATACGAATCCTCTTAGGGAACCTCCTGTTTGTACGTGTACTTCTAGTATCATTAAAACTCTGCTTAAGAAAGGTAATCCAGTTTTCAGTTTATTTTATGTAATATTATGTATTTTTAAATAATTTTAAAATATATTTATTTTCGTTTACATGCTTATTGGCAAGGTATTTAGAAATGTGCTAAGTGTCAAAACACTCCTTTTATCGTACTTTCTGCGTAAAATCGAGCTATTGCGTACTGAATAGCGTCTCATTCCTCCGAGTGAGAATCAACACACAACATTAGGCGGCGATAATTTAAAAAAAAATTAAATTTTACATATTACCTCACGTAAATATATACATACTTGTACATATTCTTTTTAGAATCATTTTACTCCCTCAATTCGACAGTACTAGAATTCAAACTTAAATAAATCCTTATGAACCAAAACACATTAGCACAAAAAAGCATTAGAAGTAATATCCAAAGGTTTTTTATACGAATAAAGTGACGGACGAATGATAAACGGCAGATATCGCATTATATTTGAATCTTCATGAAAAGGCAGAGCCGATTCAATTCGCCCAGTTGTATCGAACAAGCGGGTTTGATGATCTAACAAGATTTACTTTATTCCCATATTTTCGCTGGTTTCTGTAACAAATGGTATCGAAGGAGTCTCAGAAGGTCTATATTTCATTTAAAGTGTCTTGCCCTTTTTTATATAATACTTGTTATGTTGGCAATGTTTAGTTCTTAAGTAATTAAAAAGCCTTCGTGGCGCAGTACGATAGTGTCTGACTGTAGTCACGGTTGGTTGTAGGTTCGGTTCCTACTAAAAGAATGAATTTAATTCAATTGTTTTCATTTCAACGCCTTGGTGAATAGGACAAAGCGCGGCATTGAATTACGCCACCGAATACGCAATGTCTCCAATTCGGGAATAAAGTAGACAACAGAGAGTTTTGACACTAGTTCTCTATGACCTTGCTATGAAAGTATTTTCTTTTTCTTTCTTCTTTTCAAACGGGATCTGTCTTTAATTGTTTTTGTGTCGTTATTCGTAACGAAGTAGTTTGACGCGTCTCCCAATCAATGTTTTCCTTTGGAGGGACAAAATGACAAATTACTCGTATAGTATTACAGACTTCGATTTTGGCTTGTTAGCTTTGTAAATTGATTTAGATAAGGATACAGAATTTCTTTAAGATTAGTAGCAGAAACGTATAATGAATGTAATTTTCTAGTTATTCTTTACAGTTCATGCATTTTGTGTAGTGAATATATTTCAAGGTTATGGTACAAGTTCAAGGTTATGGTTTAAGGTTCATTATGTTATATATTTTTTGTCAGCGATTTTTTTTCAGAGACGGTCGTCGCTCAATTTCGCATTGAGGCAACTCAAAAAGTGGAAAACGGTGTGGCCTGACACTAGATTCTCTCTTACCATCCTGCTATGCGGGTGAAAGCTGAAAAGGATATTTTTAATTTAACTATATATTATTATATATTATATTTTGCTTTAAATAGTTATTAATGAATAATTGATTTATTATTTTAATTGTCAAGAACAAACAGATTAGGATGCACGGAGGCGTGGGTACGAATCCCGCTGCGTTCAAATTTTTATACGTTTTCCAAATATATTTTCAGTTTTCCTAAGTATGGAATAACACTTTAAAAAATGTTTAAAAAATCTTTCTCCTATTAAATGACTCTTTATCCAACAAAGGCATTAATACTTAAAATCGTTGTCTATTTGACTTATAATCTACAGACAAATCTCTCAAAAATATTTTAGTAGAGAAGTAATGAAGTCACAGTTCGTAGTTTATTATATTTCGTAACAGCCGTAACTTAATAAAACTGCAATTAAAAGGAAAAGCTATAAAGTCGGTAGTTACCGGTTATTTCGTGAGGTTACGACTTGAGATTGCTGACTGAATGAGTGTGGAATAATGGTTTTTTTAATATATTTTTATTCTTATATTTTACTTATACATATACGAGTATAGTGGGTCACCGTCTGATAGTAAATGTGATTGGTTGTTGGTTCGATCCTTATTAAGGGTTTGATTTTTAAGTTATATGACTTTAGATGATATTTAAATTTTATTTCCCCGCGATGATACTTAGGTACCGAGGACAATGTCATATCTTAGAACAATGTCTTGATTTCGACCAGAAAGTGGAGAACTTGATACTAGATTTCATTAGACTAAACTGATACCCAAGAAAAAGAGTAAAGCTTGAAGTGCATTACATAATTTCGACGTAGCCTCATGTAGAACGCATTCTTTATCGGTTGAAGCGCTTGAACAGTTTGCAAGACGTGCAAATTCAAATCTTTATAAGCTTTCTACATTTTGTGAACTACCTTCAATATTTTATACGTTTTTTTAAATATATTTTTTTCATTTCCTAAGTATGTTAATAACACTTTAAATCTTTCAAGATGTGAATGAGTGCCAAGACATGACACTAACTCTTCTCTAATTTGTAAAACGTAAAGCTGCTATTATTGATTTATCATAATCCGTCATTAATTGTTTTGATTGAAATTATCTTAAAGTTTTGTACTAAATTCGGTTACAGATACGTTTATAGTTTGAATTTCGGATATCCGATAGCTTCGGTTACACTTACAGAGCTCCATACCTGCCCTTATAACAATAAAGCCAAACATCTGGACTAGTAAATAATTATTTGAGTTCAAATTTAATTGTTATAATAATAATATTTTTTTTTCTAACCCTGTGAACTTTTCAATTATGGTTTTCATTGGATCATAATTCTTGCTATTACATTTTAATTTCGTTCTTAAATATTATTGGTCCCACCATATACTTAAACATTCCTTCCGCACGCGTGCAATGTATTATATGTATTTCAGAACAAACTAAAAAATAAACGTCGCTCGTCAGTCAAATTAAACGCACTGTAGACGTAGAACATAGTCCCAAATTTACGAAAATAAATTACACCCTGCGAACCTTTCCTCTATAATTCCGTTTCCCACTTTACTTCTTCACAGACTTCTTGTATATTATTATTAGCGGAACCGGACCGACGTAATACATATTTTTTTCGTAACAAATTTCTTCGTTCATTCAAAGTACGCCGCGAGGGTATTTAATTTGACTTTTCAAATAAGCTTTCAGAGCCATCCCCGAGGAGCTTTATCATTTTTGGTATATATGACATTACGTTAAAACATCTACTATAGGGTCCTGTGGGAAATGGTTGATAAAATGAAAATACACTCTTCGTTTTAGAATTTGAAGTGATCTTAACAAAATCAATTAAAATTAATGGATCAATTATTCATTATTAAGGAATTAGAGCAACATGTGATAGACAAATATGTAAATTAAAAAAATCCTTTATATTGCTTGAATAAACTTATCTACATAACTATTTTTACTACATTTTTATGTAAATATTTTCATCCTTTTGGATGAAATTATTTTAGATACTGTATAACCGCATAGAATAACTAGAAAATTATATTCATTATACGTCTTTTACTAAAATTCTAAAAGAAATTCCGTATCGTTGTCGAAATCAATTTACAAAGCTAACAAGCTGAAATCGAAGTCTGAAACACTATACGAGTAATTTGTCCCGCCAAAGGAAAACATTGATTGGGAGACGCGTTAAACTACTTCGTTACGAATAACGACACAACAAAATAATGACAGATTCTGCTTAAAAATATAAAAGGGACCTACGAGGGCGTAGCTCAAAATTAAATTGAATAAAAATATTTAAATAATAGATTTTTTTTTCCCGCATACCACCGGCTGGTGGTTAGAGGGAATCTAGTATCAAGATACTCAGCTCTCCACTTTCTGTCCGAATTTGAGACGTATTGAGTGGCGAAAATCAACGCCACGCTTTGACTCATTGCCAGAGCGTTGAAATGAAAATAATTAGGTACATTATAATCATTCCCATTCCACTATCGTACTGCGACACGAAGACTTTTTAATTACTTAAAAGCTAAAAATTGCAAACATGAGAAATATTATATAAAAAAGGGCAAAGCACTTTAAATGAAATGCAGACTCCTTCGATACCATTTGTAACAGAAACCAGCGAAAATATGGGACTAAAGTAAATCTTGTTAGATCATCAAACCCGCTTGTTCGATACAACTGGGCGAATTGAATCGGCTCTGCCTTTTCATGAAGATTCAAATATAATATATTCTGCCGTTTATCATTCGCCCGTTTCTTTATTCGTATAAAAAACCTTTGGATATTATTTCTAATGCTTTTTTGTGCTAATGTGTTTTGGTTCATAAAGGTTTATTTAGGTTAGAACGCCGTCTAGATTTGAAGCAATAAAAAAATGATGTAATTCTAAAAAGAAAAGGTTCTTTAAATAGATTTCTATGTATTGGTATTTTTTTTACCATCGTGGCTCAGTTTGTCAGCGTCTGAGTGTAAACGCATCTGGTCGTGGGCTCGATTGTCACGCGGGCAAGGAATATTTTTTAAATTATCTTCTTTCATCCGCTTTGGTACCTATGATAAAGTGTGGCGTTGGCATCCGCCATTCAGTACGCTATATGTCGATTTCGAAATGTGTAAAGTGAAGATCGGAGCGTCTTAACTGTAACATTTTCTCTGCATTTTTCTTAAAATTCCATATTCTTATATAGCGTAAATGTGGAGCTTAACGCCGCTAATGAGTGATACATTCATTTCTATTAATAACCAAGTGAAATATCATACCTTATACTTTTATCGTTATAAGACTCAAATGTCTCGAGACACATTATTTTAAAAATGCAATGCTATAATAAGCTACGACTGTTTCAGTCGTAACTTAATCTCCAATTAGTAAAAAGCAAGCAAAATCCAGGTCGACTTTCTTAAGTAGAGTTTTAACGATTCTAGAAGTGCACGTACAGACGTGAGGTTTTCCAAGAGGGTTCATATAAAGAGGTTAATGACTGCGAAGGAAGCAACGCAGGTATGTTCTGTAGGCAATATTTAGCACTTCGTTTGCTTTTCAAGGGACGCTTGCTGAATGCTTGAAGATAAATTCCACTAATTTCTCGCTAGTTGTATTTGATTACTATCACCACTGCAATATTAATCTAGCACTCATCTAACACATTTGGAGTATTAAGAGAAATTTAAAACATTTTCAGAATACATATAAAAATTGTATGCAGTGAGACTCGAACCCGCACTTAAAGTCTTGAAAATCATTCACGGAGAGGCGTGTATTCGCCAGAAATTGAGACATTGTGTGTTAAATGGTGGAACTTAGCGCCGCGCTTAGTCTAAGGAACTAAAGTTGAGATATGAAAATAATATATAACCCTTAAAACCCACAAATATCACCCTTACAGTCGGACAGCATTCAACTATCCCACGACATACGTAACAGTAGCTGTTGTCATTTTTTTTTACCTCTACGCTGTACCCCTTGAGTCAGGGAGTGGTCAAAAATTTTATACGCATTTAAAATGTTTTTTTTTTTTGCCTGTGTGAATAAACTTTTAAAATGTTGAATTCATTATATTGTTTGGTTTTGCGGTTCTATATATAAAGTTTATATAAAACAACTTGAATAGTGTATAATTAAATTTATGGAAATACCCGCGACTGCGGACTGCAAAGTTTAAAATGTCACGCTTAAAGTTAGTATAAAGTAATTTTATTTATACTCAATTCAAGTAGGATATTCATATATTAAGCAAATGTAGTGTTAAGTGTTATTCAAATAAATCAATTCGTTGGCAGAAACGCCGCTGCTCTTTGCCCAATCATACTAAGAAAATATGTTTTTTTAAAGCTTTTCTATACTGGATGATACTAGATGAGTAAGCAGATAGAACTTAGAGTCTCACGGTCTATATTTCGATTTCCACCCGATTTCATTACATTGCGTATTAAATGGCGAAACTCAACGCCGCGCTTTGTAGTACCGGAGTAAGGAATTCAAAATCATTTATGTATGTATGTTACTTCGAATGAAAGTCGAGCCCACAATTACAGTCAGTTGCGTTTACAGCAGATGCTATCCCATGGTGCGACAACGTATACCTACAGTATACGTATATCTCATCTGCATTAATCTTACTTTATATGAATTAAATAATTATTATAACCATACAAAACCCTTATCCCGTTAAGCTTAGTACGCAATTAATTACAAAATTTCTTTAATAATAGTTACATTCAACCCTTAATTTCTAAGCAACAGTTTCCAATTTACCTTTTGTTCAAAATCAATTTATTTACCGTATTGATATTTAATAACTTATGAAGTTAGAAAGTCTGTTTGACTGATTCATAAATAATAATACGTTTCAATTTAAGCGGCAATGTTGTTTAATATTTCTCCCATTCAAAACGATCGACAGTGTTAACTACAACTTTAATTAAGAAAAACCGAAAAAAACAGCTTTTTGCTATTTTCTGCAAAGCAGGGTAGAATTTGTTAAGGCAACCCGTTCATCATCTTCCATCTGAATCCATTCTACTTGATCTTGAATACACAATGTATTGAATGACGAAATTCAGCTCTGTGTTTTTTAAAAGAGTGGGAAAATTGAAATAAAAATAATTAAAATATATTGATACCCTCGAGTGGAAATTAAATTTATAACTTTAATTTCCACAATCATACATTGCCCCTCTACGCCACGATGGCCTCTAGAAACGAATTACGATATATAAACAAAAATATCTATATATAACAAGTTTTAAAACATTTTAAACTAATTTCGTGTGATATTATCAACATACTAATAACTTACACTGTCGTATTTGTGCCGTAATGATATTCAAATTGAAAATCGTATCCAGTATCAACTTTAGCTTATCTAAATTACACTGCATAGTATTATAATTAAGCTAATGTTGCATATTGTTATATATACAATATTAGCGACCTCTCGCGGCTTTGCCTGCGTTAAGCCTCAACTTTTCATAGAAACCTATTTCAACCCTTTCATCCTCTTTATTGACCCTGGGTTTTCAATTATTTTTAATCAGAATTCCATCTAAATAGGGCCGGTATATTACAAGTGAAAGTCTAACAGATATATAGACAGACAGACTTTAGCATTTATAATATTAGTAAATGATATAAAGCATATTAATAAGTGGGGATTAGTATTTTGATGTTAACTAGTTCGTACTTATTTGCTTTGTTTTATAATAAAGTGAATTTAAGTGGGTAAGATAAAACCATGTATGACGAACCAGTTCACATCAGGCTACCGAGCGAATATAACAGTTGATACTAAACGTATTTTGTGTTACATACATAATGGATATATTAAAACTGCGTTTACATAATGTCATGTAAGCTTTTATACAATTTCATAATTAAATGTTATTTTGTTGTGGCCAGTCGTGGCCCAGTGGCACAAGCGTGTGACTGTAAACGACTGGTTGTGGGTTCGACTCCCACTCGATGAGTGGAAATTGTATTTCCATTTTCTTCGCTCTGGTGTCGAGGTAAAGCGCGGCGTTAAGTTCCGCCACTTAACACGCAAGCCTCCGAATTCGGCGGAAAGTGGGGAACGGAGTGTCTTAACACTGGGTTCCCTCTGCCTACCCTGCTGCGTGCGGGGGTACAGCGTGAAGCTAAAAAAAAAGGTATTTTTTATGACATTATTGGTTACACCATATACTTGAAATGGGATATCTCTAAGATAATATTAATTTAGGATAAATTTAAAAATGTGACTCGTTAATCAAATTAGAGACACTGTAGAAGTAGAATATATAGGACAAATTACTAAGAAAATAAATGATGCCCTGTGAACCCTTCGTCTGTAATTCCGCTCCCCACTTTGCTTTTTACAGACTTCTTGTAGGTAAATTAACTTTAGCGAAACCGGACCGAGGAAATACATATTTTTTCATAACATATTTCTTCATTCACTCAAAGTACGCCGCGAGGGTATTTAATTTGACTTTTCAAATAAGCTTTCAGAGCCATCCCCGAGGAGCTTTATCATTTTTGGTATATATGACATTACGTTAAAACATCTACTATAGGGTCCTGTGGGAAATGGTTGATAAAACGAAAATCGACTCTTCGTTTTAGAATTTGAAGTGTCTTGACAAGAACAATTAAAATTAATGAATCAATTTTTCATTACTAATTAATTAGAGCAACTTGTAATATAAAAATATGTTAATTAAAAAAGATCCTTTTTTAGATTTTTCCCGCACAGCAGGGTATTAAGAGAGAGCTTAGTGCCAGGACACACCGTTTTCCACTTCTTGAGTCGCCTCAACGCCACATTGAACGACGACCGTCTGTGAAAAAAATCGTAAATAATCGTTAAAAAAATATATAACATAGCGAACCTTAAACCATAACCTTGAACTTGTATGTAAACCAAGATATCTACATAACTACTTTCACTACACAAAATGCATGAACTGCATAGAATTACTAGAAAATTATATGCATTATACGTTTTTGTTACTAATCATAAAGAAATTCTGTATCATTATCTAAATCAATTTACAAATATAACAAGCCAAAATCGGAGTCTGAAATACTACACGAGTAATTTGTCATTTTGTCCCGCCAAAGGAAAACATTGATTGGGAGACGCTTCAAGCAACTTAGTTACGAATATCGACACAAATAACTAAAGGCAGATTCCGTTTGAAAAGAAGAAAAATAAAGGAAATACTCCCATAGCAAGGTTATAGAGAACTAGTGTCAGAACTCTCTGTTCTCAACTTAATTTATGAATTGGAGACATTGCGTATTCAGTGAATTCCTCAATGGCGCGCTTTGTTGCGTTGAAATAAAAACAATTGAATTATAATAATTTCTTCAGTAGGAACCGAACCTACAACCTACCGTGACTACACTCAAACACTATCGTACTGCGCCACGAAGGCTTTTTAATTACTTACGACCTAAAAATTGCAAACATAACAAGTATTATATACAGAAAGGGCAAGACACTTTAAATAAAATATAGACTCCACTTAGATGCCATTTGTAACAGAAACCAACGAAAATATGGGACTAAAGTAAATCTTGTTAGATCATCAAACCCGCTTGTTCGATACAACTGCGCGAATTGAATCGGCTCTGCCTTTTCATGAAGATTCAAATATAATGCGATATCTGCCGTTTATCATTCGCCCGTTTCTTTATTCGTATAAAAAACCCTTGGATATTAATTCTAATGCTTTTTTGTGCTAATGTGTTTTGGTTCATAAAGGTTTATTTGGGTTAGAATTCTGTTAATGTCCAATGGATGGAATAAAATATGATTCTGAAAACTAATAAACTTAAAAAAATTAAAATTAAATAGCTTCACGCTATATCCCGCACACAGCAGGGTAGGCAGAGGGAACCTAGTGTTAAGACACTCCGTTCCCCACTTTCCGCCGAATTCGGAGGCATTGCGTGTTAAGTGGCGGAACTTAACGCCGACTAATAAACTTTATTTACGTAAATTTAAAATATATTTTTATTTTTCAAAGTCCTCGTGACGTAGTGTTGTGTGTAGATTCTCACTCGGATAAATGGTTATGAGGAGGAATGAGATCCACCATTCAACATGCATTTCACGCGGAAAATATGAAAACGTTTTGACTCTAGAGCATTTCTGCATATTCTACTTTCACGAAAAAACGTGCATACGTAAAAAAATGATTAGTTAAAAAAATGAACTGAAAACTGGTTTAATTTTCTTAAATAGAATTTTTATGATTCTAGAAGTGCACGTCCAAAACATGAGGTTTCCCAAGATATGAGGGTTCGTATAAAGAGGTTAATGACTGTGAAGGAAGCAAAGCAGGTATGTTATGTGGGCAACATTAACCACTTCACTTGCATCTCTAGGCAGGTTACTTAAAGATAAGTTCCACTAATTTCTCGCCAGTTGTTATTAATGACTGTCACTACTGTAGTATTAATCTAGCGATAAATCTGATGCGAATGCGAATTAAGATATATTTTTTTATTTATAGAAAGCGTTTACAAATTTTTACACACAGAGATTTGAACTCACACTAAACTTTTGCAAATCGTCCAAGGAGAGACACTAATTCGATTTTTTCACACGTAGCAGGGTAATCAGAGAAAACTTAGTATTAAGACATTCCGTTTTCCATTTTCTGTTCGGAATTGAGATAATGCTTGTTAAGTAGCGGACCTTAACAACGTGCTTTGTCTCAGCTATTAGAGCAACAAAAACATGAAAATAATACAATGATTCATTTGAGTGAGAATCAAACCCAAAACCATCTTGTTTACTGTTGGACGCTGTCCAAATGCCCACAACAACCACTTATTAAATTTTTGTTACGCCAAAATTTTTATACATTTACTAAAAAAATGCTTTTCGTCATCAAATGTATGAATAAACTTTAAAAATGATGAATACATTATGTTCTTTGGTTTCGCGGTTCTATGTATGAAGTCTATATAAAACAACTTGTATAGTGTATAATTAAGTTTATGAAAATACCCGCGACCGCGGAGTGCAAAGTTTAAAATGTCGCACTTAAAGTTAGCATAAAGTCATTTTATTTACAATAAATTATTTAGAGATTTAGTTAATGGTGTGTTAAGTATTAGTTACCCCGCATGGGATACCCCTCCCTGACTACCCCGCAAGGGATACAGCGTGAAGCTAAAAAAAAGTATTAGTTACATACATCGTTTCTTTAGCAGAATCGTCACTGCTCTTTGCCTAACCATTCTATGAAAATAACTATATTTTTTAAAGGTTAACACTGTTTTTCCCCTATAGATATAAATAAACAAGCAAATAGAACTTAGTGCTTCACGTTCTGTCCACCCTAATTTCAAACGTTGGGTATTAAGTGGTAGAACTTTACGCCGCACATTGTATAACCATAGAAAAAGTTCAAAATAAATTAAATATACTTCTTTCCGGTGAGGAACGAAACTTATGTACATAAAATAAAATTTTTAGTATATTATATTTTTTTTCAAATGCTTTAGTCTTACTTTATATGAATTAAAAAATAATTATTACCATACAAAACCCTTATCCCGTTAAGCTTAGTACGCAATTAATTACAAAATTTCTTTAATAATAGTTACATTCAACCCTTAATTTCTAAGCAACAGAGTTTCCAATTTACCTTTTGTTCAAAATCAATTTATTTACCGTATTGATATTTAATAACTTATGAAGTTAGAAAATCTGTTTGACTGATTCATAAATAATAATACGTTTTGATTTAAGCGGCAATGTTGCTTAACATTTCTGCCATTCAAAATGTTCTACAGTATTAACTACAACTTAGTAAAGTAAAGTTAGTTAGTTAGTTAAGTAAAGGGAAAAAACTGATTCGTGATTTTTTCACATAGTGGAGCAGTCTCCTCTTCTCCACATTACGCTTGAAATCAAGAGATTCCGTGTTGAGTGGCGGAACTCAACTCCGCGCTCTGTCTTGGGTACCATAGAAGAATTGGGTAGCATAGAAGTGAAAATAATATGTAATCGTACCTCTGGATGGAAATCAAACCAATCTTAAGTTGAAAAAAAAATTCAAGCGACATGTCCCGCTCAATTCAAATGAATACCGAAATAAGAAAATGACTATTTTTTTCCTTTTTCCTTCCTTCCAAGTTCCTTTTTTTGGTCTAAAAATATGGAAATCTTAAGACCATAATCTTAAGATCTCAAAACTAGAAACTTAAAGCTTTAAAATGATTCTTTTTTTTATTTAATGCAACCATTTTTGAGGAAAATACAGCCACTTAAAAAAACTCATTTTTATTATTTTAACAATCAGACATTGCCCCGCTGTCCCATGACGTTTTCCAAAACTTAATTACGATATGTAAGCGGAAATATCAGCGATCCATGATACATTTTAATACATTTTAAACTAATTTCGTACGATGTTATCAACGTACTAATAACTTACACTGCCGTATTTGTACCGTAATGTTATTTAAATTGAAATTTGTATACAATATGAACTGTTAATCTAAATTAAGGTTAAACTAACATTGTATATATTAAAATAGTTTCTATATATTTTTTTGCAAAGTAAAATGCATTTAATTTTCTTAAATAAAAAAAAAGAAGTTATTGTTTTTTACCTTGAAAGCTATTATTTTTTTCTTTCACGATGTATACCTCATAGCAGTATGGGCAGAGAGAATTTTGTGTCTTATCACTCCGTTGTCCACTTTCTGCCTCCAGAGTCTCGATTTCGGAGGACATGTGGAAAACATAGTATCTTGACATTAAGTTCTCTCTAATCTCTATAGTAAAAAAAATATACATTTTTGTAGTTTAATTCAGTATACATATATTTATAACCAAAACATTTAGCTCTCTGCGGTTTCGGCGGTTTTAGTAGAGTACTTACTAATTTAAACTAAAGTTCGACAATTTTATCAGATAACCTAACCGAAGCCGCAAATAAAATAATTTAATAATTTTGTTTTGTACTAACGTTTAACATGTTCCTCATACATATATAAACGGAGAGTCATTTTTGGTATAATTTTTGTTCTTTTTCTAATGTTTTTTCGATTTAATTGTACTGTAGAAACTTACTTTTAAGTTTAATCTGCTTATATATGTATGTATGCAAAACGCGATGTTAAGTTGTGCCTTTTAACGCAATTCATGACAGTGGCGGAATTCAACGCCGTGCATTTTCTTGCTTCAGATTTAGTTAGTGCTTTTTCAAAACGAAAATAATTCAAGGATAGAAAGAACCACACTGAAGTCATACGCAGTCCCGCATCAGCACAATGACTGATCATTCTTTTTAAAATATAATTAAATGATGACGATTTTGTATTTGGTTAAATTTATAATGAAAAACAATAAAGTTACATAAAAATAATAATGTCTAAATTTCCCAACAGGCGATACGCTTGGCTCGTCTAAATCGCAACTAAATTGTACTTTGATATTTGACTGCCAAGTGGGCAGTATCAAAATTAAGAGCTACTAAAGTTATTAATGATTGTACTGGGAATGTGAAATTGATGTCGTTATATTACTGGTTAGCGTAAGAACAAATTTTCTAAAATGTTGACATATGTAATTAAACTAGTTTAATTAGTATTAGACTTTTTTGTTTTTTTTTAGCTTCAGGCTGTATCCCGCACACAGCAGGGTAGGCAGAGGGAACATAGTGTTAAGACACTCCGTTCCCCACTTTCCGCCGAATTCGGAGTCGAGTGGTAATTGAACCCACAACCAGTCGCTTTACGGTCACACTCTGTGTCAATTGGTAATATACAAATAAAATATATGTTTCTGCTGAACTTGGCGTTTTTTTGATACTTTTGTGAATTATAGCTTGGCTCCTGAGATTTTTATATTCGTAAGTATAAGTGATTGATTACAATAAAGTAAACAATTCATGATTGGCCAAGCTTCATTTCTGTCCGTTCTTGTAGTCCAATGTCAGTTTACGCAAAGTGACATTAATTAATTACCTTTTGAAAACTCATTAATCTTTCATTAATTTTCGAATATCTTATTACATTTTAAACAGAATTATAAAGCGTTTTTTTTTTAATTATTGTTCACATTCTTCTTTTACAAACAGTTAAAGAATAAATTTATTTAGTTTTACATATTTTGTATTAGATTTTTTTATTTTCTTTTTTTTAGCTTCACGCTTTATCCCGCACACAGTTTTAGGTTCCAGGTTAGGTTAGGATAGAGAGTAAACCTAGTGTGAAGACACTCCGTTCCCCATTTTCCTGTCCTTGTTCGCCTAATTCTAGAGGTGGTATTTACAACAACAATGTTATCTCTATATATAATAAAAGAGTAGAAAAGTCAATTCTGTACATGAAAACTTTCAGAAAAATTTTAATTGGGTGCGTTAATATATCGATAACAGAGCCCAAAAATCCACTCAGTAGAATTTTTGTCTGTCTGTCTGTCTGTCTGTCTGTTAATTTGTTCGCCAATCACGCAAAAAGTACTGGATAGAAATGAATGAAATTTAGCATGGTGGTAGCTCATAGTCCAAAGGTACATATAGGATAGTTTTTATCCCGGTTTTCCATGTATTTTTTTTGTAAAAAATAAAAAACCGATATAAGTAAATCATTTGTATAATGATATCTACCGGGTAGAAATTGATGATTTTTTGTATGGAGTTAGCTTAAAGGGTAGAGCAACATATGGGATAGTTTTCATCCTGATATTCAACAAAACTCTCGCAGAAAAATAAAATTAAAAAAAAAAACATTCAAATTATGTCGATAGTTCACAAGTGAAGCTAAATTTGTTTAATATTACTAAATTAAATAATTATAAAATAAAATAAGCATAACATTAATTAAAGATACACTTGACCGGTCTATAAAACTTTATATAATCTATATGACAGCAGATGTCACTACGTTTTCTAGAACGGGTAGCGCCATTAGTTAACATTGTACTAGATATATCCGTACTCATTAATATTATTATTATAAAAATGCAAAAATCTGTATCTCTTCTATGTGTTATGTTTTCACGGGTAATCTACTGGCCCGATTAAGATGGAATTCGTAAAGAAGATTGTTGAAGACGTGGGGTATAGGCTACTTTTTAAAAAATCAAACCCTATGAGGTTGTAACAGTGGATGAAACGTATGTTTAGTATATAGTGAGAATGAAAGATCTGAACTCCTTGACTGAAATGAATAAATTTTCTCAGGAAAATAGTTAATGAGGCAAGGTTAAACATAGACTACCACCTTTCATAAAAAAAAAACAGTCCCAAAGAGGCAATAGAGGATGAAAGTGGTAGTTCACGTGGCGAAGCCGCGAGCGGGTCGCTAGTAATACTAAATAAAGACAAAAAGGTAGCATAGAGAAGAGAACAGAGTGTAATTGCATTAACTCAAGATTAAGCGAATGAATATAGTTAATAATCATAAATTAGCTTAATAATAAAACAAAAAGTTTATATTTATTTTTTATTGTCCTAGCCCTCTGGACATTATATTCTTGCTATGAAACTATATTTTCATCGGTTCCGGACACGTGTGCAATATTTCAAGCAAATTAAAAAAGCATTGTAAGTAGGAATCGAACCCACAACCAGTATGTACAATCAGATGATTTCCTACTGCACCACAACGGCCATAACATTACTTACATACGTTAATAGATCAATATAAGTGAAACCAAGGTAAATTGTACTTGTCTTGTCAGTATTACGTTTTTACCCGCATAGTGGATTAGTCATAGAGGACCTAGTGTCAAGACACTGTGTCGTTTACTTTCTGATTGATATAAGATATTTCGTATATAGATTTTTTTTTCAGCTTCACGCTGATCGCGCACATAGGTAGGCAGAGGGTACCTAGTGTTAAGACACTCCATTCCCCATTTTCCGCCGAATTCGGAGGCATTGCGTGTTAAGAGGCTGAACTTAACGCCGCGCTTTAGATCTGATACCAGAGCGAAGGAAAATGGAAATATTAAATATTTCTACTCCTCGAGTGGCAATCGAACCTACAACCAGTCGTTTACAGTCACACGTTCATGCCACTGCGCCACGACTGGCCCCACATCGTATGTAGATATATGCAGTATTTCTACTTTCTATTACTAGGTTACTACTGCATTCAACATTGAAATCATTTACAGAGGTCTTTGAGCCTCCGCTTCTACAGGAACAAACATTTGGTACAGACGCTTAATTACTTCAGATCTTTCAAGCATATGGGAGCATTTTCATGTTTTGTTTCTTGAATTTAAAGTTGAGAATTTCTTGCATTGTAACTTTTGTAATATCTAAGCTTTTTGTGCTGAAACCTTTTTAGAAAATACGTAATTTATTTCTTATGGCCTATTTTCAGGAAGCACGGGTTCAATTCCTGCAACATATGTTTAAAGATTATGTTTTCTGAGAACTCCGGCTAAGTTTCGTTGGAGATCGGATTGCTTATAAGTAGCTCCCCTTTACTTTCATCGTAAAAAATCATAAATAAAACAGCTAAACCTTTCCCGCACAGTACATACACAATAATAGTTGTGCTCACGTGTGGAATTTAACATAAAATGTATAATTCTAAAATAAAAGTAGCTTAAGTTACTCCTCATTATATCAGCTACCTGCCAGTGGAAGTTTCGACAAAATAGGCCAGAGAGCCATGCCAGAGATGATTACTGGGAACAAAAACACAAAAATTAAAAAAAAATATTTTAGTATATGTACCGTGTATATATACATATGCATTTACTATATAATTTAATATTACAAACAGGCACTCCAACTTTAATTATCACCTATATCTATAATATAGATTTTATCAATTTTTTTTTAGCTTCATGCTGTGTCACTACGTATTAAGTGGCAGAACTTAATGTGTGGCGGAAACGGCGGAAAGATGGAAATAATAAATATTTCTACTTCTCGAGTGGAAATCGAACCCACAACCAGTCACTTTACAGCCACATTTTGTCTCTCCCTCTCGGTCACGAATGGCCCCATTTTAACCAATAACCACACTAATACGCATTTATTATACATTATACTTTCTACCCTATAAGTTTATAGTGGTTCTACTTTATGAAATATTAAATACAACCTTTATTTATAGGCATAGGCAGAAGGTGATTTGTTGAATACACAGGAATATCTGGTACAAGGAAATTCCATTCGAGCCCGAATAACGTAAATAATTGATTAATAGAGAGAGAGCTTACTACTAAATTTTCTCGTTAGAAATATTCGAATATTGTTAAAATTTTAACAATGTATTAATTTTAGAATGCGGAAGGATAAAAATAAACAAAAGAAGATGAATTAATAATTAATGTTGTATTAAGCCCTATTAAATTAACTAATTCATAATTAATTTAAAAGGACAAAGTATACAAAGCTGTTGGAAATAACCCAACTAAGTTAATAGAAGGAAAATTATAAATTACTCAGTAATATGGCAAGCTTTATAAGTATATTTCTCAATAATATTATATATATCTACTTGATTTTTATATGTTTATTTTTAATGAAGATATATGTATATTGCCTACTTGATGTGAAATATATAAACATGACCAATTAATTAAAAACATAATTTCGGTATACCTTTTAAAAAAAACTTTTTTTTTTAATATTTTTTTTTGGCTTCACGTTGGATTCCACACACAGCAATGTAGACAGAGGGAACATAATGTTAAAACACTCTGTACCCCATTTTCCGCCGAGTGTTTAACGCTGCGCTTTGCCTCGACAAAGCTAGATAAATACGCTCGCGGCTTCGCCACGTGAACTATTTCGTTATATTGCAAACATCGGGGGCGCAGTTTTAAAATAATAAATTAGCCTATGTTTAAGCTTAGATTATCATCTATATTTATGCCAAAATTCATTACAATTGGTCAAGCCGTTTAGATTTTTCATATAAACTTTTATCCCCTATTTCACCCCTTTAGAGGTTGATTTTTGAAAAAATAAGTAGCCTATGTTAGACCCAGCAACTTTTACTACTTTCATTCTAAATTTCATCTAAATCGGACCAATAGATTAGCCTTTTATATAAAATTTAACCTTTTTTTTCTATTCTTCAACAAATAATGTTAAGTATATCTATCTATATACACATGAAGAAGGGCAGTAAAAGCAAAGAACTTATGGATACTAACATAGTGTGCTATCAACAGGGACTCACTGGCTTTCCCTAATGTCTATCTTGGGAGCATTATTAGAGTGAATAATTTCCTTGTCTTCCTTTCTGAGTACTATTTTTATTACTTTTACGCATTTTCAGCGTGTCTTTGGCAAACTAAAGCATTGCTTAAGCAATGTTAACATTATGTATTAAGCAATAGAATTTAACACCGTATTTTGTCTCATTTCAATGGAGAAATGAAAATAATTTTATTACAATCAATCCCCAGAGTGAAAATCGAACCCACAACCATTTGTGCTTAAAGTCAGCTGTCTCAATACGCCACCAAGGCCTCCTATTCGATAATCGCCTATTATTTGGTTCAACACAAAGTTACAAAGTTTGTATTATACGGTTTTCACTTTAAAGAACAAAAATTAGTTTCAAAAACAACACAGAAAATGACAAATATTTTTAAGACTGGCACGCGACCACTATCATATCTAAGACGAACCGCCAAACATCTAATCATGTGTTCCGGTTCGATGGCACGTAAGCCAGCTTCCCACCATTCCAATCCTTCCTTCCCTCTTTTTTCTTTCAGTTCCAAGGCTGGCAACGCATCCACAACTCTAATGTTTCTATGGGCGAAGGTAACTTACCATCAGGTGGTCCTTTTTCTCGTTTGCATGAAAAAAAGGCACACTGAATTGCATAATCCTGTTACGTTAAAAAATACCTACATATGTGTGTATAATATAAAAAAACATCAATTTTCAATTTGTTCACGAACAGAGAAACGCCAAAATATTGCTATCAATTGCTCAATTGAAATCCCTTTGACGTCGCTGACATGCACCTCGGAATAAAAATTCCAATTTTAACTACATTTTACATTTTTCAATATTTGTTTCATCGACTTAGGCAAATATTCCATTCCCATTTCCCATCCATTCGTCCTAAATTATTTTGTTGTTTCATAAATAATCTAGCTGTTGCTTTCGACTTCACTTAAGTAGTAATTACAAATAACATAAAGAGGATGTGAATTTGTATGTTTAAGGTAAGTAATCTTCGAAACCATAGAGCCAATACCAATTTAAAAGTGTTTTTTTACTTATGACCAGTCGTGGCCCAGTGGCACAGGTGTGTGACTGTGAACGACTGGTTGTGGGTTCGATTCCCACTCGAGGAGTGGAAATTATATTTCCATTTTCTTCGCTCTGGTGTCGAGGTAAAGCGCGGCGTTAAGTTCCGCCACTTAACACGCAAGCCTCCGAATTCGGCGGAAAGTGGGGAACGGAGTGTCTTAACACTAGGTTCCCTCTGCCTACCCTGCTGTGTGCGGGATATAGCTTCAAGCTATTTTTTTTACTTTTAAAAGGTTATATTATCCCTAACCGATACTGGTATATATATTTTTTCCCAGATCAATTAAAACTTATTGCTATCGTCAATAATTTAGTGCGTACGTTGGTTTATTCATAAAATTGTTTAAATTATATAATTTAATAAAGAAATCTGAGCAGTTTAACATTTGAATAAGAAAGCGGGTTGCTGAAAATACGAAATAGTTATAAGTAAGGATATAAAGTACTATGTTGTTTAATATTGTTACATATTTCCGTTTAAAGCGAACGATTACTAACTGCCCCTGTTTTTCCTAGACTTTCGAGATTTTCATAAAAATATCAACTATATATGTACTTAGTGGCCAGTCGTGGCCCAGTGGCACAAGAGTGTGACTGTAAACGACTGGTTGTGGGTTTGATTCCCACTCGAGGAGTGGAAATTATATTTCCATTTTCTTCGCTCTGGTGCCGAGGTAAAGCGCGGCGTTAAGTTCCGCCACTTAACACGCAAGCCTCCGAATTCGGCGGAAAGTGGGGAACGGAGTGTCTTAACACTAGGTTCCCTCTGCCTACCCTGCTGTGTGCGGGATATAGTGTGAAGCTATTTAATTTAATTTAATTTTAATTTATACGTACGTAGGCTTTATTCGTCTTATGTTTCAATACATTTTACTTGACAGCTATACAATTATTAGAATCCATATTTCTTCAAGCACTGAACGTCGCTAGCTTTACATACTGTAGTTTTTTTAACGCCTGAAGGTCACTTGTTAAAGTTAAACATTAGAAATTGATTAAATTAATAAAAAATATATTACATGCAATGTAATGTGCTATACATCATAGGTTTTACATAGATTTTGGTATAAAATAACACACACACATACACACACGTTGCTATGGAAACGCCTATTTTGCACATCAAGTGGGCTACCAGTTTATATAAATAACTACGCGATTAATATAAAAAAAAATAATTATTATTAAAAATTAAAAAAAATATTATAATAATATAATATAATAATATAACACCAGTTAACACGTAATGCCTCTAAAATTGGTGGTGGAAAGTGGATAACGGAGTATCTTAACATTAGGTTCCTTCTACCTACCATACTGTGTGCGGGACATAGCGTCAAGCTAAATAAAATATATATGATACAATTATTAATATTATTAAGAACTTCCCACTCGAGGAGTGGAAATATTTAATATTTCCATTTTCTTCGCCCTGGTGTCGAGGTAAAACGCGGCGTTAAGTTCCGCCACTTAACACGCAATGCCTCCGAATTCGGCGGAAAGTAGGGAACGGAGTGTCTTAACACTAGGTTGCCTCTGCCTACCCTGCTGTGTGCGGGATGCAGCGTGAAGTTAAAAAATATATATATCGAAAAAAATATATATGATACAATTATTAATATTATTAAGTACTTAATACTATATTTGAATGTAATTCCATTGTAAGTCTTATCAAGCGGAACAAACGTACGTCTTGTAAACAATATATCTGAGTGTCACAGTCACTGTGACAACGTCTTAGCTGTGACAGCTTTAACGCTTCAGAATTAATTCAGAGCACTACATAGTTAAAATAATAAATTATGATAACTCTCATTGTAATTTAATTGTTTTTTTTTATAATTCTATTTTATTACTTTACGGACATAAGACGGAGACATTTTTTAACATTATTCTTTCATTTTATTTTCATATACAATACATGTTTTTTTACAATTTCAGTACTTAAAACTAAGTCTTAAAGAATATATCCTACGAGAATCAATTTATTTCAAATTTAAATTGCCTGTTTTCGTGTTACTACAACTTGAATATTAAACTTAACCTTAATTTATTATATGTGTGTAACTACTTCTATTTCTTACATCTAATACATATATTTCTTACTACTAAAAAATGACAGATATTTTAATTAAGGTTAGGAAGGGGATGTGGATGGCACTACCGCTGTAGGAGAGGATATTCATTTAATTGTTTTATTCACACGGCATTGAGATCAGCCACGTTGTACTGACAAGAAAAAAAGATTTTAGTCGTTAATCGATAGTGTAAGTTTCAATAAGTTATGGGCCCACGTTGGCAAATGATACTATTATATTTTTTAACCTTTTTTCCCGTGGGGGGACGGGTTAAGAATACAATTCCCCCCCGCCGCTGGGTAGCGTCCCGTAAAAGGCGGGTAACCCAGTAGTTTGGTGGTAGGAGATTCGTTCTCCGACTGGCTCGCGACCACTATCATGTCAAAGACGAACCGCCAAATATCTTATGATGTGTTCCGGTTCGATGGCATGTAAGCCAGCTCTCCCTATTCCCACCATTCCCATCCTTCCTCCCTCCTTCTGTCCTACATTTCCAAGGCTGGCAACGCATCCATAGCTTAAATGTTGTGGATGTCTATGGGCGAAGGTAACCACTTAACACCAGGTGGGCCTTCAGCTCGTTTGCCTCCTTTATTCCATTAAAAAAAAAATAGATCATAATTTAAATGTTTTCTATATACTGATGAAATTAAAAAAGACATTTTTAGCAAATGTATAAAAATTTTATAAAAAAATGAACGCAGAGAGATTCGAGCCTGCGCCTCTTGAATGAGTTTGACACGTGACATGAAATACGTTAAATTCTTATACTATCAAGTGTTAAAACTATTCATTGAAACATTTTTCCAGTTCTACGTTTTTCCCCAAATAGAACTCAGAGTAACCCCAAATAGCAAGGAAAACCTAGTCTCAAGACAATATATTGTATAATATATTATAGACTATATAGATAGACTTGCCATCTGATATCGAGATACAGTGTGTTAAGTGTCGGAACTCAACGCCATATATATTTAAAACTTTATAAAATATATTGAAGCAAAGGAAACGAAATGAATAGTACCTGATTTAAATCAGCAACTTAATAATACCGTATTGTGTAACTTTATTGGGAAATTGTAACCGAAATTGGTGCAAAAACTTGTGATGGAAACTTCGTCTGGGATTATTCGAACAATGTTAATATTTGGAAAGTTACAATTTTCTTCATCGGGAAGGGTAGACCCTTTACTTTACATAGCGTTTGATTAAAATCAAGTTGAAAATTAAATTAACATACCCACATTGATTTCTCGTGTGTATGTTATTGATCTGGTGTTTAAGATATTGGTAAGTTTATACTTTATAATAGGTACAGAGAGTATAGAGTTGAGACACTATGTTAACGATGAAATATTTATGTTTAAAGAATTAACTGTTGTGAATTCGTTTGCCACGCCACGATTTTCTGGAAAGGATTATGTTTCAATTATATTGATTACTGGTACCTAATATAAAAGGCGGAGTAGTGTTCAATCACTCTACACGCAGGGTCTCGATTACAGGTAGAAGGAGGAGAACGGAAGGCCTTGTCACTAGATTTTTTATTATTGATATACGGCAAAAAGTGCGACGCTGCTACATGTTCTTGTTAGCCTGGTCGAGAGAAAAAGATGTTTTTATAATTAATTTCTTTACTCAATATATAATGTTTGTGCGAAAAACGGCAAGTGGAGAAGGGAGTATTATATATGAAGATGATAATATTATGCCCAAAATAACGTTAAAATTCCTTATTTAGTTTTCCGGGAGCTATAAGTATTCTATTTAAATTTATTTAAATTTAAAAAAAACTTTACGATTCTTCATTATTATTTGTTTAACTTACTTTTTATTCTCTCTAATTTTTCTTTTAATTCATTTATTTTAAAATCCTAGTCTTGTTAGACAGTTTTTGTAGTCTTTTTTTATTTAGTGCATATAAAAATCGTTATTAAGAATATTTCCCCAATTTAGTTGACGAAATTCCACTATATATACCATCGTCCACACGCCCATAAAAATGCATACTTTTTCTAAATACTTTAAAAAATCTTCCATTAAATAAATAGAAAATGTTAACCTAACTAATATTGAAAATATTGTAGCTGTTACAAAATATATCTCAGATTAAAGAACCGTAGATTTACTAAAGTACTACAGAAGTGTCCTAGAATCGTTCATATTTTTCAAATAATATTTGCTGTAAGTTGTTAAACGGAACGATTTGTTGCCGATAAAGATGTTCAATAACGTAGCACGACCGTCTTATTCGCAAGATTGTAGAAACCAGAGATGTACAACTTTTTTTTTAGTAAGGAACTAAAATCACACATTTACAAAAACAGCTTCACGTTTTTTCACACACAGCGAAGTAGTCAAAGACACTAAGACACTAAGTCCAGTGTCAGTTCACTCCGTCCTTCACTGTCCGCCTGAAAATAAGAAAACTACGAGTTGACTGGAGGGACACAACGCCGCGCTGTATCTTAGGCTCCAGAACGAAAAACGGAAATTTTAAGAAGAGTCCGAGTCCCTGGGTCGGAATCGAACCCAAAATCTCACTTCCTAATATTATATAAAAAGTAATGGTGGAATATCTCTAATAAACACTTGGGCCGCATTAAATTACAAAGCGGGCCACATGCGGCCCCAGGGTCCCGTTTGCGTACTCCTGGTATAAACTATATGCAATATAGATAAGATTTATTCCTTCTAAAATTCTCTTCAACAGCATCGAGTGCTTGCTTAGAAAAGCTTGTGAATATCAATTCGCATTCAACTCTTCGCTTAGTTCTGAATTATTGCATGTTAAGTACCAGAACTTAACACAGAGCTCTGACTATGTAAAAAAGTTAAGAATAAGAATATAAAATTATAATAAAAAGGCAGCGGAGCGCTTTTGTTCCGCAAAAAAAGAAACCTAGTGTAATTACTCTCCGGTCTCCATTTTCTGCCCGAAATCAAAGCATTGCGTGTAAAAAGGCGAACTTCCTTTCTTAGCAAAATAGAGTAATAATACAATTATTTTTTAGAAAAAAGAAAAGCGACTACAAATAAAATGCACTAAAAAGTAAAAAAAAAATCACATATTCAGTACACCTAAATAAAAATTGTTAACTTCGGAGTCTACCCCGGGTGAGTATCGAACCCACAACCATTAACGTTCATTAATATTTCAAGTATATAAAATTTTAATATTTCAAATATATAAAATTTTAGTATAACTTCCGCAAGTTCAAATTTATAATCACTATTATTATTAAAGTAGTGGCTATTTTGACGACTATAAAAGACTCTATTTTTGACATTTTAAAGTACCATTCACACATTTAAGAAATTAAAAAGACATGTTTAGAAAACATAAAAAAATGACCACATGGCTTAACAGCTAACATAGCGATCTCCAACACGCGCGGGTTCGAATCCCACACCACTCAAAAAATAATAAATTTTCTAAAACTTTAACTATTTTATGATTTCTCAATAATGATAAACATCAAACGGACCTCCAGAACTTTTCCACCACTTTTATAACACACTTAATAAGTCTAGACAGTATTGATTTAATATGTAGGTCCTCTTTATACCCTTTTAAGCCGTTACTTCATGGTTCAGTGGCTCAGCACTATAGGTACAGTACAATAGCCTAAATTTATAACCGATTCGGCTCTTGTTTTGTTTGAAAACAAATCGCTTCATAGTATACACGCCCGTTATAATGTAATATTGTTCGTTGGCCATTGATTGAAATATTCGTAGGTGTGTTAGGAGAAAGCGTATTGGGTAATAGTCAATTACATATAATATAGTTTTATAAAATTTGGTAATATATAATGTTTGTTGGTTCGATTCCCATTTGTGGTATTGAGTGTATCTAAGATATTTCCATTTCGCAGCTCTGATATAGATAATTTAGACATATCGCAGCGTAGAATTCCGCCATTCCTAACACAATATCATAATAATAGTAGAGAGTGGAGTGTTTCGATACTTGTTTCTCTTTTTCAAATAGCAGAATAATCCGCCCTGCTGTGCGAAAAAGAGTATGAAGCTCTAAAAAAAAATAAAAAAAAAAATAGCTTCACGCTATATCCCGCACACAGCAGGGTAGGCAGAGGGAACCTAGTGTTAAGACACTCCGTTCCCCACTTTCCGCCGAATTCGGAGGCTTGCGTGTTAAGTGGCGGAACTTAACGCCGCGCTTTACCTCGACACCAGAGCGAAGAAAATGGAAATATAATTTCCACTCCTCGAGTGGGAATCGAACCCACAACCAGTCGTTTACAGTCACAGTCTTGTGCCACTGGGCCACGACTGGCCACACACGCACATGACTGGCAAAAAAAGTAGTATACTTATAAAATGTTCTCAGTTCTTGATGCTTAGAAACTCAACTCGGACATTTTAAAGTATTATATTTTAACTTACTAATTATAGTATGGATTATATGATAACAAGCCTTAGGCCGGCAACTACAAGGCAATCTTAAAATTTGCTTTTGACACCTATTTTCCCATGCCTTTCTTATAAAATAGAAAGTTAACTAAAAATAAAAAAAAATCTTTATTTATTCCTGTAAAGGTGATGTAAGAAGCTAAAAATAATCATAAAATACGTGTAAAATTGTAAACGTATATAGTATTTGTTAACATCTCTGTATCATTATAACTGATTTGCATAGCAATTAACATAAATAGCCTTTAGTTCGTCAGTTACTTGAACGTCCTGACGAGGTCACTTTCACAATTACACAGAACAAAACGTAAAATAGTATAATATAACTATACCTAGCATGCTTAAGTTATTTTCAGTTTTGAAGGTACACCTGAGTCCATCAGGACATGAGGTATTGGGACAGTATCTGACTGCAAAGGAATAATTGTCGGTTCAATTTTCACTCGGTAAATTATTTATTTATTTATTTATTTATTAGGAAGCCAACGTTACATACTACGAATACATTGGAGTACTTAAAATTTATACATGCATTGTCACATAGTATGTCTCAATTACAGGCTAACTCTACATGTTAAGAAAATTGTTGCTCACATCTTATTTATACAACAAATAATGATAAAAATTAAAGTTACAAATAATAAAATATAAACAGAAAGAGGATCTTAAGAAAAAAACTAATACAAAAAAAAATAATAACAAATATAACCAAAAACCTCACAAAAAAAAACATTTCTATTACCAGAGATATTTCAGATAATTTTACTTACTATATTAACTATGTTATAAAAGGTAAATTGTTAGACATTTCCTAATGAGTATAATATTTTTTTAGTTGGGTTTTATAGGAACATAATGAATCATTTCTTCGCTCTGGTATCTAATCCAAAATTCAGCGTTGAGTTCCGTTACTCAACACAATGTCTTGATTTCTGGCGGAATGTGGAGGGCGGAGTGTCTTGACACTATGTCCATTCTGACTATCCCGATATGCGGGATAAATGTGAAGCTGCTTTGGTATACCTATTTGGTTAACTTGTAGCTCCATCGGACGCAGAAGAGACGTTTCTTTAACAACGCAATCTTACACTTTACTATAAACAAAAATGTATACACTTTTTTAGAGTAATATATATTCCTTTGAATTATTTTAATGTATTTTTTTGCATACTTATAAATTATGTTTAATAATATTTTGTTTCTGCGGTTCTTCTCCAAATAAACTGTAACTGTAAGAAATTTCACACACACCTCTGACATAGTTTTCATGAAAAGAGATTGAAAGCCTTTTCGTTACTTATACTTATACTTCCGTTTATGATTCCATAGAAACATACAAAAAGGATTAAAAATTAAAATAATTAATGACCTTCATTTACGCACATTTAAATAGGATGTATTATTGATATTGATTAACTTAAAATAAAAATAGATGCAAGGGGAAAACACTCGTACCGCCCAGGTCCGCGGACGATTGGGGCAGTGCCTGAGACCTGGGCTAGTGGCGGGTAAGGAGCACCGTCAGGTTTTTAGTGGGTAAACGGAGGAACGAACCGGAGTCCCACATAACCGCGTCCGGGTCCCCACCCCGGGCGGGTATCCGTAACGGATTTTCCTGACGATAAAAAAAAAAAAAAAAAAAAAAAATGTATGTATGTAATCGTACCTCTGGATAAAAATAAAAATCAAACCAATCTTAAGATGAAAAGAAAATACAAGCGACGTGTCCCGCTCAATTCAAATGAATACCGAAATAAAAAATGACTATTTTTTTAATTCCTTTTTTTGGTCTAAAAATATGGAAATCTTAAGACCATAATCTTAAGATCTCAAAACTAGAAAATTAAAGTTTTAAAATGATTGATTTTTTATTTCAATATAGGAGCACCGTCAGGTTTTTAGTGGGTAAACGGAGGAACGAACCGGAGTCCCACATAACCGCGTCCGGGTCCCCACCCCGGGCGGGTATCCGTAACGGATTTTCCTGACGATAAAAAAAAAGGGGAAAACACTCGTATCTCAAATTATCTAAACACAAAACATTTGCAAATAGAAAACATTAATAATTAATTATTCATCAAAGTTATTATAAAAGAAACTGTTATATATGTCATTGAAATCCGAGCAAAACCGAAACGGTCCGCTAGTGAATAATAAACACAGTACACCTGAGCTAAGTCGGCCATTAGATAGAGGTCACGTCGTTATATATCTCAAACTACTGTAACTACAGTATATAATATAATACTGAAAATATGTTGTAATTCAAATTATTTTTTTTGAATTCATATTAAATTTATATTAATTTATTTTATAGTTTCACGTTTTGTTCCGTATTAGTAGTAGAAGGATAGTCAGAGAGAAAGTAGTGTCAAGACACTCACTCCTCCACTTTTAGCAAGCATTCGACACATTGCGTCTTGAGTGGCGGATCTTAACGCCGCGTTTTATCTTGTAGTCCACAGCGTTAAAATGAAAACAATTAAATAATAATCATTCGAAGTAGGAATTGAACCCACAACCAACCGAACGATGTTTACAGTCAAACACTGGCCTGCTACGATGACCTGATTTTTAAATTTTGTTAAATTCATTAGTTTTATATTGATACATTTGATTGGATTAATAGAAATAATAAATGGGTCATAAAATATATTTCAAATAATTATTTAAAATTTTATTGACACCAGTTGGTAAAAAGTACAACTTTCAATTAATCATATTCATATATGATAGATACTGAAAGCTGAAAATATTATATTTTCAATATATTACAGCATTAGATTACTTATATTGCTTTATATAAAAATTAAGCCTGCATAAAAAGTATAGCCTTTTAACCTTTCAAAGTCATTTATTTAAAAATGTCTGTCCGGCTGTCCCGTGGGGGGACGGGTTAAGAATACAATTCCCCCCCCGCCGCTGGGTAGCGTCCCGTAAAAGGCCCGAGTCGTTACCGAACCCAGTAGTTTGGTGGTAGGAGATTCGTTCTCCGACTGGCTCGCGACCACTATCATGTCAAAGACGAACCGCCAAATATCTTATGATGTGTTCCGGTTCGATGGCATGTAAGCCAGCTCTCCCTATTCCCACCATTCCCATCCTTCCTCTCTCCTTCTGTCCTACATTCCCAAGGCTGGCAACGCATCCATAACTTTAATGTTGTGGATGTCTATGGGCGAAGGTAACCATTTAATGCCAGGTGGGCCTTCAGCTCGCTTGACTCCTCTATTCAATAAAAAAAAAAAAAAAAATACAATTATTTTAAAAGAAATATAAAAAATTGAATTTAACAGTTTCCAGTTTCCAAATTTTTTATACATTTTCTTAAAATATTTATCAAATTAATTGCGAATTTGCCTTCTATATAGGCGACCTCCACAATTGGTTAACTAAATTGCACTAGTGTCAGTAGTAGTTATCACGTAAAGCATTGCTATGCATTGTTAGTTCACATGTAGATCTCTAGCGATGCGTTCGAGTTTACTATTAATATGTTTTGTGATGGGTGTGCATTGTCAAGATTGCAAAGTCGGTGGGAAACAGGTGATTATTATATATTCTTTTTATTTTTTTAAGTATTTTTAAGTGTTATTCACAACTTTAAATAAACAATAAAAATGTTTTTAAGATAAATTTTGATATAGCTGAATAGTACGTATGGTTTAGTGGTTAGAACGCTTGGACAGTTTTCGAAAAACGTGGATTCGAATCCTGCTTTGTAAAATTCCACTTGTTTTTATACGTTTTGTTTTTCCTAAGAATTGTAATATAGATAACTAATCGATGTTAAAATACTATAGAAGAATAGTTTCATTATTTCAATTGTTCACGTGAACGTCATATTAAATTAGTTAATTTATTTAAATATTTTCATGGGTGACAAATATTATCATTTTTGATAATTGGCCTCAAATCGGATTGACGTATGTGTGATATCTTAATTATTTTCATTATTCCGGTTTCATAAAATAAAGTACGGCATTCAGTTTTAACACTTAAAACGCAACATCTTGAATGAATGAATGAATTGGAATTTGTAATAAATAATTTATTTAAAATTCTGATATCGTGAAAGAAGAGTAAAAAGTAATTTATTTATATAAAAAAAAAAACATTATATTTTTAAAAAAAAGCTACACAGACCTTATGTCCGTAGTGATATAAATTAAATAATAAAAGAAAGAAAGAATTGGAAAGTGGAAAACGTAGTGTATTGACACTACATTCTCTCTCTCTCTCTCTCTCTCTCTCTCTCTCTACCCTACTATATATTAAAAAAATGATAATTTATAAAACCTCAAATAAAAATACCCACATAAGTAATTGTAACATTAGCATTCAATTGGCAGTTAAGTATAGGAAGTCATTTTAACAAAATATTATATATACTGTTATCCTATTAAAAAAGTGCATATATAATCTTAATGTACGTATAATTTATATTAAATTAATTTAATTTAGATAGCTTATAGCAATAACCACCTTTTTATACATTTAGTTTATGTGTTTTTTTTTGGTTTATTTGTGTGTGTTTTTGTGTGTAATAAAGACATTTTTTTTATTTCTATTCTATTCTTATTTCAGTGCATAGCTCATGAACAGTGCTGTGGAGGATGCTGTTTTGACTACACCTGTATAGATAGTATGTTTTAACTTTTTTTCTAATTTTTTTTAGCTTCACTTTTTTTGAATCCCGCACTCAGCAGTATAGGCAGAGGGAACCTAGTACTAAGATACTCCGTTTCCCACTTTCCGCTGATTTCGGAGGCATTGCGTTTTAAGTGGCGGAACTTAAAACCGCGCTTTTACCTCTGATACTCTAGTATCAGTGGATCAGTGAAGGAAATGGAAATATTGAATATTTCCACTCCTCGAGTGGGAGTTGGACCCACCACCAGTCGTCTCCAGTCACACGTTCATACCACTACGCCACGACTGGTCATAAATATTTTTTCACATACTAACATATTTAGTTATGGCTGAAAATTTAAAATTTACCTTGCCAAATGTATATTATCTGATGTCAATATTCATCACGATAAATTGGGCCATAAATACTGTTGTCAGACTGACTGTTTGAAAATACTGAAAAAAAAACCTAAACAATAAAATGCTTTGTTAATAATATCTAGGATATATTGTTCTAATTGTATTGCTCTAGTTATATTGCTCTATTAGTCTAAATGTTAACAAAAAAACTTAAATGTATGTTATTATGTTCATATTTTCTTACATTATCGTAACAAGTGTGGCCAGTCGTGGCCCAGTGTTACAAGCGTGTGACTGTAAACGACTGGTTGTGGGTTCGATTCCTACTCGAGGAGTGGAAATTATATTTCCATTTTCTTCGCTCTGGTGTCGAGGTAAAGCGCGGCGTTTACCACTAAACACGCAAGCCTCGGAATTCGGCGGAAAGTGGAGAACGGAGTGTCTTAACACTAGGTTCCCTCTGCCTACCCTGCTATGCTGTGCTATGTGCGGGATACAGCGTGAAGTTATCGTAAAATTAATTGTTCTGAGCGAAAATCAAACTCACACCCATCATGATGAGCAAGTGACAATCTTTCCATACCATACGTACATACCATACACAAATTCAAATTCATAATAAGAGTATTAAATTATCTATTTTTTAATTTTCAGCTTACAGATCATGTCTTCAAGATTTAAACGTATGCAAGGATCACGTGTGCAGAGGTGAAGAAAACTGTGTGCCGTACCAGCCGAGATTATGCAATGGATGTGAACCATTGCCGATTTGCCGAGAAAAAAGAGAAACTTAGTGCTATAGTAGCAGTTAATGTATGATGAACTATGTGAGACTGTGAAAGTTTTTAGTTTTACCTATAATGAACTGGTAGACTGTAGTGAATACATCGTACTTTAGGAAAATCTATGTCAATCGTTAGTTAGTTATGCATGCTTTATTTATATTAATTTAATGTATTTGTATTACATTATTATGTAAAAACATTGGTTTTCTGCTCTATTTTTCCATGGTAACATATATTTTTTTGCAAAGTGTTTCCTTCCTGTATTAATATAATAATTTTAATGTGACTTAGTTCACATGGACAGTTTAAAATTTATAAATTGATTAATATGTAAAAAAACGTAAAACATACTTAAATTTATTCGAAATAAAACAAATATGAATTAATAGAATATGATATCTTTTTGAAAGCTAGAGTGATCTCTTTACCTTCACGCTATTCTTGTGGTAGGCAGAGAGAATGTAGTGGCAAGACATTCCGTTCTCCATATTCTCGCTCGAAACCGAATCATCGCGTATTGAGTTCTAACTAGTAACGTAATAGTAACAAGTTTTCTAAATTTCTTTATAATATATTTTATTGTTAAAAATATTGACATGAATTGTTAAATGTATTCGTTAAAATAACTACAGAAATAACCTGTCGATATTGATTTAGCAGTCATATAAGTATAATGTCACGGTCTCTTTTCGTTCCGGTCTGTGAAAATGACTTAGGTTTTAGCATTGCCCAATATAACTTGAAACGATACATTTAATTAGTAATAAGTATGAACTGATCTACAAATGAATATTTACATGTGAATATTTAGCATTATAACGTCCAACTGCGAACGTGATTGTTGTGGGTTTGATTCCCATTCGAGGAATGGTTATTAATTATTTTCATTTCTCCTCTCTGGTACCTAAAACAGCGCGGCGTTGACTTCCACCACTCAACAAGCAATATCTCGATTTCAGGCGGAAAGTGGAGAACGGCGTGTCTGGACCCTTGATTGACCCTACAAGTTAAGATTAACAATAGTGGGATAAGTGAGGCTGCAAAAAATCTACTGACTGACAGCCAACGCACAATCGTACAAAAAAGTGAAAAGACACTGAGCCTGCGTGGAAAGTTGAAATTTAAATTTTTACTGTAATATTTTGTTAATTGCTAATGTGAAATTAATTATAAAAAATATTTGAAGAATAAATTTACTCCTAATTTCATAAGATAATGTGTAAAAGGTCAAAATTTCGAAAACGTAAAAGCCTACTCATTATTCAACAATCCTTTTAATATACACATTTACAATACAAAAAAATACATGTAGTATGGAGAGATGGCCTTAGCCCGTTATTGATCTTTTACAGACAACCTTCAGTAGAAACAGTCCAAATTATACAATTACTTTTAGAATATAATAATATAGAAACACTTAAAACAGTAAAAAAATATTAAATCTTAAAATGTTTGACAAGATTTGTGAAACCGTGGCTTAACATATTCGAGGCTTTAACCCCATGGCGGTTAGGTGACTATGTAACCCTGTGACATTTCAGTGGTCAGTCTGCACCCCTAATGGCAGTAATCCCATAAATTCGCTTGCCTTAAATTCCTTTTAAAACAAAAACTTGAAAAATTACTTTATATAAATAAGTTCTATTTAATATTTGGTTTTTACTAATGTATGCTTTAATTTGTTAAGTATCTCAAATATAAATATAATACATACTTGTTTTTATATTTTTATTTTTTTTTAGCTTCACGCTGTATCCCGCACACAGCAGGGTAGGCAGAGGGAACCTAGTATTAAGATACTCCGTTCCCCGCTTTCCGTCGAATTCGGAGGCATTGCGTGTTAAATGGCGCAACTTAACGCCGCGCTTAACCTCGACACCAGAGCGAAGAAAATGGAAATATTAAATATTTTCACTCCTAGAGTAGGAATCGAACCCACAACCAGTCGTTTACAGTCACACATTCGTGCCACTGGGCCACGACTGGGTCATCGTGAGGCAGTGTGACAATTAACGTTGTCGACAATTAATATCACGTCTAATTATAAACGTGATTCGTTGTGGGTTCGATTCCCTTTCGGAGGAATGATTATATTATAAGGAGAATCGATATTTAGACGTTTCCGAACGTCGTACACGCAGATTTGTCAGTTGACATTGACAGATGGGGTCACTGGTTCACTTTTGATCGAGACAGCGCTTAGGACGGTCGGGTGTATCATATACGCTGTATGCGCGTATGTAGTACGCGGAAGTAAATGAATGTTATTATTAATTATTTCTAATATTTTGTATAAGTAATTCATTTTAAATTTGTGTTTTTGTTTATAATATATTATATTCATTTCTCCGTTTTGGTAACTAAGGCGAGTACGGCGTTGATCTTCGTATCTAACTATAAAATGTCGCTTCGAAGAACGTAGTATCTTGACACTAGATTCTCTCTGACTACCCTGGTATGCGAGAAAAAATGTGAAGCTGCTTTTCTTTTATTCATAATCTATCATCTTTACTAAGAATTATTATTTTGTATAGAAAGCTACAGTCAAGTATAGTTTTAATATCGTAATGCAAATTGAACAAAGCGAAAAATCTGCTAAAATACTGCAGTGAATCGCATGATCTACAAAACATTAGGTGTAAAGAACGAAATGTAGGAAAACATAACATTTTTTTATTAAAATTTTATGTATGTATTCGTGTGTACTATAAACTTGGAGACGAAGGGCTATTATGGGTTCAATTCTATTACGAAAAATGCCGCATGTAATGTGTGAAAAAATGTAATGTATGTAAATTGTTTTAAGGCCATCGAACACAGTATAACAGTGTCTGACTGTAAACGTGAGTCGTTGTGGTTCTGAACCGGAATAATAATAGTTTTCATACCTTTTAACATTTTAAAGCATTATTCACATACTTAGGAAATTGAAAAGGACAGCGAGATTCGAAGCTTCGAGCTCTTGGAAACCGTCCAAGGGCTCAGACGGGTTCGAATTCCGTTGTGTTCAAATTTTACACACATTTTCTAACACAATGTAACATGCACAAAAATTGTAACTTTAAAATTATGGTTGTGGGTTCGTTTTCCCCTCGAGGAGTGGTAATATTTCCATTTTCTTCGCCCTGGTGTCGAGGCAAAACGCGACGTTAAGTTCCGCCACTTAACACACAATTCCTCTGAATTTAGCGGAAAGTGGGTAACGGAATGTACACAATTACAAGATATGTACATTCAAACAAAATCACAACAGCCCGTAGTATGTCATTTATAAAAAAAATGAAAACAAATTTCATTTACTATAGCCGTCCTAAGCTTAAATCTTTTTTAGTGAGCGAAAATCACAGGTCTTAATAATATTTAAAAAGATGTAAGCATCTATAATGTAAAAATTGCTTGGTGGGTCGCAAAAAAATGAAAGCGGTCCACAGATTGCTTACCCCTGGCGTAGTCTATTTTATTATGAGGTAGCGTAGTTTTAATTACATACTTTTTGTTTGATGAGGTCAGTTGGACACTCATTTAGCTTGTATAAGTAATGGCGTCTGAGTTACAACCTTATTTTACCCTCGAGCTTAGCTATAATGAAGTTATTTCGCTTGAAACATAAAATTAAATTTTGTTATACTAAATTTTGCTTTAGTATTTAAAATTTGGCTATTTTATATTTGCTCTGTAAATTAATTTTATTTAATGAATAATATTCTCCTATATATATTAAATGATGTGTTATCAACTCTCCACCAGCCTCACTTTGGTTATATTAATTAATTATTATGATTATTAAATTTATTTATTTAATCTGGTAGCCCTGTGGAAAATTAAATATACGTTTAAAATATGGGTTGCCATAACAAAATGTACCTTTTTGACAAAATGTATCTTTAAAAGAAAGTGAATGTAACATTACATATTTAATGTAATGTACCTCAGTACTGTCACAGTTATTTTACTAATTCAATTTAGTTTTAATGTATTGTTACAATTCTTCTACATATAAACTTCAACTACTGTATCATTTTTCCTGTACTTTTCGTAAAATGGGGCCAGTTTTATTAATACGTTGCAGCTCTATTGGACCGTATCTGGTTATACCTAATAGTTGCGATGGTTATGGGTTCTGTTCCCTCTAGGAAAGGAATGCTTAACTACATATTATTTTTATTTCTCAACCCTTTTACCTAAAAAAACGCGATACTTACAGAATGTCACGATTTCAAGTGAAAAGGGGGAACGGATTGTTTTGACACTAGTTTCTCTCTGACCTTATCATGTGGGAAAAAGCATAATGCCAAACAAAACATAATATTATGAATACTGTTAAAAACTTCAGTCTTATCACAACATTAAATATTTACAGTAAGTAAGATGTACTATACATATAGATTATACAAATCTATACTAATAAATAAAATTGAAGTGTCTGTGTGTACATACATATATCAAAGTAACATTTTTTTTAACATCTTCTTCGCTGCCTATTTGTCTGTCTGTCTGTTTGTTCCGACTAATCTCTGAAAGGGCTGGAAAGATTTTGACAGGACTTTCACTGGTTGATAACTTAAATAATAAGGTGTAACTTAGGCTACTTTTTTTTGTTTAATTCCACGTGGACGAAGTCACGTATATACATATATGTATACCTACATACATATATGTATGTATGTATTGTATAACAATTCATAACTGATTACTTCAATAGCATCGCAGTTGATATATAAGAGTTAGTAAGCGAGCAGAGCTCTAGCAATGCGCTTAATGCTCCTCTTAATATTCTGTTTGACACTCATTTTAATACAATCTGATGCTTGTAAAACTGCTGGAAACCACGTAAGTTCAGTAATACTAATTATCTTATTCCTTGGGGCCAGTCATGGCGCAGTGGCACAAGCGTGTGACTGTAAACGATTGGTTGTGGGTTTTATTCCCACTCGAGGAGTGGAAATATTTATTATTTCCATTTTCTTCACTCTGATGTCGAGGCAAAGCGCGGCGTTTAGTTCCGCCGTTTAACACGCAATGCCTCCGAATTCGGCGGTGCGTGGGGAACGGAGTGTCTTAACACTAGGTTACCTCTGCCTACCCTGCTGTGTGCGGGATACAGCGTGAAGCTAAAAAAATATATATTCTTAAGGCACAGTTTCAGGCAACAGTGTCTGACTATAAACGCTATGATTGTGGATTCGATTCCCACTTATTACATGGTATTTTCTTTTATCCGCTTTGTTATCTAAGACAAAGGCGGCGTTAACTTCCGCCACTTAACGCGTAATGTCTCTATTTCATGCGGAACGTGCGTAACGGAGTGTCACTAGGTGTCACAGTTAACACTAGGTTCTCTCTGACTACCTTGCAATGCGAGATGACTTGTGAAGCTGTTTTTTTTATTTAATCTTTACACATCACAAAACTAAAACACATTGTTCATTTCCTCCTTTACAAATAACAGTTATTGTACAATGACACTGTACGTCTGACTGTAGATATACTATATAGAATACTCGTGGTATTACGGATTGATTTCTTTTATTTTTCTGCTATGGTAAACCAAATAGCGTTGAGTACTGCCACTGACAATGTTAATATCACTGACATTTTTAAACATTTTTAAAGTGTTATTCCACACTTAGGAAATTTGACAAAAACATTTAAAGAAAACGTATAAAAATTTGAATGTAGCGGGATTCGAACCATTGAACGCATTGAACGCATGGCTCAGTGGTAAAAGCGCCTGGACGGTATTCAGGAGATGCGGGTTCGAATCCCACTGCGTTCAATGTTTTATACATTTTCTTTAAATCACTGCCATTGTCTCAAATGCGGACAGGAAATAGAGAAAAGAACAAACTTTCTTAATTTCTCTCAGCCCACCCTATAATGTTGAAAAAAAAATTGTATTACATCCAAAAAATTTATTAACTAAATTGCCCTTGAACGTATCGACATACATACTTATGTATGTATATATACTCAAGTTGAGAACAGTATGCCTAACGTATTGTAACAGTAGATTAGCGATTCAAATTAGTTAGAAACTTCTGCTACGGTGCTGCATAAGATTTTCCTTATTTTTACTAGTGTGACTAGGTTTTATATATGTAGGTATATGTACTCGTAATAAGTATACTATATTAATATTCTGACTTCTTTTTCAGCTTTACGCTTTCACTCTCTGCATAGCGGGATAGTCAGTAAGGTCTTAGTGTCAAGACACTCCGTCCTCCATTTTTAATAATAAAGAATATTTTCGAATTGAGGACGAAATCGAGATATATGCGTATTTAGAACTCACCGCCGCACTTTATCTTTGGTATCGAAGTGGAGATATAAAAATTGAAATATCCTAAATATTTATCTCATAAATTTAAAGTTCCTCGAATGGGAAATCGACCCACCACCAAAGTTTTACCCACTGGGTCACGACGGATTTATATATTTAATTCAAGAACACAATAATCAATAATTAGCTAATAAGACTAAATTTGACAAAATAAGAAGTACTAATAATATTAATTCTGTTTATAATATCTTTAATTTTATTGTTGAACTAGCTGTTACCTGCGGCTTCGCCCGCTTTGCCTATAGGAAATAACAATAATTTCATTCTACCTGATACATGAGTAGTGCCTACACGGTGTAAGGATGGATAAGCAATATGTATTAAAAACAACTCAAGGTAACATTAATCGTAAAGTGTACGCACATGCGATGCGCTTGTGCTTTAAGCTAACCTCAAACCTTAATAGCTGGTGGATCTTTTCAGTGCATACAGTCACGTTCCACATTGGTGTTATATTTTTATATATATACCGCTCTAGACGCAGCATAGATTTAATACAATATTGTAAGATATTATATGTCTTTCTACTGGTAATAAAACAGAAGATTCGGGGAATTGAGAAAAGCACAATATCTCTATGTTCATCCCCACTATCTTTAATATTTACTCTTGCGCTTTGTTAATGCTCCAAATATTACACTTAGCTTAATAGAAAATTACATAATCACATAATTTAAATTGAAATCATAGATCAGTACCATAGTAGTAGTAGTAGTTTAGACATTAGTGAAATTTTCAACTTTTTCTACTCCTGTTAAGATGCTGGCATTAATTATGTTCTATCCAAGTTGCGTGATACAGTCTCGTGCCGGTACATATTCGAGGGGTATGTACCGGCACCGTGCTCTGTTCTATGTCTATAACTGTGATTATATATACAATATACAAATACTCTGTTCAGGGCATGTTTTGAAAACATATAAAAAATTTTGAACCTGGCTTGGCTTAGCCATGTGTTCTACTACCAGCTGCGTCAAAAGTCTTATAAGCTTTGATTATAATTTATTTTGCCAACAATTAGCATTTTTGTAAAAAAATTACAATTTTCTATTATCCAAAAAATATCCTACGAACAGTCGTTTGGCAAGAGGGAATGCTATTTATTAAGTATTTTTTTTGATAGAAATTTAGAATTAAATTAATTGTATATTATTTACTACTCCCCGTAATAAGTGGGAATAAAAAATATATTAATATATAGACTTCGTAAAACCCGAAATTTAAGAGAAATTAAAACATTGTTAGTTTTAGTATGGATATGTATCCCATACGCATCATAATTAAGCTCTCACTCTCCAGCCTCTAAGTATCTGAAGTACTGATTTGAATTGTATAAATACGCACATTGAACATTAACGTATCAAAATATGAACTTGTTCACGAAGTTAATCAGAATTATGTTGGGTGTTTTGCAATCTATACAGATGGGTCTAAAAATATTTATGGAAATTTTATATGTTTCTACTCTTAATTGGAGTAGAAATGTTAACTTATGTGACAGCAAGAGGAGTATCGTGTATGATATTAAATGAGATTATTAAGTTATAGCCAGACTAACTATAACTTCAATTGGTTCCTTCTCACCTTGGACAGAGGGGAAATGAGGAAGCTGACAATTTAGCAAAGAGAAAGGGAGAGAGGTATATATATTTTCGGAAGTTTTCGTAAAGTACAGAAAGGAAGTTAGAAACATTTGGAAGGAGTATTTGAAAGAAAGATCTAAATTGAAAGAAATACAGTACAGAGTTATTCAAAATGCGCTTCCTTATATTTCGTGTTTGAAGGTTCGTGAGTGAGAAGGAACTTACACGGCAACAAACTGCTATAGGCCTTAGGTTGCGTTCTGGACATGTTCCTCTAAAGAAGTTTGGTTTTCTTATGAAAAGGGTATCTCTCTCTAGGGTACTCCAAAGTGTGAATTGTGTGAATATTCACCAATGATGATGATATTCACCATTTCTTGGTGGAATATACCGAGGCTCCTGAGAAACTAATCCGTCGTTTTTAGATGTCGGTATTTTTCACTGTTTATTGTCTGAATCCAGTTCGGTAGTGGCTAAAATGCTATATAAATTTAAGTATAAATAGTGTTCTTAGACTTAAGAGGATATGTTATGTTTGTGTGTTTTAAATTTGTTTTGAGGAACGATGGGGCCGACATTTGAGTATATTTTCTTAAAAAAAACTCCTAAATAAAAACAGATAAACAACAAATAGATAAGCAAACAAACGGACAAATTTTTCTTTTTATAATATTAGGATACTTTAATTCGCTAATAACCTTACGTTTTTGTACACCATAATTTTTTCGATTTGAATTAGGCACATATAGCTCGGGCAGTGTAGGCAAACGTTAATACGCTTTTTATATAGGCTACTGAAGCCTATACTTGTGTCACAAATTCTGAGCACTACTCCGAGCTCCTCTCTCTGTAATGCAACAGCCCAAGCCAGTACTTGAATAGTGAACCTATAGATTACTGAAGAGTTTCTTCCTGTATGGATTTTAAATCTTGATTTGAATAACGTGTGTTTAGTAAACTTGTGTTTACAATTTACTACAAAGTTTGCTTCCTCTTTCTTATTTTTTTACTTCTTCACACTTTCCCTCCTATCTAGTACAGCCACACAGTTCAGCCTGTAATCGATAAATTGCGTCCTAAGTAGCGGGACTCAATGACGCGTCGTTTTGTCCAGTCCAGTCCAGTTTCATCAGCAAGGGAAAAAAAGTAATTTAAACATAATATCTTCAACTTCAAGTGGAGATCGAACCCACAACCGATCACGTTTACAGTAAAGACGCAATTCCATTATGCTATGAAAGTTTTTTTATACTTAACAGAATATGTTTTTTTCATATGTTTATGTTCTGTTAGTTAAAAAGTTTTTTTTAAAAGCTTATGTATTGAAATATCTATTTAAAAAATAATGCAATATGTGTAATATTGCATCAATATATTAAAATATCAATAAATTAAGTAATAGTCAATATCGGGTGTTATAAGCTTATGTTCTCGATAACTTCATAATTAAGTAACTGACAGTACAAATTAGCCTTTGCTCCAATAAGAAAACTGTGACATTACATTGCTTCTTTGCTGTGAAACATTAACAAACAAACTAACACACTTTAACGTTTATAATATTGGTGTAAATCTATATACATAAATATAATGATGAATATTCAAATTACTGCTTATTACTAAATGCCTTTGTATGTGTACACGGTACATATACCAATATTGTCCTTGCCCATTTTTCCGGTTAATCTCTGGAATGGCTGGACCGATTTCGACGGGACTTTCACTGCCAGATAGCTGCTGTAATGAGGCATAGCTTAGGCTACTTTTGTTTAAGAATTACAATGTTTTTGTTTTATTGAACACAGACGAAGCCGCGGGAAACAGCAAGTTTTACAATTAAAGTAGCCTAAGTTACGCCCTGTTACATCAGCTATCATCATTATAAATTTTGTCAAAATCGGTCCAGCCGTTCCAGAGATTACCTAAAACAAACAGACAGACAGACAGACAAAAAAAAGTTAAAAGCTTATTTTGGTATATGTATCTTGTATATATACATATGCAAACATTAAAAAGTTGTTATTTAAATATTACAAACAGACACTCCAATTTTATTTATTAGTATAGACTAGAAGTCATTGTTGTACACAATCATTTTTCTTCTTTTTTCTTAAATATTTATGTTTTTGTATTCCAGTGCAGTCTTCATGAAGAATGCTGTGGAGAGTGCTGTTTAGGAGGGATATGTAAAAATGGTATAAATTATTTCTCTCTCGTCTGAATATTATTGTGGGTTCGATTCCTGCCCTGTCACTTCTTCGCTCTTTGTTCCTCCTTTTTAAGACCCATCATATGTTTAAAATTTAAAAAATCTTTAGCCCACAGATCGTGCATTATACCGTTATAAGTGCGTCAAAGGATCACACTTGGCTAGTCGAAGATACAACGCAGAGTTTCATCAGATTTAATTAAATGTATTTAAATTGATAATAGTTTATCATTTGGCTTGAACAAATCTCTTTTTAAGTTACATCCTTATTTTACCTTAGACTCGAATTATATATAAGAAAGTGATTTAATTTGGATATACAATATATGACGACTTGCTGGTACAGTGCAATAATTTCTGACGGTTCTCTGAATTCGTTATGAGTTCGAGGCCCAAACAATGGAACAATTAGTACTTTTTCTTCCCAAACGCTAATAAAATAAAAAACGAAAAATGGGAATGATTAATCAGTAAGTAGGCAATTGTTGAATTCGCTGACAGTAACAACAAAGAATAACGAAAATATTCACTAAATAAAATGACGTGGGGCCAGTTGTGGCGCAGTGGCACAAGCGTGTGACTGTAAACGACTGGTTGTGGGTTCGATTCCCAATCGAAGTGTGGTAATATATAATATTTCCATTTATTTCGCTCTGGCGTCGAGGCAAAGCGCGGCGTTGAATTCCGCCACTTAACACGCAATGCCTCCATATTTGGCGGTGCGTTGGGAACGGAATGGTTATAACACTAGGTTCCCTCTGAATACCCTGCTGTGTGCGCGATACAGAATGAAACTATATAAAAAAAAGACGTAATCTTAATAAAATGCAATTTTTCAATTACATTTTATTGATCTAATGATATTTTAAACAATATGGTACTTGATCTGCTATTATAATTAATTAAATTAATTACATTACTTAAAAATTATTTATATGTTACCTATTTGCATATTCTTTTCATTTTATCTGTGCTGTAAGATATTCAGGCAAAACCTAACGTCTCGTTTATAGTTAGACACTGTCATACTGCAGCACGATGGTCTTAAAAATGTAATATTATTATTAAAAATATTTTTATATTAACCAAAACAGACCCACATAATAATAAAATTCTTTGGTTGCTTTGAAATATGAAGAATAGTTAAGAACGGAGAGTCTACAACTCTTCTTTCTCGACTATATACTATACTAGTTTCTAGGGCTACGCTATATTCTTTACTAGCGGCCCGCTTGCGGCTTCGCCGCGTGAACTACATAACTGTTTCGTTATATTGCAACCCTCAGGGGTGGATTTTTGAAAAATAAAATAGCCTGTGTTTAATCTTGGATTATCAACTATATCTATGCTAAAATTCCTTATAATCGGTCAAGCGATCAGGTCAAGCCCAGTAACTTTTACTACTTTCATTCTAAATTTCATCCAAATCGGACCGGTAGATTAGCCGTGAAAGCATGACAGACAAACACACAGACTTCCGCATTTATAATATAAGTATGGATACTATACATAATGTATAATATTATAATTTACTTCCTACATCATTCAGGCGACTTATTATAGTTAAATCAAAAGAACATAATATAAAAAATATAATGAATAAATATTAACCACTCAAATTCACGCATAAATCAAGTAGCTAGAACATTATTAAAGATTTTCAATGTGTAAGTATCACTGCTACTCTACTAAGCCGTTAATAATGAAACTGTGGCAGGACATAGGCTACTTACTACAGTCAACCGAGCGAAGCCGTGAGCGTAATTTTCTTTTTTTTTATAGCTTCACTCTGTATCCCGCACACAGCGGGGTAGGCAGAGGGAACCTAAAGTTAAGACACTCCGTTCCCCACTTTCCGCCGAATTCGGATCCTTGTGTGTTAAGTGGCGGAACTTAACGCCGCGCTTTACCTCGACACCAGAGCGAAGAAAATGGAAATATAATTTCCACTCCTCGAGTGGGAATCGAACCCACAACTAGTCGTTGACAGTCACACGCTTGTGCCACTGGGCCACGACTGGCCACAAAGCGAAAGTGAGCGTAATGTAGTCTTCTGTATTATATTAAAACAGTTACACATTTATCAGATTGTTTGTACGCACACATCGTTGGTACTAAAGAACTGATTTGAATGAAATCTCTTTTGTTTTATAGCTACTTAGACAGGACTTACTAAGTAACTACTAAGTACTAAGTAATTTTAACGAGAGGACACATTGACGAATGGAAATACGAAATTGCCGCGCTCACAAAACTAGTTCAACTCCAAAGGTATTTCGGTGTAAAAAATCATTAAGTCCACGCAAATAAAGTTAAAGGCAGCTACTAGTCTTATAATAATCTTAAAAAAATATTCCACAAACAACTTGTATCGTTTGACTTTGAGGTGTGAGGTCATTATTCCTAGACTTCGCGAAACAAACAAAATTTCAATTTACTAAAATGTTAAAATCAAATAAAAATGAAAATTAGGAGCTTCAAACGAATTTATATTTGTACATTAAATGTAATAAAACATCACTTTAATAAATAGCTAACTAAGTGAACGTGATCGTCTTAAGGTGTCTGTCTTTTAGACAAATGATATTTTTTATTTATTTTTCTTTCTAAGTATTAAAAAGATGATAACAAAAAGAATCGTTACCACCTTTCACTGAATGCGAAATGTATTGTGTTGAGTGGCGGAACTTAACACCGCGCTTTTTGGTGTTACCAAACCCAAAAATGAAAATAAATAAAAATGCACTTTATTTTACACACAAATTAAAAATATAGACACACAATTTCAAATAGAATCTTTCCAGTCATTGTATGAGAATTGAGTTACACTGCACCACGCTATCATCTAAATTTATTATATTTATCCAGTTAGTTTACAAAAAAATATGTATATTTTCATTCATAGAGCAATGATTGATTATAAGAATTATCATTTCACCGATTTTAAATAGAGAACGGAGTGTCTTGACACTACGTTCTCTCTACCATGTGGGGACAAGCCTGAAGTAAAATCAGATACTGTCCGATTGCATTACAATCGCCTAAAAATGTACACAATTGAAAAAGACATTTAGAAAACGTATAAAAATTTGAACGCAGCGGGATCCGAACCCGCGCCTCCTGAATACCGTCCAGGCGCTCTCACCAGTGAGCCATGCGTTCTACTATCCGCTGCGTCGAAATTCTTATACGCTTTATTACAACTTAATTGCTAACAACATATATAAGTATTCAGGACGGTATTCAGGAGACGCGGGTTCGAATCCCGCTGCGTTCAAATTTTTATACGATTTTCTAAATGTCTTTTTCAATTTTCCTAAGTGTGGAATAACACTTAAAAATGTTTAAAATTTACACAATATTAGAATAATAACAATAAATAGAAATATTTATACAAAATTTATTATAAAGAAAGCATGCAAAGAGCATGACGATATCGCATATCGCATATAAATACAATAATTTTCAATTGATTTCTTCAATAATTTTAGATATATTACAGTATAGTGACTTCTTGTAGAGCAACAATGCGCTTAGTTTCGTTTCTTATATTATGTTTAACAATAATTATTGCTCAATCAATTGGTTGTAAAGTAGGTACAGCAACGGTAAGTCCTAGTTTATATATTGAGGGGTTAACAAAGGAAATACAATATATATTTTTCTGATACTATATACCTACATTTCTTCCTCACTGTATGCTATATTCAAATTATTTCTGAATAATTATTAAGTTAATATGTTTTGTATGTTGTTATACGTATGTGTACGTGCGTCTTTAAAAAAAAAGAAAAAAGAACATATTCAAACGTTTCCCAAACATATTAGAGTATTCAGAGAGTCAAATTAATCCATTCTCTACTTTCCGCATATTGAATATGACGCTTGACTTGTTTACCAAAGCAGGGAAAAAGATAATGAAATAACATTCATTCAAGTAGGAACCAAGCCCACTCTGCCACCACTGCGCCACAATGGAATGTTATAATGGTAACATTGAAGGAATTACTTTTATTTCTTCGCTTCGGTTCCACCATTCAGTTTTTTTCTTAAATTCAGGATAAAAATAGACAACAGAATATCTTATCGCTAAGTTCTCTTAATTACTTATAACACGAAAAAATGTAATAATTAAGATAACGTTAACAAAAGTGATGTACATAGATTTTTTTATAAATTAAAGTTAACTTTTTATTTTTATAAGTGTTTTGGACATGACGAATGCTGTAGCGGATGCTGCCTTGGACATCATTGTCAAAATGGTAAGACAATTTTTGATATGTAATTTTTTTTTTTTTTCAACTAATGTCAAGTATAGATCACGTAGTCGAAATGCATTATATAATATGGCAATTTGTTACTAAATCGGTAAACTAATGAATAATGAAAAAAATATTAGAAATATACGTTTGTGGCCTGTCGTGGCGCAGTGGCACAAGCGTGTGACTGTAAACGACTGGTTGTGGGTTCGATTCCCACTCGAGGAGTGCAAATTATATTTCCATTTTCTTTGCTCTGGTGTCGAGGTAAAGCGCGGCGTTAAGTTCCGCCACTTAACAAGCAAGCCTCCGAATTTGGCGGAAAGTGGGGAACGGACTGTCTTAACACTAGGTTCCCTCTGCCTACCCTGCTGTGTGTGGGATATAGCGTGAAGCTATATGTTCATATGTCATAAAATAAAATAATTCACGCTCTAGTTAATAAGACATAATTCATCGTTGAGATTCGCCATGCGACACGCGACATGTCTTGAGTTTTGGCAGAGTGTGCAGAACAGAGAGAGTGTATACTAGGGTATCATAACAAGGTAAGCCTGTTATGCGGGAAGAAGCCTAAATCTGAAAAAAATATATAATAAAGTGTCTAATTAGGGTCCCATTATATAACAAATTAAGTAAATTACAGTTTTAAAATACCATTTATAACTACATCTATAACATTATGTCTTACCTACCAAATCTAGTGGCAAGGCACTCCTTTCAGCTCAAAAACGAAAAAATAACAATAATCTAAATGTTAAAAATTTAAGCATTAAATGCTATTATTTTCTCAAGAGGGAATTGAATCCATAACCACCGGGTTTCCAGTCAGTCGCTGTCCCACTAAAAGATGACGACTTTTATGCAATCGTTTGATTAAATATATTTTAATATACTAAAATTTATTTAGCTTTCGTATCCTGTACCGAATAAACCATGACAAAGGAGCACACTGGCCGAACTAAAGAAAATTATGTGAACTTTTATTATAATTAAACTTATTATGTGTAACTTTCGTTTTATTTTAATGTATTAATTGTGGCAATAAAAGGTCCTAGCCAAGAAGCTATATTATATCATGAAGGTAGGCATTATTATTTAATACATTTTTAAAGATTCGGGCAACTACTAGTTACAATACACACAGACATTACCTTGCTGTGTATTCGACTAATTACGAATTAACTTTTTTCATTATTTTTTAGCTTCACGCTGTATCCTGCACACAGCACGCTAAGCCGAGGGAGTCTAATGTAAATATTAAATAGATGGAAATGGAAGAAAATGGAAATATTAAATATTTCCACTCTTCGAGTGGGAATCAAATCCACAACCAGTTGCTTTACAATCACGTTTTGTGCCTTCCATTTTTCAATTTTTATATCGGTTATATTTATTTATTTGAACATATATGGATTTTATTATACTTATTACACGCTGCATTAAACTTCATTTTATGTAAACAAGTTGAACTCTTAAACCAATATCAATTCAAATTTCCTTTTGTTAAGGAAATTGTTTATGGCAAATCCATTTGCTAGTGTAAAATTTATACATAAAAATGCAACTCTCGCTGTCTGTACTTGTGAGAAATATAAAAAAATATTCTTGGAGACATTCATCAAAGTTACAGGACACTTTTTTCCGATTGTTAAATTTAAGAGCATTTTTAACTATTAAATTTAATAATCCTAATATTTATTACACAAATTTCTTTCCTACATTTCCTAATTTTTCATTCCTACTAAGTTTAATAATATGGTGAAATGCGAAATATTTATGTTCGTATAGCACACAAGCGAAGCTGCGAGCTTCTCGCTAATTATCAATATGAATCTATAACTACTGAGAAGAACCTCACTGAGCCTACACACTGCATCCTGCACACAGCAGGGTAGGCAGAGGGAACTTAGTGTTAAAACACTCCATTTCAATAATTTCAGTGGCGGAACTCAACGCCGTGCAAGTGAACTATTAAATATTTTAATTTCTCGAGTGGAAATCAAAACCACAACCAGCCGTGTTTACAGTCATACTTTATGCCAGCTCTCTCCCTATTCCCACCATTCCCATCCTTCCTCCCTCCTTCTGTCCTACATTCCCAAGGCTGGCAACGCATCCATAACTTGAATGTTGTGGATGTCTATGGGCGAAGGTAACCACTTAACACCAGGTGGGCCTTCAGCTCGTTTGCCTCCTTTATTGCATAAAAAAAAAAAAATGCCCACAGGCCACAGTTGTCCTCACCTCACTGAGCCACTGGTATTAATAATATATTTTATTAAATAGACTATTCTAAGTCCCATACAAGCGACAGCTGCTCTGAAATAGTTAATCTGTGTTTAAGTGATAAGCCCTAATCCAATTTATCTGTATTCCATCACGCTCACTAAACATCCGCCACAGCCTACTGTTGGTGTTAGCTACAATAATTAGTTTATTCGTATTTAATTAATCTAATTGTTTCTTGTGGCCAGTCGTGGCCCAGTGGCACAAGCGTGTTACTGTAAACGACTGGTTGTGGGTTCGATTCCCACTCGAGGAGTGGAAATATTTAATATTTCCATTTTCTTCGCTCTGGTGCCGAGGTAAAGCGCGGCGTTAAGTTCCGCCACTTAACACGCAATGCCTCCGAATTCGGCGGAAAGTGGGGAACGGAGTGTCTTAACACTAGGTTCCCTCTGCCTACCCTGCTGTGTGCGGGATACAGCAAGAAGCTGAAAAAAAAAAATGTTTCTATTTAGCGGGTTCACGCTTTGATGCTTAGGTGATTAGCATGAGAACTTAGTGTCAAAATTTTAGTGTCAGTACACTCCGTTCTTCAATTTCCGCCCGAAATCTGAATATTGCGTAATGAGTGGTCTAACTTATACAATGATTCTCCGAGTAGGAATCGAACTTATATAGACCGTTTTGTTTGTTTATAGTCTTACGCCGTCCCTACCTGCGTGACGCTGATAAATAAAGTATAAAGCCAAAAACGAAGTTACTAACTAGAATTCGTATATCATATTTTAAATACAAATATTAGCAAAATAAGAAATATACTCGGTAATATATAGGTACTTTTAAATGCATAATTTACAGCCTAGAGCATTAAAGTTTTAATGCAAGTAGAGAATTCATTTTTTCTGACTGTAACACGATAGTTGTGGGTTCGATTCTTACTAAGGGGCTATTTTAATATAAAACTTTTAATTTCGCTTCGCTTCGCTCAGAATATAAGACAAAGAGCGGCGTTGGGTTCCGCCAGCCAACACGCAACATCTCGATTTCGGGCAGAAGTAAAGGATGTATTGGCATTATATTCATTCTGACTCCACTATGCGAAAAAAAACGTGAAGCTATAATATTTGTATATAATATAATGTGGCCAGTCATGGCCCAGTGGCACAAGCGTGTGACTGTAAACGACTGGTTGTGGGTTCGATTCCCACTCGAGGAGTGGATATATTTAATATTTCCATTTTCTTCGCTCTGGTGTCGAGGTAAAGCGCGGCGTTAAGTTCCGCCACTTAACACGCAATGCCTCCGAATTCGGCGGAAAGTGGGAAACGGAGTGTCGTAACACTAGGCTCGCTCTACCCTGCTGTGTGCGGGATATAGCGTGAAGCTATTTAATTTAATTTATAATAAGCAAAAAATATCACCTCAGTAAAAAAAATAACATATATTAGATTCTTATACATGTAGGTAACTTATATGCGGGCTGTTGTAAGTTCCAAAACGATTCGGATTACGGCCCACGGATTTTAACGGTTCACTTAGCAATAAATTGAACGTACATTTCCTTGAATACATGCTGAAGTTTTATTTTTTTATGATGAATGCGTATTAATATAAAGACGGAAATTATCAAATCTGATTGATAACTTTCTAACGTAAATTAAGAAGAGAGAAGGAGAAATTCGACTAAGAATAATGAATATATAAAATACACCTTACAGATTTTGTAAAGTAACTACAGAAACTTTAAAGGCAAGTTACTCTGTTCATGAAGAACAGAAAATAAGTCAATTTAGAAGAAATGAATAAAGAGTCTTTCTTTCTTTTTCTCCGCTTTATGCTTTTTTCTGTAGAAATTTTGATCATCAAGTGTTAAGAAACTCCATTCTTCATATTTCTCATAAATCTGAGATATTGCGTGTTGAATGGTGGGACTCAGCAGCTCACTTTAGCTTTTCACCAAATCTATGTAATGAAAATTTACAAATTTTGAACATTTTACCAAGCGGGAAATGACCCCACAACCAATGCTGTCACTGTCACTGCGCTACAATGGCCTCGTATATATATTAAAACTAACTGTATAGGAATCTTGTGTACATTAAAATTACTTTTGTAACAGCGTCTTACTGAACTCGTATACATACATATATCTAAAGCAGTACCCCAAGCGTAAATGGATAAGTATATTCTAATAATATGCAAGAAAAATGTATAATTTTCCATAGAAATGTGAGCAGATGCCACCTTCCTCCAGTTCCCGCAGACGGGGTATGAGGCCAGGCATTAATTAAATTAAATGAAGGATTCCTTCTATACATATTGAGAAATTGCTTAGAGATTTGATTGAATATTGAACGTAATATGTGTTTGGAATTTTTGCAACGAGCCTGAGCTATGCTTTGCTAAGAATATTTTGATGGTTAAAAGAAGGATACAAGTTCAAATCCAGCCTTATTAGCTAGACATATCTTGTTACTTCTCTAATCTTTATTGTACAAACTAGCCTTCCGCTCGCGAATTCGCCGCGTGTACTTAATAGCTGTTTTCTTATATTGCTATTGATATTTGAAAAAGGTTACTTTATAACCTGTATTTAAACTTGGATTATCAACTATATCTATGTCAAAACTCATTACCCTGGGCTATTTACTACTTTAATTCTAAATTTCTTCCACATCGAACCGGTAGATTAGCCGTGAAAGGACATTCGTATTTTTTAATATAAGTATGGAAAAGAAGTAAAAAGTTTAGATAAAAATGAATAGAATAACAAAACTAAAAAAAAGTATTGTATTTTGTTTCTAATATTCGTAATACTAATAACTGATAGTAATATGAACTCTATACTATAATGAAATAGTTGTAGTAACCAATAGCAACTTGTAGCCATAAGTAGGACTTATGGCATATTTGATTTAGAAAAGTGCCTGGTATAGAATTATGTTTACCATTTAAAATATAACAAATATAAAAGTATAATTTTAATAACATTTGTTAAGAAACTGATGAAAATCATAACAGTCCAACTTAAGCTAAATAAAAAATAAGTAAAAATTACATTTTTAAACGAGATACACAAACTTAAATAGTCAAATTTAACAATTATAAGCATTATATAACAAATAATTGTATAAGTGATAATAATATAAAAATGTAAAAGTGATATTAAATAGTATTTTATTACAAAGTGAATTGTTTACCAATTAGAGGCCAGTCGTGGCGCAGTGGCACGTGCGTGTGACTGTAAACGACTGGTTGTGGATTCGATTATCATAATTTAGATGTCTAGGTCAGTCAGACTATTTCATTGAATTAAAAAATATAAGAAAATGAAAAAGAATTACAAAAAATTAAATAGATTAAATTAAAAGTTAGTCAAGTCGAAACACTAAACTGGAACAACTAGAATGCTCGACTAATGAAAACAAATAGCCTGTTTAACATATAAGCACTATATAAATAATTTTATTTGATTTTTCACACAAAGTATTTCGCCACATAAATTGATGAAAATCTAGGGATATGTCACTCATTTTTCCATTTATCTTTAAAACAATGTTTTAACTTTCAGAAAGTCAAACTTTGTATTCTAGAATCACGCTTTGTCACACGTAGCAGGATAGGATCAGTGAATACTTAAACACTCCGTTCTCCATTTTTTGTCCAAATTCAAGACATTGCGTGTTGAGTGGTAGTTGTCTCCGCTCTTTGTCTTTTCACCAGAGCGGAGAAAAGAAAATTACTTAGATACAATCCTCTCTAGATCTGTGTTGAACCCACAGTTACGAAACAATGACCTCGGCAAAGCATTATTTAAGTTACTTTATACATAGATGCTACTAATATACTACTATAGATACCTTTTTCTTTTCCGTTTTTTAACGTCAGGGAATCCGTTACGCTTTTCCCCGCATAGCATAGCGGTCAGAAAGGACCTAGTGTCAAGACCCTCTATCCAGCTCTCTCCACCCGATATCAAGGTATTGCTTGTTGAGTAGCGGAACTAAACGTCGCTCTTTGTCTTAGACAAATAGAATATAAGAAATACAACTAATATATAAATAATCTCTGCTAAACGACTATAATACTCAATAATAATATAACATTTATTAGTATTCCCCACTTGTTCCCGAACACTTTCCTACAGCTTCTCCTGACAAATATCACAATCCAAACAATAAACTAAGTTATCGGTTTGCGGAACTCGAATTAGCGAAGTTACCTACGATGGCGCCTGAAACCATATTATGGACGCTTTTCCCCTGTTATATTATTATATTAAAAATTTAATGAAAAATTTGAACTGAGCTTGATTTAAGTGACTTCGGGTGATAAAGAGATTTAAAGGAAACGTATAAAAATTTGAACGCAGCGGGATTTGAACCCGCGCCTGCTGAATACCGTCCAGGCGCTCTTACCACTGAGCCATACGTTCTACTAGAACGCATTTTTATATGTTTTCTTTAAATGTATTTTTCAATTTTCCTAAGTGTGGGATAACATTTTAAAAATGTTTAAAAGACTTCAGGTCATTTCGAGTGGAATTGGAGATCGAAGTGTCTTGACTTGACAGGTACTCTACGAACAGAATATACAGCTTCGCTGAGGGAAATCATGGATTTAAATGCACTGATATACCCTAAGGTTTTATTTATTTATATACATTCATTTATTAATATGACATCTCTGTGCATTTAAGCACCGAGTGCCTTCTCAGAATTAATGAATTATAACGCTTTCACGTGCCATGAAATACTTAGAGGATGCCGAAAACAGTATTTAATTATTTAATTATATTATAAGAACTTTACTTAGTGCCAACCTTACAAAGTTGATCTACCGCATGTTAAGTGGCAGAACTCAACACTGCTTCATCTTAGATACCAGAGCGGAGAAATAAAAATATTTAAATTACGAATAATCCACCGACTGGTAATCGAACCCACGACCAGTCACGATTATAACAAGACAGTCTCCCACTGTACCACGATTACCATGCAGGTAATACACAGGAGATTCAATACAATAAATAAATAATTTAAATCAAACCAAAAGTAAATACAGGCTCAAAGTACTCAGATAAGTACGGCCGCGGAACAAGACCATAAAACGAATTTCGAGCGACATTGTCATGAATAACGCTGAAACATTTCATTTTATGTTTGTACAGTAATATACATTCCTTATTGCCGTGTTTTATGTGAAAATTGCATATTTTCAGGGTCGTTTAAGGCGTTTCAAACTCTTGGTTACGCCTTTACGGCGAAAGCTTTTATTTAGTGTTACGTTTTATTCTTTTAAATGATAGGATGTATAATAAAGTTTTTTTATTGGAAGATTTAAGCTATTTGAGTACTTAAAACTGTTAAGGCATTCTAAAATATTATGTTTATTAAAAACACATGTAATATCCGTAAAAAAAAAAAAAGAGCCTTCATGCCTACCTAACATAGTAAGTAGTAAAATAAGTAACAAAGGAGTTAGTAAAACGCTTTTATTTTATAAAAATACTATTTTATAAACATTTGATTGCGTGTAAATTCTTAAATATGACTTTTTCTACTTTTTCCTGCTAATATGCAAATAGTGAAAAAACACTCCGTTGTCCACTTTTCGTCGATTTTTGAGTCAATATTGCTTCATATGTTAGCCAAAGAAAACCTAGTGTCAAGATTTTCCGTTCTCCTCTTTCCGCCTGCAATTAAGACATTAAATGCCGAAACCCAACTCCGCGCTTCTTACCACAGTGGAGAAATGCAAATATTTTGCGCATTTACAGGCAAATGCTGTTTTACTGAGCCATTATGGCCTGAATTGGAATTACTTATAGCATTCTCTACTGCCAGACTGCCAAAACTACGCCACACTAAGCTATAAAGCTCTCAAACTTTAAAAATTGTAAACTTCATATAAAATTCACGTTCCATTCACTTACTGCACTTTACAGTATATCGAGGATGACATTGACAGCTTAAAATGTCATATTTCGATAGAGTTGACTTTATTTAATGTGAAACACTACAGAATATTACTGTAAAATGGCTATGAAGGTAAATATATGAAAAACAATTAATGAGGACTATAATTCTTGAGAAGGCCAAAAATTGGTATTGGTACTTTCTGTCTATATATTTTTTTCTGATTTTAAAAACGTAATAACCTAATTCTATTTTAAATGTAACTGTTTTAACCAAGTTACTTTGAAAAAGGTATTTAGAAATCGTATAAAAATTTTGAACGCAGCGGGATTCGAACCCGCACCTCTCGGCGCCTGAATACTATCCAGGCGCCTCACCAGTGAGCCATGCGCATCACCGTTCTACTACACGCTGCGTCGAAATTCTTATACGCTTTATTACAACTTATTTTTATTGTTAGCATCTCTGTAGAGAAATTTTTACGAATTTCTGCTACCCAAAGATTATTCTACGAACAATCGTTTGGCAAGAGAGAATGCTATTTTATTACACATTACTTTTAGACATTTTTAAAGTGTTATTCCACACTTAAGAAAATTGAGAAACGAGAAAACGTATAAAAATTTTGAAAAATTTCGCTGCGTTCAAAATTTTCATACGTTTTCTAAATGCCGTTTTCAATTTTCCTAAGTGTGGAATAACACTTTAAAAACGTCTTAAAGTACAAGTTACTTTGACTTTGATTTTGACCACTTTAGTTCAAACAGGCATATGTTACACGTTGACGTTAGGCATGTCAGGGACAAATCACGGCGGTGAGTTACGTCACTCGACATGTATTGCATTCAGAAAGTGAATAATGCAGTTTCTTGACACTAAGATCTCTCAGCTTACGCTAAAGACAAAAGCGTGAAGCTCTTTAACAAAATTTTCATGTTATTTATACATAATAGAGTAGATCTACTTAACCTATATGACCCTAGGGTTTTTTTCACCCTTTAATTAAGGGTTTAAAAATATAAAAACACTGATAATATGCACAAGTATTCAGCTTCACACTTTTTCGTGGGGTAGTCAGAGAGGTTCTAGTGTCAAGTCGCCCCATCCTCCTCTTTCAGCCCGAAATCGAGACAATGCGTACGATACGCATGGAGGAACTCAACGCCGCACTTTGTCGTAGGTTTTTAAATACAATAATTTCCTCGAGTGGGAACCGACCCCACAACCATCGTGTTACAGTCAGACGCTGTCCTACTGTGCCATGACGACTCGGGGGCGCATTTTTAAAAGATAAAGTAGCTTAAACATATGCAGCTTAGATTATCAACTATATTTATGCCAAAATTCATATAAACTTTCATCCTCTATTTCAACCCTTTAAAGGTTAATTTTTGAAAAAATAAGTGGCCTCTGTTATACCTAGTCACTTTTACTACTTTCATTCTAAATTTCATCCAAATCAGACGGACGAGTAGATTAGCCGTGAAATCGTGACAGACAAACACACAGCCTTTCGCATTTATAATATAAGTATGGATAATAGACTAGAATCTACTAAGCCTATACAATTTATTCACTCTTATGGATATTTTTTTACTCTTAAGTTAAGAGCTTAAACATATGCATAGCATATGTATTACTTGTACGTATATTAAATTTCCGAGTTCAGTAGTTCCAGAGACAAGTGAAAATCAAATTTACATTGAAAGTTAATATTTCGTTACCAACTTCCGCCATAGGAACAATGAACGTCAAATTGCCTTCGTGTTGTGAGTATGAGCTTTCAATTAGTAAGACAAAAGTACATATATGGTTATTTAGAATATATTACTGCTTGCCAAATTATTGAAGTGAAGAAGGTAAATTGATAAACACTATTTATAATTGTATAATACTTTACTTAGGGTGTATGTAGTTGAACTTGACATATAATGAGTTTTATGAAATGTAATATAAATAGTTTTTAAGGGATTCTTAAGCGGAACAGTTTTCGTACATACTACTACCGTCACAAACTTTCGAATTTACAGTATTAGAAGTATTTTAAATTATAAATAATTAACTAAGATAGACTAGGTTTTTAAATGAAATAAAATGAAGCTTTACGCTTTTTCCCACATAAGAGGAAAGAATTCTTAAAATAAAGACATCAATATTTAAATACTTTTTTTTTATTAAAAATTGATTCATTGAAGAAATAATTCAATAACAAACATAACCTGATGAATAATAAACACATAAGCTACATTTGGACACTCAAAATACTATAAGTTAGTCACTTAGTTCTAACATCGCATACTCGGGACTGCTATAACAATAAATTGAGACATAAATAAGTTTCTCATTTGACACATCTGTCAGACACACTTATGTATGTATATAAAATGAACATTTTGCAGATATATTTTATTAACAAACGTCCAGAATTACTCGATCTCTCTTATATATCGATAGCATAACACATACAGGTCACAGTATTCTGGTCGTCTTCAGTTAGAGACCACACGTCCCTACATTATATAATTCTGGAAGCTAATACTAGCTGCATATAAATGAACTCGTAGCTTGCGTGTTGCAATGTTATCAGACGTAGCATATGTACATTTAAATGTACAAATTTATGCGTCATTCGTATCGTGCTACAGAAATGCTACGTACAGCAACATATATGCCTTAGAAATGGTGACTTAAGAGAATTCGTGGCGCAGAGGCACGAAATGTGTGTAAATGCAGTTATGAGTTCCCACTCTAGAAGTGGAAATAATTAATATTTCCATATTTTTCCGCTTTGGTGTCGAGACAAAGTCCGTAATGGTGTGTGTCACTGGATTTCATCTGCCTTCCCAGTTGTGAATACAAAAAAAAGGGAAGAATTCTTTGAATACTTAAGTTTTTGATACTGATTTGATACTTAGAAATTGATAACTTATCTTTTCTCCTTTTCATTAGACATAAAACTCCGTTCTCCATTGTTCGAACTGAGTCTAATGACATAATAGAGTGGAGGCTCTCCTGATTTCGAGTCGTGTGTTACAACGTAACACCGCACCTCACATTATCTGATAATTAAAAGAATTTAAATAAATACATACATTCCCCTGAGTGGGAATCGAACCCACTACAGTCAGGCGCTGTTCACCATGATAACCTCTACATAATATATAAAATAAAGCTTCTATAATATGTAGACTACCACTATGCTTTAAGGGAAGGTTTAAGTTACGAAAGATTCTAAGAAAAAGTTTAACTTTATAACACTGCGGGCTCGACACGTATACCTCGTTACTTACGTCCGTTAATTCTTGATAAGGACAACAAGGATGTATTATGTAAATGAAAGAGCCAACTTTTTTTGAAATAAATTAAATATTCATGGTAAAATCAAAAATACTTTTTTGGTTTTTCTGAATTCTATAGAATATAACAATCTTTATTGCACACATAAAAAATGTATGCAAAGGCAGTCTTATTGCTTCAAGCTACATCTGACAGACCTCTGGCAGAAAAAGGATGGTAAAAAGATAAGAGAAAAGAAAAAATCTTTAGAAATAGTTTGTTGAAACAACGTCTGACTGTAAATGCTTTGCGGAAATTATTAACTTTAAAATCTTTATACCAAACAACATTTGAAAATATGTACTTATATAATACGTATATGTATCTTTGTAAGGGCAGATTAAACGGTGTGTAGCAAAATTTAATTGCAAATAACCATTAAATAATAACAATAGATCATTTGTTTGTGCGAAAATTGCAATTAATAATTATTGTGGTGGCCAGTCGTGGCCCAGTGGAACTAGCGTGTGACTGTAAACGGCTGGTTGTGGTTTCGATTTCCACTCGAGAAGTGGAAATATTTAATATTTCCGCTTTTTTCCCTCTGGTGCCGAGGTAAAGCGCGGCGTTAAGTTCCGCCACTTAACACGCAATGACTCCGAATTCGGCGGAAAGTGGGGAATGGAGTGTCTTATCACTAAGTTCCCTCTGCCTACCCTGCTGTATCCCCCATACAGCGTGAAGTAAAAAATTATCTAATTTCGCCACAAACAAATAATGAATTGTTAATTGCTAATAATTTTTGCCCAACACTGGTATTATAAAGTGCGTCTATACGACTGTGCCTTAAAGGTCTTTTATTTCCACCACTCAAAGCATGTAGCATTGATTCTTTAGCTTACTCGTAAAGTTGAAAATGTGCCAATTTCTTATTACTTTTAAAAACTTCTAAAATATAAAGAAATTTTATAGAAAATAAAATGTAGCTGTTCTAGTAACATTTTGTATGAAACTGCAACAGATGCTTTTCGCAATATCGCTGTCAAAAGTTGTAATTAATACTTTTTCCTCGACTTAATAATATAACGCCATTTGGCGTTCCATTTACGCTTTCTCTACAAATTGCTTGGAAATCAGAGCCTGAAAGAAAACTTTCATTACTTCTTGTTGTATAGAATGTATTTATTTCTAAATGTTTTTTGCTCCACGGTGTATCCTGCACACAGCAGGGTAGGCAGAGGGAACCCAATGTTAAGACATTCCGTTCCCGATTTTCCGCCGAATTCTGAAGCATTTCGAGAACCGAGAGTGGCAGAACCCATCGCCGTGCTTTATTTCGACACCAGTGTGAAGTAAATGAAATATTACAATTTCTCAAGTGAGATTCGAACCACAAGCAGTCACGATTACAGTCATATTTTGTGCCCCTGCGCCACGATTAGCCTCAAATTTAAAAACATAATAATTTCTCACTAAAATTTCACTTATATAACACTAAAGGACTAAATTTATAAAGATTTGTTATAGTTGACTGAATAACCAGTGCGAATAAGTGCGGAAAGGCATTTAACGCTCCATCCTGTCCGCCTCCCCCATTAGAGATAGGCTGTGAATGGAGTAGCGAGTTGGGCGCAAACGACTGATTTTTTGTACAAATTGACTGCTTTTATATTCCTAAATATAATGGTACGACTTGTTGTAATATATTTTGTGAGTTTTTATGTTTTTTTTAAAATTATTTTATTTAAGATTTTTTTGTAAATAACAGTAAACTAATTTGTTTTCGTTACACCCAAAAGAAAAACTGCTTATAGAATATACTATATTACTATAATAAAGCTCTTATTTTTACTAGGCTGGGGTATGCACATATACTCGTATTGCTAGAATGATCCGTAGAGCTAAAAAATAAAAAAAGTCTAGGTCTAGGGCTAAAAGACAGTTGGGAACTTTCCAACACAGAGGATCTACTCCTAAAAGCACTTCCTCAGAAAGAAAAATGCAAAAAAGGGGATTCAATAATCCATTTTTTGCCGTGCAATCACAGAAAGGTAGGCGAAGAGAGTGTTAAGACAATTCACGTTCCAACAGAAACCAAAGCATACAACACTAAGCGGGGAGTTGTGGACATCGACTCACTTCGTTAGTCACGATTATAAATTACATTTGAACGATTTTTAATTTATAACTCACACACTTTTAAACGTTTTTTTAATTTATAACTCATACATAACGAAATATAAATTATTATATAGTATAATAATTTATACTTTGTTATGTATGTCAGTTCTACTTTAGACATCTGATATAAAGGTACTATAGACATCTAATTATACATAAACATAGTTGACCTTAGTGCGTAAGCAGTTTGTAACAGATAAGTTTTATAACAAGTGTTTTAATGACTATTGGATATATAAATAAACTATCGTGAAGCAATTTGAGTCCTTAGCAACGCATTACCGATTAGTAGTTTCGATTTCTGTCCGGAGGGACGATTAAATTTAAACTATTTCACTGTTCACTGTGACTGTAAACGACTGGTTGTGGGTTCGATTCCCAATCGAGAAGTGGAAATTATATTTCCATTTTCTTCGATCTGGTGTCGAGATAAAGCGCGGCGTTAAGTTCCGCCACTTAACACGCAAGCCTCCGAATTCGGCGGAAAGTGGGGAACGGATTGTCTTAGCACTAGGTTCCCTCTGCCTACCCTGCTGTGTGCGGGATATAGCGTGAAGCTATTTCTCCTTAGAGGAAATGTTTATTTAAAAGCACAAGAGATCTAAATTAAAGCCCTAGTGCTTTATTTTAGGTACTGTAATCCTAAATTGTACATTTTACAAAAATAAATTGTAGCATTTGTTGATAGGTATTTATTTGGTTGGGAAGCTTAAATGTATTGTAAAATGATTTGTATTCCGTTGAATGGCTAAAATGGAAATTTTCTTTAGAATGTTTAAACAGAGTAGTATTTGCTTACGTAGGATGTAAAAAATATCTTATTTGTTTGAATTTATTTTTGCTTTCTTTGCTTGTCTCTTGTATTCAGATTATAATATATAAAAGAATGCTTAGATGTGCCTTTATATATTTTTGTCGCCGATAAAGCACATTTATTTTAATAAACACAAGTTTTAATTCTTATAAGATAAATTTAACCCAAATATGCAAAAATTGTTACAATTTTATTAATATACTTTTAAATTATAAGATTTGGTTTTAATGACAGTGCGATTATAATAATTATATAATCTGTATTGTTGTAATATAAAATAGCCGCTACCATAAAATGGTAGCTTACGTATTTATGTATAAAGTTAAGAACGGAGTATCGCTAATTATCTTTGTCTATGTAATAAAAAGTATTTCTTTTTTAGCTCCACGCTGTATCCCGCAATCAGCAGGGTACGGCAGGCAGAGGGAACCTAGTGTTAAGACACTCCGTTCCCCACTTTCTGTCAAATTTGAAGGTATTGTGTGTTAAGTGACGGAACTTAACGCCGCGCTTTGCCTCAATACAAGAAAAGTATTGTAATGCGTATATTGTAAAAAATATATATAAAACGCATGCTAGTGAGTGAAATATTTATTATATCAATGCATTATTGGGACAAAATTTTAACTACACAAAATTTCAAACTTCAATGTAGGTTATGTGATATAATTTTCTTAAAAAGAGATCGAACATTTTTTATATTTATTCTTTTATATGTAATATATGACCGAGGACATAAAGACTTAATTAAGTGTATTTATATCAGTATGTGCTAAGTAAGTAATCTAACTACTATTATAGTTTTGCCTTAAATTGTCTGTCATACAGGTAAATGTTTATATAATTAGGAGGCACAAAATTTTCTTTTTTTGGCTGATATTCCCAGCAAGACTACTAAATTTTCAAATATACTTAGTTATATTGTAACTTCAGTCAAGAATCGAAAGGCTTAATTATGAAACTTAGAAGTTATATTTTAAAGAAATTCCAATTCTTATTATAATATACATTATGTTTAATAAAATTGACCGTTGTGGTACGGATGTAGGTTCGATTCCCACCAAATGGCATGATAATATTTTATTCATTTTCTTTGCTCTGGTAAATAAGAAAAAACGCGGTGTTCAGTTTCGCCAGTCGATATACTATATAAGGAAAGGACTGTCTCAATGCTAGGTTTTCTCTGACGACCATGCAAAGAGGAAAAATATATGAAGTTAAAAATAAAATAATAATGCCTGAAAAATATCCCAAACATGAATAATGGCGTCCCATAGGAAAAGCCGGAACGCTAGTCTATCACCGTTACTTCAGTAACTAAATAATTAATGAGGCTCGAAATTTCTTTTTAAATTTGACCAACCGAAGATATAGTGACATTTTATACATTTTATTTAATTTTTAGACAGGTAAGTAATAATAATAATACAACTCTTTATTGTATACCCAAAAAAAAAACAGAAATACAACTACAGAAACTAGGCAGAGGAACACAATGTGCCTGTATAGCGCCTGGTTGTGGGTTTGATTCCCATTCGAGGAAACGAAATATTTATTATATTCATTTTCTTCTTCATTTTCTAGTGTCGAGTTAAGTTCCGCCACTTAACACGCAATGCCTTCGAATTCGGTGGAAAGTGAACGAAATGTCTCAACATTAGGTTCCCTCAACCTACCAAAAAAAAACTACAGAACAAATGCACAATACATAATGTATTTTCTATAGATTAAACTGTTTATTTTTTTTTTTTATACCCGCACGAGATTTGCGAAATCTATCCAACTCTACCTTACACTTCCCAAGGCACATATATACATTATATGTAACAAATTTTATCTTTCTACTCCAAGTAGTTTTCAATTGTCCGTCGTAAGTCAGACGGAAATCGCGATTTGTTGTGAGATTGATTTTCACTCGGGGGATTTATTTTCATTTACCTTCTCTGGTAAGACAAAGTACTACGTTATGTTCCATTCAGAACTCGATGATTTCAGAAAAGTAGAGAACGGAATGCTTCAACAGACATCGCTAAGATAGATAACGTGAGAAGCCGCTTTTTAACATAAATAAGGTGGCGTGACAATATGAAAAAAATTATGTCTTTTTTGTTTAACTTCACATTGTATCCCGCACATAGCAGGGTAGGCAGAGGAAACCTAGTGTCATGCCACTCGGTTCCACATTTTCCGCCGATTTTCGGAGGCATTGCGTGTTAAGTGGCGGAACTCAACGTCGCGCTTTGTCTCGACACCAGAGCAAACAAAATATAAAAATTAAATATTTCCACTTCTCGAATGGGAATCGAACCCACAACCAGTCTTTTACAGTCAGCCTCCTTGCCTCACCCTTTGCAAATTATATCTCAGAATCCAATAACACTATTATTACTTAAAACTGTACTCATATAATTCTCATTTATATTTGACTTTAAAGTAAATGGTAAACAAGTAAACTTATTAATCCCGATGCTTTAAGTAAATGATATTACAGTAAATATATTTAGGTTTAATTTGAATGTCTCCGGAGTACTCTTTGCCATTTCCATTATATACCTCAAAGCATCAATTAAGGTCACAGTCCATTGATTATAAAATTGCGTTTTCTTTGAATAAATGTGGGATTCTACTGATGTTAGTGATAATTTTACTGTTTTACTCTAAAATCATATCAATAATTAAATATTCTGAATATATTATACTGTTTGTTGCATAAAATGTGTGTTTTTACAAGTTTAACTTGACACGGATTGAAACGGATGGACCAATTTGTAAAATGTAGTAGAACGCATGGCTCAGCGGTGAGAGCGCCTGAACGGTATTCAGATTCATCAAATTTTTATACGTTTTCTAAACGCCTTTTTCAATTTTCCTAAGTGTGGAATAACACTTTAAAAATGATTAAAAAAAAAAGACTTTTTAAAAAATAAATATATATCATATATGTAGGTATAAAACGTATGAAAGTTATTATTACCGTTCAAATATCCTACTTATTAAGTAAAACTGCACTGAAAACTAAAATAATAATAAGTTGAAGCTATTATAAGTACTACTTAGCAATTTGCATTGTGTTCCCAAAACCGACTTCAAACGTTTAAGCAAACACGCTTGTCTCTCCTCTAATTGCTCTACGAATAGTACTAATATGCTGTGAGTGTGTAAGATAACAACGAAGGGAAGAGTTTTCTATACAAAGCAATGCAAGTTAATGTTCTAAAATGTAAATTGTAGCTTTAATTATTATCTGGGTTCTAGACGATGTCTTTTTAATTTACTTTATAGTTAATTTTAATTTGAATATTTAAATCTCACTGTAATTTGAATTAAAGAGTTAAGTAGAGATTATAGAAAGATTGGGGCCAGTCGAGATGCAGTGGTACAAGCGTGTGACTGTAAATGACTGGTTGCGGGTTCGATTTCCACTCGAGGAGTGGAAATATTTCATATTTCCATTTTCTTCGCTCTGGTGTGGTCTGGTCTGGCAAGTGGCGGCGTTAAGTTCCGCTACGTTGTGCGATATACAGCGTGAAGCTAAAAAAAATAACATAAAGATTAAGTTTCACTATAAGTTATGTCATTTTGTATTCTACATATTGAGGCAATTGTGGCGCAGTGTGACAGCATATGACTGCGTTTGCATTTGTATACGCGATGATTGTGTGTTCGATTTCTACTGGAGGGAATGATTAAATATAAATTATTTTTATTTCTTTGCCCTGATGACAAGATAAAGCGCGGCGTTCTGTTCTGTCACTCAACACGCAAAACTCGAATACAGACGGAATGTGAATACCGGAGTGCTTTCAAAAGTCAAAAGTAACCTAATGAAATTCTCTTTCCTTATCAATGGGGGAAAAGAATGAAGCTGAAAAAAAATGCACTATATTTAGTATACAGAAAATTATTGATAATGTGGTTAAAGACATTTATTTCTCAAAAGAAATTACATTTCACTTAATGAGAAAACAAAACAAAATATTACGTACTAATTTAGTTGTGAGCATTTCAGACATATACATTATTTATTTTTTTTATTTTTTTACATTTTACATAATCTTTCACAATATGACTTACATATTATACATGATATAGTTTTTTGTTTTTTTTTTTTTTTTTTTTTATTTCTATTATTGATAATGTTTAAGATTTATAATTATTTGCATAGTTTGTTTTTCCAACGTATTCTATTGTAGAATAAAATAATAATTTTATTTCAATAATTATAAAAAAATCACTCTTTTTTTATTTCTGCCTTTGACTGTCTTTTAATGTCTTTACAAAATTCTCGAAATAGCCTTTATTTTTAATATAAAATTTTAAAATATAACTGAAACTGTAGTTACTATTTGTTTATAAGTAAATAGTAAATTATAAGTTTGTACTAAAACCCTTACAAGCACATTACAGCGTCGTTCGCCGCGTCGCTAATTGACTATCCCCCAAAACAAACAGTAACAAACTATATGAACAACATTCGCTGAACAAATAGTCGTGTGGGAAATGATAATGTTGAGGAAATATTACGGGTATTTCAACTATTTTAATATTATTTTCTAATAGTAATAAATGAGTTGCGGATTCAAATTCAACTGGGAGGGGTTTAGATTAATGTAAGATAAAGCGTGGTGTTATCATCGTTCAAGATGCAATGTTACGATTTCAGGCGGAAAGTGTGCGGGAAAAAGCGTGAAGTTGAAAAGAATCTCCAGGCCAGTCCTGGCGCAGTGGCACAAAGTGTGACTGTAAACGACTGGTCGTGGGTTCGATTCCCACGCGAGGAGTGGAAATATTTAATGTTTCCATTTTCTTCGCTCTGGTGTCGAGGCAAAGTGCGGCGTTAAGTTTCGCCACTTAACACGCAAAGCCTCCGAATTTGGCTGAAAGTGGGCAACGGAGTGTGTTAACACTAGTCTCCCTCTGCCTACCCTGCTGTGTGCAGGATATACCGTGAAACTAAAAAAAACAATGTAGAAACGCTCTCTTCAAGTTTCTGCTAGCAAAACATGGCATTTAGAGAATATTGTTAGTGTCAAGATAGTCCATTTTCTACATTCCGCTTGAATTCAACACATTGTCTACAAAGTGGTGGAACTTAATTGAATCGAATGATAATAACTTTAATATATACCTCCGAGCGATCGAACCCACAACCAATCGCGTTTACAGTTAGACATTATGCCACTGCGCCACGACGGCCTTAAAATATAAACATAGATAAAACATTGTACCTCTTCGTAATACATAAAACATTCAACAAGAGAAGTGTATATAATTTTCAATTCCTAACTGAACGGTAGTCTGTTAAACGTTTTATATTCACGATACCTCCACTCACATTTGTAAGTAGTAAACTATAAAGTTGCTCTAAAACAATAAAATGAGAGTTTTCCTCTCGGCGTTAGCTTTACAATAAAACTGTTTTACGACGGCGCTGTATCCGCGAAATAGTTGCATATAAATTTTTGATTCAAATCAAAACACCTTTGGCTATTAAATCAAATATTTTTTATATCTTTTATTTTATGACTAGTAACTAGAGTAACTCTCTAAGGATAGAGTTAATTTAAAACAAATTTGTTTATAGATCAAATCTAATCAATATATACATTGTTTTTTTTTTTATAGCTTCACGCTGTATCCCGCACACAGCAGGGTAGGCAGAGGGAACCTAGTGTTAAGACACTCCGTTCCCCACTTTCCGCCGAATTCGGAGGCATTGCGTGTTAAGTGGCGGAACTTAACGCCGCGCTTTACCTCGACACCAGAGTGAAGAAAATGGAAATATTAAATATTTCCACTCCTCGAGTGGGAATCGAACCCACAACCAGCCGTTTACAGTCACACGCTTGCGCCACTGGGCCACGACTGGCCACCATCAATATATACATTGTTAAATATATTAGTTAAATTTATAACTTTAATTTTAAATACCTTAAATTTTACATGCATCTGAATGGAAATATTTAATGTGTTGTGGTTCCGCCACATAACACGCAATGCCTCCGATTTCGGCGGAAAGGGGGGAACGGAGTGTCTTAACACTAAGTTTCCTTCTGTGCGCGGGATACATCGTGAAGCTAAAAAAAATATACGAGAATATCAAATATTACATATAATTTTGCCTGTACTTGGCGACATCGACTCCTTTCTCCGTTCCCTCAATCAGGTCGTTAATCGAAGAAAAGGAAAAAATATAGCTGCGAGTATCTTCGTGTTTGACTCTACTAGTACTTGGCCGATTTTAAGGTGCCTATGACCCATAACCTTTTTTGAGGGCTGGATCCGCCCCGTAGTTATACCAAGGTTTGTGGGTTGTCACTGTAGTCGCAAGATGTGATGATCTTTCATTTGCCTGATGTATTCCCACTTTTTAACAGGTTCTTTACAGTACTCTTATTCATATCAAACGTACTTTAACTTACTGTGAACATAAGTTACTGCGAGAATATCAACAGAAGAAAGCCTTAACGTATTTAAATTTTATGAAGACACAACACTTATTCTGGCGCCCTTTTTATATTACTCAGCTATAAAATGACCTTTTACAACTTCCATCTCGTTCGTATTCAGTGTAGGGTTTCATTTTAATAACTACGTTATTGACGTCACGTACTTAGAAACGGTGATACGCATTTTTAGATCAACATCAGAGTTTAATGCTTGTGGCATGATTCGTAAGAAAATAAAAATAAATATGATACACACATTTTACATTTTAAAATATTATTTACTTATGTAGGAATTGAAAAAGACACTTAGAAAATGTATAAATAACAAGAAATAAGTTGTTATAGAGCGTAAAAGAATTTCGACGTGTCGTGGCGTAGAACGCACGGCTTAGCGGTCGGAGCGCTTGGACGGTTTTCGCAAGCGCAGGTTTGTATCACGATACTTAAAATTTTTATATGTTTTCTAAAAACGTCTTTTTCAAATGTAAAAACGTATTACACATAATACGATTTATTTTAAGTTATTAAGTATATAACTAACACATGGCTTTAGAGTTAAGTAAAATTTTGTAGTTGTTAAGTGCGATAAACTATTTTCTTTCTAATGAACGTTCTTCATTTTTATATGGGAAACATACAATATATAAAGTACAAATAATAAACATAACAAACAAAACATAACAACAAAAACATACAATATAAAAATTAAAATTTTAATATAAGTAACATAGTACATATTATAATTTTAATGTAATAACGTAGTGTCAAGACACTCTGTTCTTCAATTTCTGCCTCCAGGCAGATCGACACATTGTGTGGGGAACGGCGAAATTCAACGCTGCGGTTTGTCTTACCAGATTAGATAAGAATATAACTAAAATTATTTATCTGGGTGAGAATTGAAGTCACAAACAACACTTTTTAAATATGGGACATAACTAAGAAAAGTTTATTTATATAACCATTTGAAAAATTAAAACCATATTTCATTTAAGAAACTTTCGTCCGATATACAAGTAACTAAGAAGACAGGTTTGAAATTGAAACGTCAGTGTAATAACACATTTTACAACTAAAATGCAGTGTTCTGAGTTGCATTACATATAATACAGAGTTAAAATAATGATTTTAGATAAAGAAGTATTTTATTTTCACGTTATATATTTCCGTCCTAACGCCGTCGTGACGTAGTGTGACAACATCTGACTGTAAGCGCGATGATGGTGGGTTCGATTCCCGCTCGAGATAATAATTTTAAATATATTCATATACTTAAAGTTATTATCACTTCTTTGCTCTGGTACTTAAGACAAAGCGTAGCTTTGAGTTTCGCCAATCAACGTAATAACGTAGTTTCTCTATACATCCTATTTTCACGTCAAGTCAATTAGTTTGAAAATAAAAATTAAAGTATGATAATAAATGGTTTAAATGTTGACTATCTTTTATGACCCTCCCTAATGGTCCCTTCCTATTATAATAAGACGTGTAATGGGATCGTTCTATCTTACATGACATGAAAGACAAAAAAGGAAATAATAATGTAGCCCTAGAAATCAGTATGTATGTGTAAGTTTTTTTAAATTTACTTATTGAATTGAATATTTAAATGGTTTTTTTGGCAGAAAACTGATTTTTTAAAGGCTGACTGCTTAACGTTCGCTCCTAGATGGGGAGTCAGGGACATTCTGTTCTCTTTCCACCTAAATTCCTGATATAGCAGGGTGAACGGTCCAGCTCAACGCTGTGTTACAGTTAAAAACGGGCAGCGCTCGGCTGTAAACGCAATGTATGCGAGTTCACAGTGGCAGGATGGTCTAGAATTATGAATTAGACTAGCGACCCGCTCGCGGCTTTGCCGCATGAACTACATAACTGTTTCGTTATATTGTAACACTCGAGTGTGGATTTTAAAAAAAATGATTAGCCTTTGCTTAACCTTGGGTTATCAACTAATATAGTTGATGCAAAAAATAATTCCAATCTGTCAAGCAGTTTAGATTTTTCATATAAACTTTCATGCCCTATTTCAACCCTTAAGAGTTTGATTTAAAAAAAAGTCTATATTAGATACGGTAACTTTTACTACTTTCATTCTAAATTTCATCTAAATCGGACCAATAGATTAGCCGTGAAAGCGTGACAGACAAATACACAGACTTTCGCATTTATAATATAAGTCTAGATAATATTAATATAGATATTGGAAATAAAAATATTGCTTTATGACATCCAATCATATCGTATACTATAAAGACAGATCAAACTCCTCACCTGTATCTGTACGGAGATATGAACACGCAAAGACCGCTAAGTCATGCGTTCTACATTTGGCTTCGTCGAAATGCTTATATACCTATTTATTACAACTTATTTTTATTGTTAGCGTCTCTGCAAAGGGATTTATTTCTGCTAACCACACATTATTTCTACGAACAAGAGAGAATGCTATTTGATAATATTTTTACCATTTTTAAAGTATTACTCAAACGCTTAGGATGAGAAAAACATAAGTTAATGACCTATAGTTTATTTATTTATTTAGAACCATCAGTGATAATTACATTATACGAGTACATGAAAAAGTGTAACACAGGTCAAAACTTAAAGCTAAATGAAGATGGATACAGCAAGCACTAGTATACATTTTTTTTTGTTTTAATTCACATATATCAGTTGCAATTGGAACGAAAAACAATGTCAAATAATAATATAATGTCAAATGATACGTAACTAATTATAAAAAAAACGATTATAAACTTATTATTTATTAGTTAAGACTATACTTTGCACGCCTGACTTTCTTATTCATGAGTACAATGTATAATAATTTCATTGCGACCAACGAAATGCAATTGTATAGTTCAGGTGCATTAATGTATGTTCTACTACAAACCGCGGTATGGAGACTTAATGGTAGAACTTAGCATCGACTTCTCACAAGTTGTTCATTTAAAGTTATGTAATTAACACCATATGAGATTTATCGTTTATAAATGTTGTTTTTAATTAAAGAATCATAATTACAATTATAATTTAATTGTTTTCTTTACCTGATTTAAATATTTAAGAAATTTTGCTTTTGTGTGGTTCCTTCAGATGAAGTGCTGCAACCGTATTTTCTCTGGCGACAAAAAATTGAAATTTGTTTGAAATATCATAATATATAAATACATTATATCCTAATAAGAACTTTGTGATTTTTAGGTATTTTAAAATTAAACCATTTTAGCCCAATTAATTGCGCATATTTTTGGTATTCACAATATTTTACATAACCCCACGTTTCAAATACTTTACAGAGTTAATACTGAGGTGGCACTCGTCTGTCAGTTAATTTTTACATCAACTAAGTGATTAACCTGACTTAAATACTTTCATTTACAAAACATTGTATACACTTTGCATAGAAACATACTTAAAAATCCAAAACAAGACTAAACTAAAACAGTAACAGTTCTAATATAATAAATAAACAGCATTTCAAATATGAAGAAATGCGGTTCACCGACCGCCAAATACCTAACGCACGACAAAGGAGTGCTTCTGACGTGAAGTGTTGACAAAGGCACGAGACAACGAACAAGTACTGGCTTGAGGATGAACAAATACATTTTAAAAGGCCAAATCAAACATCACTTGGCAGGAAAGCTGTATAAAACGACTCGATGGTACTTTAAATTTTTGAATGAGATACAATGAAGATACGAATGAAATTTAGGATGTATTGAATATGTTTCTTCACGTTGTTCCGGAATAACAGTTTAGGCAGAAAGATCCTAGTGTTAAAACACCCTGTTAGTTATATTCTGCATGAATTTGATACGTTTTGAGTGGCGGAATTTGACACCGCGCTTTCTTTGACTTATACTTTGACTTACCGTAGAGAAGTGAAAATATATTAAATAAAATAATTTCTCTGAGTGGGAATCGAACGCGCAACCAATTGCGCTAACAGTCAGACGCAGTAACACATTAGCTTCACTTATATTATATGTAAATTATCTCTGCTGTTCGAAATACCGAAATGTTCAAAAAAAATATTCAGGAAGGATTCACTTAGGGATATGATTTATTTAAGGAAGCCGTGGTAAGGTGGTGAAATCCAACACCACACTTTAATTATGACATAAGGGATGGTGTGCTTAAGATTCATATTACTCAGAATAAATGTTATGGAATATCGATAAAATATATTCTTACCGGAAGTAACCAAAATTTAAGTTTAGACTTGTTTTGGTAACTAGGAAACGTTGACTCTAAAAACGACATTTACGGGTTCGATTCCCACTCAAGAGATTGATTACATATCTATAAACAATGTCTTAATGTGGCCAGTCGTGGCCCAGTGGCACAAGAGTGTGACTGTAAACGACTGGTTGTGGGTTCGATTTCCACTCGAGGAGTGGAAATTATATTTCCATTTTCTTCGCTCTGGTGTCGAGGTGAAGCGCGGCGTTAAGTTCCGCCACTTAACACGCAAGCCTCAGAATTCGGCGGAAAGTGGGGAACGGAGTGTCTTAACACTAGGTTACCTCTGCCTACCCTGCTGTGTGCGGAATATAGCGTGAAGCTATTTAATTTAATTTAATGTCTTAAAACGGAGAACGGAGCGTCTGAACACTAGGTTCCCTCCTATCCTGTTATTCAATAAAAATCATGAGCTGTAAAAGAAATCAAATATAATTTAGGTACACATCTATTTTAATGTATACCAGACATATCTATTTCTGCTATTTACAACAAATAAATATCTATTAACAGTTTTAGAACAGTAAATGCGTGTAACTTCCAACAGGCTTCTTGTAAATACAGATATTTTTTGTCACCCGCCCCTCATCACCGCGTCACGTGGCGGCGTGTCACAGCCAACGTTGTCATTTACATTGAAATGATCGTACACGTGCCACACTGGCCAGTTTTTTTCTTAAAAAATAAATTAAAATTTTGTCTATTTAGTCAGTTTAATTCATTAGTTAGAAATTTAAGATATAATTTTTGAAATTTGAGTTCTTGAATTTCTAATTGATCTTGGTCATAACGTTAAAGCTTATAAGACTTCAAAAATTTGGGTGGACATTCAGTACAGGAAACATTTTTTAAATAATACTTTAGTAAATTTATAAGATACGTAAGCATTATCATTGGGTTAAGTTCTTACCACATTTTAATTTCCCGTAGTCACTAAATATTGAAAAAAAATAAGGAAATAAATTTGTAAGCAAATTCTTGAACAAAATTCATTTCCTAATAATATTAAGGGAATTGGATGCTTAGTTAAGGTATTTTCTAGAGACGCTTACTAACAACGTTTCGAGTTACCCTTACCTTTTAATTTGACACTTTATAGACGCAGTTTCAAAATTATATCTTAGAAAAGGTTGTAAAAATGGAGAATACAGTCAATTGATAGTATGTTTTTTTTAATATCAAAATAAACACAGTTCGATTATTAAATAAAACAGAGTGTCTGACTAAACGCGATTGTTGTTGGTTCATTCTACTAGCGAGGTCTTAATAAAAATCTTTCTTGTTCTATTACGATAAGCCGCATTAAGTTCGAAAAACGATGTCTTCAATTAGGACGGACATACAGATGGAATAAGTCCTAGATATATAGATCTATAGATCTATTAGATCTATTCGAGTCTCTGTCTACTCTGTCTACCAAGCTGTGCGGAAAATACGTAAAATTGAGAAAACAATATTACCTATATCACATACAGTATGTTTTCCAATTATAATAGTATCCCTTCATTGTTCCCACCAGAATATTAACAACATAACAACGTTTTTTTTATATACATTTATTTCTTTATCTAGTACTAGCACGTCTAAGATATACCTCTATTCAGTCTAATAGGATATTTCTTATGTCTATAATGTACAAATATAATATTTTTATCTTTTTTTTTTCATTTTTAAACATCTTTTCTGAGAGCAGCTTCACACCTTTTCCTGCATATCTGGGTAGTGAGAGAGAACTAAGTGTCAAAACACTCCCCTGCACTTTCCACCGGAATAGATATATTGCGTGTTAAGTGACCCCTTAACATCGTGCTTTGTCTTACGTACTAACTAAAATAATTTACATATAATTATTTGTCCGAGTGTGAATCGAACTCGTAACCAATCCTCTTTACAGTCAGACGCCGTTCCACTGCGCCACGATGGCCTTTGAGAGGATCTAGTAAAATGTACTTTGTGTTTCTATTCTTTACTTTTCACGAAAATTGATACATCGCATGTTGCTAGCATCAAGCTGCACTTAGTCTAACAATAGCAGGTAAACGAAAATGGAAAATGTTTGTATATAAAATTCTGATTTATTCTATCGGTCTGATAAGATGAACGACTTCGTTTTGCTGGGACCTGGAAAACGGAGTGCCTTATTACAAGCTTTTATTTAACTTGCAGTATCTGTATGTGTGTATGTTTGTTCATTTGGAATCTTTTAATCGATATTATCCGATATATAGCACATCCTTAGGCCGCCATTGCGCAGTGGGACAATGTCTGAATGTTAAAAACGATGGTTGTGGGTTTGATTCGCATACGCAGGAACGATTATTAATTTCATTTCTCCACTCTGGTATCTGATACAAAGGATGGCGTTCATTTTCTCCACTCAAGATGCAATGTTTCAATTTCCGTGGATAACGGAGTGTCATAACACTTGGTTCTCCCTGCTATAAGAAAAAAGCGTAGAGCTACAAATAAGAGTTACGTAACTTACCGTACTTGACAAACATAATACAATTTGACATAAACTCAAGTTACCAACAAATTTCGTAAAGACACATAATATAACGGACGGCCTAACTGCAGTTAGTTGAAATACGCGGAACATTAATACGCCCTTACGTTTAAGGTAATGTGTTTATTGCCCGCGGGTGTGTTTATATCGCTAATATAATGAAAGTTACTTTACTGTTGTTGGAGGTTGTTTCAGAACAGATCACCTTACAATGAGTAGAAGTTAAATATTTGAGTTTCGAAATTTCGGTTAAAAAGTTTTTATTTAAGCTTGTAATGGTTTTATTTGTTTGGTTCTTTACTTTTTTCTTAACACGTAAGTATTCTTTGTTGGAGCCAGTAAGTTTAATTACTTTTATTCTAAACTTCATTAAAATCGGTTCGGGAAATTAGCCGTAAAAGCGTGACAGACAAACAAACTACTTAAATTAGATACCAGAAAGGAAAAATATAAAGAAATGTGATCATTCCTTAGCGGGAATTGAACCAACAACCAGTCAGTCGCGCTTACAGTGAGAAGCACTCACTCTCACTCCGCCACGGTGAATCGTTCTTAAATGTATGTATGTATAAACTAAACTAAAAAATATAGCAATATTTATACATATATAAAAAATATAACAAAAATACATAAATACATACAATATAAAAAAGAGGCCAGTCGTGGCGGAGAGGCACAAAGTGTGACTGTAAACCGACTGGTTGTGGGTTCGAATATTTCCACTCGAGGAGTTCCACTTTTTTTCTCTCTGGTGTCGAGGCAAAGCGCGGCGTTAAGTTCCGCCACTAAACACAAAATGCCATATAAAACAAACAAGAAATAGGTATACATAATGCCTCTTACTTACAATACAAAAAAAATGTATTTTCATATAAAGTAATTCCCAAATAACTACCTTGAATAATACAAAAGGTCAATATTTAAACCAAGTTCGTTACAGACTTTTGACAGAAACGAGAATTTCAAAAGGTACATCCTCTTTTATTTTAAGGAATTTCGCAAACTTCGTTCGGCGACAACTTTTAGCCAACAATAAGTTAGAAATTGTGTCGTTGTGAATAAACTGTGGAAAAATATAAATCAAGAGTACATTTTGCTTTTAAACGGATTAAGCCAGGATTTTACCTTAAATAGGTGACGCGAAAGATTTTTTAGAGGATTCTTTCTGGATGGAAGATTTCTTTTTTAGACGAAAATCAGCTTCACACTGTATCCCGCACACAGCAGGGTAGGCAGAGGTAACCTAGTATTAAGATACTGCATTCCCCACTTTCCGCCGAATTCGGAGGCATTGCGTGTTAAGTGGCGGAACTTAACGCCGCGCTTTACCTCGACACCAGAGCGAAGAAAATGGAAATATTAAATATTTCCACTCCTCGAGTGGGAATCGAACCCACAACCAGTCGTTTACAGTCACACGCTTGTGCCACTGGGCCACGACTGGCCACAAACGACGACGAATAAGACGAAATAGACGAAAATCACTTCAAAATATTCGATGTATTTTAATTATTTTAAGCTCACTCAATTTTCTATATGCTATACATCACGTTTTTGTCCACGTAGCAGGGTAGGAGAATAGAAGCACCAAATGCTAAGTTGCGCAACTGAACGCCGCGCATTAAGTTACTAGTGCGAGGAAATGAAATTTAAATATAATCTATGTTTTGAGTGGGAATGGAACTAATAACCGCCGAGTTACAGTTAGAAGTTACCATTGAGCCTTTAATAAAATACTACAAATTCTACCGTAGTAGTAGTAGTAATGTACCTTAGTATTCTATTTCTTTCTCCCGCATATCAAATCTCGAATAACTCGCTAGATGTGTCATTAGATAAAATACATCGTCTGTTCATTTTGCTTGTCTTGGACAAAGTATAACATTTTAAAAATTAAGTTACAAATATACGTATATGACAAAAAGTTCATGTCAACAAATTAATATATGATTGAAAAACCCTTGGATAAAAATTATGTGGGCAGAGAGAGTTCGTAAGACATCGTGGCGCAGTGGAATAGCGTCTGACTGTATCGCAATGGTTGTGGGTTCGTACCCACTCGGGGGAATGACTATATTTAAATTTTCATTTCTTCGCTCTGGTATTAAAAACAAAGCGCGGAGTTGAGTTGCAACACTCAACACGCAATTTCCCAATTTCTGCACAGTTAAACTTTAACCGTAGTGGAAGTGCTCAGTTCGTGTTTTATGATAATGCAAGTAGAAACACATTAAAATAATAAAAAAAATATAACATAAATAGCCATATATTTGACGTACACTTTAGTATAAAGTGACATACAAGTTGCCATGGCAACGCATACTATACGCGTCAACGTCGCTTAGATACTTAAATCACAAAGCACGATATTTAACTGAAAACGTAATTACAGCACACGATATTGTTAATATGATACGGAGGCGCTAAATTTTGTTATACTCAAGCAGCCGATATTCAATTTTCGTCACCCTTATAATCTCATTTTGACCTTTCGTGTATATTATTATCTAAAATATAGTAAGGCACAGTAGTTAGTTTAGGTAGTTTTCCCGTAGGGGGACGGGTTAAGAATACAATTCCCCCCCGCCGCTGGGTAGCGTCCCGTAAAATGCGGGTAACCCAGTAGTTTTGGTGGTAGGAGATTCGTTCTCCGACTGGCTCACGACCATTATCATGTCAAAGACGAACCGCCAAATATCTTATGATGTGTTCCGGTTCGATGGTATGTAAGCCAGCTCTCCCTATTCCCACCATTCCCATCCTTCCTCCCTCCTTCTGTCCTACATTCCCAAGGCTGGCAACGCATCCATAACTTGAATGTTGTGGATGTCTATGGGCGAAGGTAACCACTTAACACCAGGTGGGCCTTCAGCTCGTTTGCCTCCTTCATCCCATATATAAAATATAGTAAGGCACAGTGACACAGCGTTTAACTTTTAAAATCAATTATTTTAATCCACTGCTTTGCAAAGATAAAGCGCGGCGTTGAGTTCCGACGCTCAGTACGCAATGTCTTAATTTTAGGCCAAGAAATTGGTGAACGGATCGTCAAGCTGTTTTTTTATTAATATAGTGTATTATATTATATATACATGTTTAATTTCATTTTCATTCGAAAGCTAATGGTTTTGACAAAAATAATTCTCAACTTTCCAGTTTCAATATTATTTGGGATATTTCGTAGCGATATACGATCTGTGATTGTTAGCGCAGCAGTCGGCACACTATTGCAAACTTTATGTTATGATTATTTATAAGTTCTTTGCATTTCACCGCTCTGGTAAGTTAATCGCGGCAATAAGTCAAATTCCGCCATCCAATACGCAAGATCTCAAATTTCGGCGGATATTCGTGAACGGCTCTCCGTTAAGCAGTTTTTTTTATAAATATATCTTTTAAAATATTAGAAAGCAAATGGCTATGATTAAAATATATTCTCTATTTTCCAACTTTAAATATTATTTGGTATATTACGCGATATACGATCTGTGATTGATAGCGCAGCAGTTGGCACACTCTATTTGCAAACGGCATAATTTATGAATGCGGAACTACAGTTTCTCATTCTATGTATTCTTCTGCACTAATATTTAAATATTACTATTATATTGCATTATATTAAATGTATCGTGCAATACAATTGCGTTGATTCCAATATAAAGCCGTCGGAAAATACCTGACTATACACGATAGGCACAACTATCTATCTTTATATATTTTTAGCTTCACGCTGTATACCGCACACAGCGGGATAGGCAGAGGGAGTCCAATGTTAAGATACTCCGATCCTTACATTCTGCTGATCTCTAAAGGTTTTCAAATGTTGAATAATGGTTGAAAAATGCTTAGCCTCTTCACCAGCGAAGAAATTGAAATAGTAAATTATTCTATTATATTTTTGATGTAGTCTCAGTGTAAATAATCTTGTGGTGTACAATAAAGTATGAATAAATAAATAAAATAAATAAATAGTAAATATTTCAATTTCACGCATAGTAGGTTGGTCACAGATAACTTAGTGTCAAGACACTTCAGTTCTCCAGTTTCTTACCGAATTTGAGCATTTCTATGTCGAGTAGCAAACCTCTACGCAGCGCTTTGTCTTGTTCATCATAGTGAAGAAATGAAAACATTAAATTATGATCATTACACCAAGTGGGAACCGAACCCACAACCAATTGCAATTAGAGTAAGACGCTGAGCCATTCCGCCATGGTGGCCATTGTTTTATATTTATTTTTTTAATTTCTACTTTCTAGGGACAAAAAGTGGCACTTTTTTGGCACCCAATACGTTAACAGCAAGTTCTGCCTTTCCTTTTTTCTTGTTGTCCGTTCCTTTATGGATGAAAGTTGTGCGATACTAAAAAAGCATTAAAACTTCTCGGTTGAGCTGAAGTTTTATTTCCGCTTTGAAGAATTTTATTATATTTAAGATATTTTTAATTACATTTAACATTGAAAAAAAAATGTATATCTTCCTTTCCCTAAGATAAAATACGTTTAGTTTCACCACACAATAAGTAATGTGTCGAGTTCAATCTGAAATAAGCACAGAGTTCGGCGCTAGGTTTCGGGTTTAGGGTTAAAATTTATAAAGCTGCCCTTTTGAACTCATGTCTCCTTAATGTCATCTATCTCCTTAATGTCATCATACCTATCTCGCACATTATATTAAAGTTAACTTCGTGAAGCCATTCTTTAGGCTTTTTCACACGTACTTTTAAACATTTTTAAGCGTTATTCCACACTTAGAAAAATTGACTCTACTGAGATGTTAACAACAAAAATAAGCTGTAATAAAGCGTATAAGAATTTTTATGCAGCTGGTAGTATGACGCTTGGCTCAGCGGTGAGAGCGACTGGACGGTATTCAGGAGGCGCGGCTTCGAATCCCGCTGCGTTCAATTTTTTATACGTTTTCTGAATGTCTTTTTCACACGTCTTTTAAGAGAACTCAGTCTCAACAGACTTATCCCACTTTCCCACTTTCAGTAAATATTCGAGATATTGTTTATTAAGTGGCGGACTTTAACGCCACGCTTCGTCTTATTTACCAGAGCAGAGAAATGAAAATAAGAAAATTATAATCATTACATCAAGAGAGAGAGACAGAACCGAACCCACAACGCTATCCCAGTGCGCCATGATGGCCTCTAAAGTCAATCTGTACGCATTTTTTTTAAAATAGTAATTACTTCATCATAACAAAATCACTCAATTCTAAATATTTTATGAAAAGATTCCAAAGCTACGATGTCATTCACAATACATATGCCAAGTTAAGGTAAATAAATAGCCTAATTTGTATTTCAAACGTCCGGTGACTGGATGAGTGCCAGTTCGTTGTTGTGTGCTCCCTCGTTACAACATAACACTGTTTCAAACAGTATTAAGTAGCATTTCGTTAGGCTTTGCTTGCGTGTCATTTATATGGAAAGTAAGTGGCGGAAATGTTTATTTGAATAAAATGTACATAAAACTTTTGGAGTTTGTGTGTTACTGAGTGCCAAATATCTAGGTTTAAAATTAGAGTTGAAGTACTTAGTGTTTTGAGTGACTTTGTTTAAATGAGAGATAAAGTTAAAGAAATATATTTTGTTTTACTATATTTGGATTATTAAATTGACGGGCACTATTGTAAGTTCCATTGCAATTTGGATAAATGTTTAAAAATTGTCTTACGTTTATTTCTCCATGATTCCCGGGAAAAAAAAGAATTAAACGGGGAAATAGAATTGAAATATACAGAATATCTATACAGAATATAATTCTTATAGGATTCGAATCCACAAACGTCACGCTTACAGCCAGGTCGACTGCTGCATGATGGTCTATACAATATTTTTCTCACTTTAGTTTTCTTATAAGATAAGATTCATTTTATTTTTGATTACTTGTAGAATACCTTTCTACATATATCTAAAAAATAAAATTACTTTTTGTAAAATCCTCTTTATTCTTTTTTTGTCTATTTCGATTGCAGCATACAAGCCTTGCATTTGACAGTGTTTGTTTGACACGCTCCACCTGCGCTGCGGCGACGCGGCGGCGTCAGTAAAACATGCACGTATCTACTGCCCGCATATTTGTACACAGAAAATGTATTTATTTACTTATTTTTAGAATAGGAAACATATAATTGAACTGAATGTTAAATTTTGAAACATGTGAAGTAATCATAAACCAATCAATGTTCCACTAATTACTTAAACATCACAAATCTATATAGAATTGCAGAGCGACCGGGAAAAAATGTGCAGCTATAAAATAATTATAATATACTCTTATTACTATTTTGTATTCAAAATTCAATGTTATATAATATGTATGTTATTTTTCAACATGTGCATATAAAAGCAACAGAGGGTACTCAGTGTCAAGTCACTCCGACCTCCACTTTCCGCCCGAAATCGAGACATTTTGCGTGTTGGCTGACTCAACGTGGAAACTCAACGTTGCGCTTTGTCTTAGTTAATAGAGGGAAGAAATAAACATTTGAATATAATCCTTTCCCTAAGTGGGAATTGAACGTACAACCATCGCTTACAGTCAGACGCAGTCCAACTGACCCACGACTGCTTTAATATATAAATATGAATACTTTTTTAGCGTCACACTCTTTACCGCTTAGGATATGGGTGGAGAGTATCTAGTGTCAGGATACTCCAATTTTCCACTTCCCACCTCAGTCGAAAACATTGCGTGTTGAAATGCGAAACTCGATGCTGTGCTTAATCTCTTGTTACTTCACAATTGTACATAAAATTAAAAATATCTTGAAAACTAAAAATAATAAATAATATAGTATAAGCAAAAGGATTTCCTTTTTACTTCAAACTATCAATATGTTTTTCAATTCGTAGACAAGTGACAAATTATATATATTCGAACCTTCTTTACTTAACGCTTGCGTTGTTTTTGTATTATTAGTTGAAACATGAATGTTTTTAAATTATTATGAGGTTGTGTTAAATTAAAAATTAAATTAAATTAAATAGCTTCACGCTATATCCCGCACACAGCAGGGTAGGCAGAGGGAACCTAGTGTTAAGACACTCCGTTCCCCACTTTCCGCCGAATTCGGAGGCATTGCGTGTTAAGTGGCGGAACTTAACGCCGCGCTTTACCTCGACACCAGAGCGAAGAAAATGGAAATATTAAATATTTCCACTCCTCGGGTGGGAATCGAACCCACAACCAGTCGTTTACAGTCACACGCTTGTGCCACTGGGCCACGACTGGCCACACTTGCCACTTATGTTAAATCCTTCACAATATTTTTTTTAATAAATCACAAGGGCTATTATAATGTTTGACATACCTTTACTTTTATATACTCGCCATCGTGGCGCCGCGTGACAACATCTGACAAAATGTAAACGCGATGGTTGTAGATTCAATCCCACTCGGGGAATTTATTTAAATTTTCATTTCTCCGCTCTAGTACTTAAAACAAAACGCGGTGTTGAGTTCCGCCACTTAACTTACTACCCACAACACTCTTACTACCCGCTATTACGACGCTGAATATTATTTGTAAAGAAAAAATAAAAAATATTTATAAATCAAAAGTAATTTTATTAAAAATAAAGCTTTTGCTTTGTCATTTATTATGATAGGGATTAGCCGTTCAGGCCGTCGTGCCGTCAGTGGATCAGTAGTTGACTGTGAAGCGACGGTTGTGGGTTCGAATCCCACTCGTGGAATGATTGTATTTATATTTTCATTACTTCGCTTTACTACCATAGATAAAGGTGGCGTAAAGTTCCTTCAAACGCCATGTTGTGATGTCGGTGTTTTCATACTAGGTCACATCACCCCATTATGCGAGAAAATGAAAAAATAGAAAGAAAGATTAGCATAGACCTATCTGAGAAATAAATAATGTCTTAAGTGTTTATTTTCATATGTAAGATAAATGTAATCACACAATCTTGCAAAAAAAAAATGTTTATAATAATAAATGTAATGTAACGTATATTTAAAAGAAATATAAATGTAAGTTTTCTTTCCTGCAGTATATATAAGATAGAAACACCTAAGCTACATCATAAGCTACGATGAAGGGAAAACTGATAAAATTATACTACAGTAAAAAACACAAAAAAGTATGTTCATATATAGAATATATTTATTAAAATTATGAGAGACGTAAAACGATAATATAACATGAACATATGATATTTTTTCTGTGTCCATTTGTACCCCCTCATTCTCATAGTTATTGAACGTATTTGCTTAAGGCTGGACTACGGGAACAATTGATTTCGAAGTAACCATATCATAAAGTCAAATAACAACGCAAATGAAGTAACGGGCATTAACTAGTAAACGCATAAACTTACTAAGCATTCGAGAGAATTATTAATTAAGTTTATATTCATTTTCCTGCCCTGATGAAACAACCAGTTTCACCACTCGACAAGCAATCAAAAATCGAAGAACAAAATGTTTTGACACTAAGTTCTGGTGTCTAGTGCCTAGTTATGCTGAAAAAATCATCATACACTATGAAAATGTTAGATAGTATTCTTGAAGTAGGTCGTTGAATAAAATGTAAAGTCATCTATACAATTAATGTTTAACTCCCAACTGGGATTCGAACCATCACGCTGTTAATTATGAAATCAGACCAATTAGCCATTACGTTTTATTGTGATAGTTTGGACGTACGAGGACTTACGTAAAAATACTAAAAATGTATGAGTATAATTTGTTTTTAATTAAAGAACTTATATTTAACGTTGAAGCCACTATATCGTCTGATTTCCCATTTGGTGCAATGATTTTATTTAAATTATATTCACTGCTCCGGCCTGGTAAGAAGACAAAGCACGGCGTTGAGTTCCGCCAGTTTACACGCAGTGTGTCAATTTCCGAGTAAGTTTCTTGACTCTAAGTTCTCTCTAACTTTACTGCTATGCGGGAAACACGGTAAAGTTGTTATATTTAACATTCAGTACGGATTTTATTTAACGTCATGTAAGTCCTAGCAGGTGATTTACAAAGTATATTGACATTCAATGAATGGAATATATACGTAAGTCATAACTTATCGTTGACAGATACTAATATTTGCTACATTCCATTGGCGCAAATATGTGAATATTTAAAAGTAAACACATAAGTTTTCAATATTTCAGTGTTTTAAAGTGATGGATCAATGTGACTTTACAAGTGTGTCATGAAACTTTTTGTTTGTGTAGTCTATAGATAAAAAGATCTTTCGTTTTCGCGATTTCTGCACGTTTCAAATAAAATTACTATACTACTTAGTTTAACTAAATTTTCAGTCTACCCCTTACCACAATATAGTAAAATGTTTTAAGCTTCAGGATTTACTAAAATATATTTTAGAATAATAAAAAATACATAATTTAAATGAATAACCAAAGATCAACAAGCACACAGTGCGTTTACAAGCAAAAGTACTTGGCAAAAGAACCCCATTTTACTGTTCGTTATTGCAAAGCTATAAAAAACTCCCATTGCGTTTTAACGTAATCAAACAAACATAAAACTGATTAACATAAAGGTGTGCGAAAACAAAATTAAAAAATCAATTAAAGTGTTCATGAAACTCAGATTATGCATAACAATGAAAGTCCCTCTTAATTAAACCAGGGCGGGGGCTATCAGCCCATCGCCCATCACTTCACTACCAACAGAGACAATTTGCAGGTTTATTTTTTATTATTTTTATTTAAATTGCCAATGTTCTTTCAAAGGGTCATTGGACAAAGAAATTAAGTGTTTTTGTGTCGTTAACAGGTGTAACGAGAAAATGTAGTGGCAACTCACTTATTTTTTACTCTGTAAGAGGTGATATATAATTAAACGTAATATAAATGTTCTTAGCGTTGCAGCCAAATATTTCACAATATACATACATATATTGTTTAACATTTTATTGTTATTTTAGTTAAGAAACACAAAATGGAATCTATTACCAAATGTGCTTGTAACTTGTGGGTAGGAAGGAAGGAAAAGAAAGTGATTATCCTGGCCGAGCTAATAAATCTGGGTTTAAAAATACTGAAAAAAATTATAATGTAAAAAGTCAACTGCACTGTACAAACTAGTGAACTATTTTAAGGATTGCGTTATTGGAAATTTTCGCATGGATGTTTGGCTTTTTGCTTCCGGTCACAGAACTACCAACTAATAGTACAATAATACGCTACGCCCATACTATATACGTAGCGTATATATAGGTACAATACATCTGCACGCTTTATCTGGCATGACGGTATAGTCAGAGAGAAACTAGTGTTAAAACACTCCGTCCTTCATTTTACGCCAGAAATCGATACATTTTGCGTGTTGAGTGGCGGAACTAAGTGCCGTGCCGTATATACAATAACAAGTCTTTATTAGAAGACGACGACGTTTTAGAATATAGAATGGAATTATTGGAATTGTCATTTAAAAAGATAAAATCTATTATCTACCTTACAAATGAGATTTTATATATTAGATTTCCATTTGCTTCTACTCTGTATTATATTCTAAAAAGCCATAGATACATTTTAAGAAAACGTATAGAAAATTGAAAGTAGTAAGACTTATTATACCCACATGGTTGTAACAAACATATAAGAACTTCGATGTAGTTAAATAAAAGAGAGTGCTGCTTAGGGATTAGAGCGCATTAAATGTTTTTAAACGTTTTCTAAAAATATATTTTTTATATATAGTGGCCAGTCGTGGCCCAGTGGCACAAGAGTGTGACTGTAAACGACTGGTTGTGAGTTCGATTCCCACTCGAAGAGTGGAAATTATATTTCCATTTTCTTCGCTCTGGTGTCGAGGTAAAGCGCGGCGTTAAGTTCCGCCACTTAACACGCAAGCCTCCGAATTCGGCGGAAAGTGGGGAACGGAGTGTCTTAACACTAGGTTCCTTCTGCCTACCCTGCTGTGTGCGGGATATAGCGTGAAGCTATTTAATTTTTTTTTTATATATTTTTTATTCTAAATGTATGAAAAAATATTTCATAATTAGTAAAAATATCTATATATCAACAAAACATAAAGTCGGATTTAAAAGTAAACAAAGTACACATTTTCGGAACTACTGGACGGATTTGGGTAAAACTTTTCGTTATATAGCTTTTAATGTCAGACGGTACTTAGGCTATAATTGGTTTGAAAGAGTGAAACTCAGGTATAAGATAAGATAAGATAAAAAATCTTTATTTTCACACTAAATATTACAAGCATTTTGTAGAACTTAAGACTAAACATAATAATGAATAATAATGGAAAAAGGCGGCCTTATCACTAAAAGTGATTTCTTCCAGGCAACCTATTTATTAAGATACAACATATTTAGACTGTTTTCAAGTTTTTGAGTACGAATACCGCTACATTCAATTTTTTATACATTTTCTAAAACTGATTTTCTTATCCTAAGTGTGTAAATAAAACATTATTGTAGAAAAAATATAACAACTACCGCCGTGTGAACTCAACTACTATAGCTGTATATACTATAGCTGTATGTACTATAGCTGTATGTACTATAGCTGTATCAACTATTATATTGCAACCGTGAAGAGCCGTGAAAGCGTTACAAACAGACAGACAGATTTTCACATTTATGATATTAGTAAAGACGTATGGATATACATGACAAGTAGTTACAAATACACACATAGGGGTATATTAGTAAAGCATTAAGCGATTACAAGTTCGTCCTCGTTGTAACGCGCGAGTATGTCGTAAGCCACAGGAATTACATGAAGTTGCAAACTCACTAAATTGTCACTCCAATGAGAAAATGCCTCGCGTTCACCAAATAATTGTATTTGGATCGTCGCGTCGGTATGGCGCTACTTCGGGTACGAACACGGGGTATGATGAATTTCAAATTCCTTTTGTCATGTTTTTCAGTCTCTTTGTTTCTGCATTTAACTTTTTTCAAAGAAAGAAGAAGAATATATCGATAACTAGTTAAGTAAATTATCATAACTTTATTATTTTAGCAATGTTACAGTAAGGGTAGATAAAAATTAAAACTCATTATTTCACATTCGTTATTGTTGTATGTAACGAGAGAGTCGTTAGATAATTTCCTTTAAAATCTGCATATAAACCTTTTATCAGCCAAAAGCTTTAAAATTGGCATACTATTTACTAATGTAAAAACATATCAAATACATAAGTATAATAAATGAGTTCTGGTTCGATTCCCACTCGAATAAATTATAAAATAATCAATAATATGATTTTTATGTCTCCGCTCTGAGTTTTGCTACTTAATATGTAAAGATTTCTGGAAGAAAGTGGAGAAATAGAGTTAGGATTCTATTTTTATTTCTCACTGACTCTGTCATGCGGCGAAATGTGTGAAGCTGTAAATGACAAATAAAAGTATATACGTATTTTTATCAAAAATAATCTTTTAATTGGGCCAGTCGTGGCGCAGTGGCACAAGCGTGTGAAGTGTGTAAACGACTGGTTGTGGGTTCGATTCCCACTCGAGGAGTGGAAATATTTAATATTTAGAATTTCTTCGCTCTGATGTCGAGGCAAAAGCGCGGTATTAAGTTCCGCCACCTAACACGCAATGCCTCCGAATTTTGCGGAAAGTGGGGAACGGAGTGTCTTAACACTAGGTTCCCTCTGCCTACCCTGCTGTGTGCGGAATACAGCGTGAAGCTAAAAAAATCTTTATAAACATATTTTTCTAATGAAAATAATCAATAACATTATCAGACGTCCATACCTCATAGCTTTGAGGTATTTTGACCCAATTCCTCGCGCTCGATCTATTTAACGGAGCACTTAATAGATCATTTCAACAGGTTAACCATCTAAACGCATTGCTACTGCAGAGTGCAATAACATTACTTAACTTAATTGAATGGCGGCCGTTTAATTAATTTATATTAGGCATTAAATATTGCGATTCTGTGGGAGAGCGTGTGATTGTATATGGCTGTGGGTTCGATTTCCACTCAGAGATTATATTGTAATTTATTATATGGTATTATTTTTTTTCTGGGGAACGGAGTGTCTTAACACTAGGTTCCCTCTGCCTACCCTGCTGTGTGCGGGATAAAGCGTGAAGCAAAAAAAAATATTTTTTTTTGTTTCTCCGCTTTGGTAGTTAGGATACGCGGCGTTGAGTTCTGCCATTCAACGACGCACTGAACTAAGACACAATATCTTCACTTCAGGCTAAAGGTGAAGAACAAAGTATCTTAACACTAGGTTATCTCTGAATACCATATAAAATGAAAAATGGTTGAAAAATGTATATTATGAAAACCCATTTAATAGGAAATCTTATTTGCATGAATATTTTTTATTTATAAATGATATTTTTTATTATTAGTAGGATTGTGTCACCATATAATACGGGGTGGTCGTGTAATTTGTAGACAGTGTAGAACAAAGTGACCTGACTCTTGGGTACCTATGTAAAAATGTAATTAAAATTTCCCCCGAGATGGCTTCGAAGCTGTAACCATTGTGATCTGTCAGTCATTGTAATTGTGTTGAATTAAACGTCAATTAACATAAGGCGTATTACTATTATATACAAGCTTAGTTGTAATATTTGCTTTCTCACTAAATCGCTGCTAAATAATTTATTTAAAAAATAATTTGTGTTTAAAACAAATCGTGACTGACACTCCATTTGCTTTGCTAATGGAGAAGTTGTAAACAAATAACAGACTTTCACAATCCCGCCCTCTCTCATCCATTACCAGAAATAGGGATAATACACAACAGCCAGCGTACAAATTGTTTCAATTAGGTCAAAATAACGTAATAAATTTATAAATGTTAATTCATGTGCTATTAGTATAACCAAAGAAGGTTTTATTTTTTAATATTTTTAAAATATTGTTTGTAGAAAACGTATAAAAATTTGTAAGCGGGATTTGGAAGCACGCTTGTTGCAAATGCATCACGTAGGTATAATCTTTGGGTAACTCTTGTAGTCTTGTAATCTTTTTAAAGAGATAGATGCTAACAACAAAAATAAATTTTAATGAACATTTTATAAGAATATTGACTTAGTGGTGACAGCCCTTGGACGTTTTTTCTGAAGTCGCGGGTTCAAATCTCGCTGTATTTAATTTTTTGTACGTTTTCTAAACATTTTTTTCAAGGTTTTACTATCTTTAGACTAGTATGATCGGGGCAGGTTGCTGGTAAGCTAGTGGTCAAGACATTGTAGATTGAGATTAGGCAAGAAATCTTAAGGCGTAGTTTTGAAGCGTCTGACTATATGCATGATTGGTTGTAATGTTGGTTGTTGCAATAGAAATCGAACCTACTAGGTTCGATTACCATTCGGGGAAACCTTTATGTAAAAAATATTGTCATTTTTCTGCCCTAGTGAAGAAGATAAAGCGTTTCGTCAATTTCTGCCACTTAAAACGCAATGTCTCAGATTTAGACGGAGAGTTGAGAGTCATGACACTATGTTCTGTTTCTGAATGGTGCTAAATTTTATTTAATAACCAACACAATTTATATCTCATATATAAATTTCAATAATACAAATTATTTTCCTTCTCAATAGAAAATTGCAACTTCGAAAAGATTCTTAAAGCAATAAATTTCAAGTCAACTTTTTCTTTGTTGTATCAGATAAAGCAGTCCAGTTACAGCCGGCAGCCCTTTACAGATTCTATTTGCGTCGAGTAAATAAAGGACTTTGAAATCGTCTTTGTAAATAGTACACTATCACTGTATTAAAATCTTGCGTCAGATGGAGACTAACTTCTTTATAACTTTGTTTAAGAAGAAACAGCTTCACAAAGTTAATAATAATATTGTTTTATATTTATATGTAACAGTAGATTTATTCTTTGATATTTTCATACAATGGAATCGTTTTTATATTTATACTGCTTTACGTTCCTTACTTTCCGCCCGAACTCGATATGTCTTATGTGGCGGAACTTAACGCCACGTTTAGTCTTCGAGACTAGAGTGGATAAATGTATATAATTTATATATAATCATTGCCTCGAGTAGGATTTGTACGCACAACCATCGTGTGCTGTAGTGCGATGGCCAAAATAAAGAAAGTAAATTACTCCTTTTTTCTGACTATTTATAAAGTATACATTTTAAGACACTTTTTAAATAGATGGTGGGTACTAGAAAAATATACATAGTAAAGCTGACACAAAAAATAACTTCAGACTTTATGAAGTTATGTAAGATGCGGAAGATGCGTGACGATGAAAATCAAAATGAGATTTCGTTGCAAAGACATAAACTGTTTTACTATTATTGTTTATTGTAACGATATAGTTGTCGGGCGTATTCGTGAAAGAAGATGGGAAATTGATTTGTTTTTGTTACTACAATCCAGGTCAGAGTGGATACCAATACAGGGAATTGATAGACATTAAAATTGCTTTTATTAAACACTAGCGGCCCGCTCGTGCCTTCGCCGCGTGGACTGCTTAATTGTTTCGTTATGTTGCAACCGTCAGGAGTGGATTTTTGATAAATAAAGTTGCCTATCTTTGACCTTCGATTATCAACTATATTTATGCCAAATTTCATTACAATCGGTCAAGCGGTGTAGATTTTTCATATAAACTTTCATCCCTTATTTCAACCCTTCAGCGGTTGATTTTTGAAAAAATAAGTAGTCTATGTTAGACTCCGTTATTGTTACTACTTTCATTCTAAATTTCATCCAAATCGGACCGGTAGATTAGCCGTGAAAGCATGACAGACAAACACACAGACATTCCCATTTATAATATAAGTATGGATTTAACTCCTTTAGTAAGGCAAAGCGGGACTTTGAGTTTGTAACTATGCACAATATCTCTTTTTCTTACTACTTTTCTTTCTTATTTTCTTAATACTCTACCGATCTAAAAAATCTTCTTCTGGTATAGACTTTTTGGTAAATTGTTTTTTTTTAATTTCTGTAAATTTTAATATAATAAGGGTTTATTTACAGACCTATCACCATAACATTATTTAAAATATTTCTAGAAATATCACCTAATAAGTCAATGTACTCAAAATATGCACTAAATTTGTGATGACCTAGTTAGCTAGTATTGAGCAAGTATTGCAAAGAGTGAAAATAACGCTTATAATTTTAATGATAGTATAGCATAGTTGTATAGAAAAGTGGGGAGAACCTAGTTTTAAGACACACTGTTCGTCATTTACCGCCCATTGTAATTACGTAGGTACTGAGTTGCTGAAATTACACCCTGCCTTGACTTGTCAGTGAGCGGAAATTAAAATTATTTAAATATACTTTTAAACTTATAATATGCTATTCGTACAATTAGAAAATTGATAAAAATGTTTATAGTATACATTTATATACGTTTTCTATACATGTTTTATTTAAATTTAATAGTTTATCTGATTGGTGATATAACCCACGACCATCTCGTTACAGTCAGATGTTCGGCACTGCGTCGAGCGCCATGATTTTATGAAAGTAAAGGTGATAATTTAACTTAAATTGATTAGAAAAAGGAAAACAAAGGTTTTTTTAGCTTCACGCTGTATGCGCTGCCGCACGCTGTGTGCGGAGGTATAGGAGGAAGGGTAGGCAGAGGGAACCTAGTGTTAAGACACTTCGTTCCTACTTTGACAAGACACTTTATTCATCACTTTCCGCTGATTTCCACTCGTCGAGTGGGAATTGAACCCACAACTAGTCGCTTTACAAACACACCTTGTGCCACTGCGCCACGACTGGCTCCTTATTGCAAAGTAAAACAAAGTTACTTTGTATTTTCTTTATAAGACACTCGTAAAGTATGTCATTACTTTGGTAAAAACATTACTTAGTAAAATGTTTTTACAGTACACACTGACAAAATTCTGCTTTTTGTTAACCGCAGCTAAGCGTCTGACATTTCTAAAACGTTTGTTTTTTATTCAAGCCTCTATATTTGTCACATGTCCCTTTTTGCTCGAGCTTGTGCTCCAAATACTGGTTTATTTCATGGTGTAGTTTTCAGTAGTTGCACCAAAAAAATATAATAACAAGTGTGATATATATTTTTTTCAACTTATTTCTGCCTGATTTCGTGAGAAGGCGTTTTTGAATTGTGGTTTACCGCCGCACGGTACCAGATATCAGAGCGGAGAAATAAAAATAGGTTAATTATAATCCCTCCCCTGAGAGAGAAGCGAACCCACAGCCAACTACGTTTACAGTCAGGTGCTGTCCCCCTACAACTGCTTATATTTCTTACCCTCTAAACCTCTTATTTTATCTGAAAACCATTTTATATATTTCCCAAGTTCCTAAAGTTCTCAAGGACTAATAATTTAAAACTAAATCAATCAGTTCTGGAAGTGTAATTTAAATAACATTAAATCGTGTTTCCACAATATCAAGTATTTTCAAGTAATTATTCCCAAGTTACGTCGCGTACTAAACTAAACTAAACTGCCTATTTTAAAGGCAAAATGTTTCTTTAGAAAATCATAACTGACATTTGTCGTCTTCACTAAGCACTTCGAAATAGATTTAATTTAAACCAAAGTACTTCCATTAACAAAAATATGTCTAGAAACACCGACAATGCTCGAACAACTTGACAAATTCGTTTAAACGCTAAATATCATCTGACGGTGATGTTGGGAAATTTGCATTTTAATAGCATCGCTTATCCTTGTTTGTATCTGTAGATTAGCTTCGGTTAATGTTATTTTCTTTACTATATTCGTTTTTGAGATAAAGGGGACTAAGCTAGGGATTGCGTTATGCGAGCGTTACGGAAAGCGTTGGCAATCGGGCGGGGCAAACGGAAGTTGAGCGGGAGATTTAAGTAAATTTCTGCTTACTGTATAGGTTAAGATATAAGAAAATATTCATTAAAATATGTTTAACATTCTTAAAGTATTATTCTCTTTTCAATCTTTTATACGTTTATTAAAATACCAAAGCATGACTATAAGTTACTACCTTGGCGCTGACAGACCGAGATATAAATTGATTAAGCGGGAAACTGTCTAAAACCGATTAGCGTTTCATGAATAGCATTTTCTTTGATGAACACGATCAAGGCTATCTCAGGGGCTACAGATGATCTATCTTATGTTCTAAAGGTGTATTTTAATTTATAATATTAATTAATTTCTTCTCATTTATTTTTCGTGTTACGTTGTAAATGAGTATTCAATGATGATTAGAAATGTCTATTACAGTCCACTGTATATGAACAAATTTGATGACTTGCAATAAACTATTTTTGTTATAATTGAAAAATATTTTAAGAAAACTTTTATAAATTTGGACGCAATGAGATTCGAACCCGTGCCTCTTGGAAAATGACTGAATGGATCGATAGCCCATATATGTACATCTAGCTACATCGAATACTTATGACATTCTTAATACAATACATAAAAATATGGTTATAATTAGTTTCTATTACTCAAATAACTTTCAGTGGTTGACTAAAAGAATCTACTGTGATATTATTCTGTTGAAGATTTTCTATCATTAGCGGCATTTGTTTAAATTTGTATGCATCTGCTAAATGATTTTATGGCATACACGTTGGCAAGTCAGGTTTTTACCAGTGGGGGGACGGGTTAAGAATACAATTCCCCTCCGCCGCTGGGTAGCGTCCCGTAAAAGGCGGGTAACCTATTATATAAACTATTTTTGTTTATAAAGTTGGATACAGTGAGATTTGAACACGTCTTGGAAAACTCGCTCTGTCGAAATTATAATTTTAGGGGTTGAATATGAGAATCTACTGAGAATGTTATTCTTTTGTGGACTTTCTGTAACATTTAGCGACATTGTTTCAAATTGATATTCGTTTCTTAAAAATGTTTTTTTGATAAAAACGTTATTAAGTCAACGTGTGTTTTATGTGTCAAACGCGTAAACACCAATATCTATGTGTATATAAATATATAATATTATATTAGATCTAGAACAATATGCTGAAGGTTTTGTAACCTACACGAATATAAATATTATCTTTTTTTCCTGCGTTTTTACTTAAATCAGAAACTGCTTGATTTGGTAATGTAAATTTCTTCTAACTATAAATTCTTCTAAGAATACTTATTCATAAGTAATAAAATAAGCACAAAATAATATAATAGTGAAAGGTGCACTTAATTTGGTTACGTCGTTTGAGAGATTAGCTTGCACAAATAAATAAACATAGAAACAAACGAAAAGATAAATAAAAATAATATTTTTTGGTTGGATTGCATTGACAAATATCCATAACAATATTTCTTCTCATTTATTTTCCATGTTACACACAGATATCAGTTCCATTTTTGTTATATGTATATATTATTGGAAGTACAACTAGTGCTGGGCAAAATTTAATTGCAATTAACAATCAAATATTAACAATTGACCATTTGTTTATGCAAAAATCACAATGAACAATTAATTTGTTAATTGGACGTGGTTATGCAAACCAGAGCCAACCCACAATCTGGTCAAAAATGACTTGTGTATCCAGAAGGTGTTTAAATGCATTTTCTACAATTCTTGTAAATTTCATAATAGTCTAACAATATTTTTTTGATAAACCACGGTAGTCACAAAGTTACCCTAACCATACTTTTTAATTAAACTGAAAAGATTCATGCTACATGATTACTTTTTTTTATCTTCACGCTGTATCCCGCACACAGCAGGGTAGACAGAGGGAGGGAAGTGTTAAGACACTCCGTCCCCCACTTTCCGCCGAATTCGGAGGCATTGCGTGTTAAGTGGCGGAACTTAACGCCGCGCTTTGCCTCGACACCAGAGCGAAGAAAATGAAAACATTAAATATTTCCACTCCTCGAGTGGGAATCGAACCCACAACCAGTTGTTTACAGTCACACGCTTGTGCCACTGGGCCACGATCACATAATTTTATATTTATTAAGGGACCATGTGGTTTTATTCCTGTTTGCATATTAAAGTTTTTGATGCTCACGAAGATTTATGTGACATAATTATAAAGTAAAATTATTACCTTAATGGTTTATCTTGAACCATGTGCTTCCAATTATTTTTAATAAAAATAAAAATATATATTTTCTACAATATGGCAGCTTTTGTTCAGCTTAATATGTTCGAATACAGAAAATGTTTTTGGATACCAACTAGTCTTGGTAGCACGATCAATTCCAATTTGTTTAATGACAATAAAATATATATTTAAATGTAAGGAGGATTTAAATTCTTGTAATGTTGAATATGAATTATTAAATAAGAAACTATTATTGACATTACAAGTATTTTTATGAAAGCTGCGGCAAAGCCACAGCTCTTCATCACGGATTCACTTCATGAGCGACTGACATGAGCTGAAACAGGAAGAAATGTACAATATTTACATGAGTGTTGATTTGGATGGAGAATGGAAAGGCAAATATATTAAAATATATACGTAGCGGACTGCTTCAATTTGTGTCGATAATATAGAACCACTTTGACCAAGAGGAAAGCCAATTCCAAAGGCTAAATACATAAATTTTGCTTATTCTTTGCTTACTAATAAAACATACTGTAGCAAGAAGGAACGAACCCACTATTTGGTATTTTTGCAGAAAGGAACCAGAGAGTTTTTTCGATATAAAAAATAGTTTGACTTTAAAATTGGTTAAGCGTTGTACATAAGTACGTAGTAATCATTATATTATTAAATACTAGCGACCCGCTCGCGGCTTCGCCACGTGAACTACCACTTTCATCTTCTATTGCCTCTGTGGGATTGCTTTTTTTTTATAAAAGGAGGGTATTTATGTTCATGAGAAAATCATCGATACATCTAGTACAATGTCTATACTATTTGATAACATATAGCGATAACTGTTCTAGTAAGAAAAGGTACGAAATCTGCTGTCATATGATAGTAGATTTCGTACATATATACCATCTGGTATATATGTATGAAACCGGTCATAATATCTAAAATAAACTTCACGCTTTTTATTTTACAATTGCGTTACTTATTAATATTAAAAAATAGCTTTACTTGCAAATAATCAATGCAATTTGACTTTGCCAGTTTTTTACTTTTCTGCGGGAACTGTTTTGAATTTGAAACCAGGGTAATTTTTAAAAAAAGAGAGATAGCCTATGTTTTGCCTCATTAACTATTTTCCTGAGAAAATTCATTCATTTCAGTCAAGGAGTTTAGATCTTTCATTCTCACTATATACTAAACATACATAAGTTTCATCCACTGTTTCAACCTCCTAGGGTTTGATTTTTTATAAAGTAGCCTATATGACCCTGCATCTTCAACAATCTTCTTTACGAATTCCATCTAAATCGGGCCAGTAGATTACCCGTCAAAACATAACAAAGAGAAGAGATACAGATTTTTGCATTTTTATCATAATAATTTTATTGATTGACGATTGACAGAAGGCACTACCCGTTGCAGAAAACGTAGTGACATCTGATGTCATATAGATTATATAAATATATAGATTATATAAAATTTTATAGACCGGTCAAATGTATATTTAATAAATGTTATGCTTATTTTATTTTATAATTATTTTAATTAGTGATATTGAAACAAATTTAGCTTCACTCGTGAACTATCGACGTAATTTGAACGTTTTTTTTTTTAATTTTATTTTTCGGCGGGAGTTATGTTGAATACCGGGATAAAAACTATCCCATATGTTGCTCTAACCTCTAAGCTAACTCCATACAAAAAATCATTAATTTCTACCCGATATATATCAGTATACAAATAATTTACTTATATTGGTTTTTTATTTTTTCCATAAAAACTGCATGGAAAAACGGGACAAAAACTATCCTATATGTACCTTTGGACTATAAGCTATCACCATACCAAAATTCATCCATTTCTATCCAGTAGTTTTTGCGTGATTGACGAACAAATTAACAGACAGACAGACAGACAAAAATTCTACTGAGTGGATTTTTGGCCTCTGTTATCGATATATTAACGCACCCAATTAAAATTTTTCTGAAATTTTTCATGTACAGAATTGACTTTTCTACTCTTTTATTATATATAGAGATTGTAAAAAAACCCAAAACAATTACGCTCAGATAAGTTTCTTTACATTAAAAATCTTAAATTTTTATTATCAAAACTAACATTGTGTGGATTGGTTCCGGTTTGCATTAGTACGTCCATGTAATATATAAAAGTGCGAATTATCAAGTGTCATGTGGTTATCTTGGGTGTGACTCTCAAATGGGATCGGATCCGGGTAGGCTTTTTATTTTTTTTTTTTAACGTCAGGAAATCCTTTACGGATACCAGCCCGAGTGGGGACTCGGGACGTGGTTATGTGGGACTCCGGTGAGGCAAGATGGTAACGCCGCCGTTACCCACTAAAACCTGACGGTGCTTCTTCTCGACCGCCATTAGCCGGGCCACGGGGACCGAAACAATCGTCCGAGGACACCGGCGGCAGGTCCGGGTAGGCTTATCTCAACTGAAATTTACTGAGATGTACATACATGTGTTACTTTCACGGGCAATGATTTTTTGTATTATATTCCTTCTTTTTGTATAATATAATCCTTTGATATATCTTCGTATTTTTTAAGTTATACACTAGCTTCAGGGATCATAAAATAATTCCAAAAAGGGATCACAAAATAATTCTAATTTTTTTTAAGTTTTAAAATGGCTGTATTTTCTTCAAAAATGGCCGTAGTGGAATTTAAAAACCAGCATTTTAAAGATTGATGATTCCAGTTCAGACCTTAAGATTAATATTTTGTCAAACAATGCTTACCACTCAATTCCAATGAATATCAAAATATAAAAAAAAAATAGGTTCTTTGTTTTGGTATAAAAAACTTTTTGTTTACTTAAGTTAAAAAAAACCAAGCGGCTAACCTTATATGGATCAGATAACTTATTCGTTCAGTTTTAATTTGCTTATTTTTATTTATTATAAGGAGCAGGCAAAATTTAATATTAAAGAAACATTTAAAAAACATCCAAATTGCAAATTCATAACAAAATATATACAGACTTGGTTAGCATAATGTAAAGACAAGGCACTTGTGTTGTATACAACACATGTTTTAACCTCGTGTTTTAACCTCGTTGAGGTCACCTATCAGATATCGGCATATTGCACTTAGTTAGACAATAATCTGGTATTCCTACCCATTAGTGTAGGTCCTGACTATAGTTCTTAGTTAAAAACAAGATTTGACGTAGTTAAGTTCGCTATCACTCATACCACTAGTACATTAATCAAACAACACAAACAATCAGGCATAAATTGAAATAGTATCATATGAATAGTAACTTATTATTAAGTAAGAGTCTTATTAAACAAACGGGTAAGCTCACTGAAAGCAAGCTTGGTTGTGGGTTCGATTCCCCGGGAGAATGACTGCACTTAAATTATTTTCATTTTTCCGTAATTCAACCTGAAAATGGAAGAAAATATATAATATTTTAAACCATTCCTTCTATGTGGTATGTTAGAAAATTTGAACGCCTGTACGAATTTTGTGACAGTAAATTATTTTCAAAACATGAAGGTCCTAGAACGAACTAACTAGAAAACAATTTAACAAATAATAACAAAATAGAATTCATTCGTCCCTGACATTTATTTTACCGATTCTATAAATTGGATGGTTCAAATGTCGCTCTTTGTTAAATAACCTCCTCAAGTAGGGAACGTGGGTATATTGGGCTATTAAAATTATTTTATTTGCTGTACGCTTTTTTCCGTACTGCAAGTAAGTCAAAGAGAATCTAGTGTCCATAAATTCTTCACTTTAAGACATTGAGTATACGGTGGTGCAATTCAACGTCACATTTTGCCTTGTTGACTAGAGCGAAGATATGAAAATAAATAAATTATAATCATCCTACCGAGTGGAAATAGAACCTACAACCAATCGCGGTTACAATAAAGCGTCAAAAAACGTTAAAGAAAACAGAAAAATTAAATCTTAATAGAACCTGTCCTTTTCAGATATTCCAAGTACATAATAATGACATCATTATAGTACCCGGCAATAAATAATGCACATCGATGCTTAGAATGAAACAATCGGTTAGCTTCGACTTCATAGAGCGTTGTCCCCGTCGCTTAAAATAATAACAATGATAAACGTCACATACCAACTGAGTGACAAAGACAGCGCTCTACGAAACCGAAACTGACTTATTGTTTCATTCTAAGCATCGATGTGCATTATTTATTGCCGGGTACTGTACCTTATGTCGTGTGATATTATAAGGCCGCCATGTTGTCGTAGTATCGGTAATTAAAATGGCTTCCTGTTTTAAATGACAGTTTTCTGTGTGAAATACAGGTAGGTATACAAAGCCGCGCCCGAAATTAATTAAATATTATTATTAATGATGACGCGTATTGTCGACGCTGAAACACGTCTTATCATAGGCAAGTGGCTTCCAATACCAATTATCTTCACACATAATAAAAATGGAACTGATGGCTGCCTGTATATATGACGAAAAATATTATTAGGGGTATTTGTCAATGTAATAGAGTCCAAAACAACGATTTTAGTTTCTTTTCTGTTTGTTTTTATGTCCACATGTTTATTTATATGTTTTATTTATTTATTAAACTATTAAACGGCTTAACTAATTTAAATGCAGCTTTCACTATTGTATTTTGATAAAACAAAAATAAAAATGAAAACGTTGTGTTGATTTTAATTTGGTTACAAAATGGTAAATAATAACTTACAATTTCAATTACAAACTTAACAGTTTGTGACACATAAAACTTGCGTCTTTTTTTATTGAGTAAAGGGGGCAAACGAGCAGAAGGAGCACCTGATGGTAAGTTACTTTCGCCCATGGACATCCACAACGCCAGAGGAGTTGTGGATGCATTGCTGATCTTGGGGATGAAGGAGGGAAGTAGGATGGGGATGGTGGGAATATGGAAACCGGAACACATCATCAGATATTTGGCGGCTTGTCTTTGATTTGATAGTGGCCGCGAGCCAGTCGGAGAACGAATCTCCTACCACCAAGCTACTGGGTTACTCGCCTTTTACGGAGGGGAATTGTATCCTTAACCCGTCCCCCCACTGGTAAAAACCTGACTTGCCAACGTGTATGCCATAAAATCATTTAGCATGTACGGTCTGTACAACCTTTTAGTAGTTATTGATAAATAAAAGTCTTTGATACGTATTGATTGATATATTGATAATTGTTATAATTAATTAATGATATGAGCGCGCGCGGTGTGTTTGATGGCCGTATGCGAACTGAAGTAAAGCTGGAAAAATGTATATAATAAAATTTGCTAATGTGACAATTTCACTGTACGCGCTGGCTCGTACATAGCAGATGCATAAAAATTTAAACAAATGCCGCTAATGTTAGAAAATCTACAACAGAATAATATCGCAGTAGATTCTTTTAGTCAACCAACGAAAGTTATTTGAGCAATAGAAACTAATTATAACCATATTTTTATGTATTGTTTAATACAATGCATGCATGTCATAAGTATTCGATGTAGCTAGATGTACATATATGGGCTATCGATCCATTCTTTCATATTTTAAGAGGCACGGGTTCGAATCTCACTGTGTCCAAATTTGTATACGTTTTCTAAAAATGTTTTTCAGTTATAACAAAAATAGTTTATTGTAAGTCATCAAATTTGTTCATATACAGTGGACTGTAATAGACGTGTAATAATAAAAACACTTGTTTACAACCTAATAAATGGTTAGCCTTAATAAATGAGCTACAGCTTTTAGGCATCACGCCTTAGAACTTAGGCTAATTAATTGCTTTCAATGAATTGTATATTTTATAACGTGTTTTTGTTTGCTTTCAGACTTGTTTATGAGACGATATATTTCGTGGGTATTTTTCGCTAGATATGTTCACAATTTCATCTGAGTGTTGAAAAGTTAAGAACCGAAAATATTTTAATAACATTTTTTTTAATTTATGAACGTTCTTTATTTTCACGCTGTATCCCGCATACAGCAGGATAGGCAGAGGAAACCTATTGTTAAGATACTCCATTCCCCATTTTCCGCTGAATTCTGGATTAACTGGATTACGTATTAAGTGGTAGAGCTAATAAATGCTGCTTTGCCTCGACACCAGAACGAAAAAATGAAATAACTAATACTTAATTCTTCGAGTGGGAATCGAACCCACAACATTCACGAACTGTACCGTACAAAGGCAACTTTATTAATGTTACAGATTTCTTATGCACCAGTTATCATAATTGGTGTTTTTCTTATTGTTTTTTTTTTCCGCTTCACGCATTTTCATGTATAAAATGAACGGTCTGCCATATTTTGCAAAAATAAAAAAAAACAATTTCATAAAACAACATAACAAACAAGCAATTTTACTTAAATAATCGATTATAGGTAAATTTCTAACCATCATTGCCTAATCATTTACAACGTAACAAGGAATTAATATTGTAAATTATAATACACCTTTAGAGCATAAGATAGATCATCTGTAGTCCCTAAGATAGCCTCGATCGCGTTCATCAAAGAAAATGCTATTCATGAAACGCTAATCGGTTTTAGACAGTTCCCCGCTTAATCAATTTATATCTCGGTCTGTCAGTGCCAAGGTGGTGAACTTATAGTCATGCTTTGGTATTTTAATAAACGTATAAAAGATTGAAAAGTGAATAATACTTTAAGAATGTTACACATATTTTAATGAATATTTTCTTATATCTTAACCTATACAGTAAGCAGAAATTTACTTAAATCTCCCGCTCAACTTCCGTTTGCCCCGCCCGATTGCCAACGCTTTCCGTAACGCTCGCATAACGCAATCCCTAGCTTAGTCCCCTTTATCTCAAAAACGAATATAGTAAAGAAAATAGCATTAACCGTAGCTAATCTACAGATACAAACAAGGATAAGCGGCGCTATTAAAATGCAAATTTCCCAACATCACCGTCAGATGATATTTAGCGTTTAAACGAATTTGTCAAGTTGTTCGAGCATTGTCGGTGTTTCTAGACATATTTTTGTTAATGGAAGTACTTTGGTTTAAATTAAATCTATTTCGAAGTACTTAGTGAAGACGACAAATGTCAGTTATGATTTTCTAAAGAAACATTTTGCCTTTAAAATAGGCAGTTTAGTTTAGTTTAGTACGCGACGTAACTTGGGAATAATTACTTGAAAATACTTGATATTGTGGAAACACGATTTAATGTTATTTAAATTACACTTCCAGAACTGATTGATTTAGTTTTAAATTATTAGTCCTTGACAACTTTAGGAACTTGGGAAATATTTAAAATGATTTTATATACAATTAGAGGTTTACAGAGTAAGAAATAAAACTGTAACTAAAACAACTTAAGAATAGGATTTTTTGAAGTTTTTAATATATACTTTTATATGTAAAGGTGCTACTCCCACCTGTTAGTATTACGAATTCGGGTGGAGAATGGAGTATCTTGACACTCCCCTCCCTCCCTGACTACTCTGCTACGCGGAAAACGTGAAGTAGAAAAAATGGTATTTTTGCTGCTGCAGGTTTTTCCCAGCGGGGGCCATAGCGGGGTAGTCAGAAAGGACCTAGTGTCAAGACACTCCGTCCTCCACTTTCCGCCCGATATAAAATTATTACGTGTTGACTGGTAGAACTCAATGCCTCGCTTTGTCTTAGATATCAGAGCAAATTTAAATATAATCATTCCCAGAGTGAAAATCGAACCCATAACTATCACTTTTCAATTGGACGCTGTCCCACTGCGCCATTTTTTTACTCTTTATTATACTGAAAACTACACTACGAAATAGACCCGTATTTTTGTGCTCGAGCAAAAAGGGACATGTGACAAATATAGAGGCTAGAATAAAAAACAAACGTTTTAGAAATGTCAAACGCTTAGCTGCGGTCGGAAAAAAAGCGGAATTCTTTTGTCAGTGTGTACTTTAAAATACATTTCCTTCAGTAATGTTTTCATCATAGTAATGACATACCTTGCGAGTTTCTTATAAAGAGAGTAGAAAGGAATTCAGGTTTTCTTTTTTATTTGCTTAAGTTACTAAATTAATAATTTAATTTGTTGCCCTCGGGGCGCAGTGGAACAACTGTAAGCGCGGCAGCAGTTTTGAACGGAGTGTCTGAACAATAGGCTCTCTCTACTCCCCTCCTATGCGACTATATTACTATAAATCAATAAAATTGTAAACGTTATTTTCACGCTTTGCTATACTTGGTCAACACGAGCTAACTAGGTCATGACAAATGTAGTGGATATTTGGCGCACATATTGACTTATTAAGTGCTATTTCTAGCTCGATTTTTAAATAATGTTATGGTGATAGACCTGTAAATAAAGACTATTTATTATAGAACTTCTTGAGTTGGTAGCAAACCCACAACAATTACGTTTAGTCAGACTCTGTTCCACTGCGCCACTCTGACTTGTACTGTTGTAATACAAAAAAATCGATTTCCCGTATTCTTTTACGAATACGCCCAACAACTATATCGTTACAACAAACAATAACAATAAAACAGCCTTATGCCTTTACAACGAAACATCATTTTGATTTTCATCGTCACGCATCTTCCGCATCTTGCAGGGCTTAAGAAATCTAAAAAAGATTATTATATTAACCAAAAAACATTTTTTTAATTTTTTTCCTTATACATCAGGGTAGGCAGAGAAAACACAGTGTCGACACACTCTGTTCTCCATTTCCCCCCCAAACCGATCATTACGTCTTGATTGTCGAAACTCGTCGCCATATTTTGTCTTGTCATTGAAACGAAAAAATTAAAATTGTATAGATACAATCATTTTCCCACGCGCGAAGCAAACGCACAACCATCGCATTTACAGTCAGGCTATCAGACAGCGCCACGATGGCCTGAAAAAGAATGTGACTAGTTAATTAGTCCTTTTTATGCCTATTTTGAGACACTTAGTAATTAAACTGGAGCGGCTAGAAATAAACGTAAACAACAAAAACTAGTTGAACAGCCCAACGTAACGTAATTTCGAGTGTTATACGTAAAATCTCGTTAGTTCCCGTCACCGCAGGAATTTCTAAAAATCCTCTTATAGTGCTCTTCTACTTTTTCAAAGGTATATAAACACAACATTTATATTACACATATGTATTTAATCCACTAGTGGCCAGTCGTGGCCCAATGGCATAAGCGTGTAACTGTAAACGACTGGTTGTGGGTTCTATTCCCACTCGAGGAGTGGAAATTACATGTCTATTTTTTCCGCTCTGGTGTCGAGGTAAAACGCGGCGTTAAGTTCCGCCACTTAACACGCAAGCCTCCGAATTCGGCGGAAAGTGGGAAACGGAGTGTCTTAATACTAGGTTCCCTCTGTCTACCCTGCTGTGTGCGCGATACAGCGTGAAGCTAAAAAAAATGTATTTAATTCCAGTTTTGTACGTCCAGTAGCGGCTTGATGGAGTCTGATATGGCTTGTGTATTAGGCAGTATGCGTCGCTATATCCAAAACTATTTTGAATGCCGTAATACCTGGTAATAGCTTTAATTATTCAAAAGAAAGGCAACACAAGAAAAACAGCGCAATTGATTGTTGATTCTCGTACCACTGAGGAGCTCCGCTCTAGTCCATAACTAAACGTGGCGTTGACATTCACCACTCAATACATATGATCTCGAATTCAGGCGAAAAGTCGAAAATTTAATGTGTTGTTACTAAATTCTCCTTGAATTCACTTCAATGCTAGTAAAATTGTGAAAAAAAAACAATTCCACTGTAAAAATCAATGAATAAATCTACTGTTTCACACAAATACAAAACAATATCATGGTTAACTTTGTAAAGCCGTTTCTTCTTAAACAAAGTTATAAGGAAGTTAGTCTCCATCTGACGCAATATTTTAATACAGTGATAGTGTACTATTTACAAAGACGATTTCAAAGTCCTTTGTTTACTCGACGCAAATAGAATCTGTAAAGGGCTGCCGGCTGTAACTGGACTGCTTTATCAGATACAACAAAGAAAAAGTTGACTTGAAATTTATTGCTTTAAGAATCTTTTTGAAGTTGCAATTTTCTATTGAGAATGAAAATAATTTGTATTATTGAAATTTATATATTAGATATGAATTGTATTGGTTATTAAATAAAATCTAGCACCATTCAGAAACAGAACATAGTGTCAAGACTTTTTAGTGTCAAGGTCCTCAACTCTCCGTCTAAATCTGAGACATTGCGTTTTAAGTGGCAGAAATTGACGAAACGCTTTATCTTCTTCACTAGGGCAGAAAAATGTCAATATTTTTTACATAAAGGTTTCCCCGAGGGGGAATCGAACCTACAACCAATCATGATTACAGTCAGACGCTTCAAAATTGCACCTTAATTCAATTTCACTCAATTCATACATACATTGCAAACTTTTTACCAAAAAGAAATCTCAACCTACATGTCTTGACCATTAGCTTACCAGCAACTTACCCTGATTAAAATAGACTAAAAATCGTAAAACTTAGAAAAAAAATGAATAAAACATGTACAAACATTTAAATACAGCGGGATTCGAACCCGCGTCTTGAGGAAAACAGTCCAAGCGCTCTCCTCACCACTGAGCAAAAATTATTATAATATGCTTATTAAAAATTATTTTTGTTGTTAGTTGTTTAAAAGTATTTCTACAAATTTGTGGTACCCGAAAATTATTCTTACGTTGCCTCGTTTCTAAAAAGCGAGGGTTTAAATCCAACTACGTTCAAATTTCTAAAAGGTTTCAAAAAATCTTTTTCAATTTCCCAAGTGTAAGAATAACACTTTTAAAAATATTAAAACCTTATTTTGTTAATAGCAAATGAATTGTGGCCAGTCGTGGCCACAATTGGCCAACGTGGCACAAGAGTGTGACTGTAAACGACTGGTTGTGGGTTCGATTCCCACTCAAGGAGTGGAAATTATATTTCCATTTTCTTCGCTCTGGTGTCGAGGTAAAGCGCGGCGTTAAGTTCTGGCACTTAACACGCAAGCCTCCGAATTCGGCGGAAAGTGGGGAACGGAGTGTCTTAACACTAGGTTCCCTCTGCCTACCCTGCTGTGTGCGGGATATAGCGTGAAGCTATTTTTTTTTATTTTAGCAAATGAATCAAAATTTATAATTATAAATATATTTCGTTATTTTGAACTAATTGAAACAATTTGCACGCTGGCTGTTGTGTGTTATCCCTATTTCTGGTAATGGATGAGAGAGGGCGGGATTGTGAAAGTCTGTTATTTGTTTACAACTTCTCCATTAGCAAAGCAAATGGAGTGTCAGTCACGTTTTGCTTTAAACACAGAGTTATTTTTAATGTACATTATTTAGGAGCGATTCAGTAAGAAACCAAATATTAAAGCTAAGTTTATATATTTAAATCCTAACTCGCCTTAGGTTAATTGAGTTTAATTCAAAACGGTTAGAATGACGGACAGATCGCAATAGTTACAGCTTTAAAGCCGCTTTAGGGGAAATTTTCCATACATTTTCATACAGGTATCTCGATTTGGCTGTGTAAACTACGAAGCTTTGAACTATCCAGCATCAATAGACGTAAAATTATGCATAAACTGTAGAACTGATTTTCTTTTGTCCATACGAAAAACATTTAAATTTGGTTAACAATGCGATGCAATAAATGGATCACTTTTTACGTGATCGTTACGTATAAGGTGTGTTACGAACTTACTTAAAAAATCGTAACATTCATACAACAAAAATTCAAACAGTAACCATCGATTCTAATTTCCCGATCCCAACTTCCCTATTAAACGCGTTTTCGTAATATACTCCTTTTCAGCTTTACATTTTTTTCATTTAATAGGGTAATCAGGTAAAACATTAAGATACTCCGTTCTCCACTTTCCGCCTGAAATTGAGACATTGCATACTAAGCGGCGGAACACAACGCCTCGTTTAGTCTTACCAAAGCGGAGGAACAAAAATAATTACTATAAGCCCATTTGTACTGAGAGGAAATTGAACCCACAGTTGTCACGTATACAGTCAAACACCGTGCTACTGTGTCGCAATATTTAGTGCCCAATATAAATTAATTAAGCGGCCGCCATTCAATTAAGTTAAGTAATGTTATTGCACTCTGCAGTAGCAATGCGTTTAGACGGTTAACCTGTTGAAATGATCTGTTAAGTGCTCCGTTAAATAGATCGAGCGCGAGGAATTGGGTCAAAATACCTCAAAGCTATTGGATATGGATATTTACTAAACGAGTAAATAATTTATTAATTATTTTCTTAAAAAAACATTACATTTTTTAATATATATTATTCATAAAATGAATACGTACATTTTATTTATTTTTCATTTACACTTTGACGCTTTCCCGCATAACAGGATCAACGAGAACCTAGTGTCTCGACACTATGTCGAGCCTAGTGTCTAGAGTCTTTCCGTCTAAAATCAAGATATTCAATTATTCATATTGAGCGGCGAAACTCAATATCGCCTTTTGTATTCGGTATCAGAGCGGGGACATAATAATAATATTAATGATTGATTTTATAATTTTCTCAATTGGGAATCGAACCAGAACCGTCGCGTTTACAGTCACACTGTCCCACTGCGCCACGCTGACCTCTATCGATGGCTTTTCAGCCACATTGTACTCATGTATTTGTAAAGTAAAAGAACATATGTATTCCATTTTTGAAGATTTTTTGTTAAAAGACCCTAAACGATTTTTATTTTAAGACATTTATTTATATATTGGTCTTGTTTCGTCAAATTAAGAAAAAAGACAGTGAAAAGTAGTTATTGCAAAGGAATTTGAAATTCATCATTCTTCATGTTCGTACCGGAAGTAGCGCCATACCGACGCGACGATCCGAATACAATTATTTGGTGAACGCGAGGCATTTTCTCATTGGAGTGACAATTTAGTGAGTTTGCAACTTCATGTAATTCCTGTGGCTTACGACATACTCGCGCGTTACAACGAGGACGAACTTGTAATCGCTTAATGCTTTACTAATATACCCTTATTTATGTATTAGTAGCTACTTTTCACATACATATATATGTAACTAGCTGTTACCCGCGACTTCGTCCGCGTGAACCAAGAAACATCTTCATTGAGTTTCGATCCGGTTTTCCCATCTTCGAGTAATCTGAGGAACATACGTATTAAGAACCTCCTCCTTTTTTTTTTTTTTTTTTTATGGAATAAAGGAGGCAAACGAGCTGAAGGCCCACCTGGTGTTAAGTGGTTACCTTCGCCCATAGACATCCACAACATTAAAGTTATGGATGCGTTGCCAGACTTGGGAATGTAGGACAGAAGGAGGGAGGAAGGATGGGAATGGTGGGAATAGGGAGAGCTGGCTTACATGCCATCGAACCGGAACACATCATCAGATATTTGGCGGTTCGTCTTTGACATGATAGTGGTCGCGAGCCAGTCGGAGAACGAATCTCCTACCACCTAGCTACTGGGTTACCCGCCTTTTACGGGACGCTACCCAGCGGCGGGGGGGAATTGTATTCTTAACCCGTCCCCCCACGGGAATCCTTTTTTGCAGTCGGTTAATAAAATGAGATGATAGTCAGATACAGATCTCCCAATTGCGTTATTATACGAAAAAACCGCATCTATGCCTTTCAAATTTGAGGGTTGCCCTCGTTTTCTCCAGGATTCCATCATCAGATCCTGATCTCCTTACCATGGGACCAATTGTGAAATATACCCTCTCGAACAAAAAGAATTTTGAAAATCGGTCTACCCATCTTCGAGTAATCGGGAAACACACATAAGAACCTACTTTTTTATGTTGGTTAAAAATCCCTATAAATTTTTTTTTTTTTTGCAAATGGAAATCTCATATATAAAATTTCATTTGTAAGGAAAATGCCAATAACGCCATCCTTCAAATAGTTCACTAGTTTGTACAGTACAAGTGACCTTTCACATAAAAGATATTTTATTTTAATAAAAAATAAATAAAATAAATAGCTTCACACTATTTCGCTTCGCGCTATCCCGCACACAGCAGGGTAGGCAGAGTGAACCTAGTGTTAAGACACTCCGTTCCTCACTTTCCGCCGAATTTGGAGGCTTGCGTGTTAAGTGGCGGAACTTAACGCCGCGCTTTACCTCTACACCAGAGCGAAGAAAATAGAAATATAATTTCCACACCTCCTCTAATTTAATATTTTATTTTGATTTTTTTAAATCCAGATTTATTAGCTGGGCAAGGATAATCACTTTCTTTTCCTTCCTTACCCACAAACTACAAGCAAATTTGGTAATAGAATCCATTTTTTGTTTCTTAACTAAAATAACAATAAAATGTTAAAAAATATGTATTATGCTGTGTAAAATGTGACTGCAACGCTAAGAATATTTACATTACATTTAAGTACATACATATGTCTTCTTACAGATTAAGAGTAAGTGACTCGTCACTTCCCCTTCACCTGTTAATTATATCAACACATAAGCACTTAATTTCTTTGTCCAATGACCCCATTTAAAAAAACATTGGCAATTTAAATAAAAATAAACCTGCAAATTGTCTCTGTTGGTAGTGAAGTGATGGGCGATGGGCTAATAACCCCCGCCCTGGTATAATTAAGAGGGACTTTCATTGTTATGCATAATCTGAGTTTCATGAACACTTTAATTGATTTTTTAATTTTGTTTTCGCACACCTTTATGTTAATCAGTTTTATGTTTGTTTGATAACGTTAAAACGCGGTGCGAGTTTTTTTATAGCTTTCCAATAACGAACAGTAAAATGGGATTCTTTTGCCAAGTACTTTTGCTTGTAAACGCACTGTGTGCTTTTTGATCTTTGGTTATTCATGTAAATTATGTATTTTTTAATATTCTTAAATATATTTTAGTAAATCCTGAAGTTTAAAACGTTTTACTTTATTGTGGTAAAGGGTAGACTGAAGATGTAGTTAAACTAAGTAGTATAGTATTTTTTTAAGGGTATGAAAATCGTGAAAATGAATAGATCTTTGTGTCTGTAGACTACACAAACAGAAAGTTTCATGACACATTTGTAAAGTCCCATTGATTCATTACTTTAAAACACTAAAATATAAAATGCAATATGTGCTTACTTTTAAATATTCACATATTTAAAGTGCCAGAGGAACGTAGCGAATATTAGTTTCTGTCAACGATAAGTTATGACTTGCGTATATATTCCATTCACCGAGTGTCAATATACTTTATAAATCACCTGCTAGGATTACATGATGTGAAATTAAATCCGTATTGAATGTTAAATTAAATAGCTTCACAATTTTTCCCTTATAGAGGTAAAAAACGTTAAACCTAATAAATAAATATTGCTAAATATTTTGTGATTTTTTTATTTACGTTACATAATAGAACAATTATTACTTAAGACATCTTTCATTTCTCAGACATGCTTAAAGCTTTACATTAAAAATAAATGCTTTACCACTTTACTTTTACTATAATTTATGTGTTGTAACTGGTCTCCCCCCCTCCATTGAACTCATCCCTTCATCGATCTGAAATGTTTAAAAATATATTCATCAAATCATGCCTTGGCTCATGATACGTCTGGTGGTTAGGACTTTGTGTATGTATGTAAGTAACTCAATGCTATGTATGTAAGTAACTCAGGTTCTTTTTGAGATTCAGAGGTAACAGTGTCAAGAAATTCTATGTGTAATATATTAAATACATATAATAAGCCATCAGAAGGTAATCTTTTTTAATTATAATTGCCATCAGAAGGTATAGACTCATTTTATATATAAATTAGCCATCAGAAGGTCTTCCTTCTTAATTATTAGTTTGCCATCAGAAGGTATAGACTCATTTATATATTAATTAGCCATCAGAAGGGTTCTAGACATGCAAGTATCTAACACAAACTATCCGTTGCAATCACCCAGAGCTCGTCCGAGGAAAAGCCCTAGGATCGTCTCATTTATCTCTCACTTACAACTATGCAAGATAGCTATATTAAGAGAAAAATGGCCGTGTGGCCCCGCCCCGCCACTTGCCGTGAGTTCCGTCCGATCGGCGGATCCGACCGATCATATTGAACCCTCCGAGACACAACGAAACAGTTCACGTATATGATACTTACGATGCCTTAGCAAACGATCAATTATTAGTTAGCTGTCACGTCATGTTTGTTAAGTTTGTGTGTGATCTTTCTCAAAGGTACTTGTTACGCTTATTATATATATTTAATTAGTTGTACATTGGTTTGTGAGGCCAATGTAATTCGTCGGGTTGTGAAGCCGATATACGTCACTGGTTTGTGAGACCAATGAATTCGTCGGGTTGTGAAGCCGATATACGTTACTGGTTTGTGAGACCAATATAATTCGTCGGGTTGTGAAGCCGATATACGTCACTGGTTTGTGAGACCAATGAATTCGTCGGGTTGTTAAGCCGATATACGTCACTGGTTTGTGAGACCAATGAATTCGTCGGGTTGTGAAGCCGATATACGTCACTGGTTTGTGAGACCAATGAATTCGTCGGGTTGTGAAGCCGATATACGTTACTGGTTTGTGAGACCAATATAATTCGTCGGGTTGTTAAGCCGATATACGCCACTGGTTTGTGAGACCAATGGATTCGTCGGGTTGTTAAGCCGATATACGTCACTGGTTTGTGAGACCAATGAATTCGTCGGGTTGTTAAGCCGATATACATTAATGGTTTGTGAGACCGAGACAGTGATATTCACTGGTTCGCATATCAGTTCGAACGCACAACCACACGGTGGCCGATTAAGTTAAATAACCGCACAGCACACGCGTTGCAGTCGTTTGTCAAAACCAACATTTAAACTCAGTGAATATCTCCGACATCAGTTGTCAGATTGCTATAAGTTACCTGAACCTACGACAGTCGCATGTCACACGTTATACCACAATCCGACTTTGTACAAGCATCGCTTACGCAACACAAGACAGCATCAGAAAGGATACAACAAACCAACGTCGCTATAGCGGATCACTTTACCAAACATGTTGGCCTCGGTGCTGCAAAGCTACATTGATTGTGTCACCGACATCGCTTATCAGTAAGCTATAAGCTATAACCGAACCCTGACAGTCGAGAGACAGTACATGCATCGCCCCTGTACATGTAGTTTATATTTGTTTTTTTAAGATTTACACATTCGTATGAGATCGTGCCAATTATTGCCATAAAATACCCAGCTATTCAACGCATTATATATTAATATCTTATTATTATTATTTGTACTACATGCATCGCCCCTATACATGTAGTACATATTTATATTATTTTAAATTTCATACATTCGTATGAGAATATTTGCCATAAAATATTTTATCATCCAAAGAATCATTTATTTTTATTTAATAAATATTATTTACACTCGCAACTTTCAATTAATTTATAAATTTATAATATTTAGGAAAATGTAAACTATAATGTTCATACAACACTATTTTAAGATGGCGCCGCCATACGCCAAATATTTTAATTAATTTGTACTGCAAATTATACGTGTTCTTTTTTATAGAACTAATATTTAAAATATTTATTGCCTTTAATACTATTATATTATTTAGTTATTATTATTTAAATATTCATTTCAATATTCGCTTTTGTTATTTTTATATTATTAATGTAATAAGAACTCACCAAGAAATTCTTCATAATTAACAAATATGCATCTTACCAAACTTGATTATTATAAAATTATTATATTTCGATCACTTTGCATTTAATATGTTAAATTTATTTATTAAATATCCGTTTCCTTGTATTCAATTTATATTATTTGCAATTTAATATCAATAATTTTCTAAGCGTCACTTTTTCGACGCCACGCTCCCGCCATGCTCCCTTTCTCTTTCTATTCCATTTTTAAAAATCATAAACTATAATCGGCCAGCAACTCATACAGCCAACGTTGCTTTTTCTGAAAATATTAATTAAATATTTTTTTATTATTTGTTAACCTATTCCATAAAATTGTATATATTTTTTTATTATTATTAAATTATATTATTTAATACTTTTTTATATTCCTACGTTTATTTATACATAGTATGTATCGTTACAGTGTTACAGTCAAATACTACTTCACTGTGCCACTGCGAGTTTAGTTTTGTCTTTACACATATATATATTTTATTCTATTTACTATTTATTGTAAAAGATTTTAATCTTCAAGTAGAAATAAAAAAGGAGCCCATTTAACATAACCTTTACCCGTGGGGGGACGGGTTAGAATACTATTCCCCTCCGTCGCTGAGCAGCGTCCCGTAAAAGGCGGGTAACCCAGTAGCTTGGTGGTAGGAGATTCGTTCTCCGACTGGCTCGCGACCACTATCGTGTCAAAGACGAACCGCCAAACATCTGATGATGTGTTCCGGTTTGATGGCATGTAAGCCAGCTCTCTCTCCCTATTCCCACCATCCCCCATCCTTCTTCCCTCCTTCCCTCCACCCCCCTCAAGGTTGGCAACGCATCCACAACCTTTCTAATGTTGTGGATGTCCATGGGCGAAGGTAACTACTTACCATCAGGTAGTCCTTCTGCTTGTTTGCCCGACTTTCTTCAATAAAAAAAAAACTTATAATAATTTAAAAACATTAATTTTTCAGCTGTGTCATGAGTCATGATACACAAACAACTTCAAGCGTTAAGTTAAGAAGGGTCGAATATAATTTGTCACTTGTCTGCGAAGCGAAAAACAGATTGATAGTTTGAAGTAAAAAGGGAATCGTTTTGCCTGCAATATTTTTTTATTATTTTTTGTTATTTTATGAACAATTATTTATAACAATTAAATAATTGTTCATAAAATAACAAAAAAACTTGAGTAGACAAAGCGCGACGTTAAGTTCCACAAATCAACACGCATTGCAAATTTAGAAACAGGCAGAGGAAAAAAGAAATTAGAAAGTGGAAAACGGAAGTGTCACTGGGTGAAGAACTGACACTGGGTAGTCTCTAAAAAAATATTTATCTATAATAAAGGGGACAGTCGTAGCGCAGTGGCACAACGTGTGCCTGTAAAGCGACGGGTTGTGTGTTCGATTCCCACTCGAGAAGCGCAAATATTTAATATTTCCATTTTCTTCACTCTGGTGTCGAGATAAAGCGCGGCGTTAAGTTCCGCCACTTAAGCGCAATTTCTCCTCATTCGACGGAAAGTGGGAAATAGAGTAACTTAGCACTAGTTCTCTCTCTCTCTACCCTGGTGTATGCGAGATACAGCGTGAAGCTAAAAAAATCTATAATATACTTATTTCATAACATTACTGAATACAAAAAAGTGATGGGTATTTTATTATTATTTTTTGCTTAACACATTTTTCCGGTCGCTCTGCAATTCCATATACATAGATTTGTGATGATTTAGTAATTTGTGGAACATTGATTGGTTTATAATAACTGCATATGTTTCAAAATTTAACATTCAGTTCAATTATATGTTTCCTATTCTAAAAATAAGTAAATAAATACATTTTCAGTGTACAAATATGAGGGCAGTACATACGTGCTTGTTTTACTGACGCCGCCGCGTCGCCGCAGCGCAGGTGGAGCGTGTCAAACAAACACTGTCAATTGCAAGGCTTGTATGCTGCAATCGAAATAGAAAAAAAAAAATAAAGAGGATTTGCCAAAAAAGTATTTTTATTTTTAAGATATATGTAGAAAGGCCTTCTACAACTAATAAAAATAAAATGAATCTTATCTTAATTATTGGAAGTGGGAAAAAAAAACTAAAGTGAGAAAAATATTGTATAGACCATCATGTAGCAGTGGACCTGGCTGTAAGCGTGACGTTTGTGGATTCGAATCCTATAAGAAACACAATATTTCAATTCTATTTCCCCGTTTATTTTTTTTTTCCCCGGTAATTACGGAGAAATAAACGTAGACAATTTTTAAACATTCATCCAAATTGCAATGAAACTTACAATAGTGCCCGTCAATTTAAAAATCCAAATATAGTAAAACAAAATATATTTCTGTAACTTTATCTCTCATTTAAACAAAGTCACTCAAAACACTAAGTACTCTATAACTCTAATTTTAAATCTAGATTTGGCACTCAGTAACACACAAACTCCAAAAGTTTTATGTACATTTTGTTCAAATAAACATTTCCGCCGCTTACTTTCCATATAAATGACACGCAAGCAAAGCCTAACGAAATGCTACTTAATACTGTTTGAAACAGTGTTATGTTGTAACGAGGGAGCACACAACAACGAACTGGCGTTCATCCAGTCACCGGACGTTTGAAATACAAATTAGGCTATTTGTTTGCCTTAACTTGGCATATGTGTTGTGAATGACATTGTAGCATTAAAATCTTTTCGTGAAACAATTTAGGCAAAATTTCAGAAAAGCAGCTCTTTGTAGAGCAGGTTTTGTAGCAATTGGTAGAGAAAATTTAGCGTCGAACTCTATTCTCCGTTATCGACTGTTTTGCTTATTGGGTGCCAAAAAAGCCGCGCTTTTTATCCCTAGACAGAGGAAATTAAAAAAGTCTGGAAATTAAAAAATAACACAGTGTATTACTCTAATCGCGATTGGTTGTGGGTTCAGTTCCCACTCGGTGTAATGATCATAATTTAATATTTCCATTTCTCCGATTTGATGCACAAGATAATGCGTGTCATAAGGTCTGCTACTCAACACGTAAAGTCTCGGATTCTGGCAGGAAATGGAGAACGGAGTGTCGACAATAGACTCTCTGTATTAACCTGCTATGCGTGAAAAATCTTTAAGCCAAGATATTACATTACAATTTACAGTAACAATTGCTACACGATATACATACCTATAGTAGGTTAAGGCCAGTCGTAGCTTCTGAGTACAAAAGTATGACTATAAACACGACTGGTTGTGGAATCGATTCCCACTCGAGGAATTGAAATATTTACTATTTCAATTCTGGTGAAGAGAGACGGCGTTAAAATCCGCCATTATTCAACATTTAATACCTTTAGAAATCACCAAGTTGTAAGGATCGGAGTATCTTAACATTGGACTCCCTCTGCCTACCTCGCTGTGTGCGGGATACAGCGTGAAGCTAAATAAAATAAACTGATAGATAGTTGTGCCTATCGTGTATAGTCAGGTATTTTCGGACGGCTTCATATTGGAATCAACGCTTGGCAATTGTATTACACGATACATTTAATATAATGCAATATAATAGTAATATTTGAATATTAGTGCAGCATAATACATAGAATGAGAAACTGTAGTCCCGCATTCATAAATTATGCCGTTTGCAAATAGAGTGTGCCTGCTGCTGCGCTATCAATCACAGATCGTATATCGCTACGAAATATCCCAAATAATATTGAAGTTGAAAATCGAGAATTATTTTCATCATAACAACATAATAAATGTAGATATATATTATTACACTATATTGATACAAAAACTCAAGATTAACGCGCTAAGCGGCGAATCTTAACGCCGATTTTTGTCTTGCCAGAGCGGTAAAAGGAAAATAATTTAAATATAATAGTGTGGCCAGTCGTGGCCCAGTGGCACAAGAGTGTGACTGTAAACGACTGGTTGTGGGTTCGATTCCCACTCGAGGAGTGGAAATTATATTTCCATTTTCTTCGCTCTGGTGTCGAGGTAAAACGCGGCGTTAAGTTCCGCCACTTAACACGCAAGCCTCCGAATTCGGCGGAAAGTGGGGAACGGAGTGTCTTAACACTAGGTTCCCTCTGCCTACCCTGCTGTGTGCGGGATATAGCGTGAAGCTATTAATTTAAATATCATCGTTTATCAGAGTTAAACGCTGTCCTACCGTGCTACTACTGCCTTGCTATATTTTAGATAATAATATACATGAAAGGGCAAAATGAGATTATAAGGGCGACGAAAATTGAATATCGGCTGCTTGAGTATAACAAAATTTAGCGCCTCCGTATCATATTAACAATATCGTGTGCTGTAATTACGTTTTACAGATAAATATCATGCTGTGTGATTTAAGTAACTAAAGAACTTTGACGAGTATAGTATAAGTTGCCACGAGTATAGTATAAGTTACCAGTTTGCAACGCATATGTCACTTATATAAAAGTGTATGCGATACACATAATTATTAATTATAACAATTATATAATATCTTTAAATACTTGACTTAAAAAAATAAATAAAAATCGTCCCGCTGAGTTCCCTGCGCCGGTTCTTCTCAGGTCTGAGAGTGAACCGGTGGCAAATTGTTTGACGTTCAAAAAATAAACCATGTAACTTCTTATTTTGAATAAAGTTATTTGGCTTTAACTTTTAACTTTGACATGGTTGTATGTAACATGGTTTATTAATTTAAAGTTTCTCGCCCGAAATCGAGATACTGCGTGTTCAGTGGCGGAACTCAAAGCTGCGCTTTGTCTTTGGTACCAGAACGAAGAAATGAAAATTTAAATACAGTCATTCCCCCGAATGGGCATCGAACCCACATACATCGTGTTAGAGTCAGACGCCGTCCCACTGGACCACGATCGCCTCACATGTTAATTTAATGACAAGTACTAATTTTTTCTATTTATTTTTTTTCATATATTTTTGCCATATATATTTGTAACCTAATGTTATACTTTGTCAAGACAAACAAAATGAGCAAACGATGTATTTTATTTATTGACACATCTAGCGAGTTCTTCGAAATTTGATATGCGAGAGAAAGAAATAGTATACTTAAGATAAAACCACTTACTATTGCAGAATTTATAGTATTTTACTAAAGACATCGTGGCTAAGTGGTACAGCTTCTGACTGAAAGCGAGGGTTGTGGGTTCAATGCCCACTTGACAATATGATTTTATTTAAACTATTTTCATTTCCCCGCACTGGTAAATCAATGTACGGCGTTCAGTTCCACTACTCTCACCACTTGACGTCAGCTTCTCTCTACTAACCCGCTATGAGAAGCAACGCCTAAAGTTTCTTTTTTTAAGTACTTTGACTTAAAAAACTTTATTCTCAACCTCTGGTAGGGTCCATGGAGAAAAAGCTGCTGAAATAAAACTGCAAAATCCTCTAAAAAATACTAAAAAAACTTTCACGTCACCGTACTTCACGTGAAATCCGGTTTTAATCCGTTTAAAAGCAAAATGTACTCTTACGGCCTTATTCATAAAAAATGCTTATAGAACGCTTAAAACGTTCATTAGTTAAAATGCTCTATAAGCTTATGAAACGTTCCATAAAAATGCGTATTCATAACAGTACTATAAACCTACTATAACTAATATACTGTTTATAAGCTAAAATGTTGCCACTACGATGAAATTGGCAAGAAAATTTGTCAAACTTTGCAAATTGACCACAGATAATGTGTATAATTTTACTAAATTCGACTGATCATAGACATTATTAAGGATAAAAACCATATTTTGTTGTTTGTGGTGCGATAAGCTATTGACATTTGTTTACTAGTAGTACGTACGTGTTAATTTTATTTTAAATATTACTCCATTACTTATAAAATGGCATCGGAATCAAAAATTGTAGAGAGCAAGAAAAGGCAGAGAAGTGAGAATTGGTTGGAGGAGGATAAGGTTGGTTTTACTGATACAGTTAATTCGAACACGTAAGTTTTGTTTTGTAAACATTCATACGCATGTTATGTTTCAATGCTTATGCTTCTATTCCATAGATGATCTTGAAAGAATTGCTTAGGAAAAGTATTTGTGTAGTTATTTTATTAACACGGCACTTAATGTTTCAGTTTTAACAATATGGCAAAAACCCCTTGAAGAAGAAGAACAAATTAAGGCTCAAGGTATTATAAAAATGTCAGCTAAGAAGCTCAGGGTATTATAAAAATGTCAGCTAAGAAGCTGATATTTATAGAAAAAAAAAAAAAAAAAAAAAAACAAAAACAGTTGGTAACCCACCACCTACTACAGAACCAGCAACTGGTGATGACATTTCAGTTTGGCTCCCTCATGAGTTCACAGTATACTCAAATTAATTTTACTCAGATAACCAGGTACATATAAAAATACGAACATTTGGCCAATTAGTGTTTCATTTTGAATAAAGAAATATTTATGTAATTATTATCAATTCTTGTTTAAGAATAGAACAGAAAATAATATAAAAGAAGAAAAAAGTATGTGTAATATATTAATATTATGAAATAAACAGCAGCACACAAATCTCACTCTGTCACCTATCTTATTTTAAATGATATTCATAAGTAATAAGACATGTTAAGTATAATAAATTGTGGTGCATGAAATATTAAATGAATGATAATACCACAATACCCAGAAAGTCATTTCAAGTTTATTATTTTAGTCAATTTAGTTCAATTTTATTTTCAACAAATAATTTGATGGGAAGCGGGACAAAATTTATTTTCCATTATAATACATTAAATAGCTAATACTACCTAAAAATGCTCAGCAAGGAAATCTGATTATATTCTTTTTAGATGGTGCATCCAAGTACTAGCACTAGTACACAATCTTGGTAGATTAAAGAAATGTTGAATGAACTTATCTTTATTTTTATTACTATAATATATTACTAAGTTAGAATAACTAAAATCATTCCGTACTATCTTATATCTACAAGCAATATTAAATTTGGATTAACAAACTTAAATTGAATTGAAATAAATAAAATGTGTTAAGCTTTCAACAAAATAAGTTTTATTAATTTATAATACATACTTCTTCGGAAAACATATTAAAAAGAATAATAGATATATTACATTTTTGGTTACAGCATGACAATAAGCTCAAGAATAGCAGCAAATGTTTACAGAAAGGAGCTTCCTGAGATCCAGATGGCCGTAGAAAGGCAAAAATTAAAAATTTTAGAACAAAAATTAAATAATTCACTATTAAAGGAAGAATTACTCAAACGTAAATTATTGTATTACACATCTAAAGAATAAAATTTATAGAAATAAACTGTTTTTTATTAACCAAAATCTAACAAATTGAGGTCAGTGCACCAGCACGGGCACAAAGTGAACATGTAACAAGACTACTACTTGTGGGTTCGATCCTCACTCCAGGCAATAAAATATTTACTTCAATTTATAGTTTCATTTTTTTGCTCTGGTGTTGAGGGAAAGCTTACTTACTATTTTATAAAATTTACTAACTAAAATTTCTCCTAGTTAAAACTTCACTTTATTAATAAGATTGTCTAATTGCATGTCTCCATGGTTAATCTACGCACAAGGTTTATCATAAAAGCAGTATATTTATGAAAGCGGTAACGCTTCCGAAACTCTTCGTCGTATAAGGAAAACGGGTCAACCCCTGCTTCTATACACTTTTCTTCGCTCCGAACTCTTCTCCATTATTGCTATCGTTTCCGAAGCATGTATGCTTTGTAAAGCTTTCATTTTAAATATAAAAGTGGAAAATTGACACAAAGCAATAATTATTACTGGATTGGATTAATAAGTTATGCAAATTCGATTAGCTAACATTGACGAGTCACTTACGTCAAATGTCATTTTCAATGATCAGCTGTTGAGAATCGGCCATTTTTTATCTTATAGAACCGCTATAGTAGGGTATTGGCCACTATAACTTTATAGTACGCTTATAGTACTGTTTAGCGCTAAAATGCTGTTATGAATACCATTTTTTGACGTTTCTCTTATAGTGGGCTTATAGAACACTTTAACTGTTCCATAACTTTTTATGAATAAGACCGTTATTAATTTATATTTTTCCACAGTTTATTTACAACGACAGAATTTCTAACTTATTGTTAGATAAAAGTTGTCGCCGAACGAAGTTTGCGAAATTCCTTAAAATAAAAGATGATGTTGTACCTTTTGAAATTCTCGTTTCTGTCAAAGGTCTGTTACGAACTTGGTTTAAATATTGACCTTTTGTGTTACTTAAGGCAGTTGTTATTTACTTTGTATGAAATTACTTTTTTTTTGTTTTGTAAGTATGAGGCATAATATATATTTTTTTATTTATATAAATATCACTGGAATTATTGGTTTAGTATATATATATTTTTACGATGAACGATTCTCTATGAAACGGACAATTCACCTCGGTACAGTAGGACTGCTCCTGACTGTAAATGAGTTTGTTTTTGGTTTCGATTCTACTAAGAGGAATGGTCACATTTTTTTTCTCTTAATTTTTTAATTTTAAAAATTTTAGATTTCCACAGACTCGAGTTCCGTGTACTTTTCGGTATTTCTGTCTTTTTTCTGTTTGTGATGTTTTTTAATTTATTTTAGCGAGTAAGTACACTCGGTCGCACGTGTTTTATATTTCGTGTAGTTCATTTAATTTGTTTATGTAATAGAGAGAATGTAGCAGTCCCTCTAAGAGTCAGGTCCGGTGGTTAGTGTGTCACTATCCTCCTCTCAAGCAGTGTAGATAGAGCCAGCGTATAGTTCGTTGTTAAATTTGATGGCTTCTGTAGCTCTATAAGAGATTGACATTTTTAGATTATGACCCGCTATATCAATCAAGGAAGATTCCCTTGCCCGGCGGGTGAATCTGCCAAATAGTCACATTCAATTTCTTTACATTTTTCCATTCTGGTGTCTAAGACACTAGACGATATTGAGCTCCATCACTAAACACGCAATAATTCGATTTCGGGCGAAAAGTGGAGACCAGAGTGCTACATATGCTAAGCAGCAAAAGCGTGAAGCTGATATAAAGACTTTTTTATTCAATTTTTATTTTTCTTTCAATAAACATCAATAACTAGGCCTAGAAAAAACAAACATTTATATTAGTTTAGGCTATTACATACACGAAGTAATAACTACAAAATTGGAAAATTTATATAGAAAATATTTGTTCACCATAATATTGCCTACAAATTGAAACAACAAATGAAATTTAATGTCATAAATAATAACGGCTTGTTTTTTTAAGTCGACTAAGCCTTGTCGAAGGATAACTTAATAGTTTTCACTACTTATTAAGTTTTATAAATACTGCCACTTCCCAGATGAAAACATATTCCTATGATGTGATTGAACAAAAGCAGCATCATTTTGTTTATGGAAATCAGAGGGATACTAGTGTCAAGGTTCTCCGTTCTCCGCTGTTGGCCCGAAATCAAGATATCGCATGTTAAGAAAAAATCTAAATAAAGAAAACCATTAAAAGTTAAAATAAAAACTTTTTAGCCAAAGTTTCGAAACTCAAACATTTAACTTCTACTCATTGTAAGGTGATCTGTTCTGAAACAACATCCAACAACCGTAAAGTAACTTTCATTATATTAGCGATATAAACACACCCGCGGGCAATAAACACATTACCTTAAACATAAGGGCGTATTAATGTTCCGCGTATTTCAACTAACTGCAGTTAGGCCGTCCGTTATATTATGTGTCTTTACGAATTTTGTTGGTAACTTGAGTTTATGTAAATTTGTATTATGTTTGTCAAGTACGGTAAGTTACGTAACTCTTATTTGTAGCTTTACGCTTTTTTCTCGTAGCAGGAAGAACCAAGTGTTATGGTACTCCGTTCTCCACGGAAATCAAAACATTGCTTGTTGAGTGTCGGAAATTAATGCCATCCTTTGTCTCACATACTAGAGCGGAGAAATGAAATTAATAATCATTTCCCCGAGTAGAATCAAACCCAAAACCATCGTGTTAATATACACACATTGTCACACTACGCCATGGCGGCCTTAGGATATATGCTATATATCGAATAATATCGATTAAGGATATAAACTTCAAAATTGTGTTTTAGGATACACGCATAAACATACATACATACATTGCAAGTTAAATAAAAACTTGTAATAAGGCACTCTATTCTCCTATTTGCACTCAAACGAAATCGTTCATCTTATCAGACCGATAGAATAAATCAGAATTTTATATACAAACATTTTCCATTTTCGTTTATCTGCTATTGTTAGACTAAGTGCAGCTTGATGCTAGCAACATGCGATGTATCAATTTTCGTGGAAAGTAAAGAACAGAAACACAAAGTACATTTTACTAGATCCTCTCAAAGGCTATCGTGGCGCAGTGGAACGGCGTCTGACTGTAAAGAGGATTGGTTACAAGTTCGATTCACACTCGGAGAAATAATTATTTTAGTTAGTACGTAAGACAAAGCACAATGTTGAGTGGTCACTTAACACGCAATATATCTATTCCGGTGGAAAGTGCAGGGGAGTGTCTTGACACTTAGTTCTCTCTCACTACCCAGATATGTAGGAAAAGGTGTGAATCTGCTCTCAGACAAGATGTTTAAAAATGAAAAAAAAAAATTAGAATATTATATTTGTACATATAAACATAAGGATTATCCTATTAGACTGAATAGAGTTATGTTTTAGACGTGCTATTGCTAGATAAAAAAATCTATATAAAAACGAAAACGTTGTTACGTTGTTAATATTCCGGTGGGAACAATAAAGGGATATCATTATAATTGGAAAACATACTTTATGTGATATGGGCTGGGTTGACAGAGTAGACAGAGACTCGAATAGATCTATATATCTAAATTTTATTCCGTCTGTATGTTCGTCCTAATTCAAGACATCGTGTTTTGAACTTAATGCGGCTGATCGTAACAGAACAAGAAAGGTTTTTTTTAAGTCTTCCCTAGTGGAATGAACCAACAACAAGCGCGTTTATAGTCCGACACTGTCCCACTGCACCAAAATGGCGTTCAAGTTTGATATTTAAAAAAACATACTATTGATTAACTGTGTTCTCCATTTTTACTATATTTTCTAAGATATCATTATGATACTGCGTCTATAAAGTGTCAAATTAAAAATAAGAATCACTTAAAGTGTTGTTAGTGAAGGTCTTAAAAAATACCTTAACTAAGTGTCCAATTCCCTTAATACCTTAACGAAATGATATATTTTTCTAGAATTTGCTTAAAATAATTATTAAATCAAATCAAAAATAAAATAAAATCAAAAGCTCAAAATTATTTACTTATTTTTTTTTATTTAATATTTAGTAACTACAGTAAATTAAATTTACGTATCTTATGGATTTACTAAAGTATTATTTAAAAAATGTTACTTATACTGAATTTCCACCCTAAATTAATTCGTATAAGCTTAAACTTTATGAGAAAGATCAATTAGAAATTCAAAAACAAGAACTTTAATTTCAAAAATTATATCTGAAATTTCTAACTAATCAATTAAATTGACTAAATAGAGAGATTTTAATATATTTTTTAAGAAAAAAAACTGGCCAGTAATATCACGTGTACGATCATTTCAATGTAAATGACAACGTTGGCTGTGACACGCCGCCACGTGACGCGGTGACGAGGGGCGGATGACGAAAAATATCTGTATTTACAAGAAGCCTGTTGAAAGTTACACGCCTTTGCTGTTCTAATACTGTTAATAGATATTTATTTGTTGCAAATACCAGAAATGGATATGCCCTTTATAGATTAAAATGTCAGGTGTGTAACTAAATTATCTTTGTTTTCTTTTACAACATCACATTGTTGCTCGTATAGCAGGTTAGGAAAGAAACTAGTGTTCGGACACTCCGTTTTCCATTTTTTTAGTAATCCGAGATATTATTTTATAATGTCTCATTCCTACATCTGAGTGGGAATCGAATGCGTAAATGTTTATAGTCGAAGATCTCCCAGTCACCAAGGCAAATCTAAATCTAAATGTTGGTTACTTCTAGTAAGACTATATTATCGATATTCCATAACATTTATTCTCAGTAACATGAATCATAAGTACACGATCCCCATCTTCATCATTAAAATGTGGTGTTGGATTTCACCACATTACCATGACTTCTAAATGAACCCCTTCTTAAAATGTTAAAGTTTGTAGAAAATACACGATTTCCTTAAAAATTAAGTGAAACCACTATACATATATTCACACTATGGCACATAGTGTGACTATAAAGAGACTGGTTGTGGGTTCGATTCCCACTCGAGGAGTGGAAATATTTAATATTTCCATGTGTGTCGAGGCAAAGCGCGACGTAAAGTTCCGCCACTTAACACGCAATGCCTCCGAATTCGGCGGAAAGTGAGGAATGGAGTGTCTTAACAATAGGTTCCCTCTGCTTACCCTGCTATGTACGGGATACAGCGTGTATCTAATAAAAAAAACCACTATGGCCCAGTAGAACAAGGAACTGTTAGCGAGATTGCTTGTACGTTTGATTCCCGCTCCTCCATAATTCCTATGAAGGAATTATTATAATTACATTATGTTCATATTTTCGCTACGGTAAGCGGTACGGTAAAGCCGGCGGCGCCAAGTTCCGATACCTAACACACAAAACGTCTTGAATTTGTGCACAATGCTCAAAGTTCAAAGTACAAAGTATCTTAACAGTAGGTTCTTTCCGACGACGCTAGCATACTAATTTAGTGAATGTTTCTTTTTTCTGTTCGTTCCCGTATTGATATGCAGGAACATATTCAATACACCTGAAACATTATCCGTATCTTCATTTCATTGTATCTTATTCAAAAGCTTAAAGTACCATCGAGTCGTTTTGTACAGCTTTCCTGCCAAGTGATGTTTGATTTGGCCTTTTAAAATGTATTTGTTCATCCTCAAGCCAGTACTTGTTCATTGTCTCGTGCCTTTGTCAACACTTCACGTCAGAAGCACTCCTTTGGCGTGCGTTAGGTATTTGGCGGTCGGTGAACCGCATTTCTTCATATTTGAATTGCTATTTATTTATTATATTATAGCTGTTATTGTTTTAGTTTAGTCTTGTTTATCATTTTGAAGTATGCGAAAAAGTTTTTATATTAATGTTTTGAAATAAAAGTATTTTAGTCAGGTCAATCGCGTAGTTGATGTTAACATCAACTGATAGACGAGTGCCACCTCAGTCTATCTGCGACCACTACTGTAAAATATTCGAAACGTGAGGTAAAACGTAACGTTCTAAAATATTTTGAATGCCAAAAATATGTGCAATTAGTTAGGCTAAAATAGTTTAATTTCAAAAAATGTAATAATCACAAAAAGGTTCTTATTAGGATATAATATATTGTGATATTTCATTCAAATTTCCATTTTTTGTCTGCAGAGAAAATGCGAGTGCAGTACTGTATCTACAGGAACCACAAAAAAAAATCAATGTTCTTAAATAATTACTCAAAATATTCTAATCAGAAAACTTAATAAAGAAGACATTCAAAGTTATAATTGTAATTTTATTTAATTAAAAAAAAACAACATTTGTAAACGATAAATCACATATGGTGTTAATTATATAACTTTAAATGAACAACTCGTGAGAAGTCGATGCTAAGTTCCACCGTTAAGTCTCCATACCGCGGTTTGAAGTAGAACATATGTACATACATTAATTGTACCTGAACTATACAATTGCATTTCGTTGGTCACATTGAAATTATTATCGGTTCTACTCATGAATACGAAAGTTAGGCGCGCAAGATATAGTCTTAACTATATGTCATTAACTTTTGTTATTCGTATACTAAGTGAGTGGTCTCCAAAAATATTAAAACATTTTATAAATTATAAATAGCATTCTCTATTGCCAATAAATTTTTCGTTGAAATATTTTTTAGATAACAGATTTTTTTAAAAATCTCTATACAGAGATGCTAGCAATAAAAATAAATTGTAATATGCTAACAGGCATTTCGACATAGCCAGATGTAGAGGCGAGACGCGTGACTTAACGATCTTTCATAACATATACAGGTGAAGAGCTGTAACTTGATCCATTTTTATGATATACCTGATGATGAAGATGATGATGATATATGACTGAATGTCTTATTTACAATATCTATGTTATTATTATTTAATTCATGCCTCTAGGCAATCTCGCGACTGTGAACCCACTCGAGGAAATGATTAAATCATTTTAAATTCTCCACATACGATGTGTCGTTGAGTTTGACCACTCAACACGCAAAGTCACGAATTCGGGCGGAAAGTGAAGAACAGATCGTCATCACACTAGGTTCTCCCTGACTACTCATGCGGGATCGGAGCGTAAAGCATTCATTTTTAAAATATCACTTTTGAGCTAAAAAAACAACATTTAAATATTTAATTTAATATATAAATTTAAAAAAGTCATATATGTATGTATATACCTTTTTCTAGGATTCCATTAGTTTTTCCTTTTTGTCTTTCACGTCATGTAAGATAGAACGATCCCATTACACGTCTTATTATAATAGGAAGGGACCATTAGGGAGGGTCATAGTAGATAATTCGCTTACGCAGAGGAAACCAACTTGATAAAAGAATAAAATAACCTTGCTATCTCTGCCTAATTAAGGTCAAGCTTAGTTACGACTTTGGACAGATGCGGTGAGATGATCGCACAATGCCTTATAATTCATCATCTGTTCTTTGTTTAGAGTGTATTGTTTTTCAGGTTTTTAGATCAATTCGACTAGCTAATGTCTACACAATTTTCTTGGAAATTATTTTAATAAGCCTATGTGATAAGGATATATGTGATAAGGATATATGTGATAAGGATATATGTGATAAGATATATGTGATAAGGATATATGTGATAAGAAATTGGGCGCAGCGGGATTTGAAGTCTTGTAAACCGTCGAAGCGCTCTGATTGCTAAGCCTTTCGCTCTACTGCCGACTGCGTCGGAATTCTTATACGCTTGTTAAAACTTATGTTGTTAACATCCAAGTTTCTAAGAAGCGTGGATTAAAATTCTGCTGCGTTCAATTTTTTATACGTTTTCTCAAAACGTCTTCTTCGATTTACAAAATGTGTAAATAACAATTAAAATGTTCAAAATAACACTTTTTGAGTTTCGTTTGATTTTGAAATTAAAAATAGGAAAATATCATCTGCCCCACTGAAGCTATAATGCTATCTATGTACCGTTCCTCTCCTTAAATAACGAACATGTTAATTAAATGTATCTGTAATAGTTTTTGTGGCTAGTATTAGTTATACTGTATTTCGTATAATAAATTTAGGTGAATTATATTTAATTTAAGGGGGGGTAACTAATTTACAATAACTGTACTCTCTTATCTGGATATTAAGCTCTCTATGAGTCTTATAAGAATAGCGTTAAGTATCGAAAATGTCAGAAAAAATATCGTTTTAAAGAAGGGTATTTATACTAATATTATGTCTGTCTGTATATCTGTATTGAATATCCATTCAATCGTTTTCATGAAAGCTTATATGAAAAATCTGAACAGTTTGATGAACGTCCATGAATTTTCTTAAGAAGATAACTTATGACTCAAGGTGATACATAGGCTATCGAATTTTTTTAAAACAGGTTTTAGAGAAGGGGCTGCGATAGGAAATTAATTGTTTTATGATAAATATAAACTGACTAATTAAGCGAACACGCGGGCTGACGAAAATACGAAGCAGCTATACTTGTACTTCACGCGGGCAAAACCGCGAGCACGTCGCCAGTATTATAATATTTAAGAAAAAGATACGGACCATATATCCGTCGCATGTTAATAATAATAAATTGAAGCAGCTATCCTCTACAACTAGGCGATATTCTATTTTCAGTGTTCAGGATCCTGACCAGCGGACGCCGCTTCATAGGAGAAAAATATTAATTTACCCAATACGAAACCACCCCAAGCGTGATAAAGAGAATAGAATAAGTTAACACTATCGTCCTACTTTTTACATTTTTAAGTGTTATTTGCACACTTAGTAAATTGAAAACCCAAAATAGACTATCATGCTAGCTGTATCTAGTACTAAATCTATGTCAGAAAAAGGCCATAAAACACTCATTGGACTATAATATAATATTTAAGAAATATACGAAGTTAATTAGAACATTTAAATCGTAAAGTTGTGGTAAACGCAGTCTTTGATGACATTCACTTTGAAAGTTCAATTCAAATATTCAGTATATATATGAAATTCTGAATCATAAATTATTTCATTCATTTCAAGTTCATACAACTTTGACTTTTGCACTTCGTCACTAAATTTGAAATTCCTCAACAAAGTTGGACGGCAATAGTTTTGAAGTAACTTATGTACAAGTTATTTTGAAAACATTTTTTTTTAGTTAAATATTAGTTTTGCTGTCTCATTATATTTCGATGAATGTATTGTTTTTCGAACTCGATGTGCGTAATTCATACGTTTTCTACGAATGTTTTTTTATATCCGTAGAGGGTGGATAAAGCTATATTTTTTTCTTAGCATAGCGATTCTCTGGACACTTCGTTGTCCACTTTCCTATTGAAATCGGAACTTAATGTCACTCTTTGTCTTAGGCACCAGCGAGAAAAAGGAAAATTTTAATATAATCTTTCCACGAATGGGAGCGTTTCACAGCGCCACGACGGCCTCATATACATACATGCACTACGTATACATTTTTAATTGTATCTATTTCGAATTTTATTTTAGGTTACTGTTGTTGAATGTTAATAAATCTTTTATCGGCTTGTAATCAATAATAGGGAATAAATATGAAATTGTAAAATGGTAAAAAAAGAATGTTTTTCTTTTCGCACCTCAACACACGATGTCTCGATTTCGAGCGGAAAGTCGAGAACGGAGTGTCTTGGCTCTAGGTTCCTTTCTGACTACCCCGGAAAGAACATGGGGAGCTGGAAATATATACACATCACATTTTCTAAATGTGTCTATTAACACCAGGTTCGTACTAAGGACTAAGCTGACGGAAATTTAAATATTTAAATAACATGTGTAATTAATCTCTTTGGAGGAGTAAATTTAGATTAAACTTATTCTTAGTTCTTAGAACGCCTGTTGTTTTTATATTATACACGTAAGACGGAAGCTTTCGTACTTAACTTTAATGTTCGACGTTATGTTTCAATTTAAGAAAAAAAAATATTTAAAGTAAACTTAAGTGAATATTTAAAGGCAAAAAGGAGAAAAAAGACGTTATTTATTATTCGCATATTGTTTTCAAGAATGATACAAAAAAATCTATGTAGGCGTTTGCACTCTCAGTGTCAAAACATTTCACATTCCACTTTTTGCCAGAAATCCAAACACTAAAATGGCACTTATAACATACTTAAATAGCAGAATTCAACCTTACTTTCCATGTTACCAAAATGGAAAAATGAAAATTAAAAAAAAATATAATAATTTCCCCGAGTGGAGCTCGAATCTACAATCGATTGCGTTCACAGTCCAACGCTGCCACTACAACATGATGACCTCAAGTTTTTTTCTTTTATTTACAAATTTATTCTTCTATTTAAAATTATTTCTAAAGATTTATTTTTAAAGAAGAATATTGTGTAAAGAAATAAATTTGGAGTAAATAAACTTATATAATTATGTTCTCCGCTTACAGCCTAAGTAAAAGGGTGGCTTTTTGGTTAATGGCAGCCGACGTTGACTACGAGTAACAACTAAAGTATCGAAAAAAGAATAAATTTTAAAAGATGATATTGTGGTACGGAATGAATACATCTATGTTCTTCGCTTTTGGCCTAAGAAAAAACTTGACTTTATGATAACAGCAACCAAAGTACTAGAAGACTTTTTATTTTCTTTATTCAATTTTAAATATTAGGAAAAAAAACGATTAAATGAACCCAAAGCTTACTTATTTTAATTTAGAAAACAAAAATATGAAATAAATAATACAGCAAAAAAATGTCCAACAAAAAAACTTTTTACCATAAATGTAACGAATAAACTTAAAAAATAAAATAAAACAACAAGGACGGGAAAAATCACAACATTTGGGTAAACATTTTTAGAAAACTTTCGCGATGTTTGAGCACGAAATTGTTTCCTGGAGGTAAAATGGTTCGCAGTACTTTGTACTTATAAATTGCTTGTCCACGAAATACTTTTGTTTCGAATTAAGGTGACGTTTAAATGTAAATTACTCGGGGAAATAAAATTTTGCAAAAATTCAGAATTTTTTACTCCAAAGCTAACTTTTGTTGTTTGTAAAGATAAAAGTCATTTAATGTAAATTTTATTCTGAAAGTAAATTACGTCTATCGATGCCATCTCTAGTATTTATTTTCTGTATTTTTTTCAGCTTTACTTTATACTTCAGCTTTATAGAAAAATTTTAATTTAAAATCATACGTCATTACTGGAAGCGCGAAGCCTATTTCCCTGTTTCTAAAGCGATTTCCGAAAAACACGTTTACCGTTTAATCAAGATTTAACGCTGAAGATACAATTATTTAGATAATCGAAAGGAGTTTTCAGCAGACGTTTTTTCAGTATAAAAAGTGAAACTAAGTTTCTTGTTGTTTCGATTGACATTCGGTTAAAAGTTGTTTTTTGTAATTTAAATTATTATTTCGGTTGTCAGTACAGCGGCTGACTGTAAACGGGATTATTTTCTCTTGATTCTCAAACGGTAGAATTATTATATTTATATTGTTTTCATTTCCCCGTATTGATGTCTATGACTAAGCAAGACATTGAGTTCCGCCGCACAACACGCAATGTCACAATGTGAGGTGGGAAATAGAGAACGGAGTGTCTTGACATAGAGACTCCCTGACTCCCTGCTATGTGGGAAATATGTGAAGCTGCTTTTATAATAAAAGATAGTCAAGATTTAAACCATTTATCATATTTTTAATTTTAATTTTCAAACTAATTGACTTGACGAGAAAAGAGGATATATAGAGGAACTACGTTATAACATTGATTGGCGAAACTCAAAGCTACGCTTTGTCTTAAGTACCAGAGTAGTAGCATTTAAGAAGTAATATTAATTTTAAGTATATTAATATATTTAAAATTATTATCATCCCTCGAACGGGAATCGAATCCACAATCATCGCGTTTACAGTCAGATGCTGTCACACTACGCCACGACGGCGACGGGGTTAGGACGGAAGTAGATAATGTGAAAATAAAATATTTCTATATCTAAGATCATTATTTTTACCTCTGTATTATATTTTTTTTTTATTGAAGAAAGGGGGGCAAACGAGCAGAAGGACCACCTGATGGTAAGTAGTTACCTTCGCCCATGGACATCCATAACATAAGAACGGTTGTGGAGGCGTTGCCGACCCTAAGGAGGGAGAAGGAAAGGAGCGAAGAAGGATGGGGATAGTGGGAATAGGGAGAGACAGCCGGCTTGCCATCGAACCGGAACACATCTTAAGATGTTTGGCGGTTCGTCTTTGACATGATAGTGGTCGCGAGCCAGTCGGAGAACGAATCTCCTACCACCAAGAAAATATGTAATGCATCTCAGCGAACACTGAATTTCAGTTCAAAAATGTGTTACACCGACATTTCAATTTTAAACCTGTCTTCTTAGTTACTTGTATATCGGACGAAGGTTTCTTTAATAAAATATGGTTTAAATTGTGCAAATAGTTATATAAATAAAATGTCTTACTTTAAACGAAATTGGTCGTGGGTTCAATTCTCACGAAGAGAAATAATTTAAATTATTTTCTTTTCTACTCTGGCAAGACTAATCGCAGCATTGAGTTTCGCCATTCACTACGCAATGTGTCGATTCCAGGCAAGAATTAAAGAACAGAGTGTCTTGACACTAAGTTATTACATTAAAACTATTATATATACTGTGTTACTTATACTTGTATGTATGTGTATTAATTTTACGTGTATTTTATATATTGTAAGTTTCCCAATTAAAAATAAAGAACGTTCTATTAGAAAGCAAATAGTTTATCGCACTACAAAATTTAAAAATTTAAAAAATCTACGGAGTCTAATGCAAAACTTACTGTTATTTATACGTTTTCTAAATATCTTTTTCAATTTCCTAAGTGTGTAAATATCACTTTAAAATGTAAAATGTGTTTATCATATTTATTTTTATTTTCTTACGAATCATGCCATAAACATTAGACTCTGATGTTGATCTAAAAATGCGTATCACCGTTTCTAAGTACGTGACGTCAATAACGTAGTTATTAAAATGAAACCCTACACTGAATACGAACGAGATGGAAGTTGTAAAAGGTCATTTTATAGCTGAGTAATATAAAAAGGGCGCCAGAGTAAGTGTTGTGTCTTCATAAAATTTAAATATGTTAAGGCTTTCTTCTGTTCATATTTTTGCAGTATCTACTTATGTTTTAGTTGAATTAGAGTGTTGTAACTGGAACTGGAACTATTCATTTTTATCGTAATAATCCGTACTTATATTATAAATGCAAATGTCTGTGTGTCTGTCTGTCACGCTTTCACGGCTAATCCACTGTTCCGATTTGGATAAAATTTGGAATGAACCAATCCAGGGCCCAAATATTTATGTTTATAAAAATCAATCTCTAAATGGTTCAAATAGGAAATGAAAGTTTATATGAAAATTCTACACCGCTTGACCGATTGTAATGAATTTTGGCATAAATGTAGTTGATAATCTAAGGTTGAACATAGGCTACTTTATTTCTCAAAAATCCACCCCCGAGGGTTGCAATATACCGAAACAGCCACGTAGTTCACGCGGCGAAGCCGCGAGCGGGGCGCTAGTATAAAATATATAAGTTAATTAAAAAGGCGTTTAAAATATATATTTTTTCATGTTGATTAATAATTTCATTTTACCCAATACAAAAAATATACAAGTGTACTATATATACCGAAAATCATATACACCAACCCTCAACAATGGTAAGACAATGTAAAAATGAATTTTCAAAAATTCTTTATTTACATACATATAAATTACAATACAAATGTACACACAATAACTATTGATTAAACATCAAATATAAATGACACTTAATAAGGCTAGTGTCGCCTGTGTAAACTTATAGCATAACAATACGTGAATAAATATGCAGGGTAGAAAGAGGGAACCTAGTGTTAAGACACTCCGTTCCCTACTTTCCGCCGAATTCGGAGGCTTGCGTGTTAAGTGACGGAACTTAACGCCGCGCTTTACCTCGATACCAGAGCGAAGAAAATGGAAATATAATTTCCACTCCTCGAGTGGGAATCGAACCCACAACCATTCGTTTACAGTCACACGCTTGTGCCACTGGGCCACGACAGGTCACAAACAAATATCTCATCACAACATATAATATAGATTTATTACTTAGAATATACATAAAATAGTTTAAAAAATATTTTTGCTGCTATTAAATATTGCTGCAGGGGGTAGTAGATAAAAAAAAACAAAATTAAAAATTTTGAAAAAACCCACGACGCGTCGTGCCATTACTTTAATTTTGGTAACTTCTCCTAGATTTTCATGGTGTTAAAACAGCTTTGGGAAAAAATTAAAATATTAATATGAATTTAACTGGTATTCCTTTTAAAAACTTTAAAAACGAAATCTATACTGTTAGCTACTATATTTAAAATAGAGGTTGCAACTGGCAGCCCCCGACGAAGTTGTCCCCATCATCTCGTTACATATATTCTTTTAGGCGGGGGATTTCTAGTTATTTTATCCTTTTTCAATTACAATTAAACCGTCGTGGGTTTTTTCAAAATTTTTAATTTTGTTTTTTATTTTAAGCTTTTTAAAGTGAATAGATACACATTATATATTATTATATAATTTCGAAATACTTTATAATTAATCTTCATGCAAATCCAAAAGAAATTATAAACCCAATGCTTTCTGGTTATCAAATACTTATTGCAGCGCCTGGCAGATTGTCACCGTAACATTTTCGGGAAATTTAAGTATAACCAAATCAGTAGTTTTGATTTTGAACAAACTAATTTATACTGGAGCGCCCCGTGGTAGTTCGTGATATGGCATATAAAAACACGCAACAATTAAACCTGAACCTATCACAGAAAACCGCATTTAAATAGGTTTCACACAAAAAATACAAGCAAATGCTTACTGCAGCGCCCCCCTGGTGAGGTGTCACCACGACACATATACGAGAACACGCGCTAATTAAGCCTGATCCTATTTTTGATAACTGCATCCAAATCGGACTTATAGTGTTAACTTTGCATAATTAAATGTTTAATGCAGCGCCCCCTGGTGAGTTCTTAACGTAAAAAAGAACCTAAAAACTTACACCAAGTAAAGGTAAATCTAATACTAAAAACTCTGCCCAATCGGACTAGTAGTTGTGGTTTTGTTTTAAATATTACAAACAAATGTTTACTGCAGCGCCCCCTGGTGAGTTAACACGATAAAACATATCCAAGAACATGCACTAATTAAACTTGAGCTTATCATTGAAACTGCATCCAAATCGAATTCGTCATTTTAGCTTTGCACAAACAATATTTGCTGCAGCGCCCCCTGGTGACTTGTCACCGTAATATAAGTTTAAAAACACGCTCTAAGCAAAGCGGAATCTAATACTGAAAACTCTTTCCAATCGTACTAGTCGTTTTGGTTTTATACAAACATTGGAAGCAGCTATTTACAGCGTCCCCTAGAGAGTTGACACATACATTAAAATATGCACTAAGTAAACATACATGATACATATATGAAAATATGCACTAAATAAACTTGAATCTATCATTGAAAACTGCATTCTTCAAATCGGACTCGTAGTTTTAGTTTTGCACAAACAAATGTACAAATGTACTGCATCGCCCACTGGTGAGTGGTCACCGTAACACAAATGAAAAGATAAAAGGTAACAAAAAAACAAAAAACTTAAAATATGCATGAAGCAAAGCTGAATCTAGTTCTGAAAATTCTATCCAATCGGATTAGTAATTTCGGTTTTAGACAAATAAATACGAGAAAAATTTTGGTTTTACACAAAAAAACTCAAACAAATGCTTACTACAGCGCCCCCTGATGAGTGGTCATCATAACACATATATGAAAAGACGCACCAATTAAGCCTGAACCTATCCTTGAAAGTTTCATCTAAATTGGACTAGTAGTTTTTGATTTGCATAAGCAAATGTTTACTACAGCGCCCCCTGGTGAGATTTCCCTATAACAAAAAAATAAAATATGCATTAAGCAAAGCTGAATCTTTTTCTGAAAACTCTTTTCAATCGGATCAGTAGTTTCGGTTTTAGACAAATAAATACAAACAAATGCTTACTGCAGCGCCACCTGGTGGTTTGACACGATAAAACATATCTAAGAACATCCACCAATTAAACCTGAATCTATCACTGAAAATCGTATCGAAATCAGACTATTATTTTTTGAGATAATTGAAAACATTCGTTTGCACGTAAAATGCTTACTGCAGCGCCCCCTGGTGAGTTAAGGCAATAAGACATATCTAAGAACATACGCCAATTGAACCTTAACCTATCATAGAAAACCGTATCAAAATCGGACTTATAGTTTTGGAAATAATTGACATAGTAATTTGCACAAACACACAAACAAACAAACAACCTCTCACCACAAACACATATACAGTCGCCGTTCCGTCGCGGGTAAAAAATCAGCACTAAGCAAAATACTCAAGGAATAGGTGCGTAGAAAGCCAGGCAGAAAGACAAGTATTAGCAGCGGCGAGGTAAGACAATGTAGACCATTACTAATTAATATAAACTTTTTTACTACTACTAATATAAACTTTTTTTTCTAAAAATACAAGGGTTTACATTTTACTTACGCTCAATAATCGACGCTTTTCCAAAAACTGCAAGCTTAAATTTATTTAGCAATCATTTTTTGAGTAAAGTCAAGGTTGAATATGCAATCCTCCGAATGGTTATTGGCAATAAACCAAATAAATTAAAATAGGAATATTAAGTGTGCATCTAACAATGTCCCATATGTTGTCACTAAGGTTGTTTTTTTACAATTTAACTTATACCAGTACGGACATAAGGTCTGTACCTTTTTTTAAAATAATCTTTTTTTATATATAAATTCCTTTTTTCCATTAACAATGTCAGAACTTAAAACTAAGTAAGCTTTAACTAAGTTTATAAAATATACCATAAGAGAGTTAGTTTTTCAATATTAATCTAATCTCTTAAATATTAAATGTAACTTATATCTATTACATAGTATTAATATAACTTACTATGACTATCTTTTACATATTTCTTAATTATATTTCTTTTAATGTATTTTATTAATATTACAACTTCATATTCAAGGATAGGAATGGGATATGAAGGCATTATCGCTATTGTAGAGGATATGACCGCTTCGTCACTAAGGTTTTGAACCTTTACCTGTAGATTAACTCTGTGCTTATAGAGAGTTATTTTTAATTAGCTTCACGCTACATTCGTGGCTCCATCCTACCAGAGTAGACAAAGGGGACCTCGCATTAAGAGACTCTGTTCTCCGTTTTCCCTCGAAATCTGTAGGTAATGCGAGTTAAGTGGCGGGCACCACAGCGCAGAAAATGGAAACATTAAATATTTCCATTCCTCGAGTGGGAATCGAACCCACAGTCTGTTGCGTTTGTTTGCGTTTACAGTCACACTTTGTGTCCCTGCGCCTCATGTAATTTGTCGAACATACTCGTAAAATAAAATATATATAATAAAATATATAAAATAAAAAAAATATTTTTTTTCGATTTAATAGCCAAAGGTGTTTTGATTTGAATCAAAAATTTATATGTAACTATTTCGCGGATACAGCGCCGTCGTAAAACAGTTTTATTGTAAAACTAACGCCGAGAGGAAAACTCTCATTTTATTGTTTTAGAGCAACTTTATAGTTTACTACTTACAAATGTGAGTGGAGGTATCGTGAATATAAAACGTTTAACAGGCTACCGTTCAGTTAGGAATTGTAAATTATATACACTTCTCTTGTTGAATGTTTTACAAAGAGGTACAATGTTTTATCTATGTTTATATTTTAAGCCGTCGTGGCGCAGTGGCATAGTGTCTGACTGGTAACACGATTGGTTGTGGGTTCGATCGCTCGGAGATTATTTATACATTATTATATTTTATTAAAGTTATTATCATTCGATTCAATTGAGTTCCGCCTCTTTGTAGACAATGTATTGAATTCTACCAGAAATGGAAAACGGAGTATCTTGACACTAACAACATTCTCTGTTTTGCGGGAAGAAGCTCGAAGGTTAGTTTCTACATTGCTTCATTTTGAAATTTATGTTACTTCACTTTAAAGTGGTTTGTGAAACTTCTAGCTGTTCGTATAAGAATATGATTTAGTATATTATAATTTTAATTTAGTGTTTTTCAACTTGCCGCTCAAAGAGTCGCGAGATTTCAGAAGAGGTACTTCAATAAAATCAATATAGTGTATAAGTATAGATTTATTCAGTAATTATATAAAATGTTATCATAATTGATATAACAGTCGTGGCCCAGTGGCACAAGCGTGTGACTGTAAACGACTGGTTGTGGGTTCGATTCCCACTCGAGGAGTGGTAATATTTAATATTTCCATTTTCTTCGTTCTGGTGCCGAGGTAAAGCGCGGCATTAAGTTCCGCCACTTAACACGCAATGCCTCCGAATTCGGCGGAAAGTGGGGAACAAAGTATCTTAACACTATACTGCGTGAAGCTAAATTAATAAACACTTCAGTTAATTAACACAAAATAAAATTCTTTGATTGTACTCGGCCGCTTAATGCAAGCCTTGCGCTTGTTATTGATTAATTAATTTCTCCCATCGCGGATCTGTCTTTGTTATATTGAGAATTAAATCGTTTTCCAAATTCGAACGGTTTCTTTCCTTACTTTTTATTTGGACCATAGATGAAAACGTCACGTCGCACAAATACGAGGTAACAAATGGGGTCAAATACCACAAAGCCTTAGTTGTTAGTTTCGGATATTCGTTTTTTCTTTTTAGCCAAAATGTATCCAAATCGGTAGACTTGAATTCTAATTGCAACATTCCGTCGGTGGATAATTCCAGTAGGTTTTCTTTGAGCTTAATTTCTAAATTTGCCTCCTTTATAGCTGCACTTAAAAATGGATTTATGATCCACCTTCGCTCAATGTTCTGCGATAATTCTCTCATTGAGATGTAGTGACACAATTCTTCTTTCATATTACTTAATACTATTTTCATACCAGGTATAAATGCCTTGATGTCTATTTCACATTCAACTTCTTGAATAAGAGACCGTGTTGATGAAAATGAATCGAAGTTGTTTTGACTTACGCATGACGACCACAAGTGAATCTTTTTCGTAAAACCATATAATTTGTCTTTTGTGGTGATGACGTTTTCATCTTTTCCTTGAATACTTTTCCTCAATAAATTTATATGCTCAAATAAGTCAGACAGAAATGCTAACTTTAAAAGAAATTCCGGATCACAAATGAAACCCGAGTATTCAGATTTGACCTGTTGTAAATATGATAAAAGTTCAACACGGAATTCTATTATTCTGGTCAGTATTTTGCCTCTTGACAACCATCTATTTTCTGTATAGTAAAGTAAATTTTGGTGAAGTGGCCCCATATCCTTGCTAATAATTCGAAAAAACCGCGTCTCCAACGCTTTCCCTTTAATGGAGTTTACCATTTTTATGATAATATTTAAGACCTGACGGTACTCTTGTGATAAAACTTTGGCTGCAAAAGCTTGCCGATGGAGAAAACAATGTACCCAATAAGCATCTGGCATTTGTTCTTTCAGTCTGCCAATAAACACACTCTTAGCACCGGTCATGGCTTTTGCTCCGTCACTACAAATAGCAACGCACTTTTTTGCCCAATCGACATTCATATCTAGCGTAGCTTCAAGGAACATGCTGTACAAGCTCTCGCTCGTAGTATCTGAGGGAAGTGGTCTGCAAAATAAAATTTCCTCAGTTAATTTTTCGTTGGATTCAAAACGCACAAAAGCCACAAACTGCGCACATCCCGCAATATCTGTTGATTCATCAAATTGCAAGGACACAAAAGTACTTTCTTTAATCTTTTCTGTGATTTGATCTCGAATGTCAGCTGCCATGTCGCTTATTCTGCGTTGAATGGTATCGTCACAGACAGGAATGCTTTTAAGTTTTTCAATCTCTTGTTTACCAAACATAATCTCCGCTATATCCATAGCCGCTGGTAAAATCAAATTTTCGGCAATCGTATGAGGTTTCCCTGCTTTAGCCACACGAAGAGCTACTCGATAACTAGCAAGCAATGCCTTCTCATTCAGGTTAGACATTTGTAATGTAGTAGATTTTCGATGTTGAAGAGCTTTCAATTTTCTCTGAAAATATTCCACGGGCTTATTTTTTTGATTTGGATGTTTTGCGTTGAGATGGCGTAGCAACATTGACGGCTTCATCCTTTCTCTTCGTAGAGTTGCAAAGCAAATAACACACTGCACTTTATTTTTAATCACAGTAAATCCGAATCTCAGATAATTATCATGACGTTTGTCTTTTGTTCCACCGCTTCCGTTAGAAGGTGACGGTTCTGATCTTAGCTCCATTTCAAATTATTGCAAATCACTTCATATAGGGACGCGAAAACAACGACTACCGCTGACCAATAAATCGGACAGACAACGATAACCTGTGTAGAATCAAATATGCCCTGCGAGGATGCTCCCTGCATCCCTCCCTGCAACGCTCCTAACTCGTTCTCTCCCGTTCGCTCGTCAACACAACTCACTTGCTTGTCGCGCCATTAAATATACAAATATAATATAACCGATGCGCCAGACGGCCGGTATCGACTATGGATGTGTCTGTTTCCCCATGCCTTAATATCAATTAACAACGAATTTGATGAAGATGGAGAATAAATGAAAGATGAATATGCTTTACATAATTCATTTATACACATTTGTGCATTCATATCTTAGATTTCCTAGTTATATGGATTTAATGTATTTATAATAATAACAAAAATCGAGAGATTGCGAAATATTTTTTTCTTACGTCTCATGTAAATGGCTCAAAAATATTGGTTTAAGTGCTTACTACTTAGTGCAAATAAATATTACATAAAAAAGCTAGCTAGAACATAAGATGGTTACAGATATGTGAACATTTTAAACATACATATCGCCGTTGCACTTGCAATATCGAGTAAGAGCAGATTGTAAATGTTGCGTATCTATATTTTACAATTTTTACGAAAGAAATAGTGTAAGATAAGCGATTAGTAGTGGAGATTTTGCACCCAGAAAAATATTATTTTTTTATTTAGCACTTCTTATATGTATGTTTAACACTGTCCCACTAGATCTGGTGTCTAAACGAATCGGATCAGTCTCGTCGAATTTCTTATACGCTTTATATAATTAATTTTTGTTGTTAGCATAATACAAAATAAGTTAGCGAAATACAAATTTCTGCTACCCAAAGACTATTCTACGAACAATCGTTTGGCAAGAAAGAATGCTATCTATTAAGTAATTTTAAACATTTTTTAAACTGTTATTCCACACTTAGGAAAATGGAAGGTTAGGAATAACACTTTAAAAAATGGTTAAAAATATTATTTTTTACGAATAAAATTTTTTGCCCGCATAGCGGGATAGGCAAAGAGGATCAAGTGCCAAAACACTCCATTCTCTACTTTCCACCTGAAATCAATTTCAGACATTGGGTCTTTATCACCGGGACTTAACGCAGCACTTTGTCTTATATTAATTAACATTATTTTTTATTTAAACATAATCCCCTCAGAGAGGAAATCGAATCCACAACCAATTGCGCTTACTTGCAGACTCTGCTACACTATACTACTATGACCTTCACGTTGTATCCCGCACACAGCAGGCTAGACAGAGGGAACCTGGTGTTAAGACACTCCGTTCCCCACGCACCGCCGAATTCGGAGGCATTGCTAGTTAAGTGGTGGAACTTAACGCCGCGCTTTGCCTCAACACCAGAGCGAAAAAAATAGAAATATTAAATATATCCTCTCCTCGAATGGGAATCGAACCCACAACCAGTCGCTTTACGGGCACACTGTCCCTCTGCGCCACGACTGGCTACTATGACCTCATTTATTAATATTACAAAATAATATTAAAATAGATGAAATACCCGTAATATTTCCTCAATATTATCATTTCCCACACGACTATTTGTTCAGCGAATGTTGTTCATATAGTTTGTTACTGTTTGTTTTGGAGAATAGTCACAATTAGCGACGCGGCGTTCAAACAATGCCTCGCCTGTAATGTGCTTGTAAGGGTTTCAGTACGAACTTATAATTTACTATTTACTTATAAACAAATAGTAACTACAGTTTCTGTTATATTTTAAAATTTTATTTTAAAAATAAAGGCTATTTCGAGAATTTTGTAAATTAATTAAAAGATAGTCGAAGGCAGAAATAAAAAAAGGAAATGAAATTTTCATAATTTTTGAAATAAAATTATTATTTTCTACTACTATCGAATACGTTGGAAAAACAAACAATGCAAATAATTAGAAACCTTAAACATTATCAATAATTGTCTGTATACTACATATAGTGCATCTTTTTTTTTCAGCTTCATTCTTTTCCCCCATAGCCAGTTAAGTAAAGAGAATCGTATCAGGTTACTCTTGACATTTCAAAGCACTCCGTTCTCCACATTCCGTCTGTATTCGAGCCTTTGCGAGTTGCGTGGCAAAACAGAACATCGCGCTTATCTTGTCATCAGGGCAAAGAAATAAAAATAATTTATTTAATCATTCCCTCCAGTGGGAATCGAACACACAATCCTCGCGCATACAAATGCAGATGCAGTCAAATGCTGTCACACTGCGCCACAATTGCCTCAATATGTATAATACAAAATGACATAACTTATAGTGAAACTTAATCTTTATGTTATTTTTTTTTTAGCTTCACGCTGTATCCCGCACACAGTGGCGGAACTTAACGCCGCCATTTGCCTCGACACCAGCGCGAAGAAAATGGAAATATTAAATATTTCCACTCCTCGAGTGGGAATCGAACCCACAACCAGTCGTTTACAGTCACACGCTTGTACCACTGCGTCTCGACTGGCCCCAATCTTTCTATAATCACTACTCAACTCTTTAATTCAAATTACAGTGAGATTTAAATATTCAAATTGAAATTAACTATAAAGTAAATTAAAAAGACATTGTCTAGAACCCAGAACATAATTAAAGCTACAATTTACATTTTAGAACATTAAAATTTTGCTTTGTATAGAAAATTCTTCCCTGCGTTGTTATCTTACACACTCACAGCATATTAGTACTATTCGTAGAGCAATTAGAGGAGAGACAAGCGTGTTCGCTAAACATTTGGAGTCGGTTTTGGGAACACAATGCAAATTACAAAGTACTTATAATAGCTTGAAATTAGTGTTATTTTAGTTTTTAGTGCAATTTTACTTGATACTATTTAAACGGTAATAACTTTCATATATACATATTATACGTATAATATATGCCTTGTTTTATATATATATATATATATATATATATATATATATATATATATATATATATATATATATATATATATATATATATATATATATATATATATATATATATATATATATATATATATATATATATATGTTATGTATGCATATGAACAAGATTTTAAAATATTGTGCAATAAGCCTGTACAATATTGCACCATATGTACTAGGGCCTAGCTAATTTAATAATGCTTCGCGATTATTACACATTTTGAAATAAAACTATTTTTAACCGGATTAATCGCGTATATTACTGTTATTACTAAAAGTAACAGGTAGACTCAATTACTCACAAGCTAATTTGATGTTTACTTTCCCTTATATCTCCTTAGTTAACACTTAAAACTCAATGTTGCCATTTCGGGCGAAATATGGAGAACGGAGTGTCTTGACACTAGTCTTTCTGAATACCCTATGCGGGAAAACCGGCTTTCTTTTATATCTCCGTCGTTCCTACTGTAAAATGTAAATTTCTGTTTTTACACATTCATATAGAAGTTTAGAAACCCTTTCTTATGCTTCCATGCAGAGGAGAATGTACATATGTACAAAATTATTGTTTTCTAAGTTGAATAGTTTTGGTTGCGTTTCGTCTTGCTTCTTAGCTTCATGCTTCTTCAGTGAAAAAGTAAGTCGGAGTGGGCTAAGTGTTACGTGTGGCGAAGACACTAGACTTTACTTACTGCCCAAAGATTGTGTGTTGACTAGCGCAGTTCACGGTGAATTATATTGTACACGCGCCTTGTTTTAGTTTCAAAATGGAGAATTGAAAACAATTTGAATACAATAATTTCCCTAAAAATCATTCAAACCCATTAGCAAACTTTTTCAGTCAAATGGTTTTCCCCCTACACTTAGTTTGTAGTATTTTCTTATTTAAAGATTTACCTGACTATATTTTAACCTGACTATATTTAGAAATTTAAAATATTAAATTTTGTATCATACATATAAAAGCCATCGTGGCGCAGTGTTGAAATATCGACTGTATACGCTGTAGTTTTTATACGTGCTTATTTAAGAAACTTACAGGAACTATGTATGTCATTGATGTCGAGTTTTAATTTTATAGATATCTTTATAAAATGACAAACAAACAATGTATAGTGAAAGACGCGGACTGTCAGTTCGTAGTAAATTTAATAAAAAACTGTTTAGACACTCTACTGTATTCTTATTGCCCATTTTAAAATTGTTGTGTCACGTAACGCCTCTCAACAACACCTTATCTATCAAGGTGAATACAGTTATTTAAATATAAGTTTTGTGGCCCAGTGGCACACGCGTGTGACTGTAAACGACTGGTTGTGGGTTCGATTCCCACTCGAGGAGTGGACATATTTAATATTTCCATTATCTTCGCTCTGGTGTCGAGGTAAAGCGCAGCGATAAGTTCCGCCACTCAACACGCAAGCCTCCGAATTCGGCGGAAAGTGGGGAACGGAGTATCTTAATACTAGATTCCCTCTGCCTTCTGTGTGCGGGATATACCGTGAAGCTAAAAAAAAAGGAAGAATAATAAATATAATTTTGCAAGTTGACTTCGAACTCACAACCATTGCTTTAACAATCACTCTAAAGTCTAATATTCTGATATATCAATAATAAAATTTACATACCTACTTTAAAACTTCAAAAAGAAATCACGATTGACGTACATACGTATCGTACAGTGATATGTTGATTTATTTGATCTTTGAATTTTTACTCTTGGCAATATCAACGACAGACCAGTGTTTATAGCAGCAGAGTGGAAACGTAATCAATTTTATTTATCTCAAGATGTTTTTGTGTTGAAAATGAAGATCGATGGACCGAATGTAGGGATTTGAAGATCGATTTGTATATTCATTCTGAATAATAAAGTGTTGAATTGTAAACAATTTGTATTTCTTAGCCTCGCTCCTTTTTACGTGTTGCTGTGTTTTGGTTGTTTTTTTGGTTGACCTAACCTTGTCTGACGGATTGGAGTAACAGCTTATTTATCAAGATAATTATATACTTAAGCTGTGCGGTAATCGTTACACACCTCTCGATTATGCCAATAAACAAGCATATTACACAATTTGGTATAAACAATTTAATTTTTTTTACCTTCACGTTGTATTCCGCACACAGGCAGGCAGAAAGAAGAGGGTGTAGTGTTAAGACACCCCGTTGCACACCTTCCGCCGCGACACCTCTTTGCCTCGACACCGACCGGACAGACATACAAACATATATATACATCGAGTTTAAACTTATAACAACACACTTTTTATGAAACTAACAAAATGTTTAGTTTATTTCATTACTTATATGACTTTTGAGCAAAATAGTAAACCATTATCACTTACAGGTCAAAATGTGTCTACTAAAGCATGTTTTTTTATTTCTTTTTGTAGGCAGAGGGAACCTAGTGTTAAGACACTCCGTTCCCCACTTTCCGCCGAATTCAGAGGGATTGTGTGTTAAGTGGCGGAACTTAACGCCGCGCTTTGCCTCGATACCAGAGCGAAGAAAATGGAAATATGAAATATTTCCACTCCTCGTCTACTAAAGGTACTATTAGTATAATCCTACTCTCTCCTCTTACTTAAAGAAAATGTAATATTGTAATGGATGAATTGTGACCTTAATTAATACTTTGGGGTATAAAATAGAAATGGCAAAGAGTACTCCGGAGACATTCAAATTGAACCTAAATATATTTACTGTAATATCACTTACTTAAAGCATCGGGATTAATAAGTTTACTTGTTTAGCATTTACTTCAAAGTCAAATATAAATTAGAACTACAGAGCCACTTTGGATAAGTAAATAATACTGTATTTGGATTCTAAAATACAATTTTTATCATATTTTCACGTCAACATTTTTTTGTTCGTGGCCCAGTGGCACAAGCGTGTCACTGTAAACGACTGGATGTGGGTTCGATTCCCACTTGAGGAGTGGAAATATTTAATATTTACATTTTATTCGCTCTGGTGCCAAGGTAAAGCGGGGCGTTAAGTTTCGCCACTTTACACGCAATGCCTCCGAATTTGGCGGTAAGTGGGGAACGGAGTGTCTTAACACTAGGTTTCCTCTGCCTATCCTGCTGAGTGCGAGATACAGCGTGAAGTTAAAAAAAAAAATGTTAAAAAAGCGGCTTTACGCGTCAGGAATAAACTAGTGACAAAACACTCCGTTCTCCACTTTTCGTCCGAAATCGAAACATTACATGCCGACTGGCAGAAGTTAACGCCGCGCTTCGACTTACCAGAATGTGGAAATGAAAAAAAAAATAAAATAATCATTCCCCTACGAAGGAATCAACCCTGACAGTGTACAGACTAACTGACGACACATAACTGAAAACTACTGGACGTAAATTTGTCTCATTGGTATATCTGCCTTAGAAAGCGTAAGGTATAAAAAAGGATCTTATATTTTAAAGTCTATATTGTAAAGAATACATTATTACATATTCTTGCTTTAAAATATTACAAACATCTTTTTACTGGCTTCTTATTTTAGAATATCAATATATTTTCGGTTGATCAAATTTAAAATAAATTTTGAGCCTCATTAATTATTTACCAACTGAAGTAATGATGAAAGACTAGCGTTCCGGCTTTTCCTATGGGACGCAATTATTGATGTTTGGGATATTTTTCTGACATTTTTTTTTATAAAATTAGTTTCACACTTCCCCGCATAGCTGGGTAGTCAGAGAAACCTAGAGTTAAGACACTCCGTTTCCCATTTTCCTCCCAAATTCAGTGAGCCATTGCTTATTGAGTGATGGAACTCAACGCTGAGTTGTATCTACTTACCATAGCTGAGAAAATGCAAATAGTTTAATTATACCTTTACATATAGAGAGAATCGAACTCACTATCCATTGCAATTAAGTTAAGATTTACCATGACTGCATTTTTTTTATTAGTAATTTCTTAATTTTTTTTAGCTTAGCACTGTAGCCTACACACATCAGCGTAGGCAGAGGGAACTTAGTGCTAAGACACTCCGTTCCTCACTTTCCGCCAATAAAGTTCCATTACACTAATATAATAAATATTATACTTAATATTCAATATAATATTCAAATATCATCCTCACCATTTGGATACTTGGCACTCTAGTACTGTGCGGTTTCGTATGAGTTTTCCTTACACATGTCACATTCCACAGGCGAATGACCTACCAGCAGTGTGTCCAGATCCATACGACATGGGCACCTTCAAAAAGCGCGTTTATTCCCACCTCCCAAAGACCGGCAACGCCCTTGTAGCTCCTCTGGTCTTACGCGGGGTCGTGGGCGTCGGTGTTCACCTACCATCAAGTGATCCGAATGCTCGTTTGCCTTGTCCTTCATATAAAAAAAGGTTTACATATAGAGGAAAAATAATTTACTTCTTTTTGTGAAAATTATATCTACGGTAGACCTAGAAAGAAATAGTAAATATTATATACTCTAACTAAATATATGTCATGCGTTTGACAGTCAGTTAGAACGCATGACTTTTATTTTTTCACAAAATGACGTACTCATTGCTAAGACTAAGATCAACAGAACCTTATGTTAAATTACCAAAAATAATTTAGCGACACTCTATTTTTTACTTTTCCGACCAAAAAATGTAACGCACAATTTTGTTGCGGCCGCCATTTTGGATTAACAACAATACAGATTATATAATTATAATTGTACTGTCATTAGAACCAAATTTAAACAAAAATAATATTGTTAACAAACTGCAATAATTTTTGGATTGTGTTAAACCTAAGTTATAAAACTTAACACTAACTAATTACCACAGCAAGTGTTTCTATTTGAAAAAAAAATAGCACTTTACCGTTGACTAAAATATTCAAAGTCACATCTAAACATTCTCTTTTATATTGTAAACTGAATACTACAGACAAACAAAGAAAGCAAAAATAAATTCAAACAAATAAGATATTTTTAACTCGTAAGCAAAGACTACTCTATTTAGATATTTCAAAGAAAATTTCCATTTTAGCTTTTCGACGGAATAAAAATCATTTTACAATACATTTAAGCTTGCCAAGGAAATACCTATCTACAAATGCTACAATTTATTTTTGTAAAATATACAACTTAGGATCTTTAGTAAAAAATAAAGCACTAAGGCTTTAATTTACTTTCTTTTGTGTTTTAAATATAAACATTGCCTCCAAGGAAAACCAAAGTAAATCTCGGTTATTGAATAACTTTTCAGTGTGAGAGCTCACTTCGTTGTCCGCTGTCCACCAGAATTCCAGATAGATAGATAGATAAACTCTTTATTTCTACACTAAATATTACATGCATTTTGTAGAAACTTAAAACTAAACATATAATGAAAAAAAACTGCCTTTTCACTAATAGTGATCTCTTCCAGGCAACCGACTTATTAGGATATAAAAACAAGAACGGGTATAGTGCATTAACAACATACATAGTAATAAACCTACACATATACATTACCTCGTAAAATACATACAATAAACATACATATAGAGATGACATACGAGATATTGCGTAGTGTAGAACTTAATAACGCTTTTTGTCTTGCCAGAACGGAGAAAAACATAAAATATAATATAATGATTCTTCCGGGTGGGAATCGAAATAACTAATCAGTCATGCGCTACTTAAGGCCTCAAATTACTTAATGATATTTATTTGTATCCAATAGTCATTAAAACTCCCCGCTTAGTGTTGTCTTGTCTTGATTTCGGTTGGAATGTGAATTGTCTTTCTCTCTTACTCTCCTATCTAAAAATCCACAATTTGTAAAAAAGATCTATCTGTATTTTTCCTTATGGTGAAGTGGAGTGCGTCTTGTGTGGCAGAAATCTTCCAACCATCTCAATCGGAATATGGATATGTTTGTGTTTTATACCCCCGCGGATCATTCCAGCAAAAATATGAGGCTTATGATAGCAATAGATATAAATTCTATAGACGGACTGTTAGTTTCAACGAAATCCAACGCCGTGTTTTTGTCTTATACGGCAAAAAATTTAAAATAACCCACACTCACTGGGTGTAGAATCAAAAACTACAGAACTATGCCACTGAACATTCAAAATTAAAGAAGTTAATAAATATTTTACACAATACAATAAAATATCTCATCTAATCATTTTAATTGAACGCCGTAGACTTGAAACTGGATGAAAATTCATCAAATGATTTGATTTAATTGACCCTTATTTGATATAAAATACTTTAATAAAACCTCCTTTCACACTAACAAGCTAAATTAATGAATAAACAAACAAACTACGTGTATAATTTAGTAAATAATACAATTAGTGTGAAATTCTCAATATTTTTCTGACAAGAACCTTTATTAATGGATGTTAAGAAAGTCATAATTTATAGAAGTTGGAGAAGCATTTTGTTAGTGTTTATTTTATTAACGACTCTTTGATTGTGGTTTTACGCTAAGTTTTAATCAATGATAACATTAAATTAAATACTTTATTTCTAAGGGAATAACTTTGCTAAAATATAAGTCGTGGGCCCGTCCGGAACATACGTCTATAATTAAATAAGTATTACAAATTAAAAACTATAACGAACATCATCTCTTATAAAAGTTAATAAGCAATACATGTGAAGATGATAAAACTTATATCTATATAAAAAAAATATCTTCACATTTTTTCTTACATAAAGGGGAAGTCTGAAAGGACCTATTATAAAGTCACACGGTTCTTTATTTTCTGCCAGACTTACCCATACTTTACGAGCCGAATTGCGGAACTCAACGCCGTGTTTTGTCTTATTAAAGCAAGAGGAATGGAAACAATGTTATTACAATTCCTCCAACTACTATAATATATTTCTTACACTTACCCGCAATATAGCTTGTGTAGACTTTAAATGACCCTTGTCACTGCTTTCATTTCTATCTTCCATATTTACGACTGCAAAACGTAGGTATAATATAAACCATTTTTTGTTTTTGTTATAATTTTGGAACATACTCTCTGTATAAGATCTTTTGTTTATTTGATTTTATATATTTTGAATACCTAACAACTATTTAACCGGTTTAATCGCGTATATTTTGGATTTTCGAAAATACTAACTGTAAACACGGACTACTGCAAAGTGTTCAAAACGTCGAGTTTTCTAAAAATATATTTACGAATAACAAAAATAAATGTGATTAATTTAATTAAAACATTATAGTTTTATTTCAAAACGTATTCTGTTACTACTCTCCTAAGCTAAGCTAATAATTTTCTGCTTTATACGCTCAATAATTTCAGCTGTGCGGTTTCTAACTATAAATTAATTTTATATTGCATTTATCACCAGTGCCCAATAAAGTCAGCTACATTACTTATTTATTTCAGAGCAAATCCGTATCAATACGTTAAATGATTGCCAATTAACGCTAATTGAGATTTCTGTGTGCTTATTACAACCCTTCATTACTTAAGTAAATAAAAAAGTGTTTGGATTTTTTGATTGAAAGATTTTTTTGGAATAATATTTGCATTTCCTGATGTAATCACATCCCTTTTTAAAAAAAAAAACAAATAAACATATTTTTGTAGTATATTTTATGTTTTGACATTTCTTCCATATAAACAGTTTTTTTTACTCACACTTACTTCCTGGAGTGCTTTATACTGGCGAGACAGCAATATGACTTAATAGTTAAAAAAAATAGTTGTATTATACATTTACACATACATTTTTTTTAATTCATTCATTTACTTTTATTTATTTATGTCCTCCTTACGTTAAAATGCTTGAGTGATATAAATAAATTTCAGTGCTTTCTTGAATAAAGGTATTAAAACAAGTGTCTTTATTAATTACTTTAGTAATATGAAATGGTGTCTCCATATCATTTACATTACGCGTAATTACATATTAACTTCCATCGTGAAACTTATTACCTTAACGACATGTCAATCCATTAAGAGGCACGCCATATTTAATGGTGGAGGTAAGCAATATCGATTTTCCGTATTTTAATAATAATTAAATTGTTCCCAGCCAGTTATTCGATTAAATTGAAGCTAATTATTTAATGTTATGTAAGATGTTCTTGTAATGTTTGGATTTCGGACGGAAAGTGGAAAAAGAACACTCCTTTTTGACACTATTCTCTCTCTCTCTGTGTCATATTTTGAGTCCCATTTGAAGAAGTGATTGTATTTATATTACTAGTAGCGGCCCACTCGCAGCTTTGCCGCGTGAACTACATAACTGTTCCGGTATATTACAACCCTTGGGGTGGATTTTTAAAAATAAAGTAGCCTTGGATTATCAACTATATTTATGCCAAATTTCATTACAATCGGTCAAGCGATTTGTCATAAAAACTTTCATCCTCTATTACAACCAGTTTGAGGTTGATTTTTAAAAAAATAAATAGCCTATGTTTGACCCTGGACAGACAAGCAAACAGACTTTCGCATTTATAATATAAGTATGGATTTTCAATTATCAGTTTTGGTTCGAACACAAAGTGCGGTTGAGTCCCGCCACTGAACATACATTGAGTCGATTTCAGGCGAAAAGTGAAAAAACCAAGTCCTTTGACACTACGTTCTTTCTGACTTCTCTTTGCGGGAAAAAAACGTGAAGCTGCTTTTTTAAGCCAAATGTAGAGATAATTTCACGCTCTACATACCACGCTCATATTCTTTGCTTAAATTAGACGGCGAGCGAAAATATTCGCATTATATACGTCCCATTTCTTTGTTAGAGAAAAATTATGCAAACTTCCTTGTATTTAACATAAACATGAATATGTATTTTGAAGATCATCTTGTAAAATTACGTCTGCAATAAGATGCTCTAACTACATAAATAAATTTTATATAAAATACATACTATTTTGAGTTTAATAATAAAGAAAAAATCATTTAATAATGATATATCTTTTGATAATATATCAATAGAACTATTGTTCCTGGATTATTCTTTAAATATTAGATATCGTCATTCTACCTGTGTCCACGGCCTACAGTAAAGTGTTCGAAACGTCGGGTATTCTCAAAATGTATTTTCGAACACTAAAAATTTACGCGGTTAATCCAATTAAAATAGCTTAATTTTATAATCGTTAAATGTTCAAATATTCGATTACATATGCATCCCTACTAAAATGGCAAATATTCTACGTCACCATTACAAAAAAGAAACAGATTATTAAAAATAATTAACCATTTATCATCACATAACATCTGAATGCATACAACATTCGCGACTTACTTATTTAATTACGGAAAAGCTTTCTATACCAATATTTTTTTCTGAAATTATTAAAGTATATATGTAGTTCAGTAAACATATCTTGAACAAGAGGTACATGGAATTAATTTCGTATACATTATTTGGCCATCGTGTCGTAGACAGACACCGTCTGTAAACGCGATGGTTGTGGCGGCGATCAATTCCCTGCAAAACAAAACGCGGCGTTGAGTTCCGCAACCTAATGGCTCTCTCTCAAGTTCAGACAGAAAACGGAGAATTCAGAGAGAAACCTAGTATATAACATACTAGGTTTCTGCCTAGTGCCTACCATATAACGGAATAAAATTTGAATTTAAAAAACAATATTTAGTAACAAAGCCCTAAAAGCATTCGCCCGTTAAATTTGTCACCGCGATTTATTTTATACCAAATTTTCTTTAGATCGTCGAAATCTTTTTAAAGCAAAGCTTACAATTCCTTTGCTCCTTTCTAGCTTTTCAGAAGTCTATAAAATATTAAACAGTACATTTGAATTCTTTGTAGATTTTGTATACCAGGAGTAGTGACCTAAATTTTTTAATTAAAAATAAGTAAGGCTCTAAATAAAATCGCCGGCGAAATATTTAACGTCTCATTAAAGCGCGTAATGTAAAAGGAAATTCACTCAATCTCGTTCTATAAAATAGTTAATTTGTTCATTTCAACATAAGCAAGGGATCAAAGAAAAGCAATTATACGTTTTAAGCATTGAATCCCTAATCCTTGATTATAATTTGTTGAGTAATTTTATTAAGTAAATTATAAATAACTCTCGTTGACAAAACAAAACAAAAATTTGAATAACAAAATTTAATAAAGTATGGAAATATACAAAAATATTATCAAAATATAATTCATTCAAGATGCCTTTAGAGATTTTTGTTTATTTTGATAGTTTAATCTGGTGGTATGAGCCCTTCAGCTATCATTTTGGCTCGTTTAGCCTCCTCCCTCGCACGTTTTTCAGCTTCTTTTCTCTCCTGTTCTTCTCTTTCCTCTTGAGCCTTCTTCATTGCCATTTCAGCTAAAGTTTTCTGGTCGAGTTTGAAGAAGTTGATTGGCTCCTTAGTATATCTCTCGTCTTTAGCATTCATGTTTTCTATGAACTTTTCATATTGTATGGTACCATCTTCAGGATTATAAAGTTTATCTTTTATCGCTAGTCGAAGAATGTCCACGAATTCAATGTCAGCTAATGGTTCTCCCCAGGTCATAAGTTCTTCACGTAGAACTTCTAAATCAGCAACACCAGTTTCTTCATCATCGTGGCCTAACGCTGCAAATGCTTTTGTCACCGCCAGCTCGAAATCGTCGCCCCAATTCATTTTGGCTTCGATCATAAACAGCCATTCATGGTATTCCACAGTATCTACTAAGTCATCCTCTAAGAACAACCTGAAGAGCTCCTTTATCTCAGCTCCTTTCGGATTAAATCCCAATTTTCTCAGCATTAACGGAATTAGCTCTATTTTAATCTGGCGAATAAGTGTTAACAATTAAAAAGTATCACAACTTTGAATTTTACAACTTAAGTACTTTTTCCGGTAGTCAGGGAGTGTTGAAAATCTCTGTTCTCCACTTCGAGACTTTGTGATCAAAATCGAGACTTTGTCTTGTCACTAGAGCGAATAAAATAACATAGTTTAGATAATCATTTCTCAATCACTAAATTTTACATTATATCATAAATTAATAAAATGTCTTCTTGGTGCAGTTAGGAAGTAGTTACATGATTGTACACACGGTGATTGTGGATTCGATTTAGCATTGAGTATCACCACCTAACACGTAATGTATAAATAATAAGCACTAGACAAAAAAAAGTCTTTTTTTTTGTTGGCCAGTCGTGCCGCAGAAGCACATGGTGTGACTGCCAACGTATCTGGTTGTCGGTTTGAACCCCACTGGAAGAATGGAAATATTCTATATTTACGTTTTTTCACTCTGATGTCCAGGCAAAGCGCGGCGTTTTAGTTACCTCACTTAACACACAATGCCTCCAGATTTCGGCGTAAAATGGAGAACGGAGTGTCTTAACACTAAGTTCTTCCTGCCTCTCTTATTGTGTTCAGAATACAGCGTGAAGCTAAGAAAAAATGTACAAACTTTTTCGATATTCTCTTCGTCGTGCGCTTTATACATCTCTTTGAATCTTGCCAAATCGTCAGCATTAAAGCAAGCCGGAGGAGGTGGAGGTTTCTTAGGTTTTGGAGGTGGACCAATTGGGGCCTTTGGGGGTGGTGGAGGCGCAGCTTTCCCTTTACCTTTTTTAGGCATATTTGTTTAAACTTATTAATTTATCAAACAAAACAATATAAAAAAATATAACTTTATTAAGGGCTTTTAACGCATTTCAATTTAATTTATAAACTTATAATGTACAAAGAAACTGTTATTTATGTTTATTTAACCACATTTGACAGTTCTCAATAATATAAAAAAAATCTATCTATATGAGAAAGATAAAGTAAAACCTTTTTATAAACACGTAAACTTTTTAAAATGGATAATGTCGTAACGCATAAAGTTGCTGACGAAACAGCTATTAATATTGTTACGAACTATTTCACCCGCTTTATGTTATATAATTATATATTTTTGCAAATGTAATATTTAAAAAAAATCCTGTGTCAGGTTAAAATATTAAGGTAAAACATATTTCATTATACCTTTATTTAAATCATTTAAAACATTTTAAATTACCTACTACATATTACCAACATACAAAAACAAACCAAAAAAAAAGCAAATATAAAAACTGAACCTAACATATTAAACCACCTTAAACAAGGTCCCTTGCATTTATAAATCCGAAAATCAGCTTCAAATATTCCGTTGAAGTAACAATCACATTAGAGCGACGCGTCAGACCACGAGGCCGGAGTCAAACAGACCGACTGGAAAATAGTGAGGCTGTTCCAACAAATCTAAACGTCCAGCTTACTATGAACCCTAATCAGTAAAAAGGTTTATGTATTGGCAGGGTCACGGAAACTGGGCTAGTTGGGATTGACGCGGTTCCTTAATTTGATTGCCGTGGACATAACATCTCATTTCGCTCGAGGTCAAAACGCAATTACAGAACGCTATTCTCGATTTGCTTGGTGAGTGAGTAAATCTATTTAGTCTTATAGGTATCATTGTAATCTATAAGTGTTTTAATTTTATTAAACAAAAAACTTTAAAGGTGATTTTCTTTTAATAAGGAAGCGTGGTAGTTTTTTTTTTAGCTCTACGCTTTATTCCTGACGGATACATTGAATTATTTTCGTAACTTTAGGTAGTTATAATGTATTCGATTAAAAATGATACTCTATTTTCAACTTCACGTGTGGAATAAATATGATTTACTCAAGTAAGGAAAGATTTTTTTTATGTAGAATAAAATAAACTAGAATAATGAACTATTAATACATTATATTGTTGAAGTAAGTAAAATCCAGATGTACAAAACTGTTTCTCCTAGTTTGACTCTATAAATCTTATATTATTTCCTGTGGGGAATATGAGGGAAAAAGTCTAAAGCCGAAGAAAGACAGCTTTTTAAATGTAGAATTTAGCTTATCCACAAAATGACTAAAAATCATAAAATGTCAAAAACAAAAAACCATTATAGTAAGTAGTTAAATATGTAGGTACTTCGTGTATTAATATTTCAAATCTTGATATGAGATTATATTTTAAAACTTTTGGTGTTTTCAAATCTCATTAATATTTACAACATTTTCATATAGATTACAAACTATAAAAAATACGATCATCAGACGACAAAAATATTAAAAAATCCACAGATAACAAGTAAGTGTCCCTTCATAAAGTTAAAAGCAATTTTTATGAAGAACATCTTCAAATGCCATTGCATCGTAAACTGACACTCCCAGACAAATGCACTTATAATCTAAGTCGCATAGTAAAAACTGGATTAAATATTACATAGTTATACATATATTTTAAAAAATCGTGTAGTATTTTATTATAATATTCTTTTTTCATGCTTTTTACCACAAGAGAACCTTGTCTGAGAACACACTATCCTCGACTTTCCGCCGAAATATTGTGCAAACTTTTGAAATATTGTGTGTCAACGGAACTCATCTCAGCGTTTTGTCTTTGGTATCAGAACAAAGAAATGTAAATCTAAACATTGCCTCGAGTGGGAATCGAACCCAATACTACCGCGTTTACAGTCTCACTGTCCCACTGCGCCACGACAGACTCTTACTCTACTTTTATTCATTCTATAAATTCATTATTTATTTATGTACTAATGGAGAAAAATATCCGTCTTAAGACATTCAAAAGCCCATGGGGATACGTAAATTTACAGCCCAATTGTAACGTAATAAATCAGAAGTCACAACTAATGACAGACTACGTTACAGTTGGCCATTGAGGGAACCCTTTGAAGACGGAACTATGAGTCCCCAGTGTGCCTTTATGGTGAAAACGGAATTAATACCCCCTGTCCATACAACAAAATAGAATTTTCATGTATTTCCACCATCATGCGAAACAAGGGAAAGCGGGGGAGGGATTTATTATTCAGGGATGTACGTACATGTATATAATATAATATATACTGATCTCAAAATAGAGGAATAAGCGTTTCCCAAATTCCGTTTACTAGAACCTCTTAACTGCGTTACCAGGATTTTTTGCCAATGATGTATAACTATATTTAATATTAGAAATGCTTTGGATAACAAGATAGCTTCAGTTTATTGCAAAAAACGATAGGCATCGTCATGCGACATGCTTCAAGTATTTTTGGATATATTATAAGTATACTTTTAAATATTCCTCCAAATAAAAGTTGAACCTACAGTCGTAACGTATAAAAAAATACGCTACAAGCCAATATGTAGGTAGGTAATGATCCGCTCGACTGATTCTTAGTTTCTATAAGTTACACTTTTTTTATTATTATGGTCTTAAATTATACCTAACGGGTATTATTTAAGTCCAAAATACATTTGCCATAAATAAATGATACCTATAACAAAGCATAACTTTTATAAGCACAAAGTTCTCTTCAGTACATTCTTTTAAGAATCAACAAATTCACTAAACTTATCGAAGGTAGAGTAATTTAGTTTGGTTCTGTGATATGATATGATATTATAAATTATATATTTTCTTTGATGAATCTAATATAAATGATTAATTAGAAAACGTACAAAAATTTGGACGCAGCAAGATTCAAACCCGCGATTTTTGGAAACCTGTCCAAGTGTTTTGACCACTAAGCCAAATCATCAAGATTTTATATTACTTCTAAAAATGTTTTTATATGTGTGTGAATAACACTTTAAAAATATTAAGTAATCATTTAAAATAATACGTAAATGATTACATACTTTGTTCAGTTACTTTAAACGTGATAATTGATAAAAAAGTATCATGATTCTCTATAAGCAAATTGTGGGTAAAATAAATTTACTTCGTGTTTTTTTTTTATCAATGGATCGTACATTACGAGGGGTAAATAGAATATTACAAATATTGAATATTACAAATTAAAAAATATTTTGATAATTAAATGTTCAAAAATTGACATGAACACAGATAAATAAACTTACAAACGCAGGCAACAATCGACATTTAATATTTTTAAGTTGGCAGCTCTACCTGACGCCAACTTTGACATTTTTCCGATGCCGCAAATCTTCCGTTTGCTGTTTGGGTGTGCGATATTTATAAAATCTTCATTTAATTAATAATAACTGAAAATATATACGTTATAAAAAATGGTTGCAAGAGTAGCCGGTGTTTTCGACGAGAAACTAACAGAAGCGATAGCGAACTCCAAAATACTCGTAGTCGGTGCCGGTGGTATAGGTTGTGAAATACTTAAGAACCTAGTTCTAACCGGCTTTCCACACATTGAAATAGTACGTTTAATCAACATAGAACTTTTAATTACACAATTTTGAGGCATATATAAAAATTACGTTCAATTTCCAGATCGACCTTGATACAATCGACGTAAGCAATTTGAATCGTCAGTTTTTGTTTCACAAGGAGCATGTAGGGAAATCTAAGGCGCAAGTGGCAAAGGATAGTGCTTTGAGCTTTAATCCTAATGTAAATATTATTGCGCATCATGACAGCGTTATAAGGTTAGTTAATTAATAGGTTATGAGTTTCACTAAAGGTAAACGCACTGTGTTCGACGTCACGAACAGTGACTGTTATGAATAAGTGTTAATTTCTGAAAAATGTGACATTTTTATGTGAAATATGTATATTTTAATTTACAGTGTTGACTCCAATTACATAAGAGAAACAGAAATGCTTAAGTTTAATTTATATTATTAAAATTCACTATTTATTATGTTTTTCTAGCAATGATTATGGAGTGAGCTACTTTAAACAATTTAATATTGTAATGAATGCATTGGACAACAGAGTTGCTCGTAACCATGTTAACAGAATGTGCTTAGCTGCTAATGTACCACTCATTGAAACTGGAACTGCTGGTTATGCTGGACAGGTGAGTCAGAATACTGAAATGTAAAAATAAATGTAGTACCTTACAAAAACAATAATAAGGAAACTTGAATCTTATTAGCTAACTGATAGTTGAGGCAATATACAAATTAAAATGTTTGAATTTTATTGACTATTGAATATTTCTTTAATTTTTTAGTTTCAACTCTTGCTGTCATGTAAATTAAAATTAGGAATTAAATGTTTGTAATTGAAATAATTTTTGTACAGAAAATGTGTATATGTTGTAAAATATTGTTTATGCCTTGTAGCATATTTTTCACCATATATAGCTATTTTCAAAGGATTATAAATATTTTGATATATTCTCTATACATTACGGCCTTATTCATAAAAAATGCTTATAGAACGCTTAAAACGTTCATTAGTTAAAACGCTCTATAAGCTTATGAAACGTTCCATAAAAATGCGTATTCATAACAGTACTATAAACCTACTATAACTAATATACTGTTTATAAGCTAAAATGTTGCCACTACGATGAAATTGGCAAGAAACTTTGTCAAACTTTGCAAATTGACCACAGATAATGTGTATAATTTTACTAAATTCGACTGATCATAGACATTATTAAGGATAAAAACCATATTTTGTTGTTTGTGGTGCGATAAGCTATTGACATTTGTTTACTAGTAGTACGTACGTGTTAATTTTATTTTAAATATTACTCCATTACTTACAAAATGGCATCGGAATCAAAAATTGTAGAGAGCAAGAAAAGGCAGAGAAGTGAGAATTGGTTGGAGGAGGATAAGGTTGGTTTTACTGATACAGTTAATTCGAACACGTAAGTTTTGTTTTGTAAACATTCATACGCATGTTATGTTTCAATGCTTATGCTTCTATTCCATAGATGATCTTGAAAGAATTGCTGAGGAAAAGTAATTGTGTAGTTATTTTATTAACACGGCACTTGTTCAGTTTTAACAATATGGCAATAACCCCTTGAAGGCTCAAGGTATTATAAAAATGTCAGCTAAGAAGCTCAGGGTATTATAAAAATGTCAGCTAAGAAGCTGATATTTATAGAAAAAAAAACAAATACTAAAAACAGTTGGTAGCTCACCACCTACTACAGAACCAGCAACTGGTGATGATATTTCAGTTTGGCTCCCTCATGAGTTCACAGTATACTCAAATTAATTTTACTCAGAGAAACAGGTATATATAAAAATACAAACATTTGGCCAATTAGTGTTTCATTTTGAATAAAGAAATATTTATGTAATTATTATCAATTCTTGTTTAAGAATAGAACAGAAAATAATATAAAAGAAGAAAAAAGTATGTGTAATATATTAATATTATGAAATAAACAGCAACACACAAATCTCACTCTGTCACCTATCTTATTTTAAATGATATTCATAAGTAATAAGACATGTTAAGTATAATTAATTGTGGTGAATGAAATATTAAATGAACGATAATACCACAATACCCAGAAAGTCATTTCAATTTTATTATTTTAGTCAATTTAGTTCAATTTTATTTTCAACAAATAATTTGATGGGAAGCGAGACAAAATTTATTTTCCATTATAATACATTAAATAGCTAATACTACCTAAAGAATGCTCAGCAAGGAAATCTGTTATATTCTTTTTAGATGGTACATCCAAGTACTAGCACTAGCACACAATCTTGGTAGATTAAAGAAATGTGTATGTTGAATGAACTTATCTTTATTTTTATTACTATAATATATTACTAAGTTAGATTCACTAAAATCATTCAGTACTATCTTATATCTACAAGCAATATTAAATTTGGATTAACAAACTTAAATTGAATTGAAATAAATAAAATGTGTTAAACTTTCAACAAAATAAGTTTTATTAATTTATAATACATACTTCTTCGGAAAACATATTAAAAAGAATAATAGATATATTACATTTTTGGTTACAGCATGACAATAAGCTCAAGAATAGCAGCAAATGTTTACAGAAAGGAGCTTCCTGAGATCCAGATGGCCGTAGAAAAGCAAAAATTAAAAATTTTAGAACAAAAATTAAATAATTCACTATTAAAGGAAGAATTACTCAAACGTAAATTATTGTATTACACATCTAAAGAATAAAATTTATAGAAATAAACTGTTTTTTATTAACCAAAATCTAACAAATTGAGGTCAGTCATGGTGCACGGGCACAAAGTGAACATGTAACAAGGCTACTAGTTGTGGGTTCGAGTCCTCACTCCAGGCAATAAAATGTTTACTTCAATTTATATTTTCATTTCTTTGCTCTGGTGTTGAGGGAAAGCTCGGCGTTAAACTTACTATTTTATAAAATTTTCTAACTAAAATGTCTCCTAGTTAAAACTTCACTTTATTAATAATATTGTCTAATTGCATGTTTCCATGGTCAATCTACGCACAAGGTTTATCATAAAAGCAGTATATTTATGAAAGCGGTAAAGCTTCCGAAACTCTTCGTCGTATAAGGAAAACGGGTCAACCCCTGCTTCTATACACTTTTCTTCGCTCCGAACTCTTCTCCATTATTGCTATCGTTTCCGAAGCATGTATGCTTTGTAAAGCTTTCATTTTAAATAAAAAAGTGGAAAATTGATACAAAGCAATAATTATTAGTGGATTGGATTAATAAGTTATGCAAATTCGATTAGCTAACATTGACGAGTCACTCACGTCAAATGTCATTTTCAATGATCAGCTGTTGAGAATCGGCCATTTTTTATCTTATAGTACCGCTATAGTAGGGTTCTGGCCACTATAACTTTAAAGTACGCTTATAGTACTGTTTAGCGCTAAAATGCTGTTATGAATACCATTTTTTGACGTTTCTCTTATAGTGAGCTTATAGAACACTTTAACTGTTTTATGAATAAGACCGTAAATATTTTGATGGAGTAAGTTTACTCAATTGTATCTATATACATATGTGCTTACAGCAACTTTTATTTAAATTATAATTTACATACTTATAATAAAAAAAATGCTTAGTAAAACATAAAAATCAGAAGATTGTGGTGCACAATGTGTGACTGTAAATGCAACAAACTCAGGTGAAGGAATAAAAATATTGTTTAAAAGTAAAAAATTTGAAAGTAGAACTTGAAGAGTTTCAGACTGAAAAAGTAATAGTAAAGCTGATATAGTGAGACAATGTTTATAAAAAATGACACTATAAGCTTGAAGGTAACCCCTGAAGTATGTTTTCTATAATTCATACTTATTTTTTATAGGTAGAACTAATAAAGAAGGGCCTCACTCAATGTTATGAATGTCAACCTAAAGCACCACAAAAGACATTTCCTGGTTGCACTATAAGAAATACACCTTCTGAGCCTATCCACTGCATAGTATGGGCAAAACACTTATTCAACCAGCTTTTTGGTGAAGAAGACCCTGACCAAGACGTCAGTCCTGATACAGCAGACCCTGAAGCAGCAGGAGAAGCTGGTTCCACAGCATTATCAACCGAAGGAACATCTGCTGGAAATGTGGAAAGAAAAAGTACTAGAGCCTGGGCAGCGGACACTAATTACGAACCAGAAAAATTGTTTTCTAAGTTGTTTAGTGATGATATCCGTTATTTGTTGTCTATGGAGAATCTGTGGAAGAAACGTCGTCCTCCCACGCCTTTGACGTGGGATAATTTACCTGGGAAGGATAATGCGCCGGGTCAGCACTCGGGGTTGCCAGATCAGAGGGTTTGGTCTGTTAATGAATGTGCACAGGTGAGTGTTTTGAAATTTATTTTTATTTTATTATTACTTTTAATAGCTATTGCCCATGGATAAATTTTCTGTTTATTTTTTAGATAAATTTGATCGATAAAAATCATAAAAACCTCTTTTAGTACTCAAATTTAAGTGTAACATTTTGATATTTATTTTGAAGAATTTGATACAATTTTTAAATATATCTATATTTTGATACAAGATAAAAAAGCTTAGAAGTGAAAATTATTTATTCAATGTAATCATTCCCCTGTGTGTGCCACAATTATCATTTTTTTTAGCATCACTCACTATCCCACACAGAGGGAACCTAGTGTTAAGTCACTCCATTCCCTACCTTTTGCCAAATTCAGAAAGCATCATGCTTGCTAAGTGGCAAAACTTAATGCCATGTTTGTAAATAATAATAATAATAATTAATTAATATTATCTTCTATAATTTATTACAGGTATTCGCCGCCAGTTGCAAAGCCTTACAAGCAGATCTCAAGAGTCGACCAGACGGTGATCATCTAGTGTGGGATAAAGATGAGAAGAGCGCCATGGACTTTGTGACGGCGTGTGCTAATATAAGAGCTCATATATTTAATATACAATTGAAATCTAGATTTGAAATTAAATGTAAGTATGTTTTTTAATTAAATTTTAGTAAATATATAATATATAATGTATAATAAATATTAGGAGACAGCAGTATTCCAACCCACACCTCTTGGAAATCTAAATTTAAATATTATAATGTCAAAAGATTTGAGATATTTTGTGTATACCTCCATACCTCCCAAAGTGAAAATAGATTTTCTATAGCAAACCATTTAATGATCGAAGATAGGTTTCAGGCTTACGAAAATACTACCTCTTAAAAATAAAATTGAGCAAAGTAAAATTTTTCAAACAAAAATATTCTAAAAACGTATTCAATTAAACAAAATAAACTACATATTCATTTAATTTATTGAATTTTAATTAAAATAAATCACTGTCTGATCAGTCTATAGTGTTGTCGTAGGTCGACTTTCTTTCACAAAAAATTGGTCTAATGTTTGTTGAACAGCATTTTTTTCACGTAAGATAAATTTCTTTGTAGCAATGGATATTCGTAGCTACCGCCTGGGACACTTTTAAACTACTTCCGCTGTCAGGATCGTTTTTAAAAAAAATCTCCATAGCTTCGTCAATAAAACGCATCACTTTTGAAATTTGTTTGGAGGTTGAATTTTGTTCTTTGGAGGTTTCTATTAAACGGTCACTGTCATCTTCTTCATTAGCAAAATGCAATTCTAGCTTGACGCTGTATCTCGCACACAGCAAGATAGGCAGAGGGAACCTAGTGTTAAGACACTCCGTTCTCCACGCACAGCCGAATTCGGAAGCATTGCGTGTTAAGTGGCGGAACTTAACGCCGCGCTTTGCCTCGACACCAGAGCGAAGAAAATTGAAATATTAAATATTTCCACTCCTCGAGTGGGAATCGAACCCACAGCCAGTCGTTTACAGTCACACGCGTGTGACACTGCGCCACGACTGGCCCCTATATGACGGAACTAAGATAACAATCTTAAGTACCAGAGCGAAAATAATTTAAATGAAAGTAAATCAACTACACACATTTAACCCACTTAGAATCGAACCCACATCTCCCTCCCTTATTAAAGTAACAATTATTTTGCACATATTTTAAGTGGCGTAACACAACGCCGCACTTTAATTTAGATACCACATCAAAAAAATGAAATCTATTCAACCTTACACATTCCACCCCCTCAGAATCAAACCCATAATACCTTCCCACATTAAAATAACAATTATTTTCACAATTTTCAGCGATGGCAGGCAATATAATACCAGCCATAGCGACAGCCAACGCAATAGTGGCAGGCTTAGCTGTGTTGAGAGCTCAGGCGGTGTTGAAGCAAGAGATAGAGAATTGTACCAGCGTTTACTTGAGGCCTAAGGTTAATCATCGCGGTCAGCTGTTTGTGCCTGAGAGAAGTGAGTCCATTTTGGATTTCTTATTAATTTTTTTGATACATTATTATTTGTATTGGTTTTATGCTGTATCCCAGTATGTAGTAGGGCAGAGGGAATGTGGTGTTAAGACAATCTGTTCCCCATTTTATACTGAATTCTGGAAGTGTTAAGTGGTGGAGTTAATGTGGTACTTTGCCTTAGTTACCAGAGTGAAGAAAATGGTATTATATTTCGACTCTTTAAGTGGAAATCGAACCCAGAACCAGTCGCGTTACAGTCACACTTAGTGCCCCTGCGACACGGCTAGCCCCATTTGCCCATTGGTCATAATAGATATATTATTCGTTATTATAGTTTCACGCTATATCCTGCAAACAGCAGGGTAGACAGAGGGAACCTAGTGTTAAGACACTCTGTTCCATATTTTTTGCCAAATTTTGGAGGTGTTAAGTGGTGGAACTTAACGCGATATTTCTATTTTCTTCGCTATTAACTATGGTAATAGGCTAGCTGCTCTCGCGAAATCTCGGGTGCCGTTTACATATTGAGCGAAGCGACCAAATTAAAAGCATTTATTTTTTCGACACGCGCAGTTCAATGTAGCCAAAATTTTGTCTCTATAGATTTTAATGGGAAGTCAGTTTTTTCGTTGATAATTCCGCAAGGGCATCAAAGTTTATTTTGTGAATTATCTCTATATTGGCATTAGTATACGTGCAAAATATCATAAAATTCTGATGTGTAGTTTTCGAGCCTATTCGTCACAAATAGTGCAAAAAAGTCTCCAGTAGAGCGCTCCGCTCGCTTTGTTCAATTAAATATTTCTACTCCTCGAGTGGGAATCGAACCCACAACCAGTCGTTTACAGTCACACGCTTGTGCCACTGGGCCACCACTGGCCACAAGTTTTATTTACCTTTAAGAAATTAAAAAAGACATTTCTAGTAAACGTATAAAAAATTTGAACGTAGCTGGACTTGAACCCGCGCCTGTTGGACACCTACTGCGTGGTCTATACGCGCGCTTTACTACCAGCAGCGTCGAAATTCTTATTCGCTCTATTTGCGGGTTCGAATCTCGCTGCGTTTGAATTTTATAAGTTTTCTAAAATATCTTTATCTTATTAAAGTACTTTAGAAAACGTATAAAAATTTGAACGTAGCGGAATTCGAACTCGCGCCTCCTCCTTTACATTCGACGATTCAAAAGGGCTTACAAAAGGCTATTTGAATATATATTTTGAATTTAATTGAATTGAAAACGGTCCAGGCACTCTGACTTTGATGAGCCATGCGTTCTACTACCAGCTGAGTCGAAATTCTTTTACGCTTTATTCGCGGGTTCGAATCCCGCTGCGTTCAAATTTTATACGTTTTCTAAAATATCTTTTTCTTACTCTTATTGACCGAAGCGAGCGGAGCACACTATAGGAGACTTTTATGAACACTTTGTGATGAATAGGCTTGAAAACTGCACGTCAGAAAAATGTATTTTTCATGTACTCTAAAGCTAACATAGAGATGGTTCTTAAAATAAATTTTTGAAAACTTTTCTTGTCCTTTAGGAATTATCACCAAGAAACTGATTTCCCATTGAAATCTATGGCGTAAAAAATTCGCGCTAAATGTTTTGGCTACAATGAACTGTGCATACCGAAATAAATGATTTTCATATGCTCGCTTCGTTCAATAACGTAAACGGTGCCCGAGATTTTGCGAGCGTGCCGAGTCGAAATTGAGGGTCTAGTTGCGCCCTTAGTATAATATGATTGACACATATTTATTCACATATATTTTTTTCTTTTAGCTCTCACCGCACCGAACCCCAAATGCTATGTATGTGCTCCCAAACCAGAAGTGGGTCTCACTTGTAACATCAAACAAATAACCTTAAAAGAACTAAACACAGCGTTCAAAGATGGCCTCAACATGCAAGCACCAGACGCTACAGTCGAGGGCAAAGGGCTAGTAGTCCTATCCTCCGAACCAGGGGAAACAGATCATAATAATGAGAAAACATTAGAAGAAATCGGCTTAAACGACGGTTGTGCCCTTCTAGTTGATGATTTCCTACAAAATTATGAAGTTAGAGTGCGTCTCCAGCAAGATGATCAAGAGAAATCATGGAAGTTAATAACTGACTCTGATGCTCCGATGCCAGCTCCTAAAGAAGATAAGGCAGCGAACGGTTCTAATGGATCTGAACCCAAACCTGGACCCTCGAGGCCAAAGGATGATAGTGACAGTGATATGGAGATAGTGGAGGAGGATGATGACCAACCTGTGCCCAAACCTAAACGCAGGCGCACTGAAGCAAGTGAAGTTATTGAGTTGTGCTAGTAAATGTAGATTGAAAGTGGTTTTAAGTAACTTTGTGATTTGTATTGGTTCTTTGTTTTTTTTTTTTTTTGCAAAATGGCATCGTGATCTGTCAGCTGTCATGTTGTGAAATTTTTATAATCTATGTTTTGGTAGATTATATAATGGTAAATTTCTTTTTCAATATATATCGACGCTAGGAAAGGTGTTTACTGTAAGTCTAGTAGCATACAATTTTACATTACATAGTTTTGAGCATGTTTACTGCGTTTCATAATTCAATGTACATAAAAAAACTGCAAAAGTTTTTATGGCTAAAATTAATCGAAATTGGTCCCAGAGCTAAAAATCTAGAAAAATTAATGGAATTTTTTTACTTGATTCCAAATATATAAATACTTTATCTAAAAAATATGTCATTAAAACAATGAGATTACAAATAAATATACTTTCTAGTGTCGATATTATGATTTATATATCTCATTTCAGCAATCAATTTCAATTTAAAGTTACATTAAATAAAATATGTACGTATTATATTAAAATAGACTGTTTTTGTATAATTATATTAATTACTTTAAAGAAAGCCTTTTGAAGTATTCCTTGCATGTTCTTTAATAATATAATCTTGGTATAGCAGAAATTTGCAAAAATCTCGATACAAAAATGCAAACAACAATAAGTTGTATAGAGCGTATAAGAATTTCGACGTAGCTGGACAGAATATATGGCTTAGTAGTTAAAGCACTTGGACGATTTCCAAGTGGCGCAGGTTCGAATCCGCTGCATTCAAATTTTAATACGTTTTCTCAAATTTTTTTTTAGTAAGTAAGTTTTGTATGTATTTAATGCAAAACTATATAGATTACAAATTTAAATATTGTTATTTAAATATAAGAATAATAATAAATGTATATCATAAGAAACGAAGAACACTGTCGTAATTTATAAGATTTTTTAAAAATATTTACTACATACTTTGAAACGTCAATAAAAAATATATGAAAGTAGTGGCTTTTTATTCTCTACAAGTGTGTGGAATTATAATGGAGTGTCTTGGCACTCTAGGTTCTCACTGCCTATTTTGCTATTATTTATATTTATTTTTTTCCATACTCATGGTAGGCAAAAAGAACCTAGTATCAAAACACTCCACTTTCCACCTAAAATCGAGACATTAAGTAGCGGAACTTAACGTCGCCTTTAGTCTTACCAGAGCAGTAGCAGTAAATGAAAATAAATTGCACATACATATATCTTACCTCAGAGTAAGAATCGAACCCACAAGCATTAACAGTCAGACGAAGGCCTCAACTCTCATTGTTAGTATACATTTTTGTTAAGTTTCTTGATAATTTACTCGTCATATTTTTTGTTCCTTTTACACCTTTAGGTTGGAGGTAAGATGCGAGGAAAATAAGCATATTAAATATAATAGTAAATATTTATTCTAAAAAATGCACAATTCTTAATATCTAACTAAATTTATACATTAAAATACAATAAAAATATTAGAAACTGAAGATTTAAGGAATATGTGTTCTAAAGAAAACAATTACATATAGGAGTTCTAATCAAAGCACAGGATCAAAATTTATGTGAAGCCTCATTAGTTTTTTCTGTTGTGTTTTCCTTAAAGCAGTCCTTGACTCGACTTTAAAGGAGCAAAGTAATGTAGATAATGAGATATTGTTTATTTTAAAATAGATCTATGACAATGTGTGATTGTCATGAAATTAATTTTTCGAGGTGCTAAACTTACTGTTAAAATATTGTTACAATATGAAAATAATATATTATTGTTAATATATTTTATTACAGAAGACTAAATTTTTGAAGAATCATTTTTAAACAATAATAAAGATAACAAAAATATGTAGGTTTTAATGTTCATATGAACATTTACATGGACTGACGACTAAAATCCAAAAATTTGGTATATCATCTTTATATTTTTAGAAGCCATAATAGCTTATTATTTTTAAAACTGAAAAGTTAGTAATAAATATAATATATGAATTTAAAACTGCATATATTCAAAAATAATGAAAATATTTTTAAACTGTAGTTTATTTTTTTAAATATGTATGTAATTTTTAGTTATCTTTTATTTGAATGGTAAAATCTTAAGTACACTTAATCATAATGACCAAACATTTAAAAAACAATTAGTAGAGTTAATTACGAACACACAAACTATTTCTATTTTTCTAAACAAATTTATAATGTTAATAAAAAAATATTTAACTTATTTATAAGTACTTAAGTAAAATATATTAAATGTTAATTATAAAATACTACTAACTAGTGTTACTAGAAAGTAGCTTCACAGTATTACCTGCACAGCAGGATATTGAGGGAACCTAGTGTCAAGATATTCTGTTCTATGCTTTATTTTTTAGAATGAAATCTTGACAATGTTGAGATTTCATAAAATTGCTAAAATTAAAAGATAAACATATATTTAAATACACTGCTCTATTTTCCTCTAATTTCACTTTCTATACTATCAATATTTTCAAAAATAGTTGAAAATGCTGAAAAAATGGATGCTAGACACACTGGAATATACAAATATTGATAAAAATCTTATTTTTTAGATACTTCATTAAATTACACAACTAGTAAATGTAATAAAATGCTAAAAGACGATTTACTTGAAATATATTGCATCATTAAGTATAATAATACCAAATATACACATATCAGTCGGTGGTTCTACGATAATTATTATAATAAGTAAATCTCAGCTTAATTTTCAGGTAGCATACCATATTCTATGAGGAATTTCTCAACATCAGTTGCAAAGAAATCATTTCCAAGTTCATTAGCCAACTGAACAAAATTACCAATGATTTGGCCGCCTTTATAAACTAGCAATGCAGGGACACCCTCAATTCTAAAATTACGGCTCAAACCAGTAACATCAGCAGCTATTCGGCAAAATTTAACTGCTGGATAATCTGAAGCTAGAATGCTTAAGCAACCGTCCATACTCTCACATGCTCTCACACCATTATTGTAGATATGTATTACAACTGTAATTTTTGTATCTTCTTTGTCGATAGCATTCAAAAATTCTTCCTGATTATTAAGAGTTATTAGCTTACCAAATTTAGGTGCTTTTTGTAATTGAGACATGAGTTCTTGCATTCTCTGCTGTTGGTACTTCATTAAAAAGCCTTCGTCTATCAATTCGTTTAATTCATCCTCTAGTTCATCCACCTCTTTGGCCTCTTCCTCTTCACGCGCAGTTTTCACTGTCAAAGTGAGCTTTTTAGCAAGAGCTACTCGTTCTTTGGCCAGTTCCTCGCGACTTTCCGCTTCTAATTGCTTAAATCGTCTCCAATCTTCAAGTACGCCTTTGGGACCAGTGTTGGTTGCTGAACCGTTCCAGTTGTTAACAGGTGGTAGCGATTCCGCTTGCGCAGAACTTGTTTTAAGACTGGCTGCTCCTTCCCCACCACTATGACTGTCTTCTTCATCAGAACCTTCATCTTCGCTACTACTACAATAATTTTGTAGCTTATTTCCCAGAATTTTATCTTCTAAGGTAGCCATTTTATAAATTTGAGATTAAATAAATGTAACTTATCTCATTAAGTACACAATCGATTTAATTTTTGCACGCAGTAATTTTTAATTCAAATATCAACAAATCGTGTTATACAATGTGTATTGTGTACACTATATTTTATTAAATTATATCTGTAATCTGTAATCTAGTATTATCTATTGAACCATCACATTTCACATTTGAATATTATCTATGAATAGCTGTTGTTATAATTAAAGACAATAAAATATTTTAAACAAATACATATTTCCATTAATTTATTTCCATATATAATAAAGTTAAAGTTATAAGTTTTATTTCTTTGTTTTTTTACTAAAATCAAAAATTTGTTTAAGTATATTTTGTATTCAGGTATATATTGTAACAATAAAGTGCTTGTTATTCACTATGTTTGTTATATGTATATCATTTTTTGAGCGTTTCATTGAATCTATCGCATTAAAAAAGACATTTAGCTTAATATGGTAATTAGTAGGTATTATATTGGTAAAATATTGCTTTGTCCTTAAAATTATTATGTTTATTAAGAAAATTTAAAAAATATTAAGCAAATCTGTATAGATTTTGCCGGTTGTATACCGGCCTGCAATATAATGCATCTGTGATATCAAATGTCAATGTCAATTCTATAAAACGACGCGGTTTTTGTTGGCGGCTTCTGTTTTAAGTAATATTGTAAAAGTAAGTATTCCCTATTTTATTGATAATGACATATTAATAAAAACAATACTTTATTACTTTATAACTTACAAAATTTCTTATTTACAGACAAAAACTAAAAATGGCAGCGGCTATGCCCATTAACCCCAAACCCTTCCTGAATAGCCTAACAGGAAAGTCTGTGCTTGTTAAGTTAAAATGGGGACATGAATATAAAGGTTTATTAGTCTCTGCAGACGGTTACATGAATTTACAATTAGCTAATACTGAAGAAATTGTTGATGGTTCATGTACAGGTTAGTTGATTTTTTCGTTCATATGCGATTAAAATACTGTATTTATACATATTCCTGCTTCATGTTTTTTAACACATAAAAATTTAGTCATAAAGAACCTTGTATTAAAACTTCGCTCTTCACTTTTCTTCCCGAATTCGGCATCTTGCATGATAAAAAGTGGTACTAACCGTCGCGCTTTGCCTTAAGATGTACCAGAGCGACAAATAGAAAATAATTTGAATATAATCATTCTCCCGAGTGGGAAACGAACCCACAACCAATCGTGTTTATGTATATGCTGCCAGACTGCCACAATGGACTAAACATGTCTATATATTCTTTGGAATTCATATAATATAAAAGACGATTGATTTTCTAACCGTTATCTTTCTAATAACAGGAAACCTAGGAGAAGTACTAATAAGATGTAACAATGTCTTATATGTAAGAGGAGCCGAGGAAGAAGATGAGGAGGGTGAAATGAAAGAATAACAGTAAAGGGCCATTTTGTATGAAACAAGAGTCAATGTTGGGCAAAAATTAATTGCATTTAACAATTAAATATTATCAATTGATCATTTGTTTGCGTCAAAATTACAATTAACCATTAATCCATTGTTAATTATGTTGTTTAATAACTAATTAATTTTCAGGTAATTGTGATTTTTATGCAAATTCTCCATAAACAAATAATGAATGGTCATATTTAATTATTAATTGCAATTGAATTTTGCCAATACTGACAATAGTAAAAACTCTGTCACCTCTTAAGTTAAGCGTCTATAAATTAAGATTTTCAATTCCAAACATGATGTGCATTATACTTAAGTTGGTTTTGTAACAAAGAATGTGATTTTTTCACTTAAATATAAGGTATAAGTATATGTTTACTGTATTTTATTACAAACTCCATTATATTAAAATTTAAAATAATTTTATTCCAAAATAAAAAAAATAAATTATTTCATAGCAAAGGTCCAAATTAGAAATATTCTAACTTGGACCTTTGCTAAGCATTTGTGCTTAAAATCTAGACTCAATGATACAATTTAGACATGCGCAAAACAGTGCGCCATGAAGTGATGTGATATGGCATCACATTTCGTGCCGCGTGATATCACATTTTAGCATTACTTTAAACATCACGCGTAATGTCGCGTAATGGCATTACACTAATATCACACATGGCAGCGCGTGATGTGATATTACTGAGATACTGATGACATGTAATATGAAATGTAGTAAGTAATACGGCATGCCCATCGCACCGCTATTTGTACAATGAACTAAAGTTGATTGAATAGTAGCTAACTCTTGATTTTTCGAAATGTCGTATGGTTTTACCATTATTTCAAACATAACACGCAATTGCACGTAATGCCATACATTACTATCACTCCTGCGGTATTGATATTTATATTAAAATTAGCTATCTAAACAGTAAAACAGTGTTTTACTTTTATATTGTACGGGATTATTACGTCCCTAACTATTTCGGAGGTTTCTTGGAGGTATAGTAATACACTTGTTGATGCTTCAGGTGGAATGATTTTATTTGAAAATTACACTGGTATACATACAAAAATGACAATTATAAATAACCAATAAACAATATTTACAGAAATTCGTCTCCAATAAAAACTTTCACATTATAACCAATGAAATTGGATTATAATGTGAGTTATAATTTAATTACTGATTTACCAATCGGAAGGGCTATATTAAAAATAAAAATCTTTAGTAAAATTATGCACAAATCAAAACATTGGCTTTTCTACCAATAGCAAGTGAGTATGTAAGAACAATGATTATTTCTTACGAATTGTACAAGAGGTGAGGGGCGCACCGTCACCGCGGGGGGTGCCATATAAATATGCGCCTGTCTGCGCCCATACAATTTCCCTCTCGAGCAGCCATTTAGTGCTTGCATTTCGCAGGGACTGAGTACCCTCTTCCCTCACCCCCCCGGTGTCGCTGTAAAGACCACAGGGTCAACAGCATTTCCACAATCAAAAAAAAAAAAAAAAAAAAACGTCCATACAAAACTCGGCGTATGTGCTCCTACGCTTTAGTAACCGCGCGCCTTCGGCTCGCGACGGTCATATGCTTCATGTTATGTATGAACGCTGCGTGTGGTAGGTAATGTAGGTCCCACAATATTATAAAAAAATAAGAATTACTTTTGATACCAATTCTGAATTTTATATAGGTACCGTAATACTGGTTTCATAGTACGGTAATAGTCGCAACAACATAAATTATACCGCGAGTATTTGTAGCTATCTCATGATTTTGCAAAAAAATATATATGAATTTATTAATTGTAGCATTCCGCAAATAAATAAACTAATTGTTATCATTTAACTGAGCGCTTTCTTGCTTTGCACTCTAAGAAATGTGCAGGCACAAATATAAACCTTATGTTTATAATAATACAGTTCTAAATAAACATTAAGCCACCCTCGTGAGCGAAGTGTCGCGTCACGACACGAGACGCACGTCATGTCGTCCTCTTCACACAGCGCACGATGCACGACGCTCGGCCGACAGCGGTCCGAGCAGTGTAATGTGATGTTTAGAAGTAATATGTGATGTTTAGTTCGGCCGCGTGATGTGTGCTGTTACAGTACGCCACAGAACACATTTACCCAAAAGGAAGAATGTCCACTTCATACAAAAAAGTGGGGGACAAAACTGAAACTAACGCCATCTATTATAGACCCACTGGAAACAAATATGTCGAATTCGGCGGCAAATTTCAAATATTTCAGCGGCAAATTTAAAAAATATTGGCGGCAAATTTCAAATTTGGTTTTAAAACATATTTTTTAATTTAAAAACCCGAATGATTCACTCTTTCAAAATCATGGAAATATTGATTTAAATACCAATACTTCCAAATGATTTTGAAAGAGTGAATCATTACAGGTTTTATAATAATAAAGAAATAAAATAAAACAAATAAGTGCTTTACAACATTTTTATTGCTAATACACATAGTTTATATATTTTTACAAGTAGTATTCCGATCTGGGGAATCGCTATTTATACAGTCAAACAGCTTGTCCATATTTGATACTATATCTGCAGTACCTGTGGCTTCCTAAAAATTACAAAAGATAATTAATAAAGGTCATTTTACAATTACTGACCTTACTGGAATTTACATGTTATTGTAAGATGAATAGCAATATTTACTTGGTTAAGCAATAACAATACAAACCTTGAGATATTCTAGCAAACATCTCTGCGGCAACCGAGTGGCTTAGCACTCGAGCAGCAAGATTCACTCTCAGTTTCTGTTTGGTGTTTGGACACATGTGGGATTGTTTTAATTTGGATGCGAGAACAAAATTTCCATCACTATTGATATATGTATGAAGAATTTTCAATATGTTCCCATTTGCCATAACCTGTAATGACATTTTATGCAAAAAAAATGTTTTTTTATGTCTTATTCAGATTTTATTAGATTAGAAACTCCTACTTTTAAGTGGGTTATAATTTTATTTACTAATTTGATTGAAACATAAAATGTTTATACCATTTGGTAGAAACATACAAATTTTTACCTACTTTTAATAATTAAAATAATAAAGTAAATACCTTTCTTACCTTTAAAGTAAATGCCTTTCTCATTGTTTGAAGGAATATTCGTATAAAATGTTATATTATATTTCTAAAGCATTTTAGCAAGTGAGATGGATTAAAAATTAGTACAACTACAGTAACAATAAAAGTAACAGGTTGCTCGCTTAACAAGCAAATCGGCCATTTGTAAATAACAATGTTGCCCTGCCCTATGAAGAGACAATGCTACTAAAATGTCTTGATTATTTTTAAATAAATCGTATACCATATCAGTTCAAAGCGCTTAGTTACTAAAATTCAATACTTATTTTTTATTATTATTTTTTATTTATAATGTATAGTCAAAGCTTAGCCCATCCTAAAAAATCATATACGTCTACTTAAAACTATATTTTAAAGAAACTACTAATTAGTAGTTTTTTTTTTAATATGGCAGTACCGAGTATTTTTCAATCCCCTGTAGGTATGTCGCCCAAGCCCCTAAGGAAGTCGACCGGGCCTGCAGTACGCGGTCGAGTGATATTACATGTAATACATCACTCGCATTACTTACACATGTCTAATACAATTGAAATAGCCATTTGTCTCAATTGCGAAACAAACTCAATATAACAATGAAGACAAAATTATTTCCCAAAGATCAGCTATTTATTTAAATAAAATAAAACATGCAATGCCTCTGAATACAACAACAATGTGGGGAATGGAGTGTCTTAACACTAGGGTGCCCCTGCCTACCCTGCTGTGTGCGGGATACTGCGTGAAGGTAGAAAAAAAACCAAATACTGTTTAATTTGTATATTATCATCAACAAATATTTACAGAAATCACAACATTTATGGTCACACATACAAGGCCTACATATATTTTTATTTCAATAATAAATGCTTTTATCATTCTTTTTATACTGTAATCTATAATGCAGGTTATTCAATTCAATTTCAATTACTCAATCAAAAAAATGATTTCTTTACATAAAGACAACTAAATTGTGCATGAAAAGTTCTTATACTTTTTTATTTTCAAATTATATAAAATGAATCTACTAAAACAAAAATACCTTAAGTAAATAAATAATATCAGTTGTATACTATGAATATCTTCGAACATTTCATTTATTAATAATATTTATAGTACGAGCATTTTATCTTGACCAGTCTAGACAACTGGCCAATGAGGAGTTGACGAGTGCGAAGTGACTGAGACTACACAAAACGCGTAATGGAATTACTATTATTTGTCTCTCGCGCCTTACGTAACATCTGTTGTAGCTAGAGATCCGAGTTTTCAAATTAAAATGTGCATACTATACCTGTTGCAAAGATTTTAAAAAAGTACATTTGCTTCTTTGAGTGATAGTTTAAAAAATGCTTCAAGTATTTTATAATAATTGTAAATTTAGTTTTTTGTTGGTTAAGAGATATTCACAGTTCACAGTTAATATATACATAAAGGCCATGATACAAAAACAATCATTCTTAACATTTAACATCAAAATAGTTATAAATTGATGCTTCTCACACATAGCTTGCTTTATCAAAATTAGAAAAAGTGTGATTATAATGAGCATTGCTTTACGAAATTCAAATCATATACATTTTTTTACAAATAATGTTAATTTGAATTTAATTTGAACTTCATCTCGATGAACAAAATTATTTTCCCATGTTTCTTAATTCTTTGTTGGAAATATAAAACAAAAAAACGCAGCTTAAATTGTACGTAGTGCTTTAATAAATAAATTTAAATATATTTCGTTTTGACAGAACATTCGAGAATTTTCAATTTAAAATAATATTTTTTTGATACAACAAAAATATGTTGTTTATGTGCAAAATAATATCAAAAAGACAAATTTACTGTAAATTGCCCAAAGAATATTACGTAGTTATTATAATAACATTTTCATTTACGACTTATACATATATGCAAAATACTGCAGTTTAAAATTAACAAATAAATGATTAATTTCACTATTTTTTCGGCTTGTAAATTGATTTTTAAATAATTTTAAACATCAACGCCATTTTGTTTCAATTACGCGACGCAACTAAATCTATAGACAGATAAAATATTCTACAAATTTTTAATTAAACTTTAATTTGAAACTTTCTACAAAAAGATTAATTGAATTCCAAAAAGTTTTAATTAAATGAAACTAGTTTCTTCTATTATATTCTAAACTTTTTATTTTTATTTACGGCATATTAAGGCAGCTGATAAAATTTATATTGCTTTCTAATCTCTATATTGTATAATATATTTTTTGTATTATATTTTTATAAATATACTAAATATTTGTAATGTAATTTATGTAGATATTTTTTAATGCTAGTCGAAAATAAAAATATAAATTCTCTTGTGAGGTACAGGATATGTACTGATTAAAAAATTGTTTTTTTTTTAAATATATCAAAAGCTGTTTGGTTGTGTCTGTAGTCAAAATTTTCTAGAAAGAAATTAAAAAAGCATTTTTAAATTCGATTAATATTATGAATAAATCATATATCAATATAAATTACTTATATTTAAAAAATATATTCGCTTATTAATTAAGAAGTAAAATTCTGAGCAACAAACGCTAATTCCAATCATTCGATACGTCAATAGTAAGAGAATATATCGAAAAACGTTATTAATCATTTAAATTCTTAAAGTTTATTTTATTTTGATATCACACAAATAGGTATAATGTTGGTTGTTATTGCAAAAATGATCTAAAATTAAGATTATGTGTAATAATCATGTGTTTTTTACACTATAGATGTAAATTTTTAAATAATTTATTACAAAAACTCAAGAGAAGCTATTTGGTTAGGTCGATCAAATACATATAACAAACAAAATCAATATTTTAAGTTTTAAATATTAACAAATAAATAATTTTATAAACATGAGGTATTAATAAAAAATAAAATTAATTAAAATATACTGTATTTTTAGATCATTTTTACATTAACAATAATTTTACAAAACCTAATAATAATAGGCGGTAATAGCTATGAATCTCTTGTCGAGATAGCTCTGCTCTATTTCTACTGAACCACCTACTTCCTTCGCTAAGGATAGAATCTGAAATAAAACACGTTATACTTATTAATAAGTAAAAATGGAAAATAAGATGAAAATGTATAAATATTTTTATTTAATATAGGTATGTTTAAAACAATAGAGACCATGGTGGAGTAGTGTAATGGCGTCTCTTTGTATATTCGTTGGTTGTCAGTTCGATTCCCATTCGGAGAAATAATGAAACTTAACGGTAAGAAATCAAAGCAGCTTCAGAAAGAGAAATTAGTAATAATTATCCACGTTTTGTCCAAAATTTATAACATTTTGTTATAAATAGCAGCAGTCTAAGTCGTGCTTTGTCTTGACTGACCTGTCCTGTGAAATGACATATAATGATTTCCTCGAGTGAAAATTGAACCCATAATCAAGCGTTAACGTTAGCGTCGAAAGCTGCGGCAAATGCTATCACAGCCCCTGACGGTAAGAAATTGATAAAAATTGTGTCTGCGTTTTATGTACAAGATTTCAAACAAAGTGGCGCAGTGGCACGAACGTGTGACTGTAAACGACTGGTTGTGGGTTCGATTCCCACTCGAGGAGGGGAAATATTTAATATTTCCAAATTCTTCGCTCTGGTATCAAGGCAAAGCGCGGCGTTCTTGTCTTAAATGTAATCATTACTTGTAGTAAGTGGTACTCGAACCCACAACCATCGTTTTACAGTCAGACGCCGTCCCACTGTGCCACGACGGCCTAGACATTATAATTAATTAAATAAAAATAACATATAATATAGAATATAATATATTATTATTATTACCTGATCCGTCCTTGTGTTTCTCGGTAAATACAAAGCTATGTTGGAGTTAACTTGTCGAGCGACTCTCATTAGTTCTGAGGCGGGTTTAGGTTCTAACATTGTTTCTATATCATATTCGAAATTCTGGAATAAAAATGTATATCATTTTCTGTAGATTTTTACTAACTTACTACATTTTTTTTTTTTAGCTTCACGCTGTATCCCGCACACAGCAGGGTAGGCAGACGGAACCTAGTGTTAAGACACTCCGTTCCCCACGCCCCGCCAAATTCAGAGGCGTTGCGTGTTAAGTGGCGGAACTTAACGCCGCGCTTTACCTCGGCACCAGAGCGAAGAAAATGGAAATATTAAATATTTCCACTCCTCGAGTGGGAATCGAACCCACAACCAGTCGTTTACAGTCACACGCTTGTGCCACTGGGCCACGACTGGCCACTAACTTACTACTAAAGTTTCATTATAATTACAACTGTTTGCGGGTTCGATTCCCAATGGGCGGAATGAAAATAATTATTTAATTACTTTCATTTCTCCTCTTACATGAAAATGACAAAACGCAAGATATCCTGAATTTGGGTGGGAAGTGGAGAAAGGAGTATCTGATACAGAACAGACAGATTTTCGCATTTATAATATAATTATGTGGCCAGTCGTGGCCCAGTGGCACAAGCGTGTGACTGTAAACGACTGGTTGTGGGTTCGATTCCCACTCGAGGAGTGGAAATTATATTTCCATTTTCTTCGCTCTGGTATCGAGGTAAAGCGCGGCGTTAAGTTCCGCCACTTAACACGCAAGCCTCCGAATTCGGCGGAAAGTGGGGAACGGAGTGTCTTAACACTAGGTTCCTTCTGCCTACCCTGCTGTGTGCGGGATATAGCGTGAAGCTATTTTTTTAAGCTATAATATAATTATTGATTAAATATAATCCTACCTCAGAATACTTAGGTCCTCCCCAAGGCGGGCTCAGGAACACCATATCAGCCACAAGAGTGGGCGCGAGGAGGAAGAAGTCACCAACTATGAACTCTATTCTCTCCGCCACTCCGTACACTGTCGCGTTGTGTTTGGCCATCTCTATTTTATTGGGATCTATGTCTATTGCTATTACTGTAATAAAAAAAGTTAATAATTATTATTTTAATGTAATTATTGGCGTGGTAGTAAGGTGGATATAGTTTGATAGCATTTTTTTCATATATTATAGGTATTAGTAGAGTAGGTAGGTAGGTGGGGCCCAGTGGCACAAGCGTGTGACTGTAAACAACTGGTTGTGGGTTCGATTCCCACTCGAGGAGTGGAAATATTTAATATTTCCATTTTTTCGCTCTGGAACCCACAACCAATCGTGGAGACAATCAGACGCCACGACGACCTCTGCCCTTCATACAAACTATTCTTGTAATAATTAAAAACTTGAAATTCCTTGGAAATATTAATAAAAACAGATCTTTTGGTACTAGACACTAGTGTCCTATGTCAATTCTGTACACAACGGGAATCACGTCTCTTGGCCAAATTTAATATTTTTCCTCAAAAAAATATCTTTCCATTACCTAAGTTAGTGAAACACTTAATAATGTCAAAAAATTAAGATAAAGCTAAAAACTGTTAATTTAAACAAAAAAAAGCCTTTCGAAATACCTTTTTTCGATGTAAACGCGAACTGTATAGTATTCCCGCCGGCGCCGCAAAACGCGTCTACAACAGTGTCGTAAGTGTACTTGGTGGCGATGTGCCGCGCCACGCTCTCCGGCGTCACGCTGAACCACGACTCTCTGTCTAGGAGGATGCCGGAGTCGAACCTGGGACGTTACGTTTTGTTACAAAAATATGTCAAAATATTCTCTATATTTGCTAAAAATGCTTTAAAAATTGAGGCCATTGCGGTTCAGTGGAAGAGTTCGAGTACAAACGTTATAGTTGTGGGTTCGATTTCCACTCGAAGAAATAATTACATAAATAGGTCCTCTCTAACTACCCTGCTATATGGGAAAGTGTGAATCTGCTTTTATTAAGATCGTGGGTTCAAATCTCACTTCACTTTACGTATGAATTCGAAAATTGTGTGTGGTGGAACTCAACGCCGCGCTCTCTATTAGCTACCAAAGCAGAGAAATAAAAATAATTCAAATATAACCATTCCTCCGACAGAGAATCAAACCCACAACCAACCATATTTACAAAAAAACACACTCACTGCGCTACAACAGTATTAAAAATAAATATAAAACAAAATATAAATCATAAATTACCTATGAAACAGGGAATGGCGTTTTTTCCAATATTTGTACATTTTAGTGTCTCCCTTTAGGTCCTCTGGCATGTCTGATAAGTCGTATTCTTCTATACGAGAATGCCTTTTGGCTCGACGCCTTCTTTTTGTTTGATCTGTTTTATAAATAAATATTTTTTTAAATAAAGTATGTAAATAAAAGACGTTGCGCGTAGGATCTGCACGCTAAAGTGGAATTGGGCCGGCCATGTCTCCAGACATGTGCTAGAATGGAGACCGCGGCTAGGCAAGCGTAATGTAGGGCGCCCTGCAGCGCATGGATGCGAGATGCCCAGGCGCTCTATGAGGGAGGCCTACATTCAACAGTGGATGGCAAAAGGCTGAACAATACAATAAATAAAATAAGATAAAATATTTGTCTTATAGTTATATTTTTCCTAGTATTTGCTATCTATTATGTAAAATTATTTTATTAATTAGTATATTGGCATGAGATCCATAAAAGATTGCTACTTCGTTAAATATTTTCTATATTATTCAAAATAATAATTTAAATATTTTTTTGCGTTATTTAAAGTCAAATTACCATTTTTCAAGTGTTATTCACAAACTTAAGAAATTGACTTTTTAAAAATCTCATAAAAATCTGAATACGGGATTCGAACCCGCGCTTCTTATATACCGCCCGCGTGTACCATGCGTTCTACATCCGGTAACGTGGAAATTAATTTGTATTGAGTAATTAATACAACAAAAACAAGTTGTAATTTCCTAATAACACTTGCAAAATGTAAAAATATTAAAGAAATAGCATTCTCTCTTGCCAAACGATTGTTCGTAGAATAATCTTTGGGTAGCAGAAATTTGTAAAAATCTCTCTTTAGAGATGCTAACAACAAAAATAAATTGCGTGTCAAGAAGAGTGTTAAAATATTATATTTTTTACATTTAATAATTAATAGATAAGTTTCACTCTGTATTTCGACGAATTCTGGAGACATTGCGTGTTAAGTGTCGCCACTTAATGCTGCGCTTTGCCTCGACACCAGAGCGAAGAAAATAGAAATATTAAATATTTCAATTCTTCGAGTGGGAATCGAACCCACATCCAGTCGCGTTTACAATCACACTATGTGCCCACAAGCACTTATGTAGCCTCAAGGTAGATAAGTGAGGCAATAAAAACGTATTAAAAAACATAACTAACTTGTGCTTTCAATAGTACATTCAACAGTATCTTCTTCACCAACAACTTCACTATTTACAGCATCTTCTAAAGGTAATTCAATTTCTTTTAATTCTTCTTTGGTTTCCTCTTCTTTCTCTTCTTGATTTGCTTTATCTTCTTCGTTCTCTTCTGCATTGTCTATAGTAGGTTCAGTGTTCTTTTCAACATCTGATTGTATTTCTGGGCCATCGTCGTCAGTTAGCATTTCATCGTCTTGTGATCCTTGACTCTTTAATGAAATAAATTTAATTTTAATTATTATTGATTAAAGGCCATTGTGGTACAGTGGGACAGTGACTGTAAACGAGATGGGTTGTGGGTTCGTTCCTCTATTGGGAGAATGTTTATTTTTAAATTATCTCCATTTCTTTTCTCTGGTAAGACAAAATTGGGGGTCGAGTTCCGTTACTCTGATATGCAAGGTTAAAATGTCGGATTAAGCTAAGGATAAAAAAAAAAAATAAACGTGTAAATAATTGACAAATACCGGGACTCGAACGTGCGCCTTATGTTCACTGTCTCTGACCGTTAAGAGATACGTTCTGTATCTACTTTATTTTCTAACTTTTTTTTATTATAACAGTACCTCTGTAGAGATTAATGCAAATTTCTGATAATCAAAAATTATTGCAACAAACAATCGTTTCGCAAGAGGGAACCTATAAAAAGAGCATATATAACTTACGACGTAGGTGTGTAGGATGTAGAAAATAAGAGGCACGGGTTCGAAAGGCGCGGGTTCGAGTCCAACTACATCCCAAATTACCACGTTTTTTAAGTTTTCTAAAAATATTTTACATTTAAGGTAGAAAAATTGTTCTTATATATTTTTTGTTCTTTCAAACCCAATTAAACATTCGCAGATACAAAATACCTAGATTAATTTCTCATAATTTAATTACAAAATACCTAGATGAATTTCCCAACACAGTCTTTTTTTTTATTGAATAAAGGAGACAAACGAGCAGAAGGACCACCTGATGGTAAGTGCTTACCTTCGCCCATAGACATCCACAACACTATAGGGGTTGTGGATGCGTTGCCGACCTTGGGGGTGGGAAGCAAGGAGATAGGATGGGAATGGTGTGAATAGGGAGAGCTGGCTTACATGCCATCGAACCGGAACACATCATCAGATATTTGGCGGTTCGTCTTTGACATGCTAGTGGTCGCGAGCCAGTCGGAGTACAAATCTCCTACCACCAAGCTACTGGGTTACCCGCCTTTTACGGGACGCTATCCCCCAGCTGCGGAGGGGAATTGTATTCTTAACCCGTCCCCCCACGGGTTAAATAAACAGTTTTTTTTTATTATGAGAAAAAATTTAAAAACACATACCTGATCCATTTGATAAGGGTTGCCAGAATCATCAAAATAAGTTTTCTTAGAAACAAGATTCCTCTTATATCTCGGCGGTCGCAGTCTTGCCAACCGTTTTCTATAAATCAATTGACCTTTGGGCAAATTAGCTGAATCAAATGCAAAACCCATTATTTGAAATGTCGAATTAATTTTCTCTGCCACTATTTCTTCATTATCTTCTTCGTGACTGCAAAAAAAATGTAATTATAACAAAAGAAATTAAAAATTAAAATTTTGATGACTTTTAATTACCTTCGTTTCAACGTTATAGGTTTATCCTCAGGTGGTTCTTCATCGCCATCGTCATAACTATATTTAGAACTAGGTATATTAAGTTCTTTATTATGCACATTAGCTTCATTATTTTTACCTGTATTATCTACTACAACAGTATCATTTTCTGCTTGTTTATTTTCACTACCATCACCAGCATCAACAACCTCATCGAATTCCTTTTCCTTAAGTAAATTTTGTAAAAGAACACCCACTGAAGTTATTATACGATTGTTTGCGTTCTTAGTCTTTCTTTTAGGCTTGGTTACTTTCTCTTCTAGCTGTATTTTGTCTATTTTCGTCTGTACCTCAATAACAGAAGGCAGTTCTTGAGAATTACCTTCGCTGTTCTCACATTCAACGTCTAAACACTTCAATTCTTCTACTTTAGTCTCTTGAACTACAGCAATTGGCGATATTCTTATATTTTTCGCTTGATGACATTCAATAAAATTCGCGTAATGCAAAGCGTATTGTTCACCAAAATGCTTCTTCCATAAAAACTGCCAATACTGCTCTGTATCTAATTCTTCTGATGGTAATTGTCCTGGACTTTCTTCTATATTAATTATTCTAGTTTGATCGTTAAACTGGTCGTCAGATGTTGAAGACGATACGCTATAGTCATCAGTAGGTGTAGAATCTGACGTAACATGACTTGAAGTTATATTATAGCTGGAAAGAGTCATTTTAGTCACGTTAGTCATTGAATCGGTGCCTGGCAATGTTTTAGGGCTCACAATTCTATCGTGTTCAGAACAAGATCTTCGTCTGTGAACTGGAAGCCAAGATTCATCTCTATCATTTGTTTTATCATTATTCTTCTCATATTTGTCATCTAAATTCTGCTCCTTACGTCCCTTTTTGTAAGGATTGACTTTGGAATCGTATGAAAATTTCCTTTCTCTTATACCTTCCTCTTCGTTTTGATTAGTATTAGATTCTATATCACATATAGGTTCAGCGGAGTGCTGTTTTGGCAGACTACTATCATCTGAAGCTAAACAGGTTTCATTTAAATATGAAGGGTTAATATAGTCACTATATTTCTTAATCCAGGAAGCCCAAATAATTCTCTCGCCATTGAGAGCCCAGAACTGTTCCCAAGTGTCTTCAGATAAGTAATTCTCATTAACATCGACATCTCCTAAGAAATCTTGTTCCATTTTTTCAATTTTGTCAAGCGTTGTATAGTCAGAATGAGTGTCTTGATATGTGAGGTCAGCGCCACTATCGCTGGGTTGGAGAGCATGGGAGGTAAAGCCATGGATTTGTGTGGGATCAAGTTCGTCAGTTGAGCAATAGTTGTCAGTATGTGATGCGCTACAATAACAACTTGCGCCTTCATCTTTCTGTGAATATAGTGAATATTTCTATTATAATTGGTTTTCAAGAATTTTTTTTGTTAAGTGTAAAATATGGAGTATATAATTTGATGTTTACAGTAATTATTTTATTTTGTAACCAAATAATTTTATTTTATTTAAAATAAAAATTTATCATGGTTCACTAAGGTTAATGCTGCAGATGTGAGAAAGATCAGCAAAAGAAACTCAACTAGCTTCCTTTATCTCAAAGTGAATTAATAATTATTTATTAGTGACAATGATACTTTTGAAATAGACTGGAGCAAACATTTTATTTCCAAGGAGTGATATTTACAATATTTAATAGTCATAAATTAACAACTATGTTTTTATACTTTTAAACATTTTTAAAGTGTTATTTACAAACTTAGGAAAATTGAGAAAGCATATAAAAATTTTGTTTCTAAATGCTTTCTAAATGTCTTTAACAACTATGTTGTTTACTTAAGTATATTTAATCTGTACATTAGTGATGGGTACTTGAAGGTTTCTTCGTCAACGAAACATTGATTTGTGTTTGTCAACTAGTTGACCAATTAGTTGATCAACTAGTCAATTTCGTTAATAAGTTAATGTGTTTCAGCGTCAACTTGCATCAACTAACATTAATATACTCAAAATTAAAAATAACAAAACTTTGAATTTGGTTCCTCATATAATAACAGTTGACAAACAATGTTAATACAAACAATGTTGATAAAATTAATTAGTTTATTTGTATACAGTTAACATTGACAATAGTGTAAGGAATTCAATGGTTGATTTAACGCTTGTTACTACTGTACACCAGTAAATTAAATGCATAGACAGTTGATATATTTTTATAAAATAACTGTCTCAATAATACTAGATAAAGAACCAATATAAATATTTAAAATAAATAAATAAAAGGAATACAAAAGTATTATTTTATTATGTAGATTGTCTTGGAATTAATCTGAGTTTCAATGCAATGCAATAAAAATCTTGTATTGTCATGAGGCACATGTGCAAAATTTTCAGCAAAGTAAGAAGAGACAAAAACAGGTAACATATAGGTAAAGACAATATAATATAATTCAATAAAATCTTAAGTATCTTACCTCACACTTAACTTTGTATGAAGTGTCCAAAGAAAAATGCACATGAGAGTGGTCATCAACTTCTTGTGAATGTGAATCTGCTACAACTTCAGCATCACTCTCACTGCCATATTCTTTTTCTGCATAGTATGTTCGAACTCCATCCCTAAAAATTAAAGTACTTTTATAATTTGTAATTTAATTATTATTCAAGTCAAATATAACCTGAGATCTAAGAAAAAGCTTTCTTTAGAAATGCTATATCATATATGTTAATTTAATATTGTCTGTTAAAAGATAAGATAATGTCGAAAAACTGTCATATATAGCAAATAATGTAAATTTTCATTTTTAAGGTTTGTGTTATTGTTATATTGTTTTTGTAGTAAAAAGGTTAGTATTGATTTTAATGTGTTGAAGCACTTAACCCAGTTTCAAAATTGACCTTATAAAAGCTCGGCTACATAAGCAATAAACATAATTCTCGTCGTAGGACTCCTCTTCTTCATCAAAGAAGAAATGGAATTCTGCTAAGGGTTCCCAACGATGGTAATGATCATAATACTCGGACATCATTACTGAAACACATAAGAGATGACTGTAATAAGTATCTGAATTCATTTTATTATCACATATTATCAATATTGTCACAAAATTAATATAAACCTTCACTAGCAAATTGAAATTTCCCAAAACCTAAACTACTTCTAGCATCTAGCTGTCTAGCTGTCTACTGAATTTGACAGATTAGCACTTATATACTGACATTTGTGAATAGTGATTTATTTAGCAGATACTTAACATATCTGCTCGTTGAGTTGGCTAAACTGATTTTAAAAAGTGTGCAGTAATAATTGATATGATATCAATTTAATTATTACTTATTTCATAAATATTTCTAAAAGAATTCTTAACATGTGCATTACTTGGCTTCTTACATATAAACATTTAAAATAACTTTTACCGTTATTTATTACCGTATCCATACTTTCATACTATTATTATACATACGGAAATTTGTCTGTCTGTCAAGTATGTCTAGATAAAATTGGGAACGAAAGTACTAAAGACCTATAGTTGTGTAGCTCACACGAGCGCAGCGCGAGTGCAAGCTTGTCTTGATTGTCTCGTCAAAAATTTAAATATATCATAACATTTTTAAATTTTCTTTATTTTAAAATATCTATTTTCTTTATTCTAAGGTACATTTGTTGTGATTCAGTAGATTATATCTTATTTTACTTCCTTTTTCAGATATGCTATTGTAATTTATATGAGTATCTAGTGCTAGTGAGATTATCTGTGTATTTCTATTTGTTTGTTTTATCCTTGAACAAATGTCATATCACATGTGAATTTGACATTTACGTCACGTTTTCATGTTTTCAACCACGTTTATTTCCTACATTTTATAACTTCGCAATTCTTATACAAATTCTAATAGTGTGTCAAAATGGGAAAGAAAAATAAAGAGTCACTTGGGCGCGCCTTAATAAAAGACCGATACTCAAAAAATAGACATCGCCGACATGTCGAAGACAATACGATGGTAAGATACCCTTAAAATGAATCTTTAAAGTAATAAAGTATCTATTAGGGTAATCGATCTGATCTGACTGACTGACTGATCAAATAAATATTTTAAATTATTTATCGGCTGTAAAAAATATTTAAGAGTGATAATTTAAATATTGTAGTACATACCTACATCCATATCATAAACATATTATTTTTATTTTTTTTCAGCTCCACACCACTGAAGTCAATGATGGATACGAATGGGGCAGACTTAATTTGCAATCAGTTACAGCTGAATCTTCTCTACAAGAGTTTCTTTCCACAGCTGAGTTGGCTAATAGAGAGTTTGTAGCAGAAAAAATGAATGTCAAATATGTTAAATCAGCACCCAGCGCCGTTGAAATTGCTACCTCACAACCAGATTTTGATGAGCCCCTTACAGTTCCACGCAGGTATTTATATATTTATTATCATTTTGCAATATTATGCAAATAAAACAAATAGTCAGTGAATAATGAAGATCAAATTTTTACTTATTAATTACTTTAATTAAATTTATTTAAATTAAAATTATGAATAATCTATACTAAATGCATATAAGACTAATGTATTTGATTTTTCACTGCATTAAGCCCACACATTTTTACATCATTTCTTATCACATTTGAGCACCTATTTGACAGACAATTATTATTTAAAATAAGCATTCTGCCATAACCCTATTTTGTTTAATTAATTAAAATAATTAATTTTATTTAAATAAAATAATTAATAAGTAAAAAGTATAAAATCATAAACCTTCAATTTTCAGACCATCATGGAAGCCTGGTATAACACCAGAAGAACAATTAATAAGAGAAAGGGATGCATTTCTTGACTGGCGTAGACATTTGAATGAGCTTCAAACAAAACTTGGTGCCGCTGTGACTCCTTATGAGAGGAATTTAGAACTGTGGAAACAATTATGGAGGACATTAGAGAAATCAGATATTGTTTTAATTCTTTTGGATGCCAGAAATCCACTATTGTTTAGGTAAAAGTAAACTTATTTACATTGAATAATGTTAAAAATAATTGTTTTTTCAATAATTGTAAGTGTTTGAACATTTTCAAATGTTATGCGAATACTTTTAAACTAGCAAAAACTTTTTTAGAATCAAATGTAACCGCTAACACAGTTAGAAAACTTGCATGACTCCTAAGAAGTTTGTAGATGAATTTTATTATGTCCAACTTTTTATGTTTTCATTATATTAAAAATGCTATGAATTATATGAAAGTTACTATCATATTTTTCTTTATTATATATTTCTTATTTTTTTATTAACCACAATATTAAATTTCAGATGTGCAGACCTAGAAAGATATGCTGCTGAACAAAAATGCAAATGTATCCTCTTACTAAACAAAGCTGATCTCACCACTGAATATGGCCGCAAGTGCTGGGCGGAGTATTTTGATAATGAGGTAAGGTGATTTTCACTATTAAAGAAATCTTTATTTTTAATGCAAATTTGAAAGGATGGATGCAATTTCTAGGAAAATGTAGAATTTTTTGTCATTCAATGACCCAAATAAACTTTTAGTGTAAAATTATAAAAGTTTTATTCTTATATTACATAGAGACCTGTTAGATTTAATGACTACTGTTTATTGCAATGATAAAAATTATCTCTGATTAACATAAGTGGCATGACTAATTAATAAGTTTTATTTACTAATAATATTTATAAAAATTGCTGATTGTCATGGAGATTTAAAAATAAATAATTATTTTTAAATTTCTACATTACATATTTATTTGAAGCCATAAATTAAAAATTAACATTCAACTTTTCCATCTTTAAGTACTAATATACGCAAAATCTGTTCCAGAACATTTCAATAATTTTCTTTTCTGCCGCAAAAAGTACAAAAGAAAGAAAAATATCAGAAGAAAGTGTTGACTCGAAAACAGAAAATAATGACGAAGATGATGATGATGATGACTCAGGCACCGAATCCATAGACTCAGATGAAATTAACAACCCAAACGCTTTAAATGAAATGCAAGATGACATTGAACTATTTAAACGTCAATTAGGTGATTTGGACAAGGCAGTTAACAATACAGCCAACAGAATAGATGCAATACAATTGGCATTAGATAAAGTAATGGAAAATTTAAAATCTGGCAAACCAATAGAACCTATTCTACTTGACAGTGACATTAGTGACACAGATAATAAAGAAAGTGTAGATAACAGTGAAAGTGACAGAGTGTCAAATTCATCTGAAATATTTGACAGAGACAGATTGTTGCAAGTGCTTAAAAGTCAAAAGATAGATAATCTAAAAAATCCACCGAGAGTGACAGTTGGTATGATTGGGTATCCTAATGTAGGGAAATCTAGTTCTGTCAATGTTTTGATGCAGACTAAAAAAGTGAGTATTTATTTTTATAAGTTAATAGTGCTATTTATTACTTTGAAAAAAAAAATTAAGTATATTTGTGATATAATCACAAACACTTCATACAGTATATATTTTTAATGCATTATAATTAAAAATTAAGTTTCTTTTTTAGCTTCACTGTATCCCGCACACTGCAGGGTAGGCAGAGGGAACCTAGTGTTAAGACACTCCGTTCCCGACGCACCGCCGAATTCGGAGGCAATGCGTGTTAAGTGGCGAAACTTAACGCCGCGCTTTATCTCGACACCAGAGCGTAGAAAATGGGAATAATAAATATCTATACTCCCCGAGTGGGAATCGAACCCTCAACCAGTCGTCTACAGTCACACGCTTGTGCCACTGCACCACGACTGGCCACAATTTAAGTAATATGTAAACAAATGTGCTTATTACAATTTTTTGTGACCTGCAGCATCTACTTCCGTTTGTATTTATTTACAAAAACAGTAATTTACAAAAATACTTAATATATTATTTAAATGTATTATGACCTGATATAATATATATTAACACTATACAGGCATCCCTCGTATAACACGGTTAATTCGTACCGTGCTATATGAAAACCTTGTTATACGAAACCTTGAAATAATATAAATAAAGGTAATGTGTACCGTGTTATATAAAAACCAAAACTTAAGGTGTAAAATTTTATGATAGCTGAAATTTTATTCAAAATCTACATAAGTGAAAAAGGAAGTTACCTTGAAGTTTTTATTAAGAAAAATATATTCAAAGACTAATAATAATAATTACAATAAATACAATAAAACAAATAGAAACAGCTTATTACGATTACAAAATTAAAATGAATTCAAAATTGTGGTATATTAATATCAATTCTTGTACTGTCTAATATCGAAACCGTGTTTTGCAAGTACCGTGTTATACGAGGGACGCCTATATATTATTTACAATACTTAAATGTACAAGCGTGTGACTGTAAACGACTGGTTGTGGGTTCGATTCCCACTCGAGTAGTGGAAATATTTAACATTCCCATTTTCTTCGCTCTGGTGTCAAGGTGAAGCGCGGCGTTAAGTACCGTCACTTAAACCACAATGCCTCCGAATTCGGCGGTGCGTGGGGAACGGAGTGTCTTAACACTAGGTTCCCTCTGACTACCCTGCTGTGTGCGGGATACAGCGAGAGGTTAAAAAAATTGAATTACCACAAATTATATTTATTTATAAATTATATTCATTTTAAATCATCTTGTAAAATCATTGTAGGTAAGTGTAAGTTCAATGCCAGGTCACACGAGACACATTCAGTCACTACTATTGGATGAACAAGTGGAATTACTAGACTGTCCGGGGTTAGTGCTACCAGCATATGCAGTTGCACCTGACTTATTATTGACAGCAGTGTTGCCAATTGATCAGGTGATTATTTTTTATTTTTTTTAGTATTATTTACTCTCTTAAGAAATCGATAAAGATATTTTTAGAAAAAAATCAAAGACAAGTAAACAACCCATGGCTTAGTAGTCAGAGCGCTTGGACGGTTTCTAAGAGGCACTGGTTGGAATCCTACTGCATTCACATTTTTATGTTTTCTTAAAATGTCTTTTTTTAGTGATTATGTTATCTTTTTGTATTTTTAATAATTGTACTTTTTAAAAAAATATTGATTGATTTGAATGTTCATTTTGGTGGCATTTTTGGTTCAATCAATTGTTTTATTATTATTTTTTTATTACATTGACTATAGACTTATCATCTGCTGCTGCTACCTTTTGCTGTTTAACATTATTTATATAATTTTTTTATCTAAAATTTAGAATTAATAATAAAAGAATTCATAAGGTATATAAAATGTACAATAAATAATAATCAATTTTTTATTGTCTGTTTTTTTTTTTATCTATTATGGGGCCATGTTAAAAAATAACATTATAATTGCAACTGTTCTATGTCTCAATAAATTCAGCAAGTAATTTAAATATAAATAATATACCTAACTGGGAATCGAACCCACAACATATTGACACTCAACATTTTCCACTGTTCCACAGTGGTTTCTTCTATAATATATTCAAATATATTCTTTTTATATAATATAATTTTGTTATACATTAACTCTAGATGCGTTCCCACGACGCGGCAATGGCGCGCCTCTGCGAGCTCGTCAGCCGACACACGTTTGCCCACAAATATGGTCTACTCCTGCCCGAATATGAAGAGAGGGGACAGGAGTATGAGAAAATACTTACGGCGCACGCGTGTGAGTCTTTAATATATGTTTTATTGTTAGTTAGTTTTAGCTTCACGCTGTATCCCGCACACAGTCGAAGTTTTCATACAACTTTAAGTGGGTAACCGAGTATCTTAATACTAGGTTCCCTCTGACTACCCTTCTGTGTGTGGGATACAGCATGGAGCTAAAAAAAAAGTTGGGTAAAAAAGATTGCCAACCACTGATCTAAAGCTACTATATTTTAAAAAAATATTTAGAAAATGTATAAAAATTTGAACGCAGTGGGATTCGAACCCGCGCATCTAGAAACCGTCCAGGTCCTCTGAACGCTAAGCTATACGTCCTACTACCAGCTACGTCGAAATTCTTATACGCTTTATTACAACTTATTTTTGATGTCGTCATCTCTGTAGAGAGATATTTACAAATTTCTGCTACCCAAAGATTATTCTACGAGCAATCGTTTGGCGAGAGAGAATGCTATTTATTTAAATACTTTTAACATTAAGTACGGCTGCGTTCAAATTTTTATACGTTTTCTAAATGTATTTTTCAATTTTCTAAGTCCGTGAATAACATTTTAAAAATGTTAAAAATCTATATTACTGTTTTTCCATCCCATCCCCAGTCAATTTCATGACGTTTCATGACGGCCTCAGGCCAGCCAGACCGCTCGAGGTCAGTCTGCCTCTTCCTAAAGGACGCGGCGACAGTCGTATTATGAAAAATAAAATTGAATAAATGAATGATTTTTTTAATAAAAATAAAGAACAATTCTTTTAGAAACATTTCTTTTGAAAAGCTACAGATCACATATCGTAAATGTAATAAAATAAACTAAATTTACAAAGGAATCTAACGTTTTCATACAATTTTCGTAGGTAATAAAAGATTGCCAACCTAATCTAAATCTATATTAGTATTTTCCCATCCCATCCCCAGTCAACAGAGGCTTCATGACGGCCTCGGGCCAGCCCGACCGCTCCCGATCCGCCCGCCTGTTCCTAAAGGACGCGGCGACGGGACGCCTGCAGTGGGAGCAACTCCCGCCGGGAAGTGAACCCGCACCCGTGGATGTCATGATAGATGACAAAAAGAACGAGAGGAAACCCACGCCGAGGGAGGCTAGGGCGGTTGAGGTTTGTATTTTGCCTCTATAAATGTTTTTTTTTAAGTGCCCTTTGAATTTAAAGTGTTAAAAGCAAGCAAAAAATGATAATCGTTATTTCAAATTTTTAGTTTTCTTTAATTTTTGGTGTGATTTTTTTTTAATATGAAATATGTGATTTTCGTTGCGTAGTGGTATAGTTGACTTTAATTGCACTTGGTTGTCAGTTCGTTTCCAATTCAGTTGAATAATATAATTAATAGTTTAACTATTTCCTTTTTTTTACTCTGGTGTAAAAAAGAATCTGAAACATTGAGTTTCGCCACTCAACGGTAAAATCTCAATTTCAGGGGGAAAGCGGAAAACGAAAAAATATTTGACACTAAGTTCTTTCTGAGTATAAAAACAAGTAAATATGTCGTTTTGTATAAAAAGATAGAAGTAATATGTCTATAATGAGGGGTATAAAAGCAAAGACGCTTCAGTCCAAAAATGCATTTTTTTAACTGAGTATACGAAGTTTGAGAGCTGACAAAGGGCTACACTATATTATGAGAGGCAACCAAAAAATCCACCGCATTCTATAAAACAATAACTTAGGAAATAACGCTTACGTGCAAAACAGCTTCGATCCAAAACAAAAATGTTACGAACAAATACCCACAGTCACAATCAACCAATCAAAAGTCGTAATTTCAAAATATCTAAGATGGCGAATCTATCGTTTTTCATAGTAAGTCGATTGTGGATAGTGGCTGTCAGCTGTCATACAATGAATATTAACTTGCAAAGCCACTTCGATCCAGAACAGTGAAAAGCAAACATGCTTTAGTCCAACGTTTAAATGCAAAGACACCTAAATCCTATAATATTTCTCAATTTTTTATATGGTTATTGTAAAGTTATTTTATTTTAATTAATGTTATATTAATAAAGTATTCCAATAAAAGAACCAACATATAATTCGGGTAAAAGTATCGATTTATTACGACACAGGAGAAATTTGCAGTTTACTCGATTTAGGTATTTTGTGACTGAAGCGTAAACTTTCCTTTTATACCCCTCATAAGGTTCAAATAAAGTTTTGTATAAAATAATTATTGAAATTTTAAACTTACAAACTCTGGCATTTTAATTACAATCTAATTGGTTCGGACCCCGATCCACCCACATATTTCATACACAATGCGTGTTGAGTAGCGGAACTCAACGCCGTTCTTGATCTTATTAAGGAAGATAATTAAAATATATCATTTAAAAAAAATCTTTTCCCCAACATAATAAATATAAACATAAGCTTCACATATTTTTCCGAAAGCAGTGCATTCAAAGAAAGCCTAGTACCAAACTACTTCATCGTCCGCCTTCCGCCTGAATACAGGAAGTTCTTTATAAAGTGGCGTAACTCAACGCCTCGCATTATCTTGTAAAAAAAAAATAATGATTTAAATATAAACATTCCATTCATTAGGAATCAAACTGTGACCAGTCGTGGCCCAGTGGCACAAGCGTGTGACGTAAACGACTGGTTGTGGGTTTGATTCCCACTCGAGGATTGGAAATATTTAATATTTCCATTTTCTTCGCTCTGGTGTAGAGGTAAAGCGCGGCATTAAGTTCCGCCACTTAACACGCAATGCCTCCAAATTCGGTGGAAAGCGGGGAACGGAGTGTCTAACACTAGGTTCCCTCTGCCTAACCTGCTGTGTGCGGGATACAGCGTGAAGCTAAAAAAAAAGGAGTCAAACCCACAACCATCTCGTATGAAGTCAGTCATCTCTTAACTAAAATAGCATAAACGATAAAACTATAAAATATGAATATATTTTGAATGCTATACAAATATCATAATTTATATAATTTAGGTTATTTCATAAAAGTTTATCGCCACCCACAACGTTTGAGGAGTCAGTCGAAAACATTTACACATAATAATTCACTAGAGTGATATATTTATTGATATTATTTTAAAATCTGAATTAAATTACGCCATCTTGGGGCCAGTTGAGGCGCAGTAGCACAAAGTGTGACTGTAAACGACTGGTTGTGGGTTAGATCCCACTCGAAGAGTGGAAATATTTACTATTTGCTCTAGTGCCGGCGATAAGTTCGGCCACTTAACACGCAAGCCTCGGAATGCGGCGGAAAGTGGGGAACGGAGTGTCTTAACACTAGGTTCCCTCTACCTACCCTGCTGTGTGCGGGATACAGTGTGAAGTTAAAAAAAATCTTGGTAAAGTAGGGTAGTGTTTATATATGTTATGGTTGTAGGTTCGATTTCCCCTTTGGAGTATTTAAATAGATAGATAGATATACTTTATTGCACACAAAAAATACAATTAAAACACAATATATAAGACATAAAAAATAGTAGAGAGTGTGCAAAGGCGGTCTTATTGCTGATAGCAATCTCTACCAGACAACCTTTGGAGATAGGAGTAATTCTTATTGAATATGGGCTGGTGCAATCTCAGGAATCTTTGAATAGATTCCGAAAATAATTATTAACTTTTTTCTACGCTTACTGATACATATATAGAAGATTATGTAAACAAATAAAATAATAATGAAAGAGAAGAAAACTATATAAAAGATATATAAAAATATAACATACATATATAATTATAGCATAAATAAGTATCTAAATAAATATTGCTTCCTTGTAGACAACAATAAAAATATATATAAAATATATATATATATATATATATATATATATATATATATATATATATATATATATACATATATATATATATATATATATATATATAGATATATATATATATATATATATATATATATATATATATATATATATATATATATATATATATATAAAATATATGTACACAAACTTACATACTAATATATACATACTATATACTATTGTAAGGAAAGGAAATAATTTGTTAGACGACATTTAAATATATATAAAGATTTAGAATGTCGAATATCTGCTGGAATCATATTCCACAGCTTAACCGCCTTCATAGAAAAAGATTCACTATAGAATCGAGTGTGGGCAGTTGGTAACATTAAACGGTTGTCACTTCTAGACCGCAGTTGTAATTGACAAATTGTCTCAGCACCCATAAAAGTAAAACGAGTTTTAAGATATTTAGGAGTGGAAGGATTGTACAGGATGGAATAAAGTAGTGAGAGCATGTGTAAGTTGCGGCGGTGCCTAATTGTAAGCCATTTAAGATTAGAGCGGTATTCAGTGACGTGGTCGAATTTACGTAAGCTAAAGATGAACTTAATGAACATATTTTGCAGCCGTTCTAGTTTATTAAGCTGATCCTCCGTTATATCCGGGTAACAGCTGTCTGCATAATCCAGGATAGGAAATAAGAGAGCATGAGCTAAAGATAACTTTGTTTTGGTCGGTAACAGGTGTTTCCAGCGCCTTAGCATGCCGATAGTAGCAAAAATTTTCCTGCTGACTTCAGCAATTTGTACCGACCAGGTAAAGGAATTATCTAACAGAAGACCAAGGTTCTTTACAGAATTGCTGAGTGTAAGAAAGGAGTTGTCAAAACATATGGGGGGTAATGAGCCCTTATTAATTTTAGCTAATTGCGCGGGACTACCAATTAAAATTGCCTGAGATTTGGCCGGATTTACACGTAGGCCATATGCTTTGCACCAAGTGCAAATCCTGAGTAAATCGATATTCAATTTTGCAATGGCACTATCAATATCAAGAGCGAGGGCAGGAACGTATAGTTGTAAATCGTCCGCGTAGAGATGGAAGGAACAAGAGAGGGACCGAGAAATGGTATTAATAAAAATGGAAAATAATAACGGTGAGAGGACACTGCCTTGAGGCACACCAGAAGAGAGAGGTTGGAAAGAGGAAAATTTGTTATGGACATGTACACATTGCTGACGGTCATACAAATAATTTTGAAACCAGTTAATGGCATTGGTGGAAATATTAATAGAACGCAACACAGCCAACAGGAGTTCAAAATCCACCGTGTTAAATGCATTACTGAAGTCCAATAATGCAAGGATGCTCAGTTGCCTGTTGTCCATATTGAAGCGGATGTCATCACACACCTTAATGAGAGCGGTGACTGTACTGTGGCCCTTACGGAAGCCAGATTGAAACTCTGATAGAATATTGTTTTTAAGTAAGTAGGTATTCAGCTGAGAGTGGACGATACGCTCCAGTACTTTAGATAAGAAGGGAAGGATTGAAATCGGACGGTAGTTAGAGAAAGATACAGGGTTTTTGATTTTAGGAATTGGAATAATATGAGCTATACGCCAGGCTTTAGGAAATTTACCAGAAGATAAAGAGAAATTTAAAATATGGGATAGAACAGGCAGAACAGTATTAAGTATTAGGATAATCATCTTACGGTTGATACCGTCGTTACCTGTGGCATTAGATTTGATTGCAAATATGTGTGACTTGATATCGATGCAGTCAACAGGAGTAAAATAGAAGGGAGGATATTTTGGGCTAGGTAGAGAGAGGAGATATTTAAGAGAGTTTTTCTTTTCATCACGATCCATTGGGGTTGTATTAGCTAAAAATCCGTTGAGAGCATCAAGATCAATATTGTGTGAGATAGTAGTTGGTTGGCGTCCGATTCCTAGAGACTGCAAAAATTTCCAGGTTTTACAGGAGTTACTATTCTCAATTTTAGAGTGTATATATTGTCGTTGTGCATCCCTACACACTCTTCTGCAATGATTTCGAAGACGCTTATATCTAATAAGATTAGTGTCTGTGGGGTTTCCTTTATACTTAAATTTGGCACGATTACGTTTCTTCATTAATGCTCTTATATCATGAGTGAGCCAAGGGGCAGGGAGATGTTTTACCTTTATAGGACGGAGGGGGGCATGTTTGTCAAAGAGTTCGGTTAAAAGAGAATAAAACACATCAAGCTTTTCATCAATAGTAGCTACATTAAAGATGGAACCCCAATCTATTGCATTAAGATCCTGCATGAATGAGTTATTATCAAAGTTCTTAAAGCTACGGCGCATTACAACCGTAGGTTTTAGCTTTGGAGGGCGTACTTTATAAGATAGATAGATTAAGTCGTGGTACGAAAAACCATCAGCTGGAAATTGACCATGGGTTTCAACGTGATCAAGAGAGGAAACTAAACTAAGATCCAATTGAGAAGGAACACAATTCGGAAAGTAATGGGTGGCTTTAGTTGGGAGAATATTAAGATTTGAACTGTTGATTATGTTTAATAAACGCTTGGCACGAACATCATTTTTAATCAAGCAGGTGTTAAAGTCGCCCATAATAATAGTATGGTCAGCATTAGACACAAATAATTCAAGTAATTTTTCAAAACTTTCGAAATAGTCAACGTGTAGGGAGGGGCTATAAAATACACCCAATAAAAGCTTATCACGACCCAACAATACTTCAATAAACAAATGTTCAGATGATTCAGAGTCGTTTAAGACCGATTTGCTGAGTATAGTGAAGGGAATATGATCACGAAGGTAGATAGCAACACCGCCAGCTCCTTTACCTGTACGGTCATTACGTATCAAATGAAAATTAGGGAGCAAAAACGATGCAGAGGGTAAGGATGGCTTGAGAAAAGTTTCGGAAACAAGAATGGCGTGGATATTGGAGTTGTCAAAAGAGGAGACGAGATCAGAGTAATGTGCAGGTATGCTTTGGGCGTTAATGTGAACAGCATTAAAGTGTTTGGGAAAGGGTGAGAAGGTGGAATGAAGAGAAGTAGAAAGAGGAATGAAAGAACTATGGAAGCTGTCATCAGAAGATGAAGCAGTGATGAAACTGCAAACGTCGTCATCTGGAGTTTGGTTAGAATTCATAATATTGTTATTGACATTCATAAGATAATAAAAATAAAAAAAAAATACAAAATATATAATAATATAAATTTATAAAATATGAAAAAAAAAAATAATAATAAGTAAAAAAAACAAAAATAAAGAAATAAAAATAAAAACTTTCCTTACACTCACCAGTATTGGAGTATTTAAATTATGTCCGTTGTTTCATTCTAATAAAGAAATTTTGGAGGACGCTTTTGGTTTTTGAGTTTTTTTGTTCTACATTTAACTAGCTAATGGCTTCATTTCGGTCGGAAATAGAGAACGGAGTGTCTTGACACAACATTTTTTTTTTTAGCTTCACGCTGTATCCCGCACACAGCAGTGTAGGCAGAGGGAACTTAGTGTTAAGACATATTTCTTTAATTAACTTTTCTCTGATTAAAATATTTGATATAATAAACAAATATCTTCACGCATTTTCCCGCATAGCAGCGTAGTCAGATAGAACATAGTGAAAAGGCAAACTTAACGGAAAGGAGGAAAAATAATTTAAATACTTTTGACGTCACAAAGTCAAAGTCAAATAATTTTCTTCAAAATAAGAAGTTACATGCTTCATTTTTTGAATGTCAAATAGTTTACCACCGGTTCACTAAAGTTAATGCCTCAGACCTGAGAAGAACAGGCGCAAGAAACTCAGCGGGACTTGTTTTTTTTTAAACTAATTGTGATATACAGATTTATTGCTGACACTGTACCATATTGGCCTCAAGTATTATTCGATTTATTAATAAATAAGAGTATTTAAAGGATAAAAATGCGTGGGATTAATCCGAATGAGTTCAATGCCGGTTAGCTACCATTGTATCAAATAATAAAATTGTAATTTATATATTTGAGTTTATGTACATTTGACGATTCAAAAGTGCTTACAAAGGTCTATTTGAATAAAGATATTTTGAATTTGAATTTAGCTTCACGCTGTATCCCGCACACAGCAGGGTAGGCAGAGGGAACCTAGTGTTAACACACTCCGTTCCCCACTTTCCGCCGAATTCAGAGGCTTGCGTGTTAAGTGGCGGAACTTAACGCCGCGCTTTTGCCTCGAATTTAATAACTAATTAATAATTTAATGTAATTATTTGAATTTAATAACTACGTATAATATAATTCACAGGGTTGGCTGAACAAATCCGCTGAAATTGACAATTCCTTCTTCTCATCACAAAAGAGCGCGGCTCACGTCAAAGGAAAACCTATTTTAGGGTAAGTTTAATGAATATTTTATATATATTTTTTCTTTCTTACTTTTTTTCGCTTCACGCTGTATCCCGCACACAGCAGGGTAGGCAGAGGGAACATAGTGTTAAGTGTTAAGACATTTTGTTTCCCATTTTCAGTCGAATTCTGGAGGTATTGATGATACTCTGGTGTCGAGACAAAGCGCGGCGTTGAGTTCCGCCACTTAACACGCAATGCCTCCAAAATTTGACGGAAAATAGGGAAAAAATCTGTTTTGTTAGTAGAAACGGTATTTTTTACGTATATTCCTAAAAATGTATAGCTTATTTAAATTGGCTGAAAACAGTTTCCGAGACATGCATGTTAAAATTCTGCGGTTAATTTTCTTGTTCTGTTTTAATAAATAAATGACTAACAGTTCGTTAAAAGCGGATTTTGCGACAGAGTCGGATTAAGCACAAGCTAATTGTTATCACAATTTGGTATGAAGGCTATATTTTTTTTGCTATGAGCTTGAAATTTGTCAAAGTGACTCCTTATTACACGAACAAAATCGCCAGCAAGAGTTAGTCTCGTATAATATTAATAATAATTCTTATTCGTAATTAAACTGTGGCCACACGTGGCTTGTGGGCACAACGTGTGACTGTAAATGCGACTTGTTGTGTGTTCGATTCTCACTCAAGGATTTGAAATATTCAATATTTAAAAGATATATGAAGCAAAGGTGAGTGGTAAGACAGGCAGGGGGACCTCGGTTGACCTTTGAGAACACAGTATCGACGATACTGGAGGAAGGTTACGTAAGGCGCATGAGGGCCCCCCGGAGAGCGTGTATGAAGAGGTTGATAACAGTGGACGAGGCGAAAGAAGTATGCAGGGACCGTAGCGTTTGGCGCTCTCCGTTCTCTCTGACTACTCCGCAAGGAATACAGCGTGAAGCTAAAAAGAAAATCTTCACTCTGGTGTCGAGGCAACGTCGTAATTATAAAATAGATTATGCAAAACAAATGTGAAAATAGATGCCGTCGTGACGCAGTGGGACAGTGTCTGACTGTAACACTAAGTTGTGGGTTCGATTCTCGCTCGGGGGAATGATTATATTTAAAATTTTTAAGGTTAAGTTAAGCAACTCAACACGTAATGTCTCCAGAATTTGGCGGTGCATGGGGAGCGGGAGTGTCTTAACACTAGGTTCCCTCTGCCTATCCTGCTGTGTGCGGGATATAGCGTGAAGCTATAAAAAATCCCTATTGTGTGTGTCTGTTCGTCTCTTTTTACTTGAGTCACATGCGTAAATACTTACGTGACTATAGTGTAGTACGCATACCGCAGTAGTTGCGTTATTGCATCCGTATTTACTGTAGCTCGTTTTCACGCTCGTTAACCACCATCGTTAAACAGTTAAAGTTTTATGAATTAACGCCTGGCTTCCGTCCAGGGGGACCGTTTTGAAGTTATATTTTAGTTCGGTTTACTTTAGTTTTGCTGTATTTATTAATAATGCCTTTTAGCGTTTGTCTCTTATAATGGTTCGAGTTCTACTTAAAGCCTAGTTGTGTTTAAAATAAATGGGAAATGGGACCGAAAAAAGATGTTTACAAAATATATATGTTTATTTTTTATACTAATATTATAAATATGAAAGCTTGTCCGTTTGTTTGTCTGTTATGCTTCATCTAACAGCATGGTTAATCTATCGGTCCGATTTTGATGAAATTTGAAATGAAAATAGTTGAAGACCCAGGGTCATAGACTACTCTTTTTTTTCAAAAAAAAATAGTCACTTAAGTATTGAAATAGGGGATGAAAATGTGTAAAAAAAGTCATGTCAGATATGTAGGCAAGCCCGCCTTTATTTTCTAAACATTATTATTGACAGCTTTCATTTAGACTACGCCCGTATTCAATTTTTTTTTTCATTTTATTCGTTTTCGGTTACAGTTACGGATAGTTTCTTATTACGACAACTGATATTTTAGCCATTTTCTGCGGCCAGTCGTGGCCCAGTGGCACAAGCGTGTGACTGTAAACGACTGGTTGTGGGTTCGATTCCCACTCGAGGAGTGGAAATATTTAATATTTCCATTTTCTTCGCTCTGGTGCCGAGGTAAAGCGTGACGTTAAGTTCCGCCACCTAACACGCAATGCCTCCGAATTCGGCGGAAAGTGGGGAACGGAGTGTCTTAACACTAGGTTCCCTCTGCCTACCCTGCTGTGTGCGGGATACAGCGTGAAACTGAAAAAGAAAATATTTTAGATTACGTTTAAAGAACTCTGTAACGACCGTATTTTAAATGAATCTAGAAAGTACTTTCATAAAATAAAGAAACATTTTCACGTGTTTTTTCCGATTCCTGGTAGTCGGAGAGGACCTAGTGTTAAGACACTCCGTCTTTGTTGACGAAATCGAGGCATTGTTGTGACATGTTGAGTGGCGGAAGTGACCTTTGGTACCAGAGCGAAGAAATTAAAATTCAAAATATTATCGTTTCCACGAGTGGAAATCGAACCTACATCCATCGTTTTACAGACGCTGTCCCACTGCGCCACGACGGCTTCTATTTTCGTTATTTTTTAGAATCATCTATTTTATGATTACGCCGTCATATTTCTCGTTCCCAATATAAATTTATGATAGCTTTGTTTTATGTGCATATTGTAATAATTTAGCTATTTTTTTATATATAGATTTATTTATATTGGCGTGAAGCGATCGTTGCGTAGTGAGAGTGTCTACTTTTAAACGTTACTGGTTGTGGGGTCAATTCCCAATCGGCTGAATTTTAAAAGTATATTATTTTTATTTCTCCGCTCTGGTAAGGCAAAGTGAGTAAGTGAGTGAGTTAGTTTTAAAAGCCTAATTTTGATTATATATTAATTCATTTGACTAGTATCACTTTTATGATCGGTAAAACATAAAGTTTTTCTTTTCATATTGTTTGGAATAAAATTAATAAAATATTTGTATGTTTTTTTTGCTACTGACATAAGTTCAAGACGATTTTTTATACTTTCTTAAATATTTGCTGACAAATAATTAAGGCTAAGGTGATGTGGTTGTGAGTTCGATCCATCCCATACAGAAAAAAATGATTTCATATATAAAATATTTTCTTTTCTACGCTTTAATATGACAAAGTACTGCATTAAACTTCGACTCCACGCGAAATGTTTCGATTTCTAGTGATAATTATATAAAAAAGGCATTTAGAAAACGTATAGAAATGTTGAACGCAGCGGGATTCGTACCCGAGCCTACTGAACCATGCAGGCGCTTTCACTAATGAGCCATGCGTTCTACTATCCGCTGCGTCGAAATTCTTATACGCTTTATTACAACTTATTTATGTTGTTAGCATCTCTGTAGAGAGATTTTTACAAATTTCTGCTACCCAAAGATTATTCTACGAATCGTTTGCCAAGAGAGAATGCCATTTATTAAATACTTTTAAACATTTTTAAGTATTATTCCACACTTTACACACAGGAAAGTTTTATACGTTTTCTAAATGCCTTTTTCAATTTTCCTTAGTATGTAATAACACGTTAAAAAAATTTAAAAGTATGTGTATTAAACTATTTATTTATTTTATGTTTTTTTCAGTGTTACAGTGCCACAAGGTGACAAACCAATCGTAGGAAAACCATGGAAGCACGAGAAGAAACACGCGAACAAAAATAAAAGAGAGAAGCTTAGACGAGTCTACGCGCATTTAGATGAACATTAATTTACCATAGAGCACCCATATAAATAACCTTTTCTTTGGTACCTTAGACAAAGCGCGGCGTTAAGTTCCGCCACTTAACATATAAAGACTCGATTTCAGGCGGAAAGTGGAGGATGGAGTGTTTTGTCTCTCTGACTACTCTGATATGAGGGAAATAGCCTGAAGTTGATATCTAAATAACTACTACGTATTCGCATTTATTTATATTCTGTATTCGTTGTATGAAATCCAATTTTTCACTAAAGTGTAGTGGAATATTGTTTTATTAAAAAAATAATTTTTACGTCTTTTTTTGTTTTATTTTGTGTTGCCATGAAAAATAAACAGTTCGGTATAAGTATAAATGCATGTGAAATTGAAAATTTAGATTTACACTGAATATTGAAATTGTGGCCAATCGTGGCACAGTGGCACGAACGTGTAACTGTAAAGCGACTGGTTGTGGGTTCGATTCCCACTCGAGGAAGTGGAAATTATATTTCGATTTTCTTCGCTCTGGTGTCGAGGTAAAGCGCGACGTTAAGTTCCGCCACTTAACACGCAATGCCTCCGAATTCGGCGGTGCGTGGGGAACGGAGTGTCTTAACACTAGGTTCCCTCTGCCTACCCTGTTGTGTGCGGGATACAGCGTGAAGCTATTTTATTTAATTGAAATTGGAAAATAGTAGAGCAAATTGTTGTAATATTTATTGTTTAAATTAGAATTTAAGGAGGAGAATTTAATTAAAAAATAAGAATTTGTGGTAATTGCGTGAAAGTAAAATGTAAGTACGAAGAACATGGCCAGTGGGTTCGATTCCCACTCGAGAAGTGGAAATACTTGCTATTTCATTCTCTTCGTTCAGATTTCGAGGCAAAATCACTGCCTCCCGATTTTAGCGGTCTTAACACTAGGTTGTCTCTGTCTACCCTGCTGTGTGCACGGATACACCGTGAATCAGTAAAAAAATGACAAACATCTCTCGATTTGTGGCATATGCTATGATTTACGCTGGCAGAGAGAGCCTATGCTAAGATTTACGTTGGCAGGGAGAGCCTATATACTACATCTTATCAATTCCGATTTTTGTGGGTTCGATTCCCGATCGTTTTTTTTAGCTTCACGCTGTATCCCGCACACAGCATGGCAGGCAGAGGGAACCTAGTGTTTAGACACTCCGTTCCCCACTCTCACACCATTAAGTCTCATCTATATATAATAATCTACAATCATCACGTTAGAACTATTGCAAATGATTTTTAACAATTTACTTCAATAAATCGAATGCTAAAACCTGGATGAAAAATATTTAAAGCATGACTGTACAGTGGAAAGTAAACATCGTAATCTCCGATTAGTGTCTTTAAACTGGAGATTTAAAACTAATAAATGTATGCTCCATTTGCGTAAGTACTTATAAGTGACGTCATATCCACAGTACTGAACGGTTACTAGAGATATTTTTTAATAGTAAATCAAAGTTTTCAATTTACATTTTTTGCTATTAAAATCGGGGCCAGTGGTGGCCCAACCGTGTGACTGTAAACGACTGGTTGTGGGTTCGATTCCCACTCGAAGAGTGGAAATATTTAATATTTCCATTTTCTCTGGTTCCCTCTGCCTACCCTGCTATGTGCGGGATACAGCGTGAAGCTATTAAAATCGGGGTAGGCGGAAAGAGTTCTTCATTTTGCGTATTGAGCGGGAAATTCAACGTCATGCTTTTTTTATTGCACAAAGGGGGGCAACGATCAGAAGCACCTGATGGTAAGTGGTTACCTTCGCACATGGACCTCTAGAACATTAGAGGAGTTGTGAATGCGTTACCGTCCTTGAGGGAAGGATGGAGATGGTAAGAACAGATCAGACGATTGATGGTTCGTCTATGACATGATAGTGGTCGCCAGGATGAAGAACGAAACGAACGAAGGACAGTCGGAGAACGAAACTCCTACCACCAAGTTACTTTGTTACTCTTCCTTTTACGGGACGATAGTATCCTTGTCTGACTTGTCCCCCCACGAATTGCTTTGTCTTATAGATAGACGAAATTAAAATAATTTCGTTACAACCACTTCCCGAAAGGAAATCGAACCCACAGCCATTTACATACAGTCCGACGCTGTCGGACGTTAAGATAAGACGTGCAAACGTTAAGAAATTAATGTTCTCATAATACATTCGTAAAAATGTTGATCGCCAAATGAAAATTGCCACAACCATACCCCGGTCTACCCTATAATATACCGCTTCACGCTTTTCCCGCAGAGTAGGGTAACCAGAGAGGACCCAGTGTCAAAACACTCCGTCCTTCACTTTTCACCTGAAAACGAGATATTTTGTGTTAAGTGGTGAAACTGAACGCCGCGTTTTATCCAAAGACAAAGCGTTTCCTAAGTATCATAGTGAAGAAAAGAAAATTTAAATTTAATCATTCCCCAAGTGGAAATCGAACCCACAACCAATCGGGTTTACAGTCAGACGCTGTCCGATTACGCCACGATGGTTTTAAATTTAAAAAAGCAAAAAAAAAACAAAATATACTTTATTAAACACACAATTACAGACATACATACAACAAATAATAAGGAAAATGATTAACAAGGCGGCCTTATCGCTTAAAGCGATCTCTTCCAGGCAACCTTCGGATGTCGAAATAGGAATTTTAATAGGTACTTTTTTTTACGCTTCACGCTGTATCCGCACACAGCAGGGTAGGCAGAGGGAATCTAGTATTAAGATACTCCGTTCCCCACTTTCCGCCGAATTCGGAGGCATTGCGTGTTAAGTGGCGAAACTTAACGCCACGCCTTAAAAAAGCAAATAGGTATTAAAGTTTTTGAAGTGACTTCTTCGTTCTACTACATATCTAACTACTAGTATATGAGTACATATACATTTCATGAGAGGGCGTGGCCTCCGCTGAGTGGGACGGTCCAAATAAGATTTATTATTTGTAGACATTGGCACGCCGATGTAAAATACATAAAATATAAACGTAAAACATGTTTTTAATCTTTTTTTTATAGCTTTACGCATTTTTTTTGTATGACAGAGTTATAAAACCTAGTGTTAAAACACTCCGTTCTCCACCTTCTGCAGGAATCAGAGACATTTGACGACGTATTGAGTTGTGCTACTCCACACAGCGGCATGTTTGTCACCAGAACTGTTAAATGATTTTTTTTATGGAAGGGGGGCAAACGAGCAATAGGACCACCTGATAGTAAGTCCTTCGTCCATGGACATTCACAACGTTAGAAAAGTTTGGATGCGTTGCCATCCTTAACGGGGGAGGAGAGGGAAGGAGAGAAGAAGGATTGGGATAGTGGAAATAGCAACACATCATCAGTCATTTGGGGGTTTATCTTTGACGTAATAAGGGCTACTGCGTTACCCGCCTTTCCCACGCCTGGGTTACCCAGCGGCGGAGGGAAATTGTATTCTAACCCGAACCCCCACGGGTAATTTAAACACAATCATTCCCTCGAGTGGGAATCATTGTGTATACAGACTGCGCCTTCTTTCATAGAAGATTTAAGATATTCCGTTCTTAACGAGTTATCGACTATTATTTATTTATTTATTATTTTCTAATGTGCCTGTAGTACCTAGGTTTTTTTTTATGAAAGTAGGAGGCAAGCGAGCTGAAGGACTACCTGATGGTAAGCAGCTACCTTCGCCCATGGACATCTACAACAGCGGAAGAGTTGTGGATGCGTTGCTGGCCTAGAGGATGAAGGTACCTGTACACTCGACGCTTAAATACACTCATGTCATAGCGCTCAGGGAAAACCTCAGGAGGAAGGTCGTTCCACAACTAAATATAATTATATTTTAAAATACAATTTAACCGTAATATTTAACTATATTTCAAAGTAAAGGTGTTCTTTCTCTCTGTACCGCATCCGCTTCTCACTCGCGCGATGCCAACTTATTATAAACAATGTTTAAAATTTACATGTATGTAGCTAAAGTATCGATATACTTTACGATGTATGTACCAAGATTTTCTTTAAAATTATTTTTACCCGCGACGGAACGGCGACTGTATATGTGTTTGGGGTGAGAGGTTGTTTGTTTGTTTGTTTGTTTGTTTGTTTGTTTGTTTGTTTGTGTGTTTGTGCAAATTACTATGTCAATTATTTCCAAAACTATAAGTCCGATTTTGATACGGTTTTCTATGATAGGTTAAGGTTCAATTGGCGTATGTTCTTATGTATGTCTTATTGCCTTAACTCACCAGGGGGCGCTGCAGTAAGCATTTTACGTGAAAACGAATGTTTTCAATTATCTCAAAAAATAATAGTCTGATTTCAATAGATTTTCAGTGGTAGATTCAGGTTTAATTGGTGGATGTTCTTGGATATGTTTTATCGTGTCAAACCACCAGGGGGCGCTGCAGTAAGCATTTGTTTGTACTTTTTTTGTATTTATTTGTCTAAAACCGAAACTACTGCTCCGATTAAAAAGAGTTTTCATAAAAAGATTTATCTTTGCTCGGTACATATTTTAAGATTTTTCTTTTTTTGTTACGGGGAAAACTCACCAGGGGGCGCTGCACTAAACATTTGTTTATGCAGAGCAAAAACTACTTGTCCAATTTAGATGAAACTTTCAAGGATGGGTTCAGGCTTAATTGGTGCGTCTTTCCATATATGTGTTATGGTGACCACTCATCAGGGGGCGCTGTAATAAGCATTTGTTTGAGTTTTTTTGTGTAAAACCAAAATTTTTCTTATATTTATTTGTCTAAAACCGAAATTACTTATCCGATTCGCTAGAGTTTGCAGAACTAGATTAAGCTTTACTTCGTACATATTTTAAAATTTTTGTTTTTACGTTACGGTGAAAATTCACCAGGGGGCGCTGCAGTAAACATTTGTTTATGCAGAGCAAAAACTACTAGTCCGATTTAGATGAAACTTTCAACGATAGGTTCAGGTTTAATTGGTGCATCTTTTCATATATGTGTTACGGTGATCACTCACCAGGTTGCGCTGCAGTAAGTACATTTGTTTGTGCAAAACTAAAACTACGAGTCCGATTTGAATGCAGTTTTCAATGATAGATTCAAGTTTACTTAGTGCATATTTTCAAGTATGTGTCAACTCTCTAGGGGGCGCTGCAGTAAGTAACTGCTTCCATTTTTGTGTATAACAAAAACGACTAGTACGATTGGAAAGAGTTTTCAGTATTAAATTCCGCTTTGTTTAGTACATGTTTTTAAGTTTATATTACGGTGACAAGTCACCAGGGGGCGCTGCAGTAAAATATTGTTTGTGCAAAGCTAAAATGACGAATTCGATTTGGATGCAGTTTCAGTGATAAGCTCAAGTTTAATTAGTGCATGTTCTTGGATATGCTTTATCGTGTTAACTCACCAGGGGGCGCTGCAGTAAACATTTGTTTGTAATATTTAATGTAAAACCACAACTACTAGTCCGATTGGACAGAGTTTTCAGTATTAGATTTACCTTTACTTGGTGTATGTTTTTAGTTTTTTTTTACGTTAAGAACTCACCAGGGGGCGCTTCATTAAACATTTGATGGTGCAAAGTTAAAACTACGAGTCTGAATTTGATGCAGTTTTCAACGATAGGATCAGGCTCAATTAGCGCGTGTTCTCGTATATGTGTCGTGGTGACACCTCACCAGGGGGCGCTGTAGTAAGCATTTGGTTGTATTTTTGTGTGAAACCTATTTAGATGCGGTTTTCTGTGATAGGTTCAGGTTTAATTGTTGCGTGTTTTTATATGCCATATCACAAACTACCACGGGGCGCTCCAGTATAAATTAATTTGTTCCAAATCAAAACTACTAGTGGATTTTGTGATTTTCACTGATTTGGTTAAACTTAAGTTTCCTAAAAATGTTGCGGTGACAATCTGCCAGGCGCTGCAATAGGCATTTGATAACCAGAAAGCATTGGGCTTATAATTTTTTTTGGATTTGCATGAAGATTAATATAAAGTATTTCGAAATTATGTAATAATATATAATGTGTATCTATACACTTTAAAAAGTTTAAAATAAAAAACAAAATTAAAAATTTTGAAAATACCCACGACGGTTTAATTGTAATTGAAAAAGGATAAAATAACTAGAAATCCCCCGCCTAAAAGAATATATGTAACGAGATGATGGGGACAACTTCGTCGGGGGCTGCCAGTTGCAACCACTATTTTAAATATAGTAGCTAACAGTATAGATTTCGTTCTTAAAGTTTTTAAAAGGAATACCAGTTATCAAAACTGTAAATTCATATTAATATTTTAATTTTTTCCTAAACCTGTTTTAACAGCATGAAAACCTAGGAGAAGTTAGCAAACTTAAAGTAATGGCAGCTCCGACGAAGTCGTCCCCATCATCTCGTTACATATATTCTTTTAGGCGGGGGATTTCTAGTTATTTTATCCTTTTTCAATTACAATTAAACCGTCGTGGGTATTTTCAAAATTTTTAATTTTGTTTTTTTTACCTTATTTGTGTTAATATTTATTATCAAAAAACAAAGGGCCGTTGTAGCTCAGAAAGATTTAATTCGGGCTCGTTGGTATAATTATAATTGAATTACACCAATACCTCGCTTTCTTTTCTGTGCACTGGTCTTAAATACGAGTGAAAACCGGAGAACGGAGTGTCTTGGAAACAGTTGCTCTCTGCTGTAGGACAAAAAACGGGTAACTGAAAAAAATACGAAAATGGAAGAAGGACTGTGACTTGTGACGATGTGACGAAAGAAATTTTAACATTACAAAATTTAAATACGGGAGATAGTGTGTAAAGTTCAAGTAAATACTCTTTAGTATTAAAGTAGAATATACTATGTAGTAAAATATTGTTATTTAACTAGGTCCTTCGGGTATCATCTATACAACTAGACATTGTTCAAAATTATTATTAGTCAATGAATGCTCGAAACACCATTACAAAATCAGATAAAAAATAGTGGCCAGTCGTGGCCCAGTGGCACAAGCGTGTGACTGTAAACGACTGGTTGTGGGTTCGATTCCCACTCGAAGAGTGGAAATATTTAATATTTCCATTTTCTTCGCTCTGGTTCCGAGGTACAGCGCGGCGTTAAGTTCCGGCACTTAACACGCAATGCCGGAGGCATTCGGCGGAAAGTGGGGAACGGAGTATCTTAACACTAGGTTCCCTCTGCCTACCCTGCTGTGTGCCCTGATACAGCGTGAAGCTAAGAAGAAGAAGAAGAAGAAAAAAATAGTAGTTTGAATTTTTAAAGCAGTCGATGTTACACTAGAACGACCTATGCAATAACTTTTCCACTTGGAATCATAACATATATTTCTTATATTAGCTACTTTTATGTACTCTGGTAAGAAAAATCTCTGTAATGCATTCGCCCTTAATCACGCAAAGCCTCGTTTTCGAGCGTGAATAAAACGAGATAAAATAGAATAAAATACACTTAAAGCTGTTAGGAAAAAAGGTAAAATTAAAACTACAGGCGGTAAGAAAATAAGCTCAAAATGAATATTAATATTTGTAACATTTTTTTTAAACATTGTGGATAGCGAATTATTATTATTTTCATACTTTTATTTACAGTAGGTATGTACTTACTTATACTTATAGTACCCGGCAATAAATAATGCACATCGATGCTTAGAATGAAACAGTCGGTTAGCTTCGACTTCGTAGAGCGTTGTCTCGGTCTCTAAAAATAATAACAATGAGAAACGTCACATATCAACTGAGTGACCAAGACAGCGCTCTACGAAACCGAAACTGACCGACTGTTTCATTCTAAGCACGATGTGCATTATTTATTGCCGGGTACTATACGTATACTTTTATTTACAATTTTATTTTGTCTTCTTATTGGTATGTATTACAGATATTCTCTCGCATCTTTATAAATACTGTTAAGCGTGTTTTGGTCAGTCAAATCATTTTAAACCAATAGGCCTTTTCCTAAAAGACTTGTCTTATCCTAATTTAACTTACTTTACTTAACCTTAAATTAGGACTATGCGTATAAACTAGTTCTTACTTTATACATGTCCAACATCCAAGAGTTGCCTGTAAGAAATCGCTTTAAGCGGGAAGGCTGCCTTATTACTTCTGCCTTTTTACAAATAATCTAATGTCAAGACACTCTGTCTTTCCACTCTTTGCTGACTTTTATTTCTTGTATATATATCTGTAATTTGTGTGTGCAATAAAGTGTTTTCTTACTTTGTTTGTTCCTAAAAGAGTTCAAAATATATTAATCGTCTTTTCTATCTAATTTATTACTATATCTGTTTACATCTATACTAGTTATAACTACTATAGATGTAAACTTCCAATCTGTAACCATTGAATTCACAAGAGTTGCGAACGTTAAATCGAACACTTGTCTTAAATTAGCGGGCGCTGTAAATCAGGAGAGGAGATTCGGGCCAACATTACGCCATAGGATTCCGTGAATATTTCTACAACTACGCATCGAATGTGAAAATGTTTATATTATGAATGGCCTCGGGGTTAGCTCGTTTTAAAATATTGCAGATTTAAATCGATTACGAGGCGGTTTTAAAGTTTGTTATTAAATCTTGGATGTCTATGTTTTTGTATAAAGCATTTACAAAGTACTAGCGACCCGCTCGCGGCTTCGCCGCGTGATCTACGTGGTTGTTTCCCTATACTGCAACCCTCGGTGGTGGATTTTCGAAAAATAAAGGAGCCTATGTTTAACCTTGGATTATTAATATGCCTATATAATATGTCAAAATTCATTACAATTGGTCCAGCGGTGTAGATTTTTCATATAAACTTTCATCCCCTATTTCAACCCTTCAGAGGTTGATTTTTGAAAAACTAAGTAGCCTATGTTAAACCCAGTCATTTTTACTACTTTCATTCTAGATTTCATCCAAATCGGACCAATAGATTAGCCGTGAAAGCGTGACAGACAAACACACAGACATTCACATTTATAATATAAGTATGGATAGTGGAGAACGCAGTGTCTTGACATTAGATGTTATCTGACTGCGAGTGAAGCTGCTAGCGAAGCTCTTTTAAAGTAAATATATTTTTTATAAAGTACTTAGTGTGTTTATTTAGTTAGTATTTTAGTATTAAACTTTACGTGTACTTTTTAAAATACGACGATTTCGAATAAAAAAGCTTTTGATAATTTATTTCTCATGTTTTGCTTGTTTAAAGACGTTGCCATTTTCATATATAAACAATACTTTAAGCTTAAGCAGAAGCAAAAAATTAAAAAATGTTATATTTTTAAATTCCATTGAATGTCAAACGTTTGACTCTATATACGGCAGTTATCGCACCGATTCTTACTCACATAAATGATTTTATTAAAAATATTATTATTTGTTCGCTCTGATGACAAGATAAACAGCGTTGCATTTCACGGATCAACACAGATTCATGTGGAAAGAGAAGAACTATGTTTTGACAAAAGGTTCTCTGGGCCTACCCAGAAAGAAAATTATGAAGCTGAAAAAGAGTAAATTAAAGCTAAACATAAAATAGCTATATAAACATACAATAACAATCACTACGCGATATTTTGCAGAAAATTAATTAATACAAGCTTAAATGTATTTTCTTCGTTCAGTTCAAAAATTCTTCCTCAAATTTCAAATTCTTCTCCATCCTATATTTTTCTTATAAATTTCATATCTTCTAACTTCCCTCGTAGAAAGTTCTGATAAAGGAGACCTTTTCACTTTGCTGTTGACATTCCATAACAATCAGCAGCAAAGCGGAAAAAGACAAATTTATCGAGAACTGGTGTTTTTCTTCGATTTTTCGATTGGTCTTGTTATTCTTCGTTTCTTTTTGTTTATTTACTGAAAAACATTTATAGTGTTTTCTTAGTATAAATTGATATTTAAAACGTACAAACCTAATATATTTTCTTTCCTCCATTTTCTTACATTATTCCGCTAAGTCGGGCGGGTAGAATCTAGTGTCATGAGATTCCTTTTTCCACTCTCTACTTGAATTCGTGACATTGCGTGTTGAGTGGCGGATCTTAACGCTGCAATTCAATTTATCAGACTAAGGTAATGAAAATAAATGAACGAATTTAAATATATGTAGCTTATCAAGTTTCTTCTTTACTCATGTGGTGGTCAGGGCCTTTTATGTCACAGGCCACCAGTGGCCTGCAAAGAAATACGTTGCATTTGTTGTATCTGTGTCTTTTAATTTATTTTATTTTCCATGTACTTAAGATAAACCTGTGCGTATAAAGTATCTGGCATGTCTTAAGACAGAACTGCATAAATATGTAAAAAAATGTTTTCTGAAAAGGCTTTGCAAGATTGATCACGAAATTATTTTCATTAATTTATCGTTATTACATTTATTTAGATCGAATAAAGATAAAAACTTATTCATTTAATGTGCCTGACAGCCGTTGTATTGTGTTTTAACATTATTTTTTATATTTTAATCACACACATATGAAAAACATGTTTAGAAAACTTACAATGAGAAGCTTCGTGCTTTACGAAGCTACGTAGCTTCACGCTTTCTCTCGTATACCGGGATAGTCAGAGAGAACCTAGTGTTTGAGATACCACGGCACGGAAAGAAGAATAGTTTAAATACTTATATAATAATTGTGAATGAAAAACGGAAATAAATCGAAAGAAATATTACTACTATATTTCTATAATACTAGAATTGTTAATGAATAAACGTGGTTAGCCAATTTCAAATATTCAACTAATTGTTTTCCTCAGGTCTTATATTTTAGATGAATCTTGGCAAGGAACTTCGGCTATTTTCAACTCTGCATCGTACTTATAATGGTGTTAGAAATAACATAAACAAAATTTCGATTGTGTAAATAAACCCACAACTTAATGCAAGAAACGCTTTTCGATTTATATTCAAACTAAATTTGTTTGGATTTTCATAGTGCTTCTTTCTACGTTCCACATGTGTGGCAATAATTTGGATAAATTATGATACACTGATTTGTTTGATTGATTTGAAAGCGCGGCGTTAAGTTTTGCCACTTATCACGCAATGCCTTCAAAATCGGCGGAAAGTGGGGAACGGAGTGTCTTAACACTAGGTTTCCTCTGCCTACTCTGCTATATGTAGGATACAGCGTGAAGTTAAAAAAAAAACAAATTGATTTGTCTAATTATAGAAGAGTAGTTAAAAAAAATAGTTATTCAAAAAGAACCTAGTAACAGATGAAAATTAACTCCTCAGCAGTCCATGGACTGGGCAATGGAAAATATTTCCACTCCTCGTGTGGGAATCGAACCCCCAACCAGTCGGTTTACAGGCACACTTTGTACTACTGCCCCACGAATGGCCCCTTCAACTTTTTAAATGGAATAATAAGTAAACCAAATACAACATTATCAGTTAGTCGAAAAGTGAAGAATAGAATATTAACAAAATCAACTTCAATCACAGAAAACTCAGTCTCAATATGCTCTTTTATTTTATTTTGCGCCCGAAATCGAGACATTGTAAGTTTGGTGGCAAAATTTAACCGTATACATACTTTGTCTTAAATACCAAAAAGGGAGAAATAAAGATAGTTTTAGTATAATCGTTCCATCAAGTGGTTCTCAATACTTAATTTCGGGCAAAAGTCACGGAATTTCTTGACACTAGGTCCTTTGCGGCAAAAAACGTAAAGCTTGAAAAAAATATTAAGAATTACATTATGTACCTACAACCTACGTAACGTACTCGTAACTAGTTAAAGACGAGGGCCAATCCTAAAATAAAATTATCGCCCGGCAACGTGAAAGAATATAAAGATGAAAATTTTAATTTCGCTGTTAGAAGATTAAAACCGTTTTAATCTCTGCATAACATCGGAATTCGCTTTTAACTTTCATACAAAGATATCATTTTTATCACCTACATTCGACGAATAGACAGATTTAATGAGGTGCCAAAATGATAGTAAAAATGTGAACGAGTATCAAAAGCTTAGTTTGATTTTTTTTTGTAATTATTTATTATTTACTAAATTAAAAAAGTCGTAGCATATCTGATTTTAATAAGTTTTGGTCGTGGGTTCGATTCTTTTTATATGGAATGATTATAAAGATTTTTTTTATTTCGCTGCTTTGGTGAATAACACAATGTGTAGCAATGAGTTGTAGTTGAAAGTAGAGAACGGAGTGTCATGACACTTGGACTCTGAATACTCCGCTAATAAAAATCGTGTAGGTATATAATGTGTACAAAAATGTTACCGAGGAAAAGGAAAATGAAAGAAGAGAGGTAAATATTTGTTGCATTGTCTAAAAGAATTAAAAATGTCTGGGTCAAAAACAATGAAGTAATAATATTGAATCTTTACTGACATGTATTCCAAACTGTAAAGAACTGCAACATAGTCTCATATAATTTGGTACTAATTGGACCTCAAATTCGTGAGCAAAGGCCCGTAATCTAATGAAAATGTTGAGTCACTGTTAATATAAATATGAAAATTATTTGTCATATCTCATCAAGACATATGAAGCTTATTAAGGAGATAGGAGAAAAAGACATTTAGGAAACGTATAAGAATGTGAACGCAGCGGGATTCAAACCGAACCTTTTTCTATTTTCCTAAGTGTGGAACAACGCTTTAAAAATGTTTAAAAGAGATAGGAGAAGGTAGACAATGGTCGGGCAGATTACAAAAGTTTACACATACACAATGTTGATCGTTTTGTAGTGGTAACTCCATTACTGAACCATGTCTAACCAAACTTCGTCTTTTGTTAAAAAATACCTCTCCCATTTATAATAAATAACATACGTCAAGAAAGGCGGGTAAATTTAAGATATTTGCAATATAATATTTTTTTTTAACAGATTATAAACAAACAAGACAGACTAAAAGGCAGAATTCCTTCTAATTTACACAAAGAACAAATATTTATCACCTGCATAGTTTAGACGGACAGCTTAATGAGGTGCCAAAATTATAATACGAAAAAATGCAGAAGTCAGCCGTCTGTTTGGGCGTTACGGAGAATCACGCCGACTTTCACGACCAATTAAATTCGATTAATGTTTACGATTTGTCTCCGGGAAATGTGACACAGATTGTTCTCGTTCTGTCTTTAGGGTTGTGTTGTTTTAATGAAACTTCCGCTGCGGTTTCCTTGAATTGCTGAATTTTGATTGTTTATTTTGGTTTAATTAAGGTTTTGTGATAAATAATACTTTTATTTTAGGTTAGGTTAGCGTATAGTATCGGCTATCGTAGCGCAATTAACCTATCCCAGGTTTGATAATGACAGCTTGATAAAATCGAACTTACCAAAACTTAAATATGAATAATACCTATAGCATAAAAAATCATAATTTTCTTGCCGCATAAAATTCCCAACAGTCCCTTCATAACACTCCCTTATTTCTGCCAAAGGGGTACTCAAAGGTGTCAAATGTTTGTTTTCTTTGCTTAATTGTTTTGACGGTACGTTGTCTTTTATCTATTTGTAGGTAAATCCTTTTTTAACCGAAATACGGCGTTAGATTACGTCGTTATTAGAGATATCCGTAAAGTAGGCAGGAACTTATCTATATGGTAAGGAATCTGCCTACTCCGCCAAACGTGGGAAATACTCAAAGATTAGTCGATTAAAAAATTTAATTACGAACACATTTTGTTGATAATTCAGAAATTATTATTTGTGTTTCCATTTTGATATTTAACTAAAAGTGAGACAGCAGTGTGAAATCAGCTCCTATCATTTATCTATTCATTTTTTTGTATGCAAAAATACATAAGATATTTCAAACATGTTATTTCAGATACTAACTAAACAAAAAGTTATTGAAATTCAAATAAAGAACAGTGACGATGGATGTGAAAAGGTTGTTTATAGTTGGCTGACAATATTGAAATATTTTGTACCACTGTGCCAAGAACAAAAGTTAACTTGTTTTCTTTTCTTCTTTTAATTTTTTTCAACTTTATACTTTTACCCACATGTCAGATTGTTCCAAAAGAAACAAGTGTCAATACACTCCGTTCTCCACTTTCTGCCAAAAGATAAGATTTCAAATTACAGCTCAAGAGCGGAAAGAATGAATATAATTTAAATAAAGCCATACTTTCGAGAGCAAAACAAACCCATAACCTTAAATCAACCTAAATATAATGTATTTAATAAAATACCTATTTCAATATTTATATTTATAGCTGATGAAAGCTTAAGAATTATTTCGTTGGTCATTTATTGCTTCAAATTCATTTTGTGGCGGTGATAGACGATTTCAATGTATGCTTAATTTGTTATGGGACTTTTAAAAACATTAATTTCTCAATATGAAGTTATTTTATTAAAATAAACATATATAGCGCAAAGATGTGGCACGATGAAGACGTGTATAATGAGGTGGATGACAGCGGACGAGGTGAAAGAAGAAGGGGACTTATGCGTTTGGCGTTCTACTCTCTCTGACTACCCGATTAGTTATAAGGCGCGATAATAAGAAAAAAAAAATTATGAAATAACGGCAATGGTAATTAATGTAAATGAATATTTTTGAATATTTCCAGTTCTATTTGAACACTTTCATGTCTTTTTACACAAAATATATGAAAACGTAGGAGCCAAGCTTCTGTCATCACGTAAGATGCCACCAAGGTGTAACGGGACAATGTTAAACACGATCGGTTGTGGATTCGATTCCCACTCAGGGGAAAATAAATTATCTTTATTTCTTTGCTCCGGTACCTAAGTCGAAATTAAAAAAGATATTGGGTTTTGCCCCTCAATACGCAATGTTTCGATTTAGGGTGAAAAGCGGAGAACGGAGTGTCTTGGTACTAAGTTCTCTCTGACTATGCGGAAAAAATAGTGAAGCTTCATATTAAATAAACATCAACTAAATGAATATAAATACTAATGAGCCATTAAACAAAATATGTAGAAGAAAATAAACTGCATACTTGTTTTTTAGCGCTAAAAATATATATTTTTACAGAAATTGAATACGAACGTCTGGGTCGATGTCAATAACCTCGAGGTGTTGATAAACTAAGATATTTTTTTCTTCGCTCATATTGCGAGGTTGGCTGAAAAATAACATAATGGTACGTACGGTTTCACTGTTCTTAAATTCCTGCTTATTACTTAAATTACATGATGGTTATTTAGGACAATACTATGCAATATTCGTCGAAAGTGTAACAACTTTTAGCCGTGGGAGAACGGGTTAAGAATACAATTCCGCCCCGTCTCTGGGTAGCGCCCCGTAAAAGGCGGGCAACCCAGTAGCTATGTGATTAGTAGTGGTAGAAGATTGGTTCTCCGACTGGCTTGCGATCACTATCATGTCAAAGACGAACCGCCAAACATCTGATGATATAGAAGCCATTTAGAAAAAGACATTAAGAAAACGTATAAAATGTTTGAACGCAGCGGGATTCGAACTTCTGAAGCCGTTCAAGCGATTTGACCGTTGAGCTATGCATTCTACTACCGTCTGTGTCGAAATTCTTATACGCTTATTACAATTTAAACAAATTGCTCTGCTAACAACATAAATAGGAATTTGTACCCAAAAAACTTACTATGAATTTTGATCCCAATATGCAGAATAAAACAGTATTTATTAATTGCAATTAACAATTAAATATTAACAATGAATTCATTTTTAATTGTGATTTTGGCAAAATGATGAATTGTTAATATTTCATTTTTAATTGCAATTAAATGTTGCCCAACACATAGCTCATAGTCCCCGCAACGGTGGATTCGCGCTTTGCGAGAATAATATTCACAATAATTAGGGAAGCGTGGAGTAAGAACGAGGTTAGTGTGCAAAAGTACTTGTAGTTCTAGATCATTAAGCTGTTGTGTGAAGTATGAGTAAGCTACTATATCAGTCAAAACAGACGTAATTTACGTCTTTACTCCAGAATTCGGTTAGATCATTTAATTTAATAACTAGATGAAGATGAGAATCTTATGCATAAGTGGTTTATTTATATATTTTAACACTTTTAAAGTGTTATTTACACACTTAGAAAACTGAAAAATATTATTAGAAAATGTATAAAACGTTTAAATCACGCTCCGCGTTCATTTTTTTATGTTTTCTAAAAACTTTTTGGGTTTATTTTAAAACAGATAGTTTTAAAACAGGTAACAAATAGTCCCTTCGAGTGAAAATCGAACCCATAACTAGTAAAGGTCTCATTGTGCCACTAAAACCTTAAGTCAACCTTAATATAATAATATTAATTATTTAACAAAATACCTGCTTCAATATTTATAGGTGATGAAAGTTTAAGAAGTATTATTTTAAAAATCTTTAAAAAAATTGAAATTTACTTTCTCAGCTATGTTAATAAGTATACCTTAGTTCTGTGAAGAAAAATATTTTTTACATTCGAAAAGAATTTTGACTGTGCTTTTTAAAAGAACTACCTTCCAAGCCGATGGCAGCTTCATGTTACAAAGATTGAAAAGTCCTTGCAAAATTATTTTTAAATAAAAGATATTTGAATTGAATTTGAATACTAGGTACTACTTACTACATATCGTAAGTCTTCAACGGAGTTATTAGTATGTATTAGGAAATTATATATTTTTGTTGTTCACTACACTTCATTACGCATAACAGTGTATCAACACTTTTCTTCGACTTCTACCTGCATTTAAAACGCGTGTTGAATGGTGAAACTTAACGCCGTGCTTTATTTTACCAGATGGGGGAAAGATAAACATTTATAATATCTATATTTTTTGTTTATCTCTTACATTGGGATAAGCAACCTCTATTGTTAGCATCATTCATATTAATTGATCCGTCTACAAATCTGACTCAGATACAATGTAACATCGCAACTTAGATCATAGAGTTCTTATCGTCTGGCGCACATCCAAACCGAGTTTACAGGTGTCTGTTACAGCGCATCATACACGCTTTATTTATTTGCTTTTAAATTTGCTAGAATTATATTTAAGTTTTAGTCTCCTTTGGCCTGTGAGTGGAAATAACTCAAGGTTGATCTCTAAATAACTGTTAGTTGCAAGGAAAATGTAGTTGTGAGTCATAATAAAGCTTAAGCTTCGTTTAAAGTTTTTCTCTTTTAATACTGTTGTATTTTTTAAAATATTAGATGTACTATCATATGGGGCCAGTCGTGGCGCAGTGGCATAAACGTGTGACTGTAAACGACTGGTTGTGAGCTCCATTCCCAGTCGAGGAGTGGAAATATTTAATATTTCCATTTTCTTCGCTCTGGTACTGAGGCAAAGCGCGGCATTAAGTTACGCCACTTAACATGCAATGCCTTCATAATTCGGCGGAAAATGAGGAATGGAGTGTCATAACACTAGGTTCCCTGTCTACTGTGTGCGGGACAAAAAAGCGTGCGCTAAAAAAAGAAGAATATACGTAGATAGGTATAACAATAGGTGTAGATCGTAGTATGATAGCGTTTGACTGTAAACATGATAGTTGGGATTCGATTTTTACTTTGGGGAAACCATTATACTTAAATCTTTATCATTCCTACCCTTTGATGTGGCTGTTAGTTTGTTAGTAAGAACGGAGTGTCTTCACAGGTTCTTTCTACCTACTGTCCTATTCGGGAAAAGCGAGAACTTGAAAAAAATAATTTTACAGATATAAATAACTAGTGACCAACTCGAGGCTTTGCCTGCGTGAACTACACAACTAATTCACTATAGGCACGCGCCGCCGCGCCGACATCACTTTAAACACCTATAGCATTATCAGTGTTTCTTTACTATATTATGCATGTATTATACATATTATCCTTCTTTTTAAATCATTCTGTCTATTAGAAACCGCATCAAAATCAGTGGCATAGTTTTTAAGATCTAAGCATACCTAGATACAGACAGACGCGGGAAGGGACTTTGCTTTATTTATACTATGTAAAGATATTACAACACGCTTTAAAGTAATTTCAGGTTAAGGATATGAAAATATTGTATTGTCACCTGAACCCGAGCAGTTTACAATTTTTTAAGCCAAACAGGTGTCAAGAAGTCAGTCAAAATAACTTTGCTAGATTTTCATGATGTTTGTTGATTGATTGAGTGATAGATTGATAGATACATAGGTGAAGCTAATAAAAGCGTGTTAAAATAATAAAATAAAAGATTTAGCTACCAATCTGCACCATAAATCAGTAAGAGTATTGTATATGCTCTGATGATACTGATGCTTTACAAGATGTCTGCTCTCGTATTTTTATTGCTTTCATACTAATATTAGATTAGACAGACGTACACCTTTGCAGTGTGTCTTTTAAAATTTAATTTATTTAGTTTTAAGATGCAGATAACAAATAAAACCAAAAATGGGGAAGTAACTCTCAATTCTTGGTATATTCCAGTCTTGCTTCCACTGAATTCATACAAGAAAATAAAAACATTTTTAAGTTTTTCTGAAACTGTCAAAACAATTGTCAATAATATGTTTTCGAAGTCGTATCACTAAAATAGACTATGACTCTAATTTTAGTTTTGATCATTCTAAAAACATTATCGTAGTTATGTTTAAAAAAAACACCTGAAAAACTAAACAAAAATAGTGAAAGATTTTAAATAGTTCACATTTATTTATACGTACGCGGCGTGTAACGTGCGTCATTAGCTGTTTCCGTTGAACTTTGCCAAAACATAGGCAGGACTTAAGAGGCGGAAGCTGTGGTAATTACTAATTACTAATTAGTCTATTTGTTAAATATTATTAATAATAACAATATTTTTTAAATGTTAACCCTACACACCTTTCTAGAATAGTTGAAGAAAAAAAAATTATATTTCCTTAAGCAGCTCCACGCTTTTTAGCCTAGTGTTAAGACACTTCATTCTCCATTTATCACCGAATTCTGTGTTAAGTGGCGGAAGTTAACTCCGCGTTGTCTCAACACCAGAGCAAAGAAAATGGAAGTATGGAAATATTAAATATTTCCACTCTTCGTTGGAGAATTGAACCCACAACTAGTCACGTTTACAGTCACCTGCGCCACAACTGGCCACATGTTATATTTTTATATATATTTTTAGGAAATACATTTCGACCCATTCAACATTGACATCTGTCATCTTTGATTTTTTGTCTGTTATGAAAAAGGCAAAAGTGTTAGAATACACAGCTTTGAAGTTCCTCATCAGTCGTCAGATTGATGACGGATTGATAAGGAGAGAGATGTGTTATACAATATATTATGGATATTGTATAATATCTTAAATACTAAAATACTAATATTTTAGTTTATAAAATACATCGGAACAAACAAGTGTCTTAACATTAGATTCCCTCTGCCTACCCTGCTGTCCTGCCCCTGAAGCTAAAAAATTAAAAAATAAATAAAAAAGACACATCACATTGTAATTATAATGTCTAAAATTGTTTCTGCTTTAGTTTAAGGTATAATAAAGAAGCTAGGGACCGGCCATAGATAATGCGTCATGCGAAAAAAATATTGATCACAACTGTGCTCGCCGTAAACATGCTATTAATTTAGTCCTATTGTTAGCTTCACTTTTATTTTAAAAAATAAAAAAAGGCTTTTGATATAGAACGGGAGAGTTATAAAAAATGTGATTGCCAAAACTTTTAAGAAATTATACACATCACATCAGCTTTAAGTGAACTAACAGACTATATGACAGACAGATAATATATAGCTTTTTATATGTCTATTATTCAATTTAAAAATACAAATAGTTGTTACTAATATGTTGTTAATTTTGTAGAACTAATAAAAATACGTATGTAGCTGTAAAAAAAATACATAAAATAAATAAAATAATATGTTATATATGATATTGTCTTAATTAAGAGTTAATTTAATTGTAAAAATAAGTATAGTAAATATAATAGGATAACTCGCTTAAGTAATTAAAAACGTCATTTTAGTTTTAAGTAGCATGTCAATGAAATTTAACAATTGTTATCAAATCATTATAAGGAAAATAAGGATACGAGACCGTGTGTCTGTAGTGTTTAAGTATTTAAATAAATAAAAATAAAGAAAATAGTTGTTACCAGTAATCATTTTTAATAACGTGAAATCGGATTTTCAAATTGGAGTGTAACAGCGTGGGAATGTAAATACCATAGTTGTGGATTCGTTTCTCACTCAAAGGAACAATTATATTCAAATAATTTCTCCGCTCTGATGCTCAAAGCTTTCAGTTGTACTATTCAAATATTACCTACATATGTTTGGACGGAAAGTGGAGAAAGGAGTGTCTTTTCACTAGGTTCCCTCCTCCTATACGGAAATAATCGTGAAGTTGAGACACTAAGGTTCACATGCTGAATCAACGTACGAGTAGAGGACTTTAATTTTATAATAACAGAGTATTCTATTTCCAAAGGTAATTAAAATTTAAATAGCTTCACGCTATATCCCGCACACAGCAGGGTAGGCAGAGGGAACCTAGTGTTAAGACACTCCGTTCCCCACTTTCCGCCGAATTTGGAGGCTTGCGTGTTAAGTGGCGGAACTTAACGCCGCGCTTTACCTCGACACCAGAGCGAAGAAAATGGAAATATAATTTCCACTCCTCGAGTGGGAATCGAACCCACAACCAGTCGTTTACAGTCACACTCTTGTGCCACTGGGCCACGACTGGCCAAAGGTAATTCCAGTGGCTATAAAGACTTAGAACGATAAAACGACGGAAAAGGATGCATATTGTGAACGCAACGCTTAAACACGCATCTAATTTGGATACAATTTTATGAGGTTACTGAGGAATAACACCTTGCGTCATCTTGATTGACGAAAGTCTATTATTTTTTAAATATTAGTAGTAGTAGTAATAATAGTGTTTTGAATTCCTATAAATCATTTTTTAATGTCTATAATTTACTTTCACGTGTAAATCGTTTTGCTAGCTAGCTAGCTAAATAACTAGCTGCTCACAACGCTTAGTATGAAGGTGCTAACGATTGCTTAAATAATATTTTCTGGAATGTAAAAATACATATAACTTAGATACTTCGCCATAACTATGCTATTGAGAGATAACTTAATATTAGAGTCAAAAACCACGTTTTTCACTTTCCGCCCTAATTCAAGACATTGCGTGTTGAGTGCCGGAACTGAATGCTTTACCTCACCAGGGCAGAGAAGTATAAATAATTTGATATAATTACTCCAGTTTGTGGGAATGGAACCCATAACCAATTACTTCTACAGTCAAATGTAGTCACTGCGCCACAATGGTCAAATACATATACAATTCATGTGGTTTGTAAACATTTTTAACGTAAACAATGGACTAGATCTATATTAGTAGAAACGAACAGATATATTTGTTTAAGCGTATTTATTTATCAGTAATACTATTTACCTGTCCTACATCTCTATTCCTAACAAACGTATGGACCGAGGTTTATCGTTAATTCAACGTTTTATTCTCAGTTAGTGGGATCGGTTTTTCAACACTTCTTAAAAGCTAAATTGGTTTCTTTTATCTTGTATACTCTATGTACTTAAATATACATTTTTACTATGCATTATTTGATTGTTTTATTATGAGCTAATCTTGTTTATTTATATAATTTTTCATTTAATTTATTAAGATGGAATATAAATTACTATTAAAGTCGTTATTGTTAATTGTGTAAACCAGGGGTACGCAACACGCGGTCAATTTAATAATATAATGCGGTCCGACAAGCGTTTATTTATATTACAGATATTCTTTGCTACCGGTTTTATTTTATTAAAAAGTGTAATCTAGACCAAAAAAATTCAAAGCTTGAATATACTTATCGCTTAAGAAGGTTGCTTACCCCTGGTGTAAACCATAAATAAAATACAAAAAACATATTTTATTAAAAAAAACCGTAATAGGGTTTGCGTCTACTATTACATCGCACGGGCCAGAGACCTTATGACCATTTCAATATTAATCTAGATATGACATTATTTCAAAATATTTGCTAATTAAATAGTCATTTTTTTCTATTCATTCGTGGCCAGTCGTGGCCCAGTGGCACAAGCGTGTGACTGTAAACTGGTTGTGGGTTCGATTCCCACTCGAGGAGTGAAAATATTTAATGTTTCCATTTTCTTCGCTCTGGTGTCGAGGTAAAGCGCGGCGTTAAGTTCCGCCACTTAACAAGCAATGCCTCCGAATTCAGCGGAAAGTGGGGAACGGAGTGTCTTAACACCAGGTTCCCTCTGCCTACCCTGCTGTGTGCAGGATACAGCGTGAAGTTAAAAAAAAAAAAAAAATTTTTTTCTATATCTCTTACCTACAAACTCAGTACATCAAAAAAAAAAAATATTATAAAACAACAATTTCATGAAGTTAAATATTTACATTACAATTATTATGTCGTGTCAAAACCGTCATTTACACTTTTTATTAGAAACCGTAAAGCGGCCATAAAATATGTATATGAATATGTTAAATGTGTGTCATATGCAAGGAAGGTATAATTTACTTCGAAGTTACATTTACTGAATTAAAAAATTAAATTAAAATTAAATAGCTTCACGCTATATCCCGCACACAGCAGGGTAGGCAGAGGGAACCTAGTGTTAAGACGCTCCGTTCCCCACTTTCCGCCGAATTCGGAGGCTTGCGTGTTAAGTGGCGGAACTTAACGCCGCGCTTTGCCTCGACACCAGAGCGAAGAAAATGGAAATATAATTTGCACTCCTCGAGTGGGAATCGAACCCACAACCAGTCGTTTACAGTCACACGCTTGTGCCACTGGGCCACGACTGGGCAGAATTAATAAAAATTCAATAAATTCACGCTGTCGTTTCAGATCGTGATTTTAAGATATAAATTAAGAGCTCACATTCACACCGTGTTTCGAGGAGTCGAGAAACACATTGAAACAACGTAATTTCGTCTGCCAGGTACGTTATTTACTGTCGAGCTCAAAATATTATATTGAACAGGGCGCATTCGGGATTCCAGCGTTTATAAAAATAGTTGAAATGACGCCGTCGTGGCTTAGTGGAAGCGGCGAAATTTATAAACGATAGTTCAGGCTTCAATCCCTAGTCGTATTTTTTATAGATGAGTTTTTAAATAATAGTTAGCCTGTCTAAACCATACGCATTGTGCGTATGTTTTTTTCTATGGGTAATAGGAAAAACAATAACAATTCATATTGCGATTATATTAACGTTATATACAATACTAAAATTAGGGCATTCCAGTCAATAAACCTAAACTTTGGTATTTTCTCTATCTCAAACGCAAACATCCGTCGATGAGGGAGTGCAGACCAACTTTCATCAGCCCATTTTTCAAACGATTTTCAATGTATTTCGGTAAAGTAGAGCGTCAGAACTCTTATAAACATTTATGCTACGATCTCAATTCGTTGGTAGTTCGTGTATTCGTTGCTATGTAGGTAGATAGGTACATATGTTTGTATGTAGATAGGTATATAACTAAATACAGGGATAGTTTCCAAATGAATGAAATTTTCGACGTTAAAATAAGACGGGAAATTTGTAACGGCGTCATTAGCCTCGTTTGACAGTGATATTTATTGGACGCGGCCGATTCTGATTTTTCATAATATGTCAAATAGGTAGGTTGGGATTGTGTAACGTTACGTTTTTGGCATTTCATCGAATCGTCAAGTTTATTTTATATTCAGAGAGTAGCAAATTCGTATTTCTAGCGCGTTATAGTAGTTATAATGATTGACTAGTATATCAAAAGGTAATAGTTGCCAAATACGTTTACTTTTTTTGACGTTTTCTTTTTTTTTAATTTATTTTTGATATACATACTTTATTAAAATGTTATATTAGAATACATAAAATAAATAATTTAAAAATTTCAACATGAATAAAATCTTCTTTCAAAAAATTGCAGGGCTTTATTAATACTGTTACTATCGTTTTTAACCTTACAACTTTTAAAATTTTATTTAAAAAATAAACTATATTTTAATTTCATGTTTTAATAATTTCAAATTACAACGGAAGCCATAACATACACATTAATATTAATTATAATAACATTTTAAAAAAATCAGTAATACGAAAATATCAAAGGGACTGCGAGAATGTTATGTTCTGTCAACGGTAAAACGAATGAGTGTCGTATCACCGCATTATGGTCTATTAATGTCACATCGAAAGCAAAATAAAAAACACATCTGTAGTTTCATCGAGTTTATTTCATGTTTTTATTTGAAAAAGGTTTTAGAAAATTATATAAATTATTTCTAGATACAGGTAGATTAAAAATAAGGTCGTCTACCTAACAAAATTTTGGAAAAAATAAAAAAAAAATACGATGAAGCTTATCTTCTTTACACATGCTTGGTTTAGGGAGTAAGCTGGAATGTATGACGAGAGCGTTACGAAAAGTGTTATCAGGCGAGGCGAACAGAAATTGAGAGGAAGATGTAAGTTAGTGAAAATAGAAACAGAGTGAGTTACGTTTGGTATATTACTGTGGGGGCAAGAGAGAAAAGTTTATTTTTCTCTCTTTCTCTCAGCAGTTTCATAACATTTACTTTAGTCGTGTAAACTAAAGTACACTCGTATTGCTTGTATACTAATTTCATTTTTTGAATAGGCAGAAATAATCAAGTTTTCGCTTATTTAGTTGTAAAATTTTTGTATTATTCTAATGTCATATTTAAGTAGATTTATTTGTAAAAATTGTGACAACTTAACCGTGTTAAGTATATAAAAAATCATGCAATACAAAATAAAGCTACTTTGCAACGCATATCAGTATCTATAAGGTTTTGTTCTCATTATTTATCAGTATTACACGTTAGTCGTGATGCTATAAACAATTTAAGTATTGAAAATCATAACTGTTGTTTAATAAGTTAATTTTTATGTATATTATAGGTATATCATGTATAAAAAAATGGTATACCTTCATGCTTACTTATATTATAAATGCGAAAGTCTGTGTGTTTGTCTGTCACGCTTTCACGGATAATCTACCAGTCCGATTTGGATGAAATTTAGAATGAAAGTAGTAAAAGTGACTGGGTCTAACATAGGCTACTTATTTTTTCAAAAATCAAACTCTAAAGGGTTGAAATGGGGGATGAAATGTTATATGAAAAATCTAAACCGCTTGACTAATTGTAATAAATTTTGGCATACATATAGTTGATAATCTAAGCTTAAGCATAGGCTACTTTATTTTTTTAAAATACGCCCCCGATGATTGCAGTATAACGAAATAGTTCACGCGGTGAAGCCGCGAGCGGGCCCCTAGTATTATAATAAACTAGATGTATGTGGTTTTACCTCAACTTTACATATTTTTTAGGACGTAGCTATACCTACCGTATTTTGATTTTTACCTTTCATAGTAAAATGTAAAACCTCTTTTTTCCTTAATATTTTCTTAAAGGGAAGAGGTCTATATTCCCATGGAAATTTTTTTCTTTGTATGCCTTTTACGGGTTTCTACGACTACCTCTTGTCTTCCAGTAGCTCAATAAGTAAGAGAAGATTTTTATACGATTATATATTATACGATATACTGGTATCTAAAATTAATAAATATTTTAGAAAATCATACTTTAGAAGATGAAAGGACATTTTCTTAAACTCACTATTCACGCTATAACGATATTTTACGTCAGCTCTAATTTCTACGTCCATTACAATAAAGTCCAGATGGTAATGGATTCTAATTGCCTACAAATAAGCTTTAAGTACTTGAGCTTAGGCTTAAGTAATGCATAAATATAGTTATTTCAGCGGGCTTTTGAATATATTTTGCTAATGTGCGGCCTCATATGGAGTACTGTTCTCATCTCTGGGCCGGTGCCCCCCAGTATCAGCTCGATCCATTTGATCGCATACAGCGCAGAGCCACTCGAATTGTCAGGGACCCAAGAATCTGTGCTGGGCTTGACACTTTGGCGTTGCGTAGAGACGTGTCCTCGTTATGCGTTCTCTATCGCATGTATCACGGGGAGTGTTCTGGAGAACTGTTTGACTTGGTACCTGCCGCTGAATTTTCCAACCGCACAGTACGTGCCAGATTGAAATATCATCCACACCATCTGGATACCTGGCACTCTAGTACTGTGCGGTTCCGTCGTCATTTTCTTCCACACGCCACACAACTGTGGAATGACTTACCAGCGGCAGTGTTTCCAGGTCGATACGACATGGGTACCTTCAAAAAGCGCGCTTACCTCCACCTTAAAGGCCGGCAACGTCCCTGTAGTTCCTCTGGTGTTACACGGGGCCGTGGGCGTCGGTGTTTACCTAACACCAGGTGACCGAACGCTCGTTTGCCTTGTCCTTTTTACATAAAAAAAAAAAAAAAACGGATGTTGACAAACTCTTGTAAATTTGACAAATGTATAATTAATGCTTGTTAAATTAATAGTCATGAAAAGGGGAGACCAAAGAGATTTCAATTTTTCATCTGTTACAGAAAATATAACCTTATTAAAACCTTCGTGATACAGTCAGTTGGCAGTCTGATTGTAATTTCGGATGGTTGTGGTTCCGATTCTCATTTGGAGGATTGATCATAACTAAATCATTTTCATTTCTTTGTTCTGGTAAACAAGAAAAAGAGAAGCGCTGAAGTCCACCTTTCAACACAAAATTACTCGACTTTGGACGTAAATATAATAAATGCAAACGAAAAATATATTAATTAACTTATAGTGATTGGCACCTCAAATGCTTTGCAATCCTTTTTTTTTATGGAATAAAGGAGGCAAACGAGCAGAAGCAGTGTTAAGTTTCCTCCCTTAAACCTTCGCCCATAGACATCCGCAACATTAAAGTTATGGATGCGTTGCCAGCCTCGGGGATGTAGGACAGAAGGAGGGAGGAGGGATGAGAATGGTGGGAATAGGGAGAGCTGGCCTGCGTGCCATCGAACCGGAACACATGACCAGATGTTTGGCGGTTCGTGTTTAAGACGATAGTGGTCGTGAGCCAGTCGTAGAGCGAATCTCCTACCACCAAGCTACTGGGACCGCCTTTTAAGGGACGCTACCCAGCGGCGGGGGGAATTGTATTCTTAACCCGTCCCCCCACGGGAGAAACTGTGATCCTACATTTTTGTTAAGCGATTAATCTTAAAAGTGTCTATTAAAACAAGAAATACGTGTAAATTATTGTTTAATATACTTTTTACAAAATAATTAAATACCTATTTATGTGAATAAATTGAGATTAGATACAGCTAACCCAGAATACCTATTAAAACCCCTTCGGCATCATCTATTTATTTAGTCTTTAACAACCTTTATTGTGTTTGAATAACCAGTGCTTAGAACTACTTATATAAATAAGTATTACCCCGAATCAGAATCGAACCCACAACCACTCTAATAAATACGCAGACACATAACAATTTCAGCTCAATATTGTTTAACTAATGTCAATTATACATTAAATAGAAACGCAGGAAAAGCATTACCCATTTTTCAAACGGTAAACAAAATCTTCATTTTCTCGCACATTCAGAAGTCATGAGTGAACGCAAATGGCACGCACTGTAAACAATTGGAGTTACGAGCTTTTAATGCCGTCATATACTGGGAATTTCAATTTTCTTTCTATTAGATTAAGTTAATACCCACCTAGAAATTTTTCGAGAATTCGGCAGAAAATCGGGAACAGAGTGTCTTAACACTAGGTTCCCACAGCTTGCCTCCTATATAACATAATAGTCAGAGGGAACCTAGTGTTAAGACACTCACTTAGTTCCCCACTTTCCGCCGAATTCGGAGTTATCGCGTGGCGGAACTGAACGCCGCGCTTTTCCTCTGATACTAGAGCAAAGGAAATGGAAATATTACATACTTCCACTCCTCGAGTGGGAATCGAACCCAGAACCAGTCGTTTACAGTCACACGTTCGTACCACTGTGCCACGACTGGCCCCATGACATGGGAGACAGTACCTGTTAAGTGACGATTTATTTCGCTCTATATGGCGAGACGCGAAATTTGCATGCTGGTCGAAATCTAAAATTAATATAATTATAAATTAAAGTTATTCCTTTAATCATATTTTTTATCCTCAACAAATTTTGCTACCAATAAACCAATTTTGATTTACTAGAATGTCTTGACCCTATTTTCTCTTTGACTATCCTAATGTGCGGGGAAAAGCATGAAAATGTAATTCACTAATAGGCACGTATGTAGGTTTCAAACTAAGCTTGCTGTAGCTATTTTCGTATTCATTCAGTAAATCGGAATACTGAAAATATTATACTCCCACTTAAATGAAACTATTCGAGATAGTTCACAAAATATTTGTTTTCATTACAATTCAGTTTATTATAAAACACGATAATTAAGTGGGGAACGGAGTGTCTTAACACTAGGTTCCCTCTGCCTTACCTGCTGTGTGCGGGATACAGCGTGAAGCTATTTATTTATTTATTTACGATAATTAATAATTTACACAAGTAGGTACCTATATCCATACTTCCATACTTATATTATAAATGCGAAAGTCTGTGTGTTTGTCTGTCATGCTTTCACAGCTAATCTACCGATCCAATTTGGATGAAATTTAGAATGAAAGTAGTAAAAGTGACTGGGTCTAACATAGGCTACTTATTTTTTCAAAAATCATCCGCTAAAGGGTTGAAATAGGGGATGAAAGTTTATATCTAAACCGCTTGATAGATTATAATGAATTTTGGCATAAATATAGTTGATAATCTAAGCTTAAACATAGGCTACTTTATTTTTCATAAACCCACCCCTAGGGTGGCAATATAACTAAGCAGTTTTTCACGCGGCGAAGCCGCGAGCGGGCCGCTAGTGTTTAAATATACGACTTATCGTATACAAATTTTCCTACTGCCAGAATCATAAATCTAAAATTTCGAACGAAAGGATTTAGTGAGATCATATCATCATAAAAACTTTATGGTCTGGCGTACCGAATGTGCTGAAAAACGAAAATATCCCGAAGCTTTATTCGCGAAGAATCAAAATATTCAAAGTATCGCTGTTACTATGAATAAAGCTGAAATTCAGTTAGATTTTGTATCTAAATGTGCCTATTTAAGAGATTTTGGTTCTAACTTTATCTTATTGCTGTGAGATGGCCTGGGGTAATGGTATATGTATTAATAATTTGTATTTATTGCGATTATATTCCATTAATCTTAATTTATTGGTTAATTTTGATAATTATAGTTAATCAATGGTTTTGAATAATTTATTTTGTATCTGTAATAAATCCACTTTCATCTCAGATATCTACGTATTAACATCACAGTATTATCTAGATAAGTAGATTTATGTTGCTAACAACGATCTAATATTATCTTTGTTATAATAAAATAAAAATAGCTATTGCGTTATATATGTATGTAAATTATAATTAGAATTATTAAAATTCATTAAAAATATTATTAGTATGATCTCTGTGATATATTTGAAATTAAATATATTTTAAACTACCCAGAAAATAAATTATAATGTAATATATAATGTAATTATACTTTAAAGCCTGAAATTTAAAATTAAATAAGAATATATCTTTATTAAATAAAATATTATCATAATTGTTTTTTTTTTCTATATCTGATGTGTGCAATTCGAATATAATAAAAATATAATTCTATTTATTATTGTAAATACTGTATCTTCCAGAATTATTAATACTTTAGAAAATAAAATTATAGTACTGAAACGTTCTTAAATATAATATAATCCAGGACTATTTGAACTTTTTGGATATTTTTATGACTTGGATGGACATTTTTCTCCTCAGTCAGTTCCTCTAATTCGTAGAATTAAAAGCCAAAAAACAGACTAGCGTACAAAAATATATTTAAACTCTTTTATAAAACATAATATCCAAACCAAAAAAATCTATATTACCATTAGAAACACACCAAACAAGGTATAAAATACAAAGTCTACTTACATCAAAAACGATGCAGTCAAAAATCCCGTCCAAAGCAACTCCCGCGCACGCACGTCACGCCCGTTGCCGTATATTTTTAATATAAAAATATCTAGTCCCGTATCGAATCATAAAAATATAAATATTTTAGGATCGACCGCTCGCGCAGCACTAAGCCTCGTCTAACCATTGACGTAGTCTTTTCAAACTAATTTCGGTGCAGCGATTATTCCGCGATTCTGTAAACATCGCAGTGGCGATGAAATGCGACCAAATTATATTGAACCGTACCCCACTATATGTTTCTAAGAAAACATTGTAAACATTTGGCTACGAAAGATACTTGAGGGATCAAGTGGAATTGGTTGTGTTGCTAGCTAGCAAAGCTGAGAGACAGATGTATTAAGCTTTAAATGTGGGTAGGAAAATTGTATTTCGTATAAAGCACACTATAGTGTTGAAGTTTGTAAGCAATAAGTTCTGTTTTAGGAGCGCCGTGAGTCAGACGCGATGAGGAAATGCGTGCGTTATAATTTCGGAACGGCCGACATTGTTTAATGGTTTTATAAATTTGTACCGTACGCGTTTCCTTAGGAAACTGGCGTGTGTTAGCTACGTGTGAACGTTTGCGAAATTTGCTATGATTTGATAAATGTGTAAATATTAGAGTTGGCAGGACAAACGGAAATTACATTGTATTATTTATGTATATATAAATTAATATATCAGTATTAGAATGAAATATTTTATTATAATTTTGAGCGTTGAATTCCGTTGCCCTATAAATGTCTTTAAAGTGGAGAGGAGTGTCTTCATACGAATTTTTATTGGGTTTTTATGTCATTCTCTGTGGACACACGGTCCGTGGAACTATTTGCTAACTATTATTCCTATTTTACTTTTTCTAAGAGTTATTCACTTTTAGATACACTTTTTTAAATAATAGAAAGTATTATAAGTTCAGTTTTAGCCTCTTCTTACCGTCAGTCCGTTGTAACTGCTAAAACATACGTTTAACATCCGGTTGCGTCCAAAATTCATATATGCTTATTACAACTTACTTTTATTGTTCGTGAATAAAAAAATATGTCAAATATATATCAACAACGTATACAAATTCAAATTAGCACCAGTGCGTTTCACAAACCTAAGTTTCGTCTTTAAATTCTTATAAGCTTATAAAAAGATCTTTTCCTTGTCACACGCCTTCTAAAAATGATTTTCAAAAACTTTTTTAGAATTGTTTCATTTTGAAAACAGCTTCATGCTTTTTCGCATAGCGGGGTAGTCAAAGAGAACCTAGCGTCAAGACACTCCATTCTCCACCTTTTTGTAGCCCCACGCTATATCCCGCACACAGCAAAGCAGATAGAGGGAACCTAGTGTTAAAACACTTCGTTATCTATTTTCCGCACTATTTTGGAATTATTGTTAAGTGGCGGAACTCAACGCCATCAATTATTTCTACTCTTCCAGTAGGAATCGAACCCACAACTAGTTGCGTTTATTTCACTTACTAGCCCCTGCGCCACGACTGGCCTATTATGTATTTCTTTTTATTTACATAAATTTCTAACATTTTGAAATGACACTGAAGTACTCTTTGAGGAGTAATGGAAATTCAGATCAAAATATAGGTCTTTTCTTTTTACGTAAACCAAAGATTAGAACGATTTTTTTTATGTGTAACTAAGACCTATCTTAGAACATACATACAAAACAGAAGATGACACATACAAAAAAATAACAAAAGATCACGTTTTCGTTTTAACTTTATTTACCAAAAACTATAAGTAACCAACAAAAAAAAATATTAAAATAATTATTTATTCCCCACAATCTCCTCTCAATAAAAAAAAACAAAGTATCCTAATTTGGCTACTAAATAAATTTTGTTAGTCAAAAACACCAATAATTTAATAATAGATATAAAGCTTTTCTTTTTAAAAGATTTTATAAAAATCACGTTTGAGGGGTAATGAAAATTCGTTCAACCGTCATTTTTCAATTCTACAAAACTATTAATTAAATAAATCTTTCATTTCAGTTTGAGGATTTCAGACTAAAATATAGGTTATGAGAAATGCAAAAAGTATTGCTTGAGGCAATGATTAACAGGCTCTTTTCTTTACATAAACCACAATCAACCAAATCGAAACAAATAACTAAATTACAAAAAAAAAAAACATTTAACAAAACAAAGGACGCGACTACATTCCATATCCTTTTCAACGACCGTCATTTCATGTGTCTCAAAGCGTCACACGCGTTCGCAACAAAAACAAAAAAAAATAAAGTCAATATCTGTACTCCTTGTATTTACCAAAAACCATAATCAACCTATCAACCAAAAAGAAAAAAAGACAGCCAAATTACAAAAAAAAACATATATTCCTATATTTTCCACTACATTCTACACAAAACATATCACTTAACAACGTTCCATATACTTTGCAATAGTCGTCAATTCACGTGCTTCAAGTCCCTCTATTATATACAGCAAGCTCTCAAACGACGCGTCTTCATCGTCGTGGAACCACAATTGTAACATATTTTTTGTTCTAGAAGTTTCCATAGTATTTTCATGAATGAAGTACACTTTATTTGTTTTTTATCCTAATTTTATTGCTAAATAATTTTTGTTATGAATTTTTATAGTGAAATACTAAGCTAGGCAACGATTAACAGCCTCTTCTTTTTGGATACAAAATAATCAATAAAATAAACTTTTAGCATTTATGTAGAAATAATAGTGGATATTAGATAACAAAAAAAAGGAATTCGAACTCTATCCTCCATTTTAACTTTATTTACCAAAACCCACAATCAACCAAAAAGAAAAAAAAACAACCAATTACATAAATCATTTATTCCTATATTCTGCATTACATTCCACACAATACAAATCACTTAACAACACGCCATATCCTTTTCAACAGTCGTCATTTGGCGTTCCTCAAGGCGTCGCACGCGTCCGCCATCTTGAGTCCCTCCATTATATACAGCAAGTTCTCAACCGACGCGTCTTCATCGTCGTCGAACCACAATTGCAACATATTTTTCGCTCTAGAAGTTTCCATAGTATTTTAATGAATGAACTGTTGTATTTCATTAGTTTTTTGTCCTAATTTTGTTGCTAAATAATATTTGTTATTAGTCTTGATATTGATATACTACGTGAGGCAGCGATTAACAGCCTCTTCACTTTGGATAAAAATTAATCAATAATATTAACTTGCAAAAGACTTTTATACCTATATATTTATATATAATAGTGGATATTAATTAGATAATATAAGAAACTCTATCCTCCATTTTAGCTTTATTTACCAAAACCCACAATCAACTAAAAAGAAAAAAAAACAACAACCAAATTACATAAATCATTTATTCCTATATTCTGCATTACATTCCCCACAATACAAATCACTTAACAACACGCCATATCCTTTTCAACAGTCGTCATTTGGCGTTCCTCAAGGCGTCGCACGCGTCCGCCATCTTGAGTCCCTCCATTATATACAGCAAGTTCTCAACCGACGCGTCTTCATCGTCGTCGAACCACAATTGCAACATATTTTTCGCTCTAGAAATTTCCGTAGCGTTTTCCGTTTCAAAGAATTGTATTTCGTCAGCCTTGTATCCAAGTTTGGCGGCTAATTTCTTCCAGTCAGTCAGTTTTGCCGCTAACGAGTCTAATTGAGATGGAGTTATCATTGTGACTCGAGATCTTGATGATTTTTCATCTTCTTCGCCGTGTGTTGAGTCTGGTACCTATTAGAAAAGAATATTTGCAAATTAACTAACTATATTTTATTTTTATTTTTTTTAGATTCACGCTGTATCCCGCACACAGCAGGGTAGGCAGAGGGAAACTAGTGTTAAGACACTCCGTTCCCCACGCACCGCCGAGTTCAGAGGCGTTGCGTGTTAAGTGGCGGAACTTAACGCCGCGCTTTACCTTGGCACCAGAGCGAAGAAAATGGAAATATTTAATATTGGAAATATTTCCTCCTCCTCGAGTGGGAATCGAACCCACAACCAGTCGTTTACAGTCACACGCTTGTGCCACTGGGCCACGACTGGCCACAATTATATTTTATAATATTTTTATTTCATTTTACCGAATACGTTTGTTGTTATGATCTAAAAGGGACGGTTATTCATGTTTATTTTGATTTCTCTGCTAAGATGAACATTGAGAAGACAAAAAGCGGTATTTTATATACAAAATTCCAGTAAAAATATTTTCACATAAGAAAAATCACTAATATTTGCAAACTTTTTATTAAGTGCAATATTGACATCCTCTAAATATGCGATGATAGTGGGTTCGATTCTAGGAGAAATGATTATTTTTGTTTCTCATCTATTTTCATTTTTCCGCACTGGTCCACAAGACCAAACGCGGCGTTAAGTTCCGCCACACAACACGCTATGCCTCGATTTCTATTGAAAAGTTGAGAAAAGAGTGTGTCGTCACTACATTCTTTATAACCATAACATGTCAGAAAAGTGATGGAGCTGCTTTATAAATTATTTTTTATACCTGTTCCATATCAGTAGTGTCTTCTTCTTTAATAATATCAGTTTCTATTTGTTCTTCCGTCATTTCCTCTTCGACTTGCTCCTGTTACGAAAAAATATAATATTATTTTATTATTAATAACTTTTATCAATAACTTAGGATAAGAAAAACGGATAAAAAACGGATAGCAGGATTCGAACACGTACCTCTTGTCTACCCGCCAAGTGATCTGACCGCTAAGTCATACTACACATTGACATATATATTCATTCGTCGAAATTTTTATATGCTTGTTACAACTAACTTTGGCTTTGAAATAAAACTATTTTAACCGAATTATTAATATTTGACACTACATTAATAATAATATAATAATTATACTTTATTAAACTTAAAAATTTACAGAATATAAAAAAAATATATATGTTAACCATTAATATACAGAACTCAGTTTAAAAAAACGTAGGGGCACAAAAACTACTTTGCAAATACATTAATATAATAAATAAACATTAGTATGTTTAAATTTATATATATTTTAAGACAAAAGGCGGCGTTGAGTTCCGCCAGCCACCACACAATGTCTCGAGTTCGGACAGAAAGTGGAGAACGGAGTGTCTTGACACTAGGTTATCTCTACTACAAATTTTCACTTTCCATATATTATTTATAAGTAAAAATAAAATAATATCCCACCTGTTTAATAGCTTTATCATTAGTACCCGAATCTCCATTAACATTGCTGGATGCCGCATTTGCAGCTACTTCACGGCTTATTTTCTTTACCTGATAAATAAAAAATAAAAAATATATTAATTAATTTAATTATAAGATAAATAAACAGACCTTTGTGGCACAGTAGAACAGCATCTGATTTTAAACCGATAGTTGTGGGTTCGATTGTCTCTTGAAGAAATAAATATATTTAAATCAGTTTAATATCCACCACTCTGGTTCTCACCACTCAACACGCAGTTTCTCGACTACTACCCTGCTGAAAAAAGCGTGAAGCAATAAATAAATAATTATAACAGTCAGTAAAACTTGTAAAAAATGACATAGATAACAACAGTTAAAAAATTGACAGTAAAACACACTAACACTACTAATAATGAAACCAAAAACAAAAAAAACAACAATGCTAACAGCATAAATGACAAAAATTATAATCATTGTTATGGGAAGTAAAAAGGCTTTTTTTAATTTAAATAGAAATAAATAGGTTTTATATTAATAAAAATTATATTAATGAAAATTATATTACTGAAAAATAAACATATGAAATATTTAACACATTTTCATTCATTTTTTTGTCAATATATGTTTAAAACTATATGATTAAGTATAACGCTTATAATTAATTCAAATGACCACAATATTCCTTGGTATTTTAAATGCGTTTAACAACCGCCTACATCGGAATTTTAAAATATTTATATAATTTTTTTAGCTTCACGCTGTATCCCGCACATAGCAGGGTAGGCAGAGGGAACCTAGTGTTAAGACACTCTGTTCCTCACTTTTATATAAATTCTTAAATATTATGAGCTCCTAGATCTATTCAGTGAAATAATTGTACCATTTGAAGTGATCATTAATATTTATAAATAATACATTAATCTATACAGATAAATATAAATGAAGTGTCCATTTGTAATATCAAAGTAATTGTTTCTTACTAAGTGCATATGTATATATACTCTATATAAGATTTTTTTCAATAATTTTTGTCTGTCTTCTTGTTAATTCTTCTTGTTATAGCTAATTTCAAGAATGGCTGGACAGATTTTAACGGGACAGAAGTAAAGGCTATGTTTATTTTCTTTTATTGTTAAATTCCACGTGGACAAAGTCTTGCATAACTAGTAGAATAAACAATATGAACCTACCATATCATCCAAATAATCAGGCAACTTTCCAATAGGATTGTTGGTGTGCACAAAGAAGTGCGGCGAGCGACGCGCGAGGAGACGCAACGCGCGCCATCCCCAACCACCCCCCCAGCTACCTGCACCCCCAACTCCTCCAGCACCTCCAGCACCCCCCACTCCGCTGAGCATGTATGATTCTGGGGAGAAATGGGACATATATTACTAAAGACATTTAAACAAAACGTATAAAAATTTGAACGCAGCGTGGTTCGAACCCGCGCCTCCTGAATACCGTCCAGGCGATCTCACCAATGAGCCATGCGTTCTACTACCAGCTGCGTCGAAATTCTTATACGCTTTATTATAACTTATTTATACGTTTTCTTTAAATGTCTTTTTCAATTTTCCTAAGTGTGAAATAACACTTTAAAAATGTTTAAAAGTACATATATTACTATTTTTTTTAACTTCAGGGTGTATCCTGCACACAACAAGAGAGAGACCCTAGTGTTAAGATTCCTCGAGTGGGAACGCTGTCTCACTACAACACGATCCTTATATTACAATTAAAATATGAAGCCATCCTGGCACAGTGAGATAGCTTCTCACATTTTTTAATTCTTTCTCTTTCTATTCTCTGGTACGATAAAGCGCAGCGTTGAATTCCGCCAATATATCGATTTGGGGCAGAAAGTGGAAAAAATTGTGTCTTGACATTATCGTTCTGTCTACCAGCCCCATTATATAGCTAGCTAGCTTACTTAGTTTTTTATGTGAATTAAAGTACATAAGTACAATAAAAGTTATATTAATAAAACATAATATATTATTAGTTACCTAAAGAAGGCATAAAATCTCTTTCCTTGGTACGGCAAGCTTCTAAGTTATCTGGACACAGGTTCCACAGTTTTGTCAAGTCATTACTGAAAATGAGAAAATTAAACAATTGTATATATACTACATATTATTATTATAAATGTGAAATTCTATCTGCCTGTCTGTGTGTTGCGCTGTCACAGCTCATCTACTGGACCAATTGGGATGAAATTCGAAATGAAAATAGTTGACAAATCAGGGTCAAACAGAAAAGTTTATATGAAAAATTTAAACCACTTGACAGATTCAAGTCAAATAATTTAATTCATAATAAGAAGTGTACATGCTTATTTTTTTTAACGTCAAATAGTTTACCACCGGTTCACTAAAAGTAATGCCTTAGACCTGAGAAAAACCGGGTCAAGAAACTCCGCGGGACTTCTTTTATTTTTAAGCCAATTTTCTAAATTATAATAAATTTCTTGAATAACACTTTAAAAATGTTAAAATATGTCACAAGCACTCTATATTGCCAAATGCCATGTTTGACAAACATTTTCTTATTAAGTCGTTGCTAGTATGAGAGTTACTAATTTGTATGCAAAAATAAAATTTAAATCAAAATTACTTATTCAACTCACTTTCCCATAAAGAACTTTTCTTGTCCCTCATATTCTTTTATAATATCGCCGACTGGTCGACGACGTTTTTTCGCTCTTTTTACTTCCTCAGTAGATTCAGCTTGCACTGGTGGTTTGGGTTTTGGGAATTCTGAAATTATAATAAAAATTATTTAGGCAGGGTAAGGCAGGCAGGCAGAGGGGACCTAGTGTTAAAGCACATTGTTCCGTACGCACAGCCGAATTCTGGAGGCATTGCTTGTTAAGCATAGGAACTTAACACCGCGCTTTGCCTGTACGACATGGAAACATTAAATATTTCCACTCGTCGAGTGGGAATGGAACCCACATACAGTCGCGTTACAATCACACTACGTGCCGACAGGACACGACTGGCGTCAATACAATTATAACTTTTTTTTTAGCTTCACACTGAATCCCACACACAGCAGGGTAGGCAGAGGGAACCTAGCGTTAAGGCCAAGTAACGACCATCGTTGCGGAGTGTGTCAGTGTCTGACCGTTTCTTTTCTTTTACATGGTCTAGTTAGATAAATCACAGTGTTGTCTTCTGTCAATCAACATGCAATGCTTTAAGTGGAGTTTTGAAGTGTCTTGATACTAGCTTGTCTTTGCCTATCTACTAAAGACTAAAGAAAACACTGTAAAGTTAAAAAAACTATAATTGTCTGAAACACTTATTATATTATTCTGACATTACTATTACTACAACTTGTCAACAAATGAAAAATGAAGTCTGCACCAATTGTGGGCTCTATTTTATAATAGTAAATAAAGTGTGTTTGTGCATATCATTAGAATTACTGGACATATGAAAACTTTTTGTTGTATAAGTTTTAAATTTATGTCAGAAATTAGGCTTAAACTGATTTTGAAGAATAAAACATCTGATATAAAACCGTAATAAACCATCTCTGCTATAAATTTTGTTAGGAAGAGTTGTTAAGTCCATGTAAAGTTGCAAGTTTCTTTTTGCTAAATATAATATTAAATAAACAAAAATATAAATTTTACCTGGACATCCATCATTTTTCCAGCTGTTCCAATGCTCCTCTCTCTTAAGTATACTTTTGACGCATTCAGCAAAGCTTTTACCATCTGGAGGTGTTTCACCTAACAGCTTGTAAACTAGTGAAGTGGTTTCTTTCACCCAATCTAATTGCTCCGATTTTAATTCTTGAGATTCCCTGAAATATGATAATTATTATATGAATATAGAAGAAAAAAAGTGGGACTGACAGTGATCACATTTGGTTGTGGGTTCTAGTACCACTCGGGGATATGATAGTAACAAGACAGTGTGCATTTCCACCATACAATATGCAAAGTTTTGAATTAGAGTACAAAGGGTGTCCTGATATTAAGTTCTTTCTCTATATATACAATGCTCAAAAAAAAGTCAGCACTTCTTATTATAAAAACAAAGAAAATTTTCATATACATATAATTTTAAGTTAACACATATATCAAAGCCACAAGCAATATTGAGTTTATATCAGTTGACAGACAATAATGTACACAAAAGAATATTATCACTCTTTGCCTTTCTCCCTTTTAGGCTTTCTTAAATAGTACTTATTTCTTAAATAGTAAGGATATTATTCTGAATAATGAGGAAAAATCTATAAAGATGCTAACAAAAAAAACAATTTTATAACTAAATAGAAAGTATGGCTTAGTGGTTTCTAAAAGGAGCAGGTTTGAGTCCCATTTATATTCTAAATATATTATATAATTTTTAAAAGACTTCAACACTCAACCATAACAATCTTTTACACAATTTTGCCAACATACAGCAATAATAATGAAACACCTTATGTGTAAAATTGATAATAACTTACATTTTAAACTTAACAGTAGAAGTTAAATACTGAAATAGAATCAGGAACTGTATCAGCACACATCTTCTGAAGTTTGAATCGGACAACTGTAGTTCTAATAGCTTTTGATTTGTTAAAAACTTGGCAAAGTAATGTTGTTCTTTATTCCCTTGCATTTCCACATCAGTATTGACTGGTTTTAATCTATTTAATTTAGACTTTTGCAATTCAATTGCTTCTAATTTATATGATGAAAATGCTGAAAGAACACTGCCTGAATGCTGAAAATGTACAAAGTTTAGTTTTAAATATATATATTTAATTTAATAAAAATATATATATATATATATATATATATATATATATATAAATATATATATTTGTTATAAATTAAATTTAATAGGATATAAATATAGGATGAATTCACAACTTACAGCAACAAATGTTTTCCATTGTATTTTATTGTAGCAAGTATTAGGACTCCGAAAGAAGTCTTGCAAACTCCAAAATCTACAGTACAAATTATAATCTATAGCCAATTTGTTTTTATCATCATCAATAACCATTTCTTCATCAAGAGAATCTTTCAATGTACTGGAATTATCACCACCAAATTCAGTTATATTTTCAAGATTAAACTCCGACACTATATTTAGTCCAGATCGTTCAGAAAAAGGAAAGAATTTGGCTAGAAATAGTAATATTCTGCCACAAAATACAGTGTTCTGTGATCGTGAGAGACGTCTTAATAAGTCATTGCACATTCTGAGCAAATTATTCTTACAGGCTATGAAAAATAATTCTTCTCGCCAAATATTTACACCGTTTTCAACATATGTAAACAGCTTTTCGCATTTGTTTAAAGTTAGCGCATCAAATATATCGCCCAAAAGAACTACCGGCATTGTAGGCGTCACCATATGTCGTCGACATGATTCTATGCAAAAGGAAATAAAGTTTTCTAATGTGTCTGGTTCCTCTACAAGTAACTCCAAAAGTTTGTCTCTAAACGCCTGATCCATTGCGATTTTTCTGTCAGTTTCATTTGCATTTTTTGAGAAAGAGTCCAGTAGATCTATATTATTAGTTGTAAAAGCTTTTGACAGGACATCCTACAAAATAAAAACTTTATTGTATAAGTCTATAAAACTTTAGTTATCAAAAATACACAAACATGTAGGTTATAAACTTACCTTATATTTCACCCGCAATTCGTCAAAACCATATTTCTCTGACATGCTGACAACTTTATATTAGTGTATTCGTAAATATCAAGGACTATTTAATAAAAAGTCGGTATGTACCAAAGCATACTCTAAAAGTAAGCGCAAAAACAATAAAGTTTATTCAAATTTCAATCGCAGCTAAATTATTATTTAGAATTTCGTGACAAAATTCTGACACAACGCTATAAAGACTATGCCATAGATAATAATTGTAATTGACGTTCAATGTCAATATTTGACAATAAAAGTAATCTATTAATATTATTTTTAGTTTCCAGAAGTTATTAATTTATTGCTAAACAATTTTATTTTACCATTTTAAAATTTATAATTACAATTACAATTATTTCGTTCAAAAACCTCTTTAGCTCTGGTATAATCCGACGCAATACTGACGTAACTTACTAGCCCTGCTATCTTAGTACAAAAGAACCTATTTCATTTAGTCGAACAATGTATAGTCTCGTGATCTCTGTTTTCGAACTTACAAACGCTAAATGCCAATGTCAATTTATTTACAGTGGAAAGGAAAAGGTGGAGGGTGTGTTGCTTTGCTTTATGTTTTAGTTCCGTATGATTTATTGTAATAAAAACATAGTGTTATAGACAGTATTGATTTTTATTTATTGTGTAGAAATTCTTAGTGATAAAAATTAATGATTATATTATCTCGTGTACATATTCAAGAAAATAATTATTTAGCTTTCTATACCGAGATATTTACATTGATTGTTTTCATTTGTGATGTGAATTATAAATAACAAATTAAGATAACGAGCTGAAGTGCTAACATTTGCAAATAATTATAATAATGATTTACAATGAAGGCATTAATGAAGAAACAGTTAATAGTATACTATTGAAAAATGGATGGAATTTTTAAACGTAGTTGGAATTTGGAACCTTCGGAATGTCGTCGCCGTGCCAAAAAGGCGGGATGCGCCTTAGTGAAGCCCTAGACAATATACAACTAGCTTATAATCCTATTACAAAGCAACTACATTTCGTGAGTCCCAAGGTCGAGAAGCCATCAGAGGATACTTCAGACGAAATTGATAAATTATCTAAAAAGAGTAGTTTTAGTGATGAAGGAAATTATTCTATATCTTTGTGTGAAAAAAGTGATACTAGTGACTCTCCCAAGAGCACCCTTCAGTGGGGTGGCAGTGTAAGTGGTCATCAAAGAGGGAAGGATGGAGGGTCTTTTTCAAGTACTGTCTCAAGCCTATCAGAATGTTCCCTGGGTTCTAGTACCTCGAGGGAAGATGATCTGGGTGAGGGGGAAACTGCTCAAGAAAATTCAAAGCTAAAGAAGAAAGGATTATCTGGATTTTTCAGCAGGTCAGTTAATATTTTTCTAAACATTGATTTTAATCTTTACTGCAAACTAGCGTGATTAACTACATTGTGTTATATTTTGCATAAAATAAACTTTCACTTGGATTTGAGAAACTCCATATGAATTACAATATCCATACATAATTCAAGTCTATTATTGTTGCTTTGTCTTTGTTACTGTCAGTTTTTGACACATTTTACATGTTTGTGAAATTTATTTCATATAAAATTCTGAATTTTCATCATAATTAAGTACATATTTTTGAAAAACGGGATATTTTATATCCAAAAGAAATATTATTCAGCAATAAAGACTTCTAATAAGATAATAATAAAATGAGGACACCTATTTGAATCTGTCTCACAGGGTTATTTGTATACACCAAAGTTATAAAGCAAAATATATGAATCATTAAGTCCATCTTTGTGTTTATATATATTTAATTATATTAAATTCCAAATTACATATTTTATGTTAAGATGGTGAACTTGCGATGTTGTATAAAAGAAAGGGTTTAAAATAAAATAAATTGTATAATATTTAAAGTTTATTAAATAAATTATACACAGGTATAGGTTAGTACAAATTCAATAACATATATTTTTAGTCAAAAGACCTTAACCTTTGAAAATAAATTAATTAAAATATATTTGAGCTAATGTAATATTTCAGTACATTTTTAATTTCTTTGTGACTTAGTGTTATAACAACTAATATACTTATTCTCTACCAAATTTTTGAGTTTCGATACCAACTAACTCACAGGATACTTTAAATAATTTTTCTTGATGGTTTTCATTTTTAGAAAACCTATTGCTAATGCCTTCTTTGCAATTGCTTATGTATAATCCACCTTTGGATAGAATGTCCTTATCGAAACATGCATGTAATATAGTAATAGCACCCTTCTCTGGGGACTTAAAGAACATTTTCTTCACCCACGGAAATCTTCTAAAGTTTGAGTTCTCAAATAGATCTGTGTCAACAATTCCTGGATGAACTGAATAAGATTTCACTGGGACCTCCTTGTCTTCTAAAATTTTATTTACATATCTAGCTATCATTACCTGAAAGTAAATTAAATTATATAGCAAAAAACCATGAAGATTAAAAGTATGTCATGATTTTAGTAAAAAGATATATGTCTGTTTAATACTTAAACTTTTATTATTATTACCTGTGCAAGCTTAGATTGTGCATATGCAGCTGTGGTGTCATAATGTTCTTTCATATTAATATCATCAAAGTAGATTTTCCCAGCGTAATGGGCACATGAAGAAACATTCACAATTCTAGCCGGTTCAGTGACTTTCCCAGTATTTTTTAATGTTGGCAATAATAAATGTGTCAAATAGAAATGACTTAAGTGATTCACAGCGAATTGCATTTCAATGTTATCTTCGGTTAGTTTATAATCTCCGAACATTATTCCAGCATTGTTTATCAATAAATGTATCTCCGGAAATGCTTCCAATACTTTTTGTGAAAATTCTTTAACGGATTTCAAAGACATTAAGTCTAATGCGTAAGCGCGTATTTTATCGCCGTTTTCCATTGTTTTTATCATTGATTCCACAGAATTGGGGTTCCTCACACCCATTACGACAGTGACATTTGCTTTTAAAAGTCCTCTGACGACTTCCAGACCAATCCCGCGAGCTCCTCCCGTTATAACGGCAACTTTGTTATTCGTTTCTGGCAACACTATCCTGTTTCTGCAAACACTAATCCAGTCGTCTATCAAGCCGCCTGCGCCCGCTCCCTGCATATCCAAAGCAACTATCATATCCCTCCACATGTATTTCAATTTTTTCTGTCTATTCATATACCAGTAAATACCAAAAGACACTGACATTATTGTTATTGATGTTATCACAAACATTTTGAGGTTATATCGATATCGCGTCTACACTGGCGTCGTGCTTTCACTCGAATGGAATCCTCTACGCTTTCTCTCGCTTGACGGTGTACCGTTAGTCCTGTGTATGGTAGCAAATGTTAACTGTTTATATTAGAAAAAAAAATCAGATGAAATGCAGGCTAATTGCAGATTAGGTTGTGCGAAACCAGTCTTTGAATGTTTTTCCGCTAAATTTCTATAACTGTTATAAATGTATGTATGTTTTTTTTTGTATTTATATTTTTTTTTATACGCCAGCCGATTGTTTAGAGGTGCGGAATGTAACTGATTGCCCGTTTGAGTGGCAAATTGTTTCGCATGCGCATTACGTCATGTCTACAGACAGTATGATTTCCAATAGTCCTTATATGTTATGAATATTGAGTTAGGCCCCTCGTATCAAGCTGTTCACGTATAATATATATATGTGTGTGTATATTTAAATATAGTCGGCTATCAATATATTATTATATTTGTTTACTGTTGTATTTCTGTTATATTGTGTTATATGCGATAGGATAGTGTCATTGTTTATTATGTCGTAGGTAACGGGTTCAGATAAAATGATAAGATAAGTAAATAATTTAATTAATGTTAATATTCTCTGATAATATACGCATTAAAATATTTTCATATTTCCGCTCTGATACGTAAATATAAAGCGCGGCGTTAGGTTCCGCCTTAACAGGCAATGTCTTGATTTTCGACTAAAAATGGAGAACAGAGTTTCTAGACACTATGTATTCTCTGACTATCCTGCTATGCGAAAAAAAAAATATATTTCTTATGTATAGTTTCTTAATCATTAGTAAAATCAGATTTTGAATTACTCAAAAATATATTAAAACGTATCCTTGACAATAATATTTGAAGCTCGCTATTTGGTTCGTATTTAAAACAGGTTTTGGAATATCTACAAAAAAACTCTATCGACTATCGACATAGCTTAGTTTACGTAAGCGGGAGTGAGATAAGCATAGCCCATAGCTCCTAACGGTGTGCATCTCACATTTTGTACACAAGTTCAGTCCAGTGGTACTGAGGCATTAATGAAGGGTCTTTGATCTGTGTTAGGGCTAACAAATAATAAAATAGAGATATTAAAATTAAACAAAAATATGAAGCCATATATGGCATAGTGTACAGAGTTTTACTGTGAACTCGATTGGTTGTGGGTTCGATATCCACTCGGAAGGAGTGGTAAATTTTCCTCTTTTCTGATACAAAGCGTGGTGTTTAATTATGCCATTAAACACGCAATGTTTGCATTCAGGCAGAAAGGTGGAGAATAGAGAATAGAGTGTCTTGACACTATATTCTTTCTGCTTGCCAAGATTGAAGCAACGGATACATATTTATGGCCTTCAGTTTTTGGGGTATACCAAATATTACAGGTGAATGGAAAACATGTTTAACTGCAAATTTAGTTGTTTTTTTTTAATGTTGCACTATAAAAATGTTGTTAAAATTATATCACATAGGAAGTATCATAGCGGTTATTATATAAGTGCACAGTTTCATACAAACAAGTAGTATAAAAACAATTAAGTTTATAATAAATATTTTTATATTTATAATATTATACATAATTACATATTTTTATGTATATTTTTGCTATAAAGTTATTGTGTAACTTTAACAGTCTTGTTTTACTCACTCGCTAAAATAAATTTAAAAAAAAAACACAAACAATAAAAAGAACAGAAGCTGAAAAGTACACGGAGCTCGAGTCTGTGGCGTTTAAAAAAAAAAAAAAAAAAAAGACAGTCTTGTCTCCTATCCTATTAATATTATAAACGCAAACGTTTGTAAGAATGTTTGTTACTCTTTCACGAAAAAAACTACTGAATCGATTTTAATGAAACTTTACAATAATAAAGCCTATAGATAAGAATTAAAGAAAGGCTACAATTTATAAAAATAATGATTTTACATTATTATATTTAATTGATTTTTTAAATATATAATAATAGTAATTATATATTTTTAATATATTTTTTTAAATTTTTAATCGTAATATTACAAACATAAAAATATTATCGATTTTGAAAAAGACATTTAGAAACGTATAAAAATTTGAACGCTGCGGGGTTCGAACCCGCGCCTCTTGAATACCGTGCAGCCGCTGTCACCATTGAGCAGAGATCTTTTTCAATGTTGCTAAGTGTGGAATAACACTTTAAAAATGTTTAAAAGTATTGTCGATTTTATTTATAAATCGGCAACCCTATAATTTTACCTTAGCAGTGGCGCGTGACGTTCGTAAATAGAGGTTTAGTTGGACGGGATATAAATTATAGAAAATTTATTTTTTTAAGCAATTTTACTTTATAAAGTAATTTTAACGTTGTTACAATATAGAAGAAATATCTCTTCCTCGCTTTTTGATGATTTTCTAAAAGACAAAATCATAGCTTTGTGTCAACCAAAACAAGATGCTTGTGATCTATATTGTATATAGAAAGCTGGCAATATTGCTGAGATAATATATCCATAACATTTATTACGAATAGATTCAGCTAGATAGAAAAAAACTTTAGATAAAGAGGTATTTTTGTTACTTTATTTAGGTAAACAAACAGTATCATAGTATTTTTAAATATTTGTAAAGTGTTATTCCACACTTACGAAAATTGAAAAAGACATTTAGAAAACGTATAAAAATGTGAACTAGCGGGATTCGAGCCCGTGCCTCCTGAATACCATCCAGGCGCTCTCGCCACAGAGCCATGCGTTCTGCTACACGGTGCGTCGAAATTTTTATACGCTTTATTACAACTTAGTAGCAGAAATATGTAAAAATCTCTATACAGTGGTGCTAACAACAAAAATAAGTTGTAATAAAGCGTATAAGTAAGCGTAAGCGTATATACGTTTTCTAAATGTCTTTATCAGTATGATAGTATATTTTATTAGATGTTGCAAAAAAAGGAACACACGCTGTCACTACTCTAACCTGCCTTTCCTTTCATTTCCTGATCCCTTTCCATATCCACAAAAACACAGAAAACTTTTTAATAAAAACGGATTAAAAGTAACTTTATTTACGAGACTTTCCTGGAAGAAACTGACACAAAATGTGTAGTCAAAATTTGAGTTCTTAAGTATACTATCGCATACAAATTGATATTGAACAAGCAAGGCTCTGGCTACTCAACCAGAGAGAACCTAGTGTCATGACACTTTGTCTTCTACTTATTACTCGAAATCTCGAGTAAAGGAACTCAACATCGCGCTTTGTCTTAAGTATCAAAATGGAGAAATGAAAAGAAAAGTCAATTCAAAAATCCCCCGAGTAGGAATCGAACCCACAACCATCGAGTTTACGGTCAGATATTTTATATTATCATTCATATGAGGTAGTATTCTAAGAAAATATTTCGCTTATTATACTCTTTAGAATTAATGACAAAGCATAAAACAACTGTCTTAATTATATACCAACGTAATAAAATACGTCAAGTCTAAAATACATTAGAAGTAGATTTTTATTGTTTCAAAGTAATATGTGTGTATAATATATAAAATTGTTTACAATTATTTTGTGAGAATTTATGTAGTTTGTAAATACACTTTTTGTTAAGAACTCTGAATTAACGTTTTTTATTATTCACTAGTTTTAATACTATATTTGACCAAAGTATATCCATGTATTGCTAAGTAAAAAACGAATAAAGTATATTTTATAAATATTTTTCACGCGCAGTATCTCTATTTCGTGAAGTGTCGAGACACTAGATTCTCTCTGCTCTGCTATATAAGAAAAGGCGTAAGTTGCAAAATAAAGTTAAAGTAATATATACCTACAAAATAATACAGCATCGTAGTGCAGTAAAGAAATATCTCACTGTACTTAGTAATATCTGATTCTTGTTTTTAGTATTATTTAATTCTCGTTTGAAAGAGTTTTTATATTAAAAATATATATGTTTAACCTTCTATACTTCGAATACATAAGGCGGAAAGTGGAAAACAGATTGACTTATCGCTAACCCACTTCATATCGGAAATGCGTAAAATAAAATACAATATATAACATTCTAGTAATAAATATGGCTGTAAAAGTAAAAGCTCCTAACAATATATACCTACGTAGATGTTAGGTTTTTTATTTCCGTTGTATCCCAAATGTCATGACACTCAATTCGTTCGGTTTCCGCCTGAATTTGAGACATTGCGTGTTGTTCTGTGTATTTCAACGACGCGCTTTGTCTTACTAGAAGAAAAAGAAATAAAAATATTTATTATACTCGCTATAAATACTCGAATACTCGTGGAGTAAAAATATTTAATATTTTCATTCTCTGTCGGGTCGTTCAGCGTTCAGCTTTGGTGTCGAGGCACAGCACGGCGTTATGTCCCGCCACTTAACACGCAAAGCCTCTAGATTTCGGCGGAAAGTGGAGAACAGAGTGTCTTAACATCAGGTCCCCTCTGTCTATCCTGTTGTGTCCCCACACAACAGGATAGATGACACGGTGTAGCGTGAAGCTAAAAAAAAAATATTGAATCATTCAGCGGAATGGGAATCAAACCTACGACCATCGAGTTCACAATCATTGCGCCACGATAGCATCAATATAAAAATGTTAGCCTTAACAAAAAAAGGATATTACTATATTCCGCCATAAATTCGAAGCCAACGTAATTGGCCGCGTGGAAAATAAAAATAAATCCAACAAGAACGAGTTTCTCGGAACAATGTGCTATAAAATTAAGCATACGTAACGTAGAATGGCTAACCTAAGGCAACCTGGTAGGTACTGGAAAAACCTGCTCGCTAACAACGCCGGCTCGCTACCCAACTGACATGGCTTGCCCTTCTTTGATGCTTTGCACGAATGTTTACTATAGTTTGCAAGACTGCAAGTGTTTTGATGCACTCGCGTTTTCCCGTTACTTTGTTTGTGGTGAAATGTATTTGGAATTATTGTTAACTTGATAAGTATGGTAGGTGTGGTATTGAATTTAGTTCTAATTCAATATGAAGTTACTTATTAAGTTTTGGTTTGTTTCTTTTATTTTTAACATTGTTAGGTAAAGTACAATTTCGACATTTAACATATGAAACAAATTGATTGATTGATTTTAAAATTCTAATAGTCATGGGTTCAAATGTAGCTGCATTCAATTTCTTATAAATTATGTATTTTCTTAAACAGCATTTTTCCTTAGTTATTTTTCTTTAACCTGGCTATATATACTTTTATCATAACTTAATAAATTATAGGTAAACAAAAAATGATGACCTGATATTGAATAAAAATTAGTATTTTCTATTGTCCACTTTGGGGCCTAAGACAATGCCTGGCGCTGAGTTTTGCCGCTCAATATTTTTTAACGTAAAGTCGAAAAAAAAATGAAACAGCTATATTTGTGAACTACACAACTACGCAGGCAAAGCTGCGAGAGATTCACTAGCTAGTATATGTTAAAGTACCCATCACTTAAGAAATTCGATACAAAGTATTCTTCGTTTCAAGGATACTTCAGTCGAAGGATTTCGTCTTGGCTTTGTTCTCGAGCGTATTGGCTTCTTGCCGTATAAATATGGAACAGGATGCGCCTGCTGAATAAATAATATTGCAGATGTTCTAGCGAATATAAAACCTCTTTTTATACAGGTGGTTGGTTCTGTTCAAGGACAAAACTTAGTATGACTTACAATTGATTATTTCATTTATTTGCAATTGGTAAAGAGAAACAGAAAAGCAAGCAAAATATTTTAATAATTATAGAATAGAAACCATTTAGGGCCGTATTGGCGCAGTGGTGGAGCCTGACTGTAAACGATTGGTTATGAATTCGGTTCCCACTCCAGGTAATGATTATATTTAAGTTATTTTCAATGCTCCGCTTTGTCCTATTATGCAAGAAAAAGCTTGATGATGTAAAAGAAACGATGTAATGTACGTCGTCTTCCAATCGAGTACGAAGATTGTATAATTAATAAAATAATTCATTTTCTATTCGAGATGCTACATTTACTAGAAAATACCTAAAAAATACTTACTTCTCTAATATGTTTTTTATAGCTTTACGCTGTATCTTGAACACAGCAGGGCATGCAAAGGGAAGCTAGTTTTAAGACACTCCGTTCCCCACTTTCCGCGAATTCGGAGGCATTGCGTTTTAAGTGGCGGAAATTAACGCCGATTTAACAATATTAGAACGCAAAAAATGTAGATTTACTAAAGTACCTATTATTTAGAAATATTTTAACACTTTTTATCTATGTTATTTATTATATGGCTTGTTACGTTAAAAACACTTCAGTGACTCAAGTGGTAGACTGTCATCCGATATGGGCACTTTGGAAGCGTCGCGAACCTTGAAGCGTCGAAAATGTTTGAAATTTGATAACTCCATCCAATATTCTTAGGGATAACATGTTTTGGGGCTACCAGTTTTACAATAATAGTTATTTTTTGTTATTTTTCTGGTCATTTTGTCCTCTAAACAACTACTTTAAGTATTTTTTACCCGCGACGGAACGGCGACTGTATATGTGTTTGGGGTGAGAGGTTGTTTGTTTGTTTGTTTGTTTGTTTGTTTGTTTGTGTGTTTGTGCAAATTACTATGTCAATTATTTCCAAAACTATAAGTCCGATTTTGATACGGTTTTCTATGATAGGTTAAGGTTCAATTGGCGTATGTTCTTAGATATGTCTTATTGCCTTAACTCACCAGGGGGCGCTGCAGTAAGCATTTTACGTGAAAACGAATGTTTTCAATTATCTAAAAAAATAATAGTCGGATTTCGATAAGATTTTCAGTGATAGATTCAGGTTTAATTGGTGAATGTTCTTAGATATGTTTTATCGTGTCAAACCACCAGGGGGCGCTGCAGTAAACATTTGTTTATGCAGAGCAAAAACTACTAGTCCGATTTAAATGAAATTTTTAACGATAGATTCAGGTTTAATTGGTGCTTCTTTTCATATATGCGTTACGGTGACCACTCACCAGGGGACGCTGTAGTAAGTACATTTGTTTGTGTTAAACTAAAACTACGAGTCCTATTTGAATTCAGTTTTCAATGATAGATTCAAGTTTACTTAGTGCATATTTTTATATATGTGTCATGTATGTTTACTTAGTTCATATTTTCATGTATGTGTCAACTCTCCAGGGGGCGCTGCAGTAAGTAGCTGCTTTTATTTTTTTGTGTAAAACCAAAACGACTAGTACGATTGTCAAGAGTTTTCAGTATTAGATTCCGCTTTACTTAAAGCATGTTTTTAAATTTATATTACGGTGACAAGTCACCAGGGGGCGCTGCAGTAAAATATTGTTTGTACAAAGATAAAATGACGAATTTGATTTGGATGCAGTTTCAATAATAAGCTCAAGTTTAATTAGTGCATGTTCTTGGATATGTTTTATCGTGTTAACTCACCAAGGGGCGCTGCAGTAAACGTTTGTTTGTAATATTTAATGCAAAACCACAACTACTAGTCCGATTGGGCAGAGTTTTTAGTATTAGAGTTACCTTTACTTGGTGTAAGTTTTTAGGTTTTTTTTACGTCAAGAACTCACCAGGGGGCGCTGCATTAAACATTTAATTATGCAAAGTTAAAACTACAAGTCCGATTTGGATGCAGTTATCAAAAATAGGATCAAGCTTAATTAGCACGTTTTCTCGTATATGTGTCGTGGTGACACCTCACCGGGGGGCGCTGCAGTAAGCATTTGCTTGTACTTTTTGTGCGAAACCTATTTAGATGCGGTTTTCTGTGACAGGTTCAGGTTTAATTGCTGCATGTTTTTATATGCCATATCGCGAACTGCCACGGGGCGCTCCAGTATAAATTAGTTTGTTCAAAATCAAAACTACTAGTGGGTTTTGTGATTTTCACTGATTTGGTTAGATTTAAGTTTCGTGGAAATGTTACGGTGACAATCTGCCAGGCGCTGCAATAAGCATTTGATAACCAGAAAGCATTGGGCTTATAATTTCTTTTGGATTTGCATGAAGATTAATATAAAGTATTTCAATATTATGTAATAATATATAATGTATATCTATTCACTTTAAAAAGTTCAAAATAAAAAACAAAATTAAAAATTTTGAAAAAACCCACGACGGTTTAATTGTAATTGTAAAAGGATAAAATAACTATAAATCCCCCGCCTAAAAGAATATATGTAACGAGATGATGGGGACGACTTCGTCGGGGGCTGCCAGTTGCAACCTCTTTTTTAAATATAGTAGCTTTAAGTATAGGTTTCGTTTTAAAGTCTTTAAAATATCAGTTATCAAAACTGTAAATTCATTTTAATATTTAATTTTTTTGCCAAAACTGTTTTAACAGCAAGAAAACCTATGAGAAGGTTTGTGCAAACTTAAAGTAATGACAGCCCCCGACGAAGCCGTCCCCATCATCTCGTTTCATATATTCTTTTAGGCGGGGGATTTATAGTTATTTTATCCTTTTACAATTACAATTAAACCGTCGTGGGTTTTTTCAAAATTTTTAATTTTGTTTTTTATTGAGGTTGAAAGTACGATTTCATGTTTCGTTTAGAAGAGATATAATATTGTCAAGATACTCCGTTCTCCACTCGAAATTGAGACATTGCGTGTTAGACGTAACTGAAGGCCGCGTAACTTGTCTTAGATAGGAAAGCGAAGAAATATAAATAATATATAACCACTCCCCATAACCATCGCCTTTGCAGTCAGACGCTGTCCTACTGCGAGACGATGGCCTCTAATTTGGTATCTGCTAAATAATTGTTGCGTTAAGTTCCGCCACTTAACACGCAATGCCTCCGAATTCGGTGGAAAGTGGGGAACGGAGTGTCTTAACACTAACCTAGTGTCTCTCTGCCTACCCTGCTGTATGCGGGATACAGCGTGAAGCTAAAATTTAATTATATTTGCGTCATACAACTTAGGCAAAGTTATGTAATATATATTTTTTATATTAAAAAGATCTAATGCTAAAACATAATAGACTTCTTTCCTTGGTTTCTCCGGCTATAAGATTAAATTTATGTCGGCCACAGTGACGTCACTAAAAGCTTTTCTACGTACACGTAGATGTAATAAACATTTTTATAGCATTTTCTTTGTGATTTTTGCTGTAAGCAATAGTAATTATGTCACTTTATGATGTATGAGTGTAGTAATTTTATATTTGGGTAGTGGCCATTTGATTCTAAACGTGGCAGAGCATTTTAATAAAAAAACAAGAAGTTATACGATTTTTTTTATTTTTATACAAAATATTGTACATATACTAGCCCTTCTAAACTTACTAATACGCGAAGTATTAGTAAGTAGTAATAAAAAGCTATGTATATTAACTTTTGTTGCGCAAATTTTTACTTAATAATAAATCTACCTACGTATACCAGAAAGTGGTCTAATCGTGGAGTTTCTAAAATGTATTTTCGAAAACCGAAAATACGTGCAATGCCTCCAGATTTGATGGAAGATTGGGAACAGAGTGTCTTTACACTAGGTTCCCTCTGCCTACATTATACGGGATTGTGCCAGTTTGTGCGGGATACAATGTGAAGCTTAAAAAGAAGCTATATTCTATCAATAGAAAACATAAGCAATATAGTCGCTTCGCCTTGGCGATGTAACATTGTCACATCGGCCATTAAGCCTCGGCTCAGCCGTTAATTGCGACCAAGGTTTCCTTTCATTCACATCTTAAGTTGTCGTCGAGCCAATTGGAAAATTGTCAATGTTCTACATTTTATACTACTTAGGTACTATGAAATAAACTAGATTATAATACTACTATTTATATAGAAAATATTTTTTATGGGAACGGAGTGTCCTGACACTAGCTTTTCCGAATATCCTGCTATGCAGGAAAAATCGTGGTGATGTAAAATATTTTTATATAGGGCATTGCATAGTAGTAGTGGTAAACTATTTGGCGTTCAAAAAATGAAGCATGTAACTTCTTATTTTGAATAAATTTTTTTGACTTTAACTTTGATTTTGAGTTTCTCTTTTCTTTTCATTTCACCGCTTTGGTAAGGTAAAGTGCGGTTCAGTTTCGCCACTTAATGTCTAGAATTCGGGCTGAAAGCGGAGAAAGGTGTGCCAACACTAGTGTCAAGACACTAGTGTTGGCACTCTTTTCTTTCTCTCCTTCGATCTTTCTGTCTACATTATTTTTCGAGAATATGCGTAAAACTGGAATATTAACAAGTTTCAGAATAGAATAATATATTTGTCTTTCAAATATGTATGTAGCTCGAGTTAGATAAGATTTTAATTAATGCTCCAGTTTAAATGCAGCAATTAGTACCATTGTGTGGAAGCTATGACTAATGTCTTACTACACATGCTTTATGCCTCATTTGTTTATGAATATTGTTTGAAGTCATCATTCCGAGCATATTATGTCATGGTAGTTTGTCTGTAAGAGATTTTATAATAATTTTGAGAAATAAGTATGATTCATTAAGTTATTTTATATTTGTTCAGGATATGGCAGTTATTATATTTTCTTAGACAAGCTAATTGAAGCATTTATTGTTAAATATTATTTGGTATATTTAAATATGATACATATAAGTGAACTAATAGTATTTCATATAATATTGATATTAGACTGACCTTAAATGGAAATAAATGCATTCTATTTAATTTTTATTAAATATTAAATAACATTTCTGAGCGTGGATGAAGAGCATTTTTATGAAATATAACGAAATGAATAAAACGCTATGAATTTAACGAAAAAGTAATATTTCTTAAATAAAAGTAGCCTATATGACTTCTTATTATATGCTGCATGCATAAACGAGTCAGACATCTGTCTAGCCGTTCTAGAGATTAGCCGCAATAAAAAAACAGACAAAAAATGTAAAAAAGTGTTATTTTTATGTATGTAATGTGTATTACCTATGCATTTAGTAAAAAGTGATTACAAACAAACACCAAATTTATTTTTTTCTTTTTTTAGCTTCACGTTGTATGCCGCACACAGCAGGGTAGGCAGAGGGAACCTAGTGTTAAGACATTCCGTTCCCCACTTTCCGCCGAATTCGGAGGCATTGCGTGTTAAGTGGCGGAACTTAACGCCGCGCTTTACCTCAACACCAGAGCGAAGAAAAATGGAAATATTAAATATTTCCTCTCCTCGAGTGAGAATCGAACCCACAACCAGTCGTTTACATTCACACGCTTGTGCCACTGGGCCACGACTGGCCCCAACACCAATTATATATATAGATTTATTGTATAGACAACATCGCCAGTAAGTAGGCACATAGATACATGATATTATAAGGATAAAGAAATATTTCTAATCAAAAAGATAGATAAGCCAAAAGCTTTTACTCACGAACCCATTAACAGTGAATAGCTCAATCGAGATAGACGATCGTGCCCCAAATATGCTCTGGTTTAGTTTTTTTTGTATCAAATTCCTTACGAAGCCAACCTTAATATATTTTTATGATGACTTCATTTGTGAAGCGTGATGTTTCAAATTGTTGTTAATGTGTTTCCTTGTACTATCTTAGTCCTTGATGTTCTTGTATATGATTTAGTATAAGATATTTTGCTTGGTGGTAGAAGATTTGTTCTCCGACTGGCACGCGACCACTATCACGTCAAAGACGAACCGCCAAACATCTGAAAATGTGTTCCGGTTTGATGACAAGTAAGCCAGCTTTCCCTATTCCCACCATTCCCATCCTTCTTCCCTCCTACATCCCCAATGCAGGCAACGCATCTATAACTCTAATGTTTTGGATGTCTACGGGCAAAGGTACTACTACTTACTAGCAGGTGGTCTTTCGACTCGTTTACCTCCTTTATTCAATAAAAAAAAATAGAGTACTATACTTGTAATACTAAACGTACTTGGTTGTGGATTTGATATCCCTCGTAGGAATGAATATATATATTTTTTTCAATTATTAATGTTTAGAGTTGGGTCAGAAAGAGGAGAACAATGTCTTGTAATTGCGTTCTCTCTTACTACCCTATACGTCAAAAACCATGAAACTTAAAATATATATGACTGGTAGATGCTATTGAATTTTAATCCCATACTAACTTTACCTACTATTTAAAACAGATATAGTTATGTTTACTTATATCTTCTACCTGACTATCTTCAGCTTAGTTCATTAGTTACGGCGCTTCGAACGTGCAAGTTTAGCACTTAAGACTTTGCAAATGTCACGTTGTATGGAGTATACACAAAGGAGATTTTACGCTCTCCCACATAGAGTATTCAGAGGGAAACTAGTGTTAAGGCACTGCGTTTTCCGTTTTTGCCCAAAATCTAGATGTTACGTGTTAATTGAGCGAATATAAAGCTATACAAAGTAATGATGAAGGACATTGCTTGATCAAAAAGTGATAAACTGATTATCTCATATAGTGGCTTTTTTACCAATATTTTTTTTAATCTTGAAAGTTTATTTTCATAATTTTTATACGTTTTCTAAATGTCTTTTTTAATTTTCCTATGTGTGGAATAACACTTTAAAAATGTTTAAAAAGTTCATAATTCTTGTTAAATTGTTCTCACACAAACCATATATTATAACAAGTAATTTTGACTTCAAACATTGGTCTAAAACTACGTTCTTTTATACAAAATATTGCATCGCTTCTAGTTCCCATTGTGTTAACTAAACAATAGCGCATTCTTTTGTGCATGCACTTATCACGACAATGCCCGCATTCTTTTTTTTATGACATAATAGAATAAAGTATTATAAGGGAACACCATTGTGGTTCAGTTGTTATGTGACTTATAGATATAGTAGTAGTAGGTTCAAATCTCGTTAAGAGAATTGAACCTTTTATGTAATACTAGCGGCCCGCTCGTGACTTCGCCGCGTGATTCACACGACTGTTTCGGTATATTGCAACCCTTTGGGGTGGAGTTTTAAAAAATAAAGTAATCTATGTTTAACCTTGGATTATCAACTATACATATGCCAAAATTCACTACAATCGGTCAAGCGTTGCAGATTTTTCATATAAACTTTCAACCTCTATTTCAACCCTTTAGAGTTTGACTTTTGAGAAACTCTAAAAAGGCTACTCGCCTATGTTAGACGTCGTCATTTTTACTACTTTCATTTTCCCAGTCCATTAGCCGTGAAAGCGTGACAGACAAACACACAGACATTCGCATTTATAATATAAGTAAGTATGGATTGTAAAATGTTTTTGTTTGTCGTAAGTTATAATAAGCGTATAAGAATTTCGACGCAGGTGGTAGTAGAATGCATGGCTTAGTTGTCAGAGCACTTGGACGGTTTCCAAGAGGCGCGGGTTCGAATCCTGCTGTGTTCAAATTTTTATACGTTGTCTAAATGTCTTTTTCAATTAACTAAGTGTGTGAATAACACTTTAAATTGTCAAAGAATGTTTTTGTTTCCTTTCTTTGGTTAGAACTAGATAAAGCTCGGCGTTAAGTTCCGCCAAATAAAAGCATCTATTAATATCTGAAAATCAGTGACGTAATGTCTTATCAGTGGATGCTCTTATCACAGATACGGAGGAAATGCAAGACGATAAGAATCAACGATTGTATGACAACAGAGAGTTTGGTCGTAAACTTATCAAAGTTTGTATTTAGCGATACGTGACGCCCAAAATATAATTATTATGAAGGTAATCGACCTTACTTTAAGTATTTAATGACTCAACTATGAATAAGTAAATCAATTGTGAGTGCCCGATGGGTTAAAATTAACTTGTTTTTGTATAGTTTTCTATATCGTTTATTTTTTATTTTATATGAATTTTAGAAATTGACTGACTTCATATTCGCGTAGGTCGGTTTTCAAACCTTAGTCTTATTTTTTTTATAGCTTCCCACTGTATCCCGCACACAGCAGGGTAGACAGAGGAAACCTAGTGTTGAAACATTCCATTCCCAAGATTTGGAGGCACTGCGTGTTATGTGGCGGAACTTAACGCCGCGCTTTGCCTCGACACCAGAGCGAAGAAAATGGAAATATTAAATATTTTCACCCTTCGAGTAGGAATCAAACCCACAACCAGTCTGTCAGTCAGCTTTACAGTCAGACTATGCCACTGCACCACGACTAGGCCCAAATTACCTCTTCAATTTTTCTCCCTCGGTTAATAAAAACAGTAAAATACGTAAATAAGTAAATAGAGTGTTTAGACACTACATTCATTCTGCTTTACTCATAAAATAGGAATATAGAAAATGGAGTCACGTTTAAACTTTAGTATATTTATAGAGAAAATTCTGTATATTAAAATGTATGTCTGGCAACGATCATAGCAAAGGAGTTGTTTAAACTATACCGCTGCAGCGATAAATAATGTTTGTGGAAGTACTGCGTACACAAGATATAAACCAATGTACTTTAAAGGCGCCTCTAAGAAAAACAAGCTGGTAGCTTTTAGATTTATTCTCAAAGAGGGAACTTGATAGCCGAGGGGCAACAAAGAAAAGCATTTATTTAGCTTGTACAGTGAGTGCCGCTACTGTATTAAATTTTGTATGTAGTTTCTTTTTTCTTTGCGTTTTTTTCCCAATAGCTATGTTAGTCAGAAAGAACTTAGTGTCAAGTGTCAAGACACTTAGTTCTCCAATTTCCGCACGAAAATTGAGACATTCGATGTTGAGTGGTGGAACTTAACGCTGCGTTTTTTCTTAGGTGCCAGGGCGGAGAAATGAAAATAATTTAAATAATCACTACCCCGAGTAGGAACTCATGACCATTCGTGTTTAATGTCAAAACTGTGCCTCTAAATCACGATGGCCTTACGGTTTTGTATAAAGTATGTACATATAATTTGATGATTTGTATTTATAAACATAAGTATTTATAAACACATATGTTTTAAAACGATGTATCGGGAATAATTTGGTTTCACTTAAATTATTAAATTATTTGTTGTTATTCTATTTTTTGCCACTACTGCTTGTTTATATTATTCTTGTAAATAAAATGTATTTGCCACATATTCTTTTATACTCTCCTACTATTTTTGTAAGGGTTATATTGTTTTTTAAGTATTATTTTTTTATAAAAAAATGAAGGTATATCTTTGGCTTACTAAGCGTAAGTAGCTTAGCTTAATATAACCCATTAGTCGATTATGAGTAATCGGAAGTTGACTGTATTAATATGGTTAAGAGTACGAGTTGACTCATACTAACGTCTGAGTCGATTCAGTGATCAATCCTAATTTGATAATCTTATGGTCATTATCATAGATATGGTATAAAGTAGCCGATATGTAATTTAATCGATATTATATTTACATAGATATTTTTTAATTGGTTGATCATCTTAATTATTGGGTTCGAATCATACGAAGCATCGATACTTATATTATAAATGCGAATGTCTGTGTGTTTGTCTGTCACGCTTTCACGGCTAATCTACTGGTCTGATTTGGATGTAATTTAGAATGAAAAATAGTAAAAATGACTGGGTTAATTTTACTGGGAAAAATCTACACCGCTTCACCGATTGTAACGAATTTTGGCATATATATATAGTTGATAATCCAAGGTTAAACATAGGCTACTTTATTTTCAAAAGTCCATTACCGAGGGTTGCAATATACCGAAACAGGGACGTAGATCACGCGGCGAAGCCGCAAGCGGGCCGCTAGTATTTTTATGTATTTGCAAATATTTTGATAGCGTCAAAATAGCGGCTAAAAATCCCCACTCTTTAAATATAAAAATAGAATGGGGGTCTATATCCCTAAGTTGCCTCTGGCCATCTTACAATATGAAATGAAAAGCTATGCAGCTATGAAATGAGAGAGCCTAGTGTCAAGACACTCCCGGCAGAGAAATCGAGTGGGGATCGAACCCACAACTAATCGCTTTTAACGTCAGATACTGTTCCACTGTGCTATGATGGCTTCTATAGAAGATGTATGAAATAAGAAAAATATGTCTTTAAAAAGTAGTAAGCTCATATATGTATAGAAATGTATGAATGTAGGTATGCATGTAGAAATCTTTGCACTCAATTAAATACAAACATTCTCACGTGCGGGACTTTTATTCACTGCCCTCTCACATTAGAAGCGTTATTAGACACGTACCAACTGACACGTGTCCGAGTTCTTATATGTATAATTTACGTGTTTATCCATACTTATATTATAAATGCGAATGTCTGTGTGTTTGTCTGTCACGCTTTCACGTCTAAACTAGACCTGTTTAGATGAAATTTAAAATGAAAGTAGTAAAAATGACGGGGTCTAACATAGGCTACTTATTTTTTCAAAAATCAATATCTAAAGAGTTGAAATAGGGGATGAAAGTTTATATGGAAAATCTACACCGCTAGACCGATGTAATGTAATGTGTAATGAATTTTGGCATAAATATAGTTGTTAATATAAGGTTAAATATAGGCTACATTATTTCTCAAAAATCCACCCCCGAGGGTTGCAATATACCGAAACAGCTACGTAGTTCGCGTGGCGAAGCCGCGAGCGGGCCGGCTAGCATTGTATATAATATTTTTATATCGTTATATTAATAAGATAATGAAAAGCTTTAGAGTAAAAAATGGCAGTAGTAAGACTGGATTTTGTATAATAGTGCATAAAAATATGTTAGTAAAAGTTATAAAATAAATGTTTTAAATAATGCCACTGGTTAGACATACTCGTTTGTATAATTGACAGTACTGTCAACGTATATGTCACGTTGCTAAGGCAACGCGTATTGTGCACCTCCATGTTGTTACTAGCATAGATTAAAAAATACTGATATACGCTCAATAAAATAAGTTTCTATTTCCTAGATATCATAACATTTTATGGGATAAGTATAGATAATCTAGTGATAAATCATTCCATGTTTTCTACCTATCGCTTTTTACAGATACTGCGTGTTGAGAGGCATTAGGCCTACTTAAAGCTGAATTTTGTACATTTCAATGTAGGTGACATAAAAATGTAATTAATTTCGCCAATAGTCCCTGAATGTGCTATCAAAGGGACGTGTAAACTATCTGTATGTGTGTAATTATTATATAAAAAAATCAAATATATCATCGACATACACAAAATACAAATTTTGAACCTTTGTCTGATATTGTAAATAAAGGTACATTTAAAATATTTTTAAAAACACTTTTATCACAAAATCATATCAAAATACGTAACCGATAAAATAATTACGAAACAGCGATTAGATTCCAATCGTATGACATATAGCTGTAGTTGTAAAGAGAAAAGTCATATATACTTTCGACATTACTTATCCATCCTACAAGTCGTTTGTCGCGTGAGAAATCTTATCTAACGTTTTAGTTTTTGCGTCTCATACTGTTACGTGGAAACGGAATCGACGATGTACCGCATTTGTTTCGTTCTTAACAACTGTTTGTCATTGCTTAATGCGCTTTTATGAGCTTATTTTATATTTATCAATTAAACAATATAGTCAAGTCATTTTCATGTTGGGGCCAGTCGTGGCGCAGTGGCACGAAGTGTGCCTGTAAAGCGACTGGTTGTCGGTTCGATTCCCACTCGAGGAGTAGAAATATTTAATATGCTTTAGGTTACCACCTCTAAGAGAGCACTAAGAGTGATATGGTCGCCTTTGTATACTACAATTATTATTTATGTGTGTATTTTCTTGTTATTATGTATTCTATTTTCTAATAAGATTGTATGTGTGCAATAAAGTTTTATTTTTATTTCCATTTTCTTCGCTCTGTTGTGTTAAATTCCGCCACTTATCGCTACGAATTCGGCGGAAAGTGGGAAATGGAGTGTCTTAACACTAGGTTCCCTCTGCCTACCCTGCTGTGTATGGTATATAGCGTGAAGCTAAAAATATCAATATAAGATATTCTTGCAATAATATTTTGTAGTATTGCCGTATGATTTTATCATAATTGCACATGTGTCCGATGACAATAGAACGTTTTCAATTTTTCATGTTATGAATATAACGACCGCTAGAATGACTATAATAACAAGGGAAATATTTTTATTTGTTATTTTTGGGATTTGGTAATTCCATTCGCCGTTTTCGTCTTAACTCTTAAATCGTTAAAAGTTTATTTTTGTATATAATAAAATTATTCGTTATTAATATGAAGTTATACTATGTAATATTTCAGAAACAATAAATATAATGAGTACCTACCTACCTAGTAGGTATCTTGTTGGTAAAAAACTACTAGATATTTCTACGTCAAAGAAGTCGCTTGACAAGGTCTAATTTCTACCATTCATGTCGATTGTATCAATTGAACCAATTATTTATTATAGCGTCACAGATCTCGCGTCTTGGAGGGTCCTTCAAGTAATCTAGTAATACTTCTACTACTGTAGTTGTATACGCATAGAATGAATTTTTCAGTCGTCGCTCTATGTACATATGTTATGTAATACCGTATAATAGGTTTAAAATGTAACATACATTTGTATATGAAGCCGTATAATGATGTTATGTTATTGTTGTGTTTCTTTTTTTTATATGTTTGAAATTGAATATCTGTTTTTTATTTATTTTTTATAGCTTCACGCTGTATCCCGCACACAGCAGGTTAGGTAGAGGGAACCTAGTGTTAAGACACTCCGTCTCCCACTTGTATTCTTCCTCTACTTTCTAAATATTATTAAGAAGTTCTATTTGGACTCGACAAAGAATTTCATAATTTAGATAAGCTCGTTGCTAAAAAGGTTACTTATCACTGCTTTAGATGAACAGGTAAAATTTAAAAATGTTAAAAATTAGATTAATTTCGTATAAATTCTATGTTCAATGTTAATAGTCAATTTACTTTGAATCATTGAATGTTAATCGTAATTGTAGTAGACTAATTAACCGCGCAGTTGCCAATTCTAAAATAATACTTTTTGCGCCTCAACTCTTTGATTTTTATATAACTTCTATAATGTCTTAATCAATTAGATTTGTTATTACATAAGCATAAATATTTGTAAGACGAATACTTTTATTCGTCATCAATATTGTAATTAAAAACTTTTGTGAAATATATTAGCCATATATCTCCAGTAAAGTTCCTACTAGTAATTTCCGACTGACCAACAGTAATTAACATATAATATATGAGACTGTCGAGGCTGACTGTTAACACGTTGGTTGTGGGTTTGATTTCCACACGGAAGATTTTTTTTACGATGATTATACTTTAATTATATTCATATCTTCGCTCTGATACACAAGTCGAATCGTGGCTTTGATGACGATGTCGGGTAGAAAGTGGAAGACGGAGTGTCTTAACACTAGGTTCTATACGGCTACCCTGCTATGTGAAAAACGTGAACCAGAAAAAAAGTACTATCTTATGAAAAAAATATAAGGTAAACCAATTCATATAATTAAAGTATAGTAAATCTGTAACAGACCGATGTGAAATTTAAAAGATTCGAGTGAAAGTGTTACGATTAAGCCGTTTTCTTTCACGGAAGTTACATGGAGTAATGGGGAGTCAATTATACTCATAGTTGTGTAAGACGCTCGGTGCACTGAACCGTCTTGCCTGATTTGAAATCACTTAAAATGCTTATATTGCAACTTGAGATATGGCGTGATTTTAATCGCTTTAGTATATTTTGGTTTGAATAGATTATTTGTTATATATTTTGTAAGTAAGTGTAAAGTAACTAGGAACTGCTTCTTTGCTCTGCATGGCGGTAAGAGCTGAGCGAAGTACATATTTAATGTTATTACATGTTAAAAAAGTTTGAAAAGCAAACACTTAACACTAACATAACACTTAGGTAATGTTACACAGCCTAAATCTATATGCACTTTTTGACCATTAATTTACCATTTATTCAAAAACTACAAATACAATTGTCACCAATAAACTTGGGGCCAGTTGTAGCGCAATGGCACAAACGTGTGACTGTAAACGACTGGTTGTGGGTTCGATTTCCACTCGAGGAGTGCAAATATTTAATATTTCCATTTTCTTCGATAACACGCAATGTTCCCAAATTCGTGTTCGGAAAGTGGGGAACGGAGTATCTTAATACTAGGTTCCCTCTATAAACTTCATAGCAAACAAGACACTGTGCTCACTGCGTTGTGCTCTGTGTGACACGGCGTTGAGTTACGCCACTCAACACGCAATGTTTTGAACTCTGGAATTAATTCGGGAGTAAAGTTGAGAAGTGTCTTGTCACTACGTTCTCTTTGACTATGGCTCTCTAGGAAAACTGTCAAGCTATAAAAATAATAATTATTAATTATCTTAATAAACTGAGTTATTAATACGACAAATTTTGACCTTTACTTTACGACAATTTCCGGGCAAGATATATACAGAAATATCGTCTCTAATTAAGTGAAGGACAACGTTTAAATAATTTTATATAAATATCATTAATTAGGCAAAGCTAAGAATACAATCAATAATAAATCTTTGGTTTTCATGATATATTTTGTTTATGTTAGTACGCTTTACGTATATTTAAAGGTCCCACCTTTCAAATACTATACAGTAAGCTGTTTTCACATTATTCATAATTTCTATTAGGTCTTCTTGTAAGTAAAAAATTAATTATTTTTCATATATTTCTTAACAATAATTCTTAATTCTTATTTTTGTGACCAGTCGTGGCCCAGTGGCACAAGCGTGTGACTGTAAACGACTGGTTGTGGGTTCGATTCCCACTCGAGGAGTGGAAATATTTTATATTTCCATTTTCTTTGCTCTGGTGCCGAGGTAAAGCGCGGCGTTAAGTTCTGCCACTTAACACGCAATGCCTCCGAATTCTTCGGAGAGTGGGGAACGGAGTGTCTTAAGACTAGGCTCCCTCTGCCTAACCTGCTGTGTGCGGAATGCAGCGTGAAGGTGAAAAAAAATATATCTCTTAACTGTAATGGCCACTTATTAATTCTATACAGAGAAAAGTATAGTCGTTAGAACCACACCACCACTTTATTTTAATGAAGCGTCTTAGGAATTTCTTGTTAGCATGTTTATTTATGCAATTAATGAGTTTTCGTTGGCTGGCTGTAAAAATAAGATCTTTTGATATCTAAAACCAAAACAAACACTCAAATTAATTTTGAACGTATTCAAGACATAAAATGAATATTAGCTCCGGATGTAGACTACATTACTGACGTGCTGCTCTAGGAATAGATTGGTTGTAGAATGGTCGTTTTGACTTTCTTTTCTTTGTCTATACAAGTTTTTATATTAGTAAGTAGATTTTGACAAGATAAATACATATAAAATTATTGGTTAGTATAATGTTTGAGATAATCGTAGCGCAGTGGAATAGCGTTTGACTATAAACGCGATTGGTTCGATTCCCGCTTAGTAAATGAGACTTAAACTACTTCAACTATTTTATTTGGTTCGTTCTGGTAAGGAGATACAACAAGACATTGAATGTCGCCCATCACCAGGCAATATCTTGATTTTGGGCGGACAATGGAAAACGGAGTGTCGTAACACAAAAAACATAAAGCTTTTAAACATTTTTAAAGTGTTATTCCACACTTAGGAAAATAGAAAAAGGCATTTAGATCTAAATGCCTTAAATATAAAGCTGTAATGTACGTACCGTACAGTACGTACATACCTACATGATAAAAACAACAATAAAAACTTCAGTTATTAATTGAGTGACTAAAATCTGCATGTAGGTTCGTTGGGTAGTTTAGATGTTAAGGACTGAAAGAGGTATTCATGAAATTTTTATGGGAACGAAATTACGACATTTTACAATTTACATGTGTTGTACATTTGCACGCGTCTTAAAATACAAGTAAACGATATTGCAGACAAAGTATAAAACAAAGTATGACTTGTGAGTAATAATCTTCTTCTTTGTTGCATATCTTTTTGTTTGACAGTTATTAAGTGATTCACAATTTTTACAAAGTTGAGCCAGTACTAAGAAATGCATTCACTTTAAAATTGAAAGTAACAGATTTATTATTTCATATATTTCTGATTCTGGTTCATTAATGACCAATTAGACTAATAAATACCAGTAATGAAAGTATAAATGATATAAGTAATTTATTTTGTTAAAGAAAAGGTAAGAAATAAATAATACAAAGTAGTAGATGCTATGTAAAGCAAAGGTGATATTTAATGTGAACGTAATAAGAACGTGGTACTCAGCACGATGCTGTATGTGAAATATATGTAGTGTATATTATATATTTTTTTATATTTCTAATGTATTAATTATAAGAAATGTTAGCATTCTGCATTTTATACTCTTTTCCTAGATAAAATTTAACAATGCCAAACTTTATACTGCTTTATCGGCATTTTTCGTTATAACTAGGCCAAAGTTTAAATCGTTTTACATATTAATATAATTATGTGTGGTCTGTGTGTTAAAAAAACTTTATTTTATGTTGATTTATTTATGAAAAAAAAAATGATCACATCGATACAGTAAATTGAGTCCTGAAATTCAATAATTCATTTTTAAAATAAATATTAATGAAAACGTTATATTTATACCTTTCTTCTACGATTATTACCGTGTTGAATTTGAACCCGTGACCGACAATATTTTTTTTACTTCATAGAGCGTAACTGAGGGCAGGTGGCCGAAAGCCCGGTAATTGTTTCTGTTTAGTCGCACGTAAAATTATAGGATGTTAGGTTCACTTGCTGCATTTCTTGGAATTTGTAAATAAGTACTGTTTTAAATAATCTCCTTCTCTTTATATACATATTTAATGATATCTAATATTTTAAATATGTTGAAAATATTTATCTATATGTTAATTCTATTTTTTTTCTTTTAATACTTTATTACACCAACAAATCTTAACAGTAAACACAGAGAAAAATACAACGAAGTACAATTTTGGTGTAAAGGCGGCCTTATCACCACAGGTGATGTACCAGGCAACCCTTACCATGAGAATAATAAGAAAAATTGTCTTACACCATTTATATGAATATTTTTTTAGCTTTACACTTGCTCGCTTAGCAAAAAATTCATAGAGACCTCAAGTCATATTTATAGTCAAGAAATTCTATTCTTTACTTTCTGAATCTGAGGCATTGCGTGTCGAGTAGTGGGACTCCGCGCCTCTCGTTGTGCTACCAGAGCAGTGAAATATAAATATTCAATGATCCAAAACGGATCGAGATTTTTTGATTTATAAATAAACAGTAAAAATGGATTTATTCATGTAGTTTTTTTTACAATTTAAATCTTCTGTTAAGAATGACGTGCTTCTCCGTTGACGTTGATAAATAAGGAGGAAATAACATACTTCATGCACACACAGATATCGTATGCACAAGGATTTGTGAATACTATTAGAATTATCATCTACGTTATCATCAATCATCATATAAATAATAATAGTATAGGTACTTATTCTAAAGATGACAGGCTTGCCAAATAGTGTACTTAAAATACCACTTCACTGACCGCAAGTTCTCATGATAACCGTTTATAAATAAACAAGTGGCTACCGACTAAATCGACGTCACAAACTTGGCTGTGCGACGTAAATACTATACCAGGTATCGGAAAGTAGAAGCACAAGGTCGATAGTATTGTAAATAGAAAGCTGTTATTTAATAGCTACTAGGCCATATTTAGGGTCAATTTCGTGTTTTATGACAAAAATGTGGGTAGTTTTAATTTAACGCGATGGTTTTGATGTGTATTTAAGCGTGTTTTTTTTTTTTTCTTTATTTAGTCATATTGATGTGGATTTTTTATATTCTGGTATGATAAACACGAATTTGATATCCGCCACGTGACATACAATGCCTTGAATTCGGATAGGAAGTGGAAAATAGAGTGTCTTGCCAAAGCATTCTCTCTCTATATTTTAAAAAATTATCATAATTTAAAATAAAAGATAAATAAATTGAATTCAGTTCGCAAACAATTTATAATATCTTAATTCAGACAGCATCAACGTTTAAGAGAAAACTTTTTAAATTCACAGATACAGATAATAAATAATATAAAAACTCTACAACGCAACATGGCTGACGCAATAATACAATGAATGAAACTGTAGTTACCGTAACCAGTGCTGTCTGAATGTCGGAATTAAAAAAAAAACTAAAGCCAGTTATGCGTCAAGTCTGACACTTGACTCGGCTTACTAGACAATATGGAGTTTTGAGGTGTGTTTTTTTTATTGTAAAAAGTGAAGTATGTATGAAGTATATATGTATGAAGCTATAGTAATATAGATTCTGGACGCTTTTTTTGGTAGATTATTTATTTATCTATAATGTCAGTCGTATAAAGACACCGTGGCGCAGTAGGACGTCTGGCTGTAATTACGATGGTTGTGGGTTCGATTAAAATTTGAATAAATGTTATATTTAAAATAATATTATAAATGATTTTCGTTAAAAGCCCGGTGTTGATTTTCTCCCTTACTTTATACGCGACATTTAATGCGGGTGAAGTTGGAGAACAGAAATTCTTGAGTTATCTTAATAGTTTATCCTACTATGATGAAAATAAGATTAAAGCAACTTTTTTTATAATAATATCTATCGGCATACTTTTCTATTTTATATTATATTTTTCATTAAATCTTATATTAGAAAAAATGCGATTTTCGTCTTCCGTTTTGACCATTTAACTTGTCATTTATCTGGCAGGCAGCATGTAGAAAGGAAAACGGATTCTTTAAAAAAATCTTTATTGACATGAATATGCAAATTATATTATAAATGTGCACACTTGTATAAGCTTATAGGATACGAATGAATGAATGAATAAATGAATTAAAATAGCTCATGATAACTTATAGAATTAATAATATATAGTAATAATTAATAATATAGTATAAAATAGAAAATAAATTGCTATTAATTGCTGAGAGAAAGCGGAGTGATTGTTCACTCAGTATCTCCATATAGCCTTATTTTATGATCTTACTTTTAGTACAACAATTATAAGTATATGATAAATCTAGCAATAATAACTTAATAATCTCTTAATCACAAACATTTAATTGCTCTTATCGCATATATTGGATAAGGTATTAAGTGCCTTGGGAAAACTTTCAAGGTTGCGTTTTATCAAATTGCATTTTACTTATAATAGAGTTGAGTACTACTTGTAATATGAACTTCTAATTTTAACTGTCATTGTGTATTGATATCATAATTTTGCTATTTGGTCATCGTGGTGCAGTGAGTGTCTCACTGTAAACAAAGTCACTTCACAGAACGCACTTCAGCATTCGTTAAAATTTAACATTAAATTTAAATCTGATTGTAAAAGGTATGCTTGTTTGTGGCTTTCATTCACAGGAGATTTGGAAACCGATTATTTAAAATTATTTTCACTTCCTCGCTAAAGTGCTAAGGCTAACATAGCGCGGCGTTGAATTCCGTTATTTTACACAATGTCTCGAATTCGGATCGAAAGCGAATATACCTATACTAGCCTACTATGGTTGAAATAACACGAAACAGTATTTCCTAATATGTCAAATAATAATAACAAAGAAACAATTTTGCACATATTCCCGCATAGCAGGGTAATAACTTTCTCGACTTTCCATCTGAATTCGAGACATTGAGTGCAGACTGGCGCAACTTAACGCCGCGTTCCATCTTAAGTATCTCCTAATAACTCTATAAGATTAAACATTTCAAAACATGTAAATTAGTAGCAATCAAAATTGTTTTTTTAATGTGCCTTATCATTGTGTTTACACACTCTTATTTTTAATAACGTTTTAGTTGACATTGATATAATATTCGTATTAAAATATGTTCAGTTTTATCACATCGAATACACAAGAAACAGCAGCTAAATATGTTTCAACTTGTATAAATATGTTTTTATCGCCACCTGTATAGTCATTTTTGTTTTGTATATAATGGCAGTGTTACATATAGCCGTCTTAGTTTTAAAGTGGTTTAAACGTTTATGTTATTGTTCGTGCTCATGTGCAATTGTGTATTTATTGCTCCTAGAATGTCCTCAGACGCACTGTGAGTTTGTTTTCTAAATTATTTTGACCTAATTTGTGATTCTTGGTGGGAGATGTTTTTATTATAGAGAGAATGTTATTTTAATTATAGATTTTTAATTGCATTTTAGTGCTTTTGCAGAAGTAATCGGTATTTGAGAATTACTACTTAATGTTATATGTTTATGTTAGAGGTCAGTCGTGTCTTGTGGGCTTGTGTGAGTGCAAAGCTGTGAACGGAACTGATTGTGGGTCCCACTCGAGGAATTGAAATATTTAATATTTCATTTTTCTTCGCTCTGGTGTCGAGGCAAAGCACGTCGTAGAGTTCCGTCCCTTGATACGTAGTACCTGAAAGGAAATCGGCGGAAAGTGGGGAACTGCGTATCTTAACATTAATTACTCTCTGCCTACTCTGCTGTACGCGTGAAGCTAAAAAATCTTGTGTTATACTTAAAGATAATATTACTTTAAAATATAATTAGTAGTGATTTTGGTATATATAAATATTTTAGAATTACTGCTAAATGTTTTAGTCATTAGCGGTTTGGTGGCAGTGTTAGATGTCACGTGATGGTTGTGGGTTGATAATTGATATCTATTAGGTAAAATAAGTTTACACGTTTTGAAAAGTTATACAGAAGTTTGTATTTTTTAAAGTATAATTTTGGTATTTCAATTAGTTATCTGTAAATTTTGCCTTATTTTAAATTTCTTTAATTTTTTTCCATACATATTCTGAGTTACTCAGTTTAATAAATTGAATTTATCTCATTTTATGACATTAATCCACGGCAAGTATGCGGAATACTTCCATATATGGAAACTAAGTATAAAATAATAAATAAAAAAAATGTATTTTTAAAAAATTATGATGAATAAAATACGCAAGCTAATTCTATTCTATATTCTTCACAAATAGTCTTAATATTATAAAAAAATATATCCATCTTATGACTTATATAAAAATTAATTCACATATCTAAATGCCAACAGCTACCACTTGCTCTAGATGACATAATACAAATATTTTTCATGCTTTATAAAGGGCAAATGTTTGCTCCATTCGCGTAAGATTGAATGTGAGTAGTAAATAGGTCTCGGTCCTGCTCCGCGTGCGGTTCTGAGTGCGTTCTATTAATAACTTATGAGGTGGTGTATGTATGTATGTATGTATGTATGTATGTATGTATGTATGTTTGTATTATATGTTCTCTGCCAAGTACTTTTTTCTTAATTTGTATATTATTTTTGTAGGTTGTTAAATGATTTAGAATTTTCTTTGTTATAAATGGTCTTATATGTATATGTATACAATTTTTGTTTTATCTTCACACTTTTTCCCATAAAATAGAATAGTTCAGACAGAGCTTAATGCCAAGAACTCACTAACATTAAGGTATTGCATGTTGGTTTGCGGAACATATATCGCATTTTATCTGCTTACCAGATTGGAGCAATGATAATCATTTATTTTATTTCCCCGAGAGGGATTCGAATCCATAACCAATTAGACGATGTCCCACGACGCCATAATGGCCTTACTCAATTGGCCTTAGTTTGAATTGTTTATTTTAACAACCATGACATATATAAGGATAAGAATAGTATTATAATATAAGCAGAGTGACTCTAAATATTCGTTTATCATCGTAAATGATTTATATTTCATCTTATTATTACATAAAAAGTTAAATTTCATTATTTCTATCTAATTGACGTTAAATCTAACGCAATGGATCATCTACAGCCCGTATTCAAGTAATTTCTCACGCTAAGTGTCGTCCCCGGCCGGAGATTGGTACATGGCATTGCAAAATTCACTAACGTAACCGTAGACCGTATCCTAAAACGGCCATCCACTTGGAACCGACACCAAGGACTGTGAAATTTAATGCTATAAGTATGTAATACGGTAATGCAATCGAATATTGGTAACTAAATTATATTGTAACTAGTTTTATGTTACACTTGTTTTTGCTTAATTTATTGGCCAGATTTTTGTTGTTGTTATTAAAAATTTGGGTTAAAATTTTTGTTGGTTTCACCACTTGGAGGTACTCTCTCAGTGAATTACCTGATTATTTCGTTATATTGCAACCCTCAGGGGTGAATTTTTGAAAAATAAAGTAGGCTGTGCTTAACTTTGGTTTATCAAGTATATTTATGTCAATCTTCAAACCAATCGGTCAAGCGGTTTAGATTTTTCATATAAACTTTTATCTCCTATTTCCACCTTTTAGAGGGTGATTTTCGTAAAAATAAGTAATTTGTGTTTGATCCTGGATTATTTACTACTTTCATTCTAAATCTCAGACCGATAGATTAGCGGTGAAAGCGCGATAGACAGACAGACAGACTTTCGCATTTATAATATAAGTATGAATGTATGCTTTATGAAATAAGAAAATAATTTCATAATGTATAATGTAAATAACTTTTATAAAATTGCCTATTTTATTTATAAAATAGAGGAATTGATTTTAACATCTGAATTTACTTGATTCAACATCCGATTTTCTGGACTTGTGATATTTTGGTTAAAGATTAACGCATTGTTTTAACACTTAATTTTCTTTGTGACTATCCTGCTATGGCTCTGCAAGATATTATTGAAAATTTTACATTTAAGAATCGATTCAAATAAAATAAACATTAAATATTAAGGGAAAATTAACAAAATGCAACAGTCAAAACTGTATTTAAATCAAAAAAAATAATTAAATAAACAAACTTAAACAGAAACGAAATTTACAAATTGTTGTTTTTAATTCAATTGCAGTGATAAATGCCCCCCATTAATATTTTTCCTTATATATTTATTTTCCATGTTCACACAGCTATTATAATTTATATTATTATAAAAGCCTTTAGTATTGTTAAAGATTTTAGTATTATTATCTCGTATTCCTACAATATTTGGAATTCCCGAACCATTACACAATAAACATGTTATTGTTACGTTTTCAACTCGTAGTACAATGAAACACGTATACATATGGGCCTGGTTTTATTGACACATGCATATTTGAGTGCAGTCGTGGGTAATAAATTTTACTGCCACAACTTGTTTAGGAAGAGAAGAAATTCCTTTGAGCTCGTGTAAGGAATTTATTTATGTTTGAAGTTAATTATTATTGCTTTTTGTAAATTATGTGGATTTTTTATAGTTGTTTTTTGATATTTTGTATGTAGATTGGTTAATGTTGTACAGTTATTTTTATGTGAAGTTTTTCGAATGAATACTTCTGTTTTTTATCCATAATCCATATTGCTATTTTTGTTTATAACGTCATTCAAAACCTGTTGTTAGTAATTTAAATCCATCACATGGGATAATGTAATGAAAAGTGTTAATAATGCTCGTGAGGTTGTCTCTTATGGTTATAAGGAACAAAGTTAAACTCTTTATTTGTTTTTATTGTACGAGAACAGAGCAATCTGATATTAAACAAATCTTATTCCACTTGCTACCCATTGTATGGAACTTACTTTAGATAATCAATCGAAATGTCTATAGGTTGGTATATCTTCCCTGTAAATGTTACCCCAAGCAGAATTAGAAGCCAAACTGGACATATACAATTTAACGCTAATACTGTGCCACAATGGTGTTCTGAATATTCTAAGAATAACTTAATAGTAAATAGATAATTAATAATAATATTTAATATTATATAACCGTAAACCACAAATTTAAGGCAAAAAATGGTTTAAGCAGCAAAAAGTACGAATTACATTAATTCAAAAGTCTCACGATGAACTCCACTTCCACTCTTACAATAATAATTTGCCAATTCGATACAGAATCTAAAATTCTAACCGCCTTTACGCTTCGTTAAATATTTCAAATATTTTAGCTAAGCGATCACGGATTTAACCTTTGTTTGTTTATTGCGTTCAAATTGTAAGTTTGGTTTATTGCTTTTCTCCATACATCATTATATTAGTAAGAACAGCGACCATTCTTACGTTTTTTCTTGCTTAGCAGAATAGTCAGAGTGACTCTAGTGTCAAGACACTCCGCTCTCCATTTTCTAATTAAATTAGAGACACTGTTGAAAATAGGAGTAAAACGTCGTGCTTTGATCTTAAGACCAGAAATCCAAAGTGGGGAAATGAATGAAAAAATCTCATTCTTCTAAGTGAGAATCGAACTCATAACTACTATGCTACAGTCAGCATTTTCCCACTGCGCCACAATAGTCTCATTTACATTAATAAGTTAAAAAGAAAACTTTACAAGTCAAATTTTTTTACAAAAAATATGCAACCGGAGGAGTGTTAAATTTGGCATAGTAAAGTTTACATTAAGTAATGAAAATAAATATTACATATATTGTCATATGTCTAACATACATTTCTTGTCTGTATAAAGTGACATACATGTTGCTAAGGCAAAGCGCATTTAACGCGTCAAGAAGGTTTCTAGTAGCTAGATAGTCTAAAGAAAGTTGTAATTGCCTAACATTAATTTCTTATATAAAACTACTATGAATAATTACGTATAATTGATTAGCCAGTTTGTTTAGTGGTTAATGGATATGAATGGTAGAAAATGCAATTTTTTTCCAATTCATTGGAGATATTTGTGTATTAAGTAATTTGTTTCTGTGTTTAGCACTTGCAATTTATATTAGCATGTTTTTTTTATTCAAAAGTACTTATATATTTTAGTCACCATAATACAACTTTCAAACATTTTTAAAATGTTATTCCACACTTATGAAAATTGAAAAAGACATTTAGAAAACGTATAAAAAATTTGAACGCAGCGGGATTTTTGAAAATTTGAACGCAGCGGGAAATTTGAACCCGCGCCTCCTGAACACCGTTCAGGCGCTCTCACCACTGAGCATGTTTCAGTGGTGAGAGCGCCTGGGATAATTATATCAAATTTGCCATATTTTGAGTAACAACACTAATATATTATTAGTGCGATATATTGTATATTAATTCAATATAATATTCACCAACATTCTCGCTTACCTAAGCACTTCCTATGTTCCTGACATTCGCAAAATTGAAAGTCCGGGTTGTACACCCACACGGTAGCTGTGTATGCAGTGTTCACGTACAATGTTCAGAAGGTCACAAGTGGAATGCGATACGACGCCAGGCGTGGTCGGAATACAAAACATTGATGTTGTATCAGTTATTGTATAAATGTTATTATATGCGTGGTTTTGCTTGGTCTGAATTTTTGTTTGAAGAGGTAATTATAAACATTATGTAGTCAGTACTGGTTAGATACTAAGATAACGCTTATAAAACTAAGTTAGGTATATGTCAGCCTGAATTCTGCTAATGCAGAGTTCAGGTAAGAAGGAATCCATTTTCTCTGGGGTCCTCAAGTCATTATGAAATTAACACAATAACATATTGGTTAATAGTATTTTTTAGCTTCACGCTGTATCCATAGCAGGGTAGATAGAGGGAACCTATAATAGTATGTGTTATTTTGATTTAGTGTAAATGAAACTCTTAATGCATTTCCTGAGTGTAAGCTTTCGTTTTTAGTACATTTTAATTGTTTTTTTTCTTATATTCTTTACTGTATTATTAACACTACTAACTATAAAAATAAGAATTGAAGTCTATTTAAATAACTGTTTATACACGTACAATTGATTAATCAAGAAATCATAATCATATATCACATAATATGTACCTATAGTTGTATTATTTTTTTATTTGACCAAATTCAGTCAAATTTTATTACCAACGTTGGTAAATAAACGTTACTTACTCGAAACACGTTTTAAAAGCGGCTTACAATGAACAATAATATACACATATCAGTCGATCAGTAACTCACGCTTTTATATTATGTATTATACCTGCCTGTCTATAATATAGGTAGATGATGAAACTTAGTATGGCGCACGCGTTTGTATACGGGTTAACGATTTGTATTGTGAATTATAAGTTGCAAAACGGAGTTATCATGCTTTGTTTATGTATATGAGGCCATTATAGGATAGCTTCTGGTAAAAGGTTGATTGTGGGTTCAAATCCCATTATACTCATTTTGTTTTCAAGATTTTTTAAAGGACATTTAAGGAAACAATTTTTTAATAATGTATCATAATGCGCAAACAAACTGAACAACAAAAATAAGTTTTAATAAGCATATAAGGGTTTCGACGATGCCGGATGTAGAACGTATAGTTTAGCGGTCAGAGCACTTTTGAAATTTAAAGAGGTATAAGTTCGAATCCCGCTGCGTTCTGATATTTATACGTTTTTTGAAAAAAAAAAAAAAATTTTTTTACTTTTTTTGGTTTTTTCACTCTGTTAAACTAAGTACGGCGTTGAGTTTCGCCAATACGCTAAGACAGACGTGCTGCCTAACTCGAGTGGAAAGTTATGAGAAAAAACTTAAAACTGAATTAAAAGAAATCACATATGTGCTATTTACGGTTTGAAAATTCTGTTACTATTGTGTACAAACATTTTTTTGTTTATAAACAGAGTTTATAATAATATCTTCCCGTTCTCTGTAAATGTTTTTATCATGTTTAAGGGAAAAAGGTTTGCATATATCAGGATATACCCACGAAAACATGTTTTAAATACAGTAATTTAAATGCTTCAACATGCTCTGAAGCACAGATATAATCTTTTTTTTAAATTAGATAAAGTCAAATTGAGTAGAATATGTTTTAATCCGCTTAAATACAATATTTGGGAATTCCTGTTATTTGACATTTTGTTTTTGGTACTAATGTGTTTATGCAGGCTAGCTATTTGTTTGTCTTTTAACATGCCTTTATATTATAAATGAATTTCAAAATTCTATAATAGCGGTACTTAACGCCTCGCTATGTCCTTAATACCAGACTGAAGAAAATAGGAATAATTTAATTAATAAGTTGAATCGAACCCACAATTATCGCTTTTATAGTCAGCTCCACTGCGTCACGACAGACTCGAAAAACATTTTAATGTATACCTATTATTATTTGAACCATAAACTTAAGTGAAGTAAAATGGTTCGGGGTCATCGTAGCTATTCCCTGACCTCACATTATTGCATGTCGCGCGAGGTCGCCTTCATGCCGCAAATGATGTGGTTATGATGTTTCTAACACACTTTGTTAAGTTTGAGTTCTTGTTTTGTTTATACGTTTTCAATGTTTTACGTAACCTTTAAGGGGCATACGAATTGTAAAGTATTTAACGTATTGTAAAGTATGTATTATCTTTATTCTTCACTAGTTGTGTCCGCGACTTCGTTCGCGCGGAATTTACGGAACCAGTTATAACTGTAAAATCAAAGGAGCCTTGATAGCCTTGAACTTACTTGATATTTTTTATAATTGATATGTTTTATTCTAATGTATAAGCTATATTATTATTAAAGTTTTATTAAAATCTATTCAGTAGCTTTTGAAAGAGTAACAATCAAAAACTTCTATCTATCATTATAATATTAATAAGATCGCACTTGAAAAGAATACATAAAATACATTTCAGAAATGAAGAATTTTTTTTTACTGTTTATTTTTGTTCTCTACGGACATGTGTCTGCACTTTTTGTTAACAAGAAGATTATTATTATATTTATAAAACATATTTAAGAATATGATCAATTTATGATATCGTTATGGAAATCAAAATTTAATTAGTATTATATAGTATGAAAAAATAATGAATATAATTAGAAAATATTTGAAATAGCCGCAACGAAACTACTTTCTATATAAATAGAGAACTGCTTGTTTTATATGTATTTTAATGGAACTTTATTTATAGATATAATAGAGATCATCGTGGCGCAGTAGGACAGCTCGTAGTAAACTTAATTAGATGTGGGTTTAGTTTCCACTCGAAATAATGACTGTATTTTAATTGTTTTTATTTTTCCGTTCTGGTAAGACAAAGCGTGGAGTTGTCTTCCTCTACTCAACACCTAATGTCACAAATCCGGGCAGCAAGTGGAGCAGAGTGTCTTGACACTACCCCTTCTCCCTACCTTCTCCTACTTTGCTACGCAAGAAGCCATAATATTACTTTTTAAAAAGTACAAGTAAATACATTGTGGGTTCGATTCCTACTCGAAGTGTGGAATTTAATATTTCCATTTTCTTCGCTCTGGGCTCGAGGCAAAACGCGGCGTTAACTTCCGCCACTTAACACGCAATGCCTCCAGAATTCAGCAGAAAGTGGGGAACGGAGTGTCTTAACACTAGGTTCCCTCTGCCTACCCTGCTATATGCGGGATACAGCGTAAAGCTAAAAAAAGTAATTACCTACATAAATATCAACTACACAATCAATATTTCCATTTTCTTTGCTCTGGTCTCGAGGCAAAACGCGGCGTTAAGTTCCGCCACTTAACACGCAATGCCTCCAGAATTCAGCAGAAAGTGGGGAACGGAGTGTCTTAACACTAGGTTCCCTCTGCCTACCCTGTTGTGTGCGGCATACAGCGGGAAGCTAAAAAAAAGTAATTACATACATTTAAATCTAGATACCAACTACACAATCAATTCGGTTTTCACTCAATCGTACGTAATTTCCTTTCTCAGATTTGCAAACAGTCCAATTGGATTTCACTCCGTTTTCTAGCTGCCAAGTTTCTACCATTATTGCTCACGCACCGAGCCTTTCATATACTTTCGTAAGCAACTTTACTTGAATTCAAATGTGATATAAGTACTTGATAAACACTTTTTTTGTTCTTTGTTTTCGATTTGGTTATTGGTTATTAGGTAATGTTTTACGTGTCTACTTGCTGTAAATATAATATTTTATAATGAATTGTTTGTGGTATAGGCTGTTCTAATTATGCCTTTAGAACTGTCTAATATGATGTTCTACATAGATTCAAATATGTTGAATATTTTAAGATATGTATTGGATGAAATTTGGGTGGATATCAGTTATTGAGATTTGAAATTTAGATTGAAACCTACTTTTTATACTTTACCGAAAAAAATCTTGTTCAAAATGTTTTAATCTTGCACTTATACTGACTTAAGTATAATACTTTTAAAAATTTGAAGCATACTCAAGCTTATTAGATTTTTTAAATTTTCTTTTATATTTATATTATGTTATGTGCAATTTTGAGATACCGTTTATATTTCAAAATTGCACATAACCATAACAAATATTATATATAAACCACATTAAGTGAACCGTCTTTACTTTATAAACCTGCATTTTTTCGATGATTTTATAAGTAAAAGAGTGAATATTTAGTAGTTTGATATAAAACATAATTATATGCACACAGTCAACTTTATAACAATATCACGACCTTATACATTATATCGTGACTCCATGACAAGACCACAAATAATAGTAGGATACGCGTAATAGGTACATCATTAGTGTGTTTTGCGTTTTGTACTTCTCGTGAGAACCAGTTTTTTATGTTAATTGTTATTTTTTATCTTTTATAGATCTTTTAATATCTGACAAGTGTTTTTTTTCTTCAGTAAATTTGAGCTAAAGTAAAAATAACAAAATGATTACTATATAAATTTTTCAGTGGCCAGTCGTGGCCCAGTGGCACAAGCGTGTGACTGTAAACGAGTGGTTGTGGGTTCGATTTCCACTCGAGGAGTGCAAATATTGAATATTTCCATTTTCTTCGCTTTGGGGTCGAGGTAAAGCGCGGCGCTAAGTTCCGTTACTTAACACGTAATGCCTCCGAATTCGGCGGAAAGTGGGGAACGGAGTATCTTAATACTAGGTTCCTTCTGCCTACACTAGCGTGAAGCTAAAAAAAAATTTTTTTTTAAATCTTTGTATAAATATGTTATAGAATAACGTGTCTGATTACAAAAATAACGCGGACAGAGAAGTATTAAATTTTTTAATGTTATTATTTTTAAATAGCAGAAGTGCAGAAAGCCCGTATATAATAGCTCATTAAAAATACATTAAGTGTTCTATGCGTTGCCAAGGCGACACGTATTTTACTCCCAACTAGACCATTTCTATATAATTTTCGTAGGTTTAAATAATATGTCTTAAATAAGTAAATTTACATTTAACATCCAAAAAAAAAAAGATATTCTTGTTAATTATTATAACATTTGTCACGGATGGAACTTGAACCCACGACCTTCAGCCTAGCTGTCTGTCACTAACCACTTAAACAAAAGGCCAGTCTTAATATAAGGTAATATCGAATAAAAATTCATCGCAACGCAACTGCCTACTTTAAATTCATCATACGTTTAAATTTGTTTTGTGTTCTTACAAATATAATAAATTCTTTTCATGTTACACGCAATAAAATGGCTGGGTTCAATTAGTTTTGCCTTTGTAATTGTATTGTGAACTCTATATCGATGCCTTTTATTTTTTTTGTTGTAAGTGCTAGACCAGGGCTTCTTAAACTATGGGTCGCGACCCCAAATGGGGTCGCGTAGCAAAATTCTGGGGTCGAGAGATTTTAAAGTCAAATATTTATACACCATTTTATAACATCACTAGAGTTGGCGGAATATGGAGCGGAGTGTAATTTTTAATTTTGGTTTTTTGTATGTTTCAAAACGAATTCTAAAACTATATATTTTCATATGTATATGTATATTGTTACCTAATAAATAAATCATCAAAAAAAATATTTATTTTTCTTTTATGTTTGTATGGGGTCGTCAAGAAACTCGCAATCATAAATGGGGTCGTCAAGACACTTGCAATCATAAATGGGGTCGTGAGTGACAAAAGTTTAAGAAGCCCTGTGCTGTACGGTGTATCCCACACACAGCAGGGTAGGCAGAGAGAACCTAGTGTTAAAACACTCCGTTCAGCACTTTCCGCCGAATTCGGAGGCGTTGCGTGTTAAGTGGCGGAACTTAACGCAGCGCTTTGCCTCGACACCAGAGCGAAGAAAATGGGAATATTAAATATTTACACTCCTCGAGTGGGAATCGAACGCACAACCAGTCGTTTACACTCACACGTTCATGCCACTGCGCCACGACTGGCCACATTATAATCTTATTATAATCTACAAAATAAATAATCTAATACATACATATACACTTATAAGCTAAACTTCTGAATGTCTGCGTATTCCATTGTAATCGATGTACCTACATATTTCTAAGTAGTATTTTTCTGTATTGTTTCGAAAGATCAATCAGTGCCGCGCAATCGTAGAGTTGAGACCAGGTGGTAAGGTTATTGTTGTATTTTTATAGCCAGCTCAGTATTTTTTTTCTTTTTTTATTCTTTTGTTGCGTTAAAGCTGTTGGTATTGCCTAAGCTTATATGGATTTGCACTTGCAGTAATTGCTTATTTATATTTACTGTTTTAGGTATGAACTTTATATTACGTTTAATTAAGAGTGCAGTGGGCACAGTGGGAAAAACGTATTATTTCTCTATTTAGCTTAGGAGCACGATTAGTTCTAAGTTCGATTTCCACTTTGATTAGTCTTATTGCTTCGTCAGGATTGGAAGTAAGACAAAGAGCAGCATTGAGTTCCGTCACTCAAAGCCATCATGGCTTTATTTTCGGATGGAAAATAGGGGATGGAGTGTCTTGAACTTAGGTTCTCTCTAACTATCCCGCTAAGCGTGAATAAACGTGAATCTGCTAGCATAAGGTTATTAGATGGCATTAAGAGATTTCGTGGTGCCCTGTGGTTATGGGTTCGATTCCTGTACGGAATGATTATATTTAGATTATTTTCATTGCCATTTTGGTAAAACAAAGAGCGATCTTCACGCAATGTCTAGATTTTCGAAATCTAGCAAAAGGTGGCGAACGGAATGTCTCGGCTTTAGGTTCTCTTTGACTATTTTGCTATGCGGTAAGAGCGTGAAAAACGCCTGAAAAATAGTCTGAAACTTTAGAACTTTCATATAAATAGACAGATATTCACTGTTTAAATGTATATATTTTGCAACATAGATAACTTTTTCTTTTTAAACATTTAAAACATACTATATTCAACTACATATTTAATCCAATGTCTCAATTTTCAAAATCTGGCGGAAAGTGGCGAACGGAGTGTCTTGGCTTTACGTTCTCTCTCACTATCCTGCTATGCGGGAAGAGCGTGAAAAACGTCTGAAAAAAGTCTGAAACTTTAGAACTTTCAAATAACTAGACAGATATTCACTGTTTATATGTATATATTTTGCAACATAGATAACATTTCTTTTTTTAAACATTTGTAACATACTATATTCAAGTAGGTACATATTTAATCCAATGTCTCAATTTTCGAAATCTGACTGAAAGTGGCGAACAGAGTGTCTTGACTTTAGGTTCTCTTTGACTATTTTGTTATGCGGGAAGAGCGGTTGTGGCCAGTCGTGGCCCAGCGGCACAAGCGTGTGACTGTAAACGACTGGTTGTGGGTTCGATTCCCACTCGAGGAGTGGAAGTATTTAATATTTCCATTTTCTTCGCTCTGGTGTCGAGGTAAAGCGCGGCGTTACATTCCACCACTTAACACGCAATGCCTCCGAATTCGGCGGAAAGTGGGGAACGGACTGTCTTAATACTAGGTTCCCTCTGCCTACCCTGCTGTGTGCGGGATACAGCGTGAAGCTAAAAAAAAAAAAAAAAAAAAGAGCGTGAAAAACGCCTGAAAAATAGTCCGAAACTTTAGAACTTTTAAATAAATAGACAGATATTCACTGTTTAAATGTATATATTTTGCAATAAAACAACATACTACATATTTACTCTAAATGTATGTATTCTATAGTCATAACATAACATCACAGTCAACAGGTCGGCCGTACCAAGCGCGGGCCGGCACGACGCGACGCGCCATGTTTTTGTTGCGTCGCATTAAATTATCTGAATTTACTTACTTGTGTACATACTTACTTGCATAATGCTTTTGTGTGTATTTTTTTTTATTAATGTATGTATACATTTTTATAATCTGCCAGTGTTTAGATATTATGGTGATTATGATTATGATTATAGTATATTATGGTCGTAATTATAGTGACGTGACTTTTGTTTTTAAAAATGGTACCTCCATTTTTTTAATATAATTATAAAATATACATAAAAAGATATTATATATAAATATACAATATTATATGGGTTGGGCCAGTCGAGGCGCAGTGGCACGAACGTGTGACTGTAGCGACTGGTTTTGGGTTCGATTCCCACTCGAGGAGTGGAAATATTAATTATTTCCATTTCCTTCGCTCTGGTTCCAGAGGCAAAGCGCGGCGTTAAGTTCCGCCACTTAACACGCAATGCCTCCGATTTAGGCGGAAAGTGGGGAACGGAGTATCTTAACGCTAGGTTCTCTCTGCCTATCCTGCTGTGTGCGGAGAACAGCGTGAAGCTAAAAAAACAATATTATAAGCATTGTTTTCTTCAAATGTATAATATTATAATTATTTTAAATGAAACTGCATAGTTATTTATATGTTTTTTGTTTTTTTTTAATTGGAACTCAACGCTTAATAATGGTCGAATAGTATCATAATTAAATTTTATTGACGTCGTTAGATGATGATTTTTTACTTTTTTTATTTTTGCACGCCACTAAATGCTAAGAATTCAAATTGGTATACAAGTTTCCTACAATTTCGTAGAAGTTTCTATTCAGTTTTCAATATCTATTTTAATACGATAATAAATATATGATTATTAATTGAATATGTAATTTCATTTCAATTACTTAATTATTTTAATTTCTATTATATAATGTAAATATTTAAATAATAGGAGTTAAATTACTATATAAAAGTACAAAGCAAAAAATTCGTCTCGATTACCAAGAATTCGGACGGAAGACAGAGTGTGACTCTAGGCTCTATCTTCCTACTCTGCTGTGCGATATAAAGCGTGAAGCTAAAGAAATAACTATTTAATTTCAATTGTTTAATTTTTAACATCTTTGTTTAAATAAAATTATAACAAAAACGTCAGTCATGGCGCAGTGGCACAAGCGTGTGACTGTACACGACTGGTTGTGGGTTCGATTCCCACTCGAGGGGTGGAAATATTTAATATTTCCATTTTCTTCGCTCTGGTGTTCGAGGCAAAGCGCGGCGTTAAGTTCCGCCACTTCGGCGTAAAGTGAGGAGCGGAGTGTCTTAACACTAGGTTCCCTCTGCCTGCCCTGCTGTGAGCGGGACACAGCGTGAACCTAAAAAAAAAGTAAAAACGTCCATCTTCAAAAAAGTCCATCTTGTGGCAATAGTACAGTGTCTGAATGTAATCGTTACTGGTTGTGGGTTCGATCACCATTCGGTGGAATAGAAGTAATTAAATTATTTTCACTGTTCATTACTAATGAATAAGGCAAAGTATGGCATTAAGTTCTGAATCTAAGTAAAAAGTTACCGGAAAAAAGAACTTGTCATTAAGTTATAGTGTCAGGTATTATACAACACGTGGTGTCGCCATACACAATGGAAAGTTAAACACATAAGAGGTTTAGTACAATCGGATTAAATATTTAAATATATAATCTATTTCTATCCCATTAAATTATTATTAGACTGTTAAATTGTATTGATTTAGCAGGGTTTATATTGAGATATTGCAAGTCTCTTTTATTTGGAGCTTTATATATTTAGCTGCATATATTTTGTTTTGATCGTTCTAATTTTTAGCATAAAAAAATCACAAATATGCCATTTTTTGTATAAGTAGTTAAAATTACATATTTTTCATATACTGATTGATTATAGTGTAGGGTGGTCTGAAGTCTTTCTAAGCTTCACACTGACCTAATAGGTTTTATTTGAAACAAGAAAAAATAAATGTGATAAATCATTTTAATATTAATCAACTAATTTAAAAGTACTTTTTTAATTATACATCTACAAACATCATCACATCTGTATAAGGGATTTTATGGAGCTAAGTAACCGTGACCGAAACTATCGGATATCCGAAATAAAAAACTATGTAAGCGTAACCGTAACCGAAGTTAAACATAATACGAATTCCAATAACAAATTCTGTAAAAAATAAAGACACTTGGGTTCAAAGTAATATCAAACAAGAAAAAATTAATAATTATATAAGTATGATAGAAATTTCTCTCTCTACTTCTCTTCTCTCTAACCTCTTACTTATCCATCACCCACGATGGAAATTCGTTTTACAAGACCTCATATGCCTTACCCCGTTACCCATCTATATTCGTGGGTGGAGATAATCGCAACGGTCAGAGGACAAGGCCCTGAAACCGTTTCCCCACTCTCATGTGGTGAGAGAGAAGACCTGCTGTGTACTTACGTTCCTCAGAACTTTGATATTCGTAACCTAAAAAAACAACATAGTATTCTTCTTATATTTCTAACCGTTTCCCCTTTTGAAATGTTACATACGCAACATCCCTAATTGCTAAAGAAAAAAAGATGACATCTCAAATATAATTGCGTTTATCAATGATCTTTCATATAATACGTGTAATAACGTTGTAAAACATCATTATACGTGAAATGTTTAGTTTAAAGCGTGTCTAGTTCTAAGAATTCGTGATAAAATCTATTTTAGTATAAATATGGGCGTAAGTTATAATATTAATATGTAGAATATTTAACTATACCTTGTACAAGATAGCTTGATCTTTTTGACAGACGGACTAGTGATGGAAATGGCCAGAAAATATCTAGTAGTCGAAAAAAACTTTTCCAAAGATACATGGGTCAAAAAGTGTAAATCTCGTCACAGTTACAAGTATTATAAAACGTTTTGTTTTTTCGAGTACTATAGTATTTTTTAGATAGGAGAGATATTTTCTGTTTCCCATCACTCTGTCAAAAAGATCAAGCTATCTTGTACAAAATATAAATAGAAGAACTTATGTAGTGCAATAATAGAAATTTGTATATTGTAACTGTAACACGACATTTGACTCTTTGGCGGTATAAAGAAATTGCCTATTGTTATGATTTTTGTTTAATATATTGTCATCATTAAAATGTAACCTAACTCCTTCGATTCATTTTATTATGTTATTATCAATCTCTATGTACCTGTAGCTCCCTCTTTTCCCATATAGCAGGGTAGTCAGAAAGAACTTAGTTGTCAAGATATTCCTGTCTCCACTTCCTGCCTAAAATCGACATCATTGAGATATTGCATGTTGTGTGGCCGAACGCAACGCTGAGCTTTGTCTTAGATATGAAAATATCATCATTCCCCGTGTAGAACTCAAACTCACAAGCAATCTCATTCAATCAATGTTCCACTGTGCCACAGTTGCCACAGTAGGCCCTATTTATCTCTAAAGTAATATAAATAAAATACATTTCTAAACTTGGAATATATTTCTAGACTTCAAATTTCGAAATTTCCTCATGTAAAATATTTAACATATATCTACTAACTAGTTAGTATAGGTACATATACTATAATCTCTATTTATCAGATCTCAAAGCGATAATTACATACTCGTAAACTAAACAAGCCTTTGACACAGAATCTCATAGCTTCCGCTGCACGTGCATTACCTGCGGACGTCTTAAATTACTTCTGACCGTCTAATACGTATACACTTTTGCTTATACCTTAAAGAATGATTGAAAAGTATTTCATATCATTAATTATATTTAATTTTATTTTTTTTTAATTACGGTCATACATTCTAATAATAACATCATTTTCGCGCTTATTATTCATTTTAAAATAAAATTATTTTTAACTGGATTAATCGCGCGTTTTTGGACGTTCGAAAATATGTTTTTAGAAAACCCGACGTTTTGGAACGCTTTACAGTAGTTTGTTTACAGTTTACTGTAAAGTATTGGAAACGCCCGGTTTTCTAAAAATGTAATTTCGAATACCAAAAATATACGCGATCAATCCGGTTAAAAATAGTTTTATACATTCTAATCATAAAAAAATTGGTCGTATGCCTATAGTAGTTATAATTTTGTGCAGATGAAAATTTAAATATTATATGTTTTTCTTGTCTTTGTACAAGTCAACGCATATATGTATTTACTGTTGCCGTCAAGTTTCTATTTACTACTACTCAAAGCGAGTCTTTTTAAAAATTACTCAAGTCGACATAAATGCCCCTTTGGTCTTTTCTCCCTGCCTACTGAAAAGTTTATCCCTATAATGTACTTCCCCTTAACATAACCATTCAAAACATTTTAATTGCTTTCATAGGTATACTAGTGAACTCGTAAACGCATAAAATACCTTAGGGTGTGTAGTCTAGTAACTAACTTGTAGTAATTACATATACATTCATAATAAGAAAGTCAGTGTTGAGCTCATAGATTTTTTTTTAACTTCACGCTGTATCCTGCACACAACAGGGTAGTCAGAAGGAGCCTAGTGTTAAGACACTCCATTCCCCATTTTTCGCCGAATTTTACGGCATTGCGTGTTAAGTGGCGGAACTTAACGCCGCGCTTTGCCTCGACACTGGACCTAAGAAAATGGAAATATTTAAATTTCTTTCCTCATTCCTCGAATAAGAATCGATCCCACAACCAGTGACGTTTAGGGTCACACTTTGTCTACATCACGACTAGCCTCGTAAGCCTCGTGGCCTTATCTCATACCTACTAGTGTGTGTAATATTTCTTTTTTTGTCAATCAATCTCCTTCTAATAATCTCCAAACGACGTGACATTGGCGAAGTGATAAGTGCTCGACTTACATGTTCGAAGCGCTATATCTAAAGAATTGAACTAAACGAATATTTCTTTTATTCATTTGCTGTATTATCAATGCAATATGACCAAAAATATTGATTTTTACTACTCTTCCTAAAAACGAAGTATGTCGAGTTCTACATTGCATTCTCCCTCCAAAAATGTACGTAAAAAACGGTCCAAAGTCTTTCCTTCACGTATTGATATAATGATAGTTTTCTACTTATTTGTTATAAATACTTTCGTTCACTCAACAAATTTAGAAAGTGAAGAAGGAAGTGATCTCATACTAAATGCTCCTCTACCTTGAAGTAAATAAGTATAATATTCGAGGTCTATGTACAATTTTAATAATACATAAATGGTTTAGACTTGATCCATAATTGCCAGCACAGCGGGACTTTCCATTCGTTTTTCTACGACTTCCTATGTGTATGTACGCATTTTCGCAATAAATAAATATATAAATGCTTAATGCATTCTTAACTAGAAATAGAATATTATAATGTATAATTATATATAATAGTCTTTTTTATATTAACAATATTATTTTATCATTACACGTTTTGCTAGGTTCCTCTAGAGAACCTAGTGTAAGCCATATTTTTCGGATATTTAAGCATTTCTAAATGCAGAAACGTCGCGCTATGTCTAGTCAGATCAGAACATATTACGTTAATATAATTTTTTCCCTTGACTAGGTAGCATTTGAACCCTCAATCATTACATATCTCTTTAATCAATATCAAGGGAATACCGTGTGTATACCGACTGAATGTCTATTACATTCATTTTCATATTATTTGTAAATATAATGAACATTGAAAAACTATTTAATTATACTCTGTTATGAAAAAGCGTCGAGTGTTTGAAATTCGGCATGAAAGCGGAGAATGTCTTCGCCTACGCCTACTGAAGAAAACATAAACCATAAAGTACTCTTGGATATGGTCTCAACTATCCTACTGAGACATTAACAACGGTGTATTATATAAAATAATAAAAAAATAAAATATATTGAAACATTCATTATAAATAATAAATATATAATGTATTTAAACTTAACAGAAATTAAACTACATATACAAAAAACTAAAAAAATACTTCTAAAACACTCTTCTAATCATAAAGCTATATGAACAACATTATTCAGTATTTACGAATTAATTCGACGTGTTTAATATTTAAGAAGCCAGAACTAGGCCGAGCTAAAGTTTGTTGAGTGGTTTCAGTTGGTAAATAAACGAGTATGAGATGAAAGAACTTTTCTTGTATTTAAAATTTATAAACATTTTCTTTGCTTTAGTCTTTGAAAAGTAAGGAATTAAAATGAATGGCTTCTTTTTGGGCAAAGATTAATACAAAGTAGTGTTAATTAGCTTAGTAACTATATAGATAATTTCGTATATCTGTAAAAGACTATCATATACCAAAATGCCAGACATATCAAAATGCTAAAAGATTATTGTTTTGATATTTTCATAGTTGAAAAAGACATTTAAAAAACGTATAAAAATTTGAACGCAGCGGGATTCGGACCCGCGCCTCCTGAATACCGTTCAGGCGCTCTCACCACTGAGCCATGCGTTGTACTCTTTCTAAAAAAAATTTTTATACGTTTTCTAAATGTCTTTTTCAATTTTCCTAAGTGTGGAATAACACTTTAAAAATGTTAAAAAAGTATTCTCTCTTGCCAAACGATTGTTCGTAGAATAATCTTTGGGTAGCAGAAATTTGTAAAAATCTCTCTACAGAGATGCTAGCAACAAAAATAAGTTGTAATATTTTCGCGTATAATAATTTCGACGCAGTGGATAGTAGAACGCATGGCTCAGTGGTAAAAGCGCCTGAACGGTATTCAGGAGGCGCGGGTTCGAATCCCGCTGCGTTCAAATTTTTATACGTTTTCTAAATGTCTTTTTCAATGAATATTCTAGATTTAGTTTTTACTGATGTTGAGATATTAAGCCAAAGAAGATGTATTGTTTTTCTGAACCGGAGAAAAAATAAATATATTTAAAAGAATAAAAATCTCATTTCAGATTGAACCCCCAATTATTGTGAACAAATGTGTAAATACCAAATAAGCCTATATATACATATGTACCTATATGTATTATATAGCATGCTATACGTTTATTATTTCTGTTTCTGTTTTTATTGTTTTAGTAGGTAGGGAGAACTTACTTTCGTTAACTTTAACACCGGGCTTTGTTTAACCAGAACGAAGGAAGGAAAATGGAGAAAAGAGGAGGAGATCGAACCCACAACTATAGCTTTTAATGACGATCCCACTACGCCATGACATCTGGCTTTATTACGTGTATTTTAAATTAAAATACTTATATTATATTTCTGACTGAAACATTCGATATGTATTATGTATACTCGAGCGTGCGCTCAAAGTCAATATTTATCGCGTTCTACGTAAATCGTAAGAAGGACGCGCATTGACGTTGTATTGCGTCTGTTGATTATATTGTACCTACTATGAATACTTATATCAAACCGACCTAGCTTTGCTTTGTTCTAAGATTGTAAGCAGTAAAACTTATTACGTTATTTTAATCTTCACGCGTTTCACGTATGCGTTGTTATCAGAAACTCAGTACGTTCTCTGTGGCTCGTTGGTACTATAAGTAGTGTGATAGGATTATTGTGTGTTTATAATTTTTATAGTGATTTTTTTTATTCATTTTATTGTGACGGTCTATTTCTAATTGAAAATAGCTGTTATTGCTAACAAAATTGTGTTATAAATATGAGAAGAGACTCATTAACAAACGGTGTACGGCCCATCGTATTGCAGAAAGAGAAGTTGGATGCAGTGCCTGAGACTTGAGACTCAAATGTACGCGTAAAGAGTTACTTTAAAATACATTAATGCTTGCCTCTAGTATCCTACCTTTTCTCTCGAAGTAATCAAATTTGAAAAACTTCTTAACTACTAATGTCTTTTTTAAAATACAAGCTAGAAACGAACTATTGATAGGTCTAGATTTTTCTAAGACTAGATCTTTTAAAAGATTTTGGAGAGTTTTGTTCTTATAATTCTCGCGTTTACTTTTTCCGTTTTTTTATGTACACTTGCAAAAATACCTTATGCTTCATTGATTACAAGAAATCATACGTATCCCATAGGTTCATTGTGGTTATTATATCAGTCTAATGCAGCATCGTTTTTTACATACTTACGTAGTTACTAGAAAAAGCATTTTCAGACTTTTTTGCCGCGTAGCGGAGTAGTCAAAGACGACCTAGTGTCAAAACACTCTCTCGTCAACTATTCGCTCGAAATCAAGGCATTGCGTTTCTTTTGGTAGTATGGTAATAGAGTGACGAAATAACAATTTAAATATATTTTTTTCTCTTGAATAGGACTTGAACCTATAACCGTAGCATTTACAGTCAGTCGCTGTCCCACTGCGTCACGACGGCTTCAAATGTAGTTACAAATAATCTTGTTTTAGCTGTTTAACGTCTTGTTATTATGTAAATGGGTAAAATATGAGTTTTCTTATTTATATAAGTGATATTTGTGATTATAATTCTTGTGTAGTTACTTTCACTCATTACGTTATAATAGACATATCGATCCTACTGGTTTTTGTCCTGTTCTTTTATTATATACCAGCGAAACGCTTGCGGCTTCGCCGCGTGAACTGCATAACTGTTTCGTTATATTGCAACCCTCGTGGGTGGATTTTTGAAAAATAAAGTGGCCTATGTTTAACCTTGGATTATCAACTATATTTATGCCAAAAGTTATTACAACCGGTCAAGCGGTTTATTTAGATGTTTCAAATAAACTTTCAACCAAATTGGTCCAGTATATTAGGCGTGAAAGCGTAACAGACAAACAGATAGACTTTCGCATTTATAATATAAGTATCGATACATATTAAGAAATAATAACTTACCAATTATTTTTTCGTTTTGTGTTTTTCTATATATATCTTGTCACCACAAATATGATTAGGTATAAGTAGAACCCGTGACCTTTGTCTTATAATCTTTATCTTACAATGTCTGATACCGTCAAATATCAGCCACTTAGCCCGATAACACTGTTTTAAATCCTTACATAATATTATTTAAATGCAATTTAAATATATTAAAATCGTTCTTCAAATATGAACACTAACAACACTATAAATGTTTATCTAAATACGTATTGAATATTAAATTCGCGTTTAGTTTATTATCAACGTCGCCCACGACATATGTACGCGAGAGTAAATTATCGCACAATAACATTCCGGATACACGTCTGCGCGGTTATGTGGACATGATTGATGGGTAAATGATATAATGGTATTTTTTTTTATAGAAAAAATCTAATTATTAAGTAATTTTATATTGTTATTGCTAATTTTGTTATAATTTGGCCGTATTTTTTTTGCTTTTTATTCTTTTTAGCTTAACGTTGTATACCGCCCATGCAGGATAGGCAGAAAAAGCCTATTATTAAGACACTCCGCCCATTTTCCGCTCAATTTTGGAGACATTGCGTGTTAAGTGTCGGAACTTAACGCCGCACTGCAAAGTGCGGCGTCGAAGCAATGCGACGCCAGAGGGAAACAAATGGAAACATAAAATATTTCCATTCCTCGAGCTGGAATCGAACCCATAACCAGTCGCGTTCACAGTCACACTTTGTGCTCCCAAGCCACGACTGACCTTGTCTCTTTTATATATATAAAGTTTGTTTTTTCTTTGTTACAGAGGTGTATTTCAATGGAAAAGTAGTTCGACCAAAAGCCAAGATTCTGCGCTAGGATCAACTTGGCGTCTGTTCGGGAGTAAGTCTAATGGGAATCTGACCAAGAGTTTGAGCACTGAAGTCCAAAAGTCACTGACTCCAGCCTCCTCAGCAGCGAACACTCCTCATCATCACAAGAGGCAAGGGAGTTCAGCCAGTGAGAAACAGTTTGAAGATCTTGTTGCCAGTTCCATTGCGCTTATACAGCATGATAGGTGAGTCATTTTTTTGTGTTTTTTTTTCTATTTATTTATGATATTGTCTATTTATTGCCCGCAATCTTGTTTGCGTGGACATTTTGGGCCGAAATTTGCATTTTCTTGTTTTGCGTTTTCTTTGTTTAATGATTCTTTATCAGATGTTCCACATTTTAATTTTGTATGTGTCTTCAAAAATAACTATCACGCAAACAACTTTTGTTGGCTGCAAGTCCTTATTTCTTATAGTATAATAATTTAGCTAATCTATTATGGGTACTATTTGATGTAGATCAAGTTTTTCAATTTTCAAAATTATACACTTTCTGCTTAAATTTCAAAACTATATATCAAAAAAGTTTTATTCAAATCCGTCCAGTGGTTCCAAAGATGTGCGCGTACAAATATTTTGTATTTTAAAAACTTACTTGAAACTGTTACACAAAATTAGATGCAGTTTCAATATATTCTACGATACTGAAGCTTAGACTTCAAATCCTAAAAGTTATGGTATTTAAATTAATGATATATTGATTTTAGTATGAATATACGTACGTATGTGGCCAGTCGTGGCCCAGTGGCACAAGAGTGTGACTGTAAACGACTGGTTGTGGGTTCGATTCCCACTCGAGGAGTGGAAATTATATTTCCATTTTCTTCGCTCTGGTGTCGAGGTAAAGCGCGGCGTTAAGTTCCGCCACTTAACACGCAAGCCTCCGAATTCGGCGGAAAGTGGGGAACGGAGTGTCTTAACACTAGGTTCCCTCTGCCTACCCTGCTGTGTGCGGGATATAGCGTGAAGCTATTTAATTTTTAATTTTTAAAATCCAGTTATAATGTTATTTATTCGTATGTTTATTCTCAATATGGTACAGAGGTCAATTTGATTATGCGTCTGTTAAATACTGTTTTAAAAATGTATACAATATATGGGTATATGTATATGGAACATATCTTCACGCATTGTTTATTGCAAGAAAGCTTAAAATAATGAGCACTTATTTGAAATTTTTAGCGCTACGCTTTCTAGTTAACTTCATTCGGATTAAACGAGTGTGACTGTCATAAATGCAGATATAAAACGGTATTTGTTGTTTTTGGGAATTGAACCTGTTGACTTTCTCCTTTATTTCTAGTTATTATAGTAAATAAAAGAGGCCATCGTGGCGCAGTAGAACAATGTCTGTTTGTAGTGTCAGTTAGTTATAAGTTCGAATTCCAGTCGAGGGAAAGATTATGTAAATTTTTTACTCAGTATTAAACAAACTGCGACGTTGAATTTCGCCACTTAACACATAATGTCTCGAAATCGGCAGGATAATGGGAAATTAAGTGTCTTGAGAGTTAATATTAGATTCTCTCTCCTTTGCGGAAAAAAATGAAGCTGAAAAAATCTTATAAAGATGATTAAGAAAGAAGATGATATCAGTAGGTATCAAGTATAAATTATATGCAATAAATATAAGAAGTGGCTTATCTTGGCTGATTAAAAGATAACTTGTTGTTATATCTTTGTAAAAAAATATTCAATTACGCGTAATAGATTACTAATTACGTATTATTTTTTGCCTACTATATTGTGACACATTATGCTATATATGTATGTATATTATTAACTTTCTTATGTAATATTTGACATTAAATAAATTAGTTGTGGCCAGTCGTGGCCCAGTGGCACAAGCGTGTGACTGTAAACGACTGGTTGTGGATTTAATATTTCCATTTTCTTCGCTCTGGTGTCGAGGTAAAGCGCGGCGTTAAGTTCCGCCACTTAACACGCAATGCCTCCGAATTCGGCGGAAAGTGGGGAACGGAGTATCTTAATACTAGGTTCCCTCTGCCTACCCTGCTGTGTGCGGGATACAGCGTGAAGCTGAAAAAAAAAATAAAAAAAAAATAGTATTTTTTTTAATAAAAAGTTAAAATATTTGAAATATTTGAAGTTAAGACACGCTTTAAATTATATGTTCTACATATCCTAGTTATACTGCAAAATATATCAAGTTTATACTATGAAAATGTTATATTGTCATCGAATCCGGACACGTGTGCATTTTTTTAATCAAATTAAGTGCAAGAAGGGAGTCTTTTCTTACATACATTAATAAAAATATAAATATACATATACAAGTAAAAGCTTTATAAAACGAGAAAAACAGTTAAAAACTTAACTGTAGCAGTGGTTAGTTATATGTCACAATATTGAACTTTGAACTCTTATCCCGGTTAACAAAACTTTACTCATAAATACCAGTTTTCTAACAAGTGTGTTGGTCCATACAAAGTTTTTATCTTTACGTCGATATGAGAAAGACAGAAAGATATGGCGTGTTTTATTTAAGTTCAGTTGTTTTGATATTGTACAGTTGTAGTACTTTATTTGCAGTATGAAATTTCATAATATATAATAGATTTTTGTGGGCCGATTTGGGGCCAGTCGTGACAAAAATGCACAAACGTATGTACTGTAAACGACTGGTTTTGGGTTCGATTCCCACTCGAGGAGTAGAAACATTTAATATTTCCATTTTCTTCGCTCTGATGTCGAGGTAAAGCGCGGCGTTAAGGTCCGCCACTTAACACGCAATGCCTCTGAATTGGGCGGAAAGAGAGGAAAAGTGAGGAACGGAGTGTTTTAACACTACCCTCTGCCTACCCTGCTGTGTGGAGGATACAGCGTGAAGCTAAAAAATAGATTTTTTCACTTACTGCATATTTTCATAGTAAACTTGGATTTTTTATAACTGGTAAGATTGCATTTTTGGCAACATGAACTCAATTTTGGAATAGCTGGTAGTTAATCGACTAGCTGGGTAGTCAGAGGGAAATAAATGTTAAAACACTCCGTTCCTTACTTTCCGTTTGAATTTGAGGTATAGAGGCGCTTTGCCTTAGGTACCTTATTCCCACAACCATCGCGCTTACAGTCAGTCAGCTCAAAATACAATCTTTACGTGGTGTAAAGACTGCATTTTGAGCTGACTGACGAAAAGTGGAGAACGGAGAGTCGAATTAAAAACCATCGCGTTTATTCACTTTTTATAAGTAATACAAACACGTACACAATATTTAGGCTTATAACTACATACATACATATATTTGTATTCCTTAATATATGTAATTGCATTAGTGGCAGCGATTTTTCACGCATTTTTAATCGTGACTTATGATATTTACATATCGTGAATAATATTTAAAACGTGTTTTACTTACGTAAGTGGGCCTACTCTACTTCAGGCCTAGCAGTTTCATGCTTTTTCCCGCATAAGAGGCTAGTCAGAGTCTTGACACTAGGTCAGTGTCAAAACACTCTGTTCTCCACTTTCCGCACGAAAGTACTGTATAAATTGGAACTTATGTAGACTTGTCTGCGTGTTAAGTGGCGGAACTCAACGCCGCGCTTTGCCTCGACACCAAAGCGCAAAGTGTAATACTTTATTTCTTATAAAGTATTACACTTTCAATTCTTCGAGTGGGAATCGAACCCACAACCAGTCGCGTTTAAAGTCAGACTGTGTGCACACAAGCCACGACTGGCCTAACGGAGACATATTATCGTAAGTCTCCTTACTACGTTAATGAAATGATTCCTGTCTGCTTTATACCCTTTGAAATGTTCTCTTTAAGTTAATAAACTCATGCAATAGGGGTACGATTAATTAGATTTAAGAAGTTGACATTTACAGTTAAAGCTTTGCTTCTGTATATAAGCATATTGCTTGTGTTAAAATTATAAGATTAAAAGAACAAGCAACATTTTATGAATTTATGTGTTTTTATTCCAATTGCTACAAAAAATATAAGGAGTGGCACTTAGATAGGTATTCAGAAAAAAACGTAGTTTCAAGACACTCCTTTCAGCATTTTCTGTCCTATATAGAAACATGTTGAAGACAACACGTGACCCGCCGTGCGTTCTATTCTGAAAAACAACGTTCTTTATCTTTTTGTTAACATAATATTAACAATAATTAATAATGTAAAGAATGAGCACACAGCAATGTAGGCAGAGGGAACCTAGTGTTAGACACTCCGTTTCCCACTTGCCGCCAAATTCGGAGGCATTGCGTGTTAAGTGGCGGAACTTAACGCCGCGCTTTATCTCGACACCAGAGCGAAGGAAATGGAAATATTAAAAATTTCCACTCCTCGAGTGGGAATTGAACCCACAACCAGTCGCGTTAACAGTCACACACATACACATTTTTCATATAATTTTAGTATCTATACTTATACAGTAAATTTAAAATATACTATTTTTTAATTGGTGAATTTAAATAATGGAAATCGCATGCGCCATTTTGTCTATATTATATTGCGAAATCTAACTGTGGATAACACATGTTTTTCATTTTAGACTTTATGCTAGATTCTGGATAAATATTCATAAATTCACTGTTTTTAGCATGATAAAAAATATATTTTACTAAGAACCACTTTAAATTAGCACATAAATTACAAAATTAATATTTTTTAGCTGTATTTCGTTATCTGTTTGTCTTCATTTATTGGCATATACGTCAATTTAGTGTCAATTATAATTAATTAACTTTAGCAGCAGGTAATTTATGAAGCATTTTTATAGTTTTACATTCCACTTTTTTACAGTTATATGCGATTTCTTTATATAAATAGAACGATGATGTTATTAAATACAAAACTGTTTTAATTAGGAGTCAGTTGATGCGTAAAATAAGTGTTGCCATAGCAACGCTTATGTATATATCGGTATATACAAACACAAACAAACACAAGTAATGTTCTGTATGTATGTGTAATATTTATTATTATATTTTTTATGTATTTATACTTATGGACATTATTATAAAATTGTTGGCTTTCTGCATTTCTTCTTCATACAAACTTTGACTACGCCTTATATCTAACTTCTACGTATGCATAATGTACATACATAAAAATGGGTCAAAAGATTTTTCTTCTTATATTACTGTACTTATAGATATCACAGTTTACACGTAAATTAATAATATATATTTCAATTCAACTTCATTTCTGGTGCTATCGTATGTATAATATTACAAAAATTCAATACTGAACACTATAGATTCGTTAGTGGTTATCTTCTCTCTTACTTTTATATAGTATGTCACAATGTTGAAGATTGAAATTTTTGTAGTAGTAAGCTAGTATTAAAAGAAGAATTATTAAATACGAAACTGTTTTAATAAGAAGTTGCCTTAGCGACGCAAGTTTATATATCGGTATATAACGATCTTAGACGAATAATTTATATTACCGAAAAGGTAACCCGACTTAATCATGGTATATGGACACTTCACCACTAGCTATTTTAACTTAACAAGGAGAATTGAAATCTTTTTATAATAAATTTGGGGTAAAAGCCTTTTTATATATAAATATTTGATATATTGCTTTAACCTCAATAGGAATGTAATGGTAATAAATTACTTCCAAAAATTACAAGCGTGGGTAGTTCAATAGCCCGGTTTGACCCAAGTTATATGGCATATGAGGTCACAATAGGTGTTAGTGACCGTTTATATTAATACTATCGGGGTGATCATCTTAGATATACATATGTGTATGTTTTTCTTTTTTTGTTGAAGAGTTAATATATACATAGTTAGTATATTATAAAATTAATTGGATACGCTTATCGTAACTAGTGATTTAAAATGGAAATTTTATGGACTTTCATTACCAGTTACTTATAAGTCTTTTCAATGGTTGAATAAAAATATATATGGACGTGGATATCGACATAGAAATAGACGAAGAATGGAGTGTCTTGACACTAGATTCTTTATGATTGTTGCAACTGCTGCTGTCGACTGGTAGCTATTAATTCAAATTATTCTAAGATAAATATATCGTCCTGAATGACTGAACTAAATTGCACTTCTTATCTCATGTGCTTATTCTTCTCATTGTTGAATTATATACATAAAAGTTATGTAAAAATAAGTATATGTGGCTGACCCTGTAGACTTTTCCTAGCGTACATTTTGCTCCCTGCTCATTATAATACGCGCATCTAAGTTGAAAGGTCCTAGCATAGACTAGCTTAGACTTTTAGGGAATGATTGGTAAAAAGAGACGGTGAGCGAGACCCGCGAGAGACAATGTATGGTGTATGGTGTTGTTAACGCATGGTGTCTTGTGTCAATTTTCATTGCCTGGTTTACTGTACCTGAGAGAAATTACTGAATTTACTATATGAAATGGCTGGTCAAGATAAAATGTACGTGTACTTTACTGATTTGTAGTTTATTATGGCTAGCAGTATACATTATTATATCCCAAATGCCTAATCACCTACAAGAGGTGTAGAACTATATATATGTACAAGGTTCCATGGCCCTTAGTTTATTTTAATACTTTGATAGGTGTATTAACCTCTGCTGCCTACTTCCACCATAGCTTGGGAACAACGACACGTTTGACCGACATCAATGTTCATGCCCCAATACGCGGTTACTGTACGCTTCATTAGATGTTACCATCACTCATATAAAGTTGGTTTCGGCCTGTGGTTACTTTTATTAGTTTTACTGGCGACCTGTTCATGGCTACCAATGCATGATTTTTCACATTTATTTTGATCCCTTATTTTAGCTCTTTAGGGGTAGGTTTTTGTAAAAATAGCTAGACTATGTTTAACCTTGCGTCATCAACTATCTTACCGATAAAATTCATCGATATTAGTCAAGCCGTTTAAATTTTTCATATATCTTTATTATTTAAACCAGTGTGTGATTTATTTCTTATTACAAAAGCAGGCTTCATCTATGTTCATTCCAAATTCAAATCGGACTATTAGCGTAACAGACAGACAGACATTCGCATTTATTATATTAGTATTAAATATTATTACGGCTGATATGAAGTAAGCTTTTTTCTTCGCGGTTTATGAATATTTTTGGCCTTAATAGCCGTTAAGGCAATACGATGTGGTAAGATAGAAGACATTTTTAGCTTAATTTGATATTGATGACCATCAGAGTGTCTGCGGAATTCAATCTAGACTATCTATTGGCCATTATTGCGCACTAGGCCAACGTCTGGGTTCGATTTCCAAATTGATTTCGATTATTAGAAATTGTTATATTTCAATTGTTTTCTCTTCTTCTTTCTGGTAAGATAAAACAAGTGGTTGAATTCTACGGAATGTCTTAAATGCGAGTGTATAGCAGAAAATGGATTATTTTGACGCTTGATTCTCTTTGCCTATTTATTATTTTTTTTTTAGCATCACGCTGTATCCCGCACACCGCAGGGTAGGCAGAGGGAACCTAGTGTTAAGACACTCCTGTCCTCACTTTCCGCCGAATTCGGAGGCTTGTGTGTTAAGTGGCGGAACTTAACGCCGCGCTTTACCTCGACACCAGAGCGAAGAAAATGGAAATATAATTTCCACTCGAGTGGGAATCGAACCCACAACCAGTCGTTTACAGTCACACGCTTGTGCCACTGGGCCACGACTGGCCACAAGGCCTATTTATTATGTTTCATGTATAGATGTTTTGATTAATTTGTGTAATCATTTTTTTCTTAATAATATTTTTTATTATTTTTTAAACATTATTAAGTTAAATTAACGTTTATGTTCGATCAAATATTATATTGAATTTATTAAAGTTGGATTTCGTATATCCAGAATAACTTTTAATATTAAAAGTATACCATCAGTATAATATAAAATATTAGGCTGAGTTTTAATATAAAGATATAAATTTTTGATTACAAAAGTTTTAAACTCAGCTCCTTTGAGTAAAGTGGTTGCTTGAACATCGTTTGAAATGTTTTATGGATGCCCGCTTGCCAGGAACTTAATCGATCTCCGAGCAGTCTCTATCGAAAGCCAATTAACTTAGTACCGGCGATTTAGCACTTATTAGATTTATATTGCTACTAAATTGAATATGGAGTATACCTATATATTAGTACTATTATATATTAAATAGCATATTGTGGGTTTGGTTCCCACTCGAGGAATGATAGTTTATTTATTTATTTTATTTTAGCTTCACACTGTATCCCGCACTCAGCAGGGTAGGCAGAGGGAACCTCTTGTTAAGACACTCCGTTCCCCACTTTCCGCCGATTTCGGAGGCATTGCGTGTTAAGTGGCGGAACTTAACGCCGCTCTCTGCTTCTGATACGAGATGATCATTTATGATCAATTAAAATTTTCATTTCTTCCCTCTGGTACCTAAAAAAAAGCGCGGTGTTAAGTTTACACACAATATCCTGATTTTGAGCGGAAAGTGGAGGACGGTGTGTCTTGACCATGTCGTCTCTGACTACCCCCGTATTTTCGGGAAAAAATTGTTTTCTAATAGTTGTTATTATATTATAATCATAATTATACTTTTTTTACCATTTAATATTCTTGGACAGAGTAATAACAGCTGCAGGTGGGCAGAGAGAGTGAAGAAACTCGTTCTCTTTGCGCCTTAATACGAGATATTGCGTGTTTGCGTCGGTCTTTGCCATATTTTGATCTGGTATCAAACGTAGATCAGATAACACATAGTCTTGCTAATTTTTCCGTCAGTACTCTTCCTACAAAAGCGTAATATTCAAAAATAACAAATTAAATGAAATTATTATAAGCATTTTATCAGGATTTTTTTTATATAAAAACAAAGTATTTTGCTGCAGTGCAATTCACAACAGCCATTTAAAATTGCGGTCGCAGCTTCTGCAAGAGTTGTTCGTGCAAATATAAATTAATAATGCTTTCGTGATTCCGTTAATTGTACAAAAAAGTGTGTATTATGAATCCTTAGCCTGGTTTTGTATTGCGTGTAGTTTTAACTTGTAGTAAACAAATATGATTTATGTTTGTACAAAATTAGTATAGAGGTCATCCTGGCGTAGTGGAATAGTGACTGACTGTAATCGTGATTGGTTGTGGGTTTGAATCCTATACAGGGGATTATGTTGTTTTTTTTTATTTCTTCGTTCTAGTACCTGAGATAAAGCGGGAGGCGTTGAGTTCCGCTGCTTAATACGTTATGTTTCGATGTCAGGTTCGTAGAGAACAAAGTGTTTAACTTTAGGCCATCTCTGATCCTCACTATGCGGAAAAAATCTGTAATAATGCTTGTTGCTGTATGAGTTGATTTTTAATAAAGGAATTGGTATCGAGCACGTAGCTTACTACACACAATTTTAAAACAGCAGTTGACAATATGAAATACGTGAAAGGAACATGGTTGAATATGAAATTTGGCATACTTAAAATTTATATGCTGAAAAAGTACAGAAACCTAATATATTCTATTAGAATTAATTAATAACCTATTAGAATTAATGTTACATAGTTAATAAAAATATATTACACACATCAAAATATGTTTGACATATAACTTGCACAAAATGACATAAACATTACATATCTTTTTTTTTAGCTTCACCCTGTATCCCGCAACAGCAGGGTAGGCCGAGGGAACCTAGTGTTAAGACACTCCCATCCCCACTTTCCGCCGAATTCGGAGGCATTGTGTCTTAAATGGCGAAAATTAACGCCGCGCTTTACCTCTGAAACCAGAGCGAAGAAAATGGAAATATGAAATATTTCCACTCCTCGAGTGGGAATCGAACCCACAACCAGTCGTTTACAGTCACACGTTCGTGCTACTGCGCCACGACTGGCCCCAGTTATCTTAACGCATATTTTATATCTCAACGGGAATACTAGTATAAATAAAAAAATAACAGACCACTTATATGTCACGTTTGAATGGACTTAGGAAAGCGATTTAAAGAGTTGGTTTCAATGCAAATGTTTTTGTTCTTTCTGCTTCGAGTCAATAGGCATTGCTTTTTCCATACGTTATGTATGCAAATAACAATTGTAAATAACTATCGTACACTGTAATTATAACTGTAATATATTTTTTTATTCTTTGTAAATTAATAAGATTATTGTTTATGTCGTTAGTATAAAAATTTAATACTATATCGGTGTAGTGTAAATTTCCGCTAGGAAGAATGTCTATTAAAATATTATATTGAAATATAACAAATATGTCAGGAGGCCAGTCGTGGCCCAGAGGCACAAAGTTTGACTGTATATGCGACTGGTTTGAGTTCGATTCCCCCTCGAGAAATTGAAATATTTGATATTTCTTTTTCTTCTCTCTTGGGGTCGAGGCAAATTTCACGCAAATAATTGTGTGTCTCTTTACATTAGGTATCGTCTGCTGTTGCTGAAACTGCGTGGAGCTTAAAAAAAATCTTATATTAGAAGTATAAATTGATGTTATAAAAAGTTAACACTATATATGTTGGTTGTAGTTTGTTTAAATATTTCTCCTGTCGTTCCGTTGCCCTACCGTTACCCTACCCTTTACATTAATCCGTTACCCTATCTCCTCTTTTTACGAAAATTCAGCTAACTATTTTTTATGATTTTGACACAGTCAGTGTTCATAGTCGTATTGAGAAGAAAATGCAGAAAGCCAATATTTTTTATATATTATTATTTTTACTAATGTTACATACATATTATTAGGTGTTAGATTACACTTTTGTGAAAATATACACGACATAAACGTTGTTAAGGCCTACCTATTTTACACGTTTGGCCTGTAGTGTGTCATAAATGAGACAAAATAGAGAACAGGATACATGCCTTGTTATTACATGTTCTGTATAAAGTTTGACTAAACTGGGTAGTTATAGTTAGTTTGTGGGCAAACAAAATAGTTATAATAATAATAAACTTTTATTTCCATGACAAGTACAAAGTTCAAAACTAGGAAAAAATTATATATAAATAAATATGTCATGGCCCCTTTCGAGTATAGGCCTCCTCTAGGTGCTTCCATTTGTGTTTGTCCTTCGCGGTCTCCATCCAGTCCTCTTCCTGCCACTTTCACTAATTCGTCATCCCAACGAGCTCTCGGTCTGCCTTGCTGTCTTTTTCCGCCTAGAACAAAATAGTTACGGTAAATAAACAAAATATATAAATTGTGGCCAGTCGTGGCCCAGCGGCACAGGCGTGTGACTGTAAACGACTGGTTGTGGGTTCGATTCCTACTCGAGGAGTGGAAACTTTTAATATTTCCATTATCTTCTCTCTGGTGCCGAGGTAAAGCGCGTTAAGTTCCGCCACTTAACACGCAATGCCTTTGAATTCGGCGGAAAGTGGGGAACGGAGTGTCTTAACTATAGATTCCCTCTGCCTACCCTGCTGTGTGCGGGATACAGCGTGAAGCTAAAAAAATAATAATAATAAACAAAATACTTTTAATTTTTTTAAGTGTTATTAACACACTTAGGTAATTGATTTATACGAGAGGCGCGGGTTCGAATCCTGTTGCGTTCAAATTTAAAAACTGTCTGTTTGTCTGTCTAGACAGCTTCACGGCTAATCTACTGGGCCGATTTGGATAACATTCGGAATGAAAATAATTGAACACCTAAGGCTAAACATAGAGTACTTTTGTTTTCTAAAACCAATCCGGAAGTTGTAAACCGCCTAATATCAGAGAGAATACGGGCCGTCGAAAATACCAAACAAGCCGCAAGAGGGTCGCTAGTATTTTTATATATACATATACACATTTAAAGACTATTTATTGTTTTTTACAATCACTTTAATTACATGTACATGTTTAACTTGCTCTTTTATATTTAAGCTATTTTAGGTGAAGGATAGAATTGATAAGGTGCAAAGAATAAAATGTTTTAACTATTGAATGTGATCGAGGTCAGTGTACAATTATACAGTGTACTGTATGTATATTACAAAATAATAATTAAGTTGCGTAGTGTAGAAATAAAAGATATATAATAGTTAATATATAGGGCAGTCGTGGCTTTTCGGCACAAAATGTTACTGTTAACCGACTGGTTGTGGGTTCGATTCTCATTCGACGGATGGAAATATTTAATATTTCCATTTCCTTAGCTCTGGTGTCGAGGCAAAGCGCTGCGATAAGTTTCGCCACTTAACACGCAATACTTCAAAATTCTGTCTTATTGCTTAGTAGTTTACGCCAATATTATATACCAAAATTTGGGGCCAGTCGTGGCGCACTAGCACAAAGTGTGACTGTAAAGCGACTGGTTGAGGGTTCGATTCCCACTCGAGGAGTGGAAATATTTATTATTTCCATTTTCTTAGCTCTGGTGTCGAGGTAAAGCACGGCGTTAAGTTCCACCACTTAACACGTAATACCTCCGATTTCGGCGGAAAGTGGGGAATGGAATGTCGTAACACTAGGTTCCTTCTGCCTTCCCTGCTGTGTGCGGGCTACAGCGTGAAGCTAAAACAAAACATCATTAATAAAACTATTTTGTTTTCTATAAATATTTTCATATATTAATAAATAATTAAGTTCTTCTTGTCTAGTCACTAACTACACAGTTTAACAAAAAGCTTCATTAAATCACGGCTATAATAATGTACTCAAAATGATTAAAGTCATTAATTTAGCAGTAAAATTGAACACTTAACTCAATATTAATTACAGTGAATGTCAGTAGCATTAGAAGTAAATAACTTGACCGCAAGATAATTTAATTGTGCCTTTATAAACAGAGGCCAGTCGTGGCCGAGTGGCACAAACGTCTGACTGTAAACGACTGGTTGTGAGTTAGATTCCCACTGGAGGAGTGGAAATATTTAATATTTCCATTTTCTTCGCTTTGGTGTCGAGGTAAAGCACGGCGTTTAGTTCCGCCAATTCGGAGGCATTGCGTGTTGCAATGCCTCCGAATTCGGCGGAATGTGGGGAATGGAGTGTCTTAACACTAGGTTCCCTCTGCCTACAGCGTGAAGCTTTATAAGCTGCTTTATATATTTTCTGCATAGCAACGTAGGTCTAGAGAACTTGGTGTCAAAACACTCTGCTTCTCTATTTTCCGCCGTAATTTAAGATATTGGGTGTTGAGTGACGGAACTCTACGCCGCGCTTTATCTAATGAAAATGGAAAAATGAAAATACTTTAATTTAAGCATAATTATTCCCCTAAACACTAAATGCGTGCAGTTTTTATTCTATTTTATGTTATTATTATTGATTTCATTTCATCATTCATGTTTATTAAGTTAATGAATTTTAAAATATCTTGGCTTTATCTCGTATATTTAGAAAGAGAACCCGCTCTCCACTTTCCACCCTAATTCTATTATATATATTTTTTTCTTTTTTTTTTTAACTTCACGCTATATCCCGCACACAGCAGGTTAGGCAGAGGGAACCTAGTGTTAAGACACTCCGTTCCCCACTTTCCGTCGAATTCGCGTTGGCGTGTTAAGTGGCGGAACTTAACGCTGCGCTTTGCCTCGGCACCAGAGCGAAGAAAATGGAAATATTAAATATTCCCCCCCTCGAGTGGGAATCGAACCCACAACCAGTCGTTTACCGACTGGCCCCTTATATATAATTATTATGTGAAATGGAAATTGCAACCAATCGCGTTTACAGTCAGATGATGTTTAGTACAATACGATAAGGTCTACAGCCCTATAAATGGTTAAACAAATTGTATACCGCCATAGTATGTTTCCGTTCCTGATACTACCTATATATTACCTATTGTATGAAATTATTACCTCTAAATACTATGAAACTTACTGCACTTTGTAACCATTACAGTGATTACTTAATCCACGTTGCATTATTTTGCATTAAATTACAATTAAATTGAATGGAATATGATAAAATGTTGCTCGTTTAGTATTGCTATTTTTAGGATTCGCTAATATTTCGATATTCTGAGCCACTTGTTAAGTGATTATGCCATTATGACGTCTTTTCAATTAAAAGGAAATGAGTTTTTCTTTTTTATACCTTTTGTAACTTCGCACTTCAGTCAGAATCTAATGATATGACGTCCCGTCCTTTACTTAGCGCCTGAATTCGACACAAATATAACTATATTTACTCAAAAATAAATGTAGTTGGCCTAAAATCGGAAAACGGTGCTAAAATTAGCTTCCAGACAGTACTTTATTAGACTTATGCCTAATGTTTATATTTTTACGCGTTTGAATATATATTATAATATTTTTTTTCTAATAAATTTCCTTATAAGGAAGAAAGAATGAGTGTTGTGTAGCTCATATACTTCAAAAACTCAAATATTCATACCGTTCAATTATTTATTTTAATTAAGATGAATAAATAAAATAATTACATATCCTGGTTTTGTCATACAAATATATAAAACACTACGGTACTATAAAAACGAATATTTTTATAGCTTCATATGCAACAATATATGCAATACTACTACTACTACTACTACTATACTAGCGGCCCGCTCGCGGCATTGCCGCGTTGACTGTGTAACTGTTTCGTTATATAGCAATCCTCGAGGGTGGATTTTTGAAAAATAAAGTAGCCTATGTTTAACCTTGGATTATCAACTATACTTACTTGCCAAAATTCAATGGACTATGAAACTTTCATCCCCTATTTCAACCATTCAGAGGGTGATTTTTTAAAAAATAAGTAGCCTATGTTTTACCCTGGATATATTCTGGATATCTTGAACTATATTCATTCCGAATTTCATCGATATCGGACCGATGGATTAGCCGTGAAAGCGTGACAGACAAACAGACAGACTTTCGCATTTATAAGTATGATACATAAATATTTTTTCACCTAAATATATTTTCACTGAATAGCAAAAACGACGTTTCAAATTTCATCATATAATATTTGTAAACAATTTCTTTGTTATACTGCAATACGAAATCGCCAACAAAAACTTTACTTATTTTTTCCTTAATACGCAAACATTAACACGTAAATACCCGCCTAAATGTCGTGTCATTGGCCTTATTTGAATGCATTATATTGACAAACTACCAGTATTGCTTTGTCTTGCGTTAACAGTACTGTTTATATTATTATTTTAGTTAATATATTTCACAATGCTTAGGAAAGTGGAGAATGGAATATTTTGACCTTAGTTTTTCTCTGTTTAACCTACTGTGCGGGGGAAGTGTGAAGCTGCTAAGATATATTATTATTGTAATCAATGCAAGAATGGTATTAATTTTTGAGCTTCACGTTGTATTTCGCACGTGGCAGGGTATGCAGACGGAATCTAATGATAAGTACACATATACTCCAGTCTCTATTTTCCACCCAATTCTAGATACATTACATGTTGTGTGGCGTAACTCAACGCCGTGCTTTACCTCGACACTATAACGAAGTAAATGAAATATTAAATATTTCAATTCCTCGAGTGGGAATCGAACCCACAACCAGTCGCTTTTACAGTCACATTTTGTACCTATTTAAATATTGTTAACTAGAATAGTAATCAATATAGATAAATATTAATAATAATATGCGGAAATTAAATAACGGAGAGTCTTAACATTATGCTTATATTTAGGCTCTTGTCACTTTGCTAATTCATTTCCTAAGCGTAAAGTTAAAAAAGGTTTTTTTTCCCATCAACACCAAAAAGGTTTTTACTGTGATCGTTACCACTGAAAGTAAAACGGAAATTGTTTGTTAACGTTTTCAAAAGAAAATTGCAAAGCTTTCTTGAAATGACCTCGACTTTATAATTCTCTTTCAGTGCGAAGTCGAGCTTTTATTTGAATCTGAGCTTTTATATTCCGTCTAATGGAATATTTATATTTTTTCTTTTTAGGGTTTCGTTATAAATTTTGTTAATCTTTTAATTTGTATATAAATTAATATAACATATTAAATCCTATATTATAGGAGAGAGAAACATAAACAATCTTGTGGCGTCTTGTTATTTAAAAAGTTAATAAATCTTTTATGGGTCTTAGTATACGCCTGGACAATAAAATTCCACAACCTGTTTTAGATTTGCTGCTACAATAATTTTGAGTCACTGTAAAAACAATAAATTAGTAATTTATAAAGCTTATATAAAATCATATTTAAAGGATATATGTGCGGATGTAGATATAGCAGTATATAATTTGATTTTTGATTGTTTAGTACAGGTTTTTCCATAGTATTAAATAATAAAATTGTAACTTTTATATTTTATCGTCGGCTTTTCTCAGAAGAACTGCTTTCCGAGCGGTTTATAGCTTTATGTTCATTCATCGATTTAAAAGTGCTTGCAGAAATCTACTTGAATTGAGGATATTTTGAATTTGAATCACAATGTATTGCTTTGTTATTACTTACTGCACATAACGTACATATGGCCTGTACCCTTTTTTTAAATAATGTTCTTTTATTTATAAATTTCCTTTTTTTTAGCTTCACGTTGTATCCCGCATACAGCAGGGTAGGTTTCCCCACTTTACAGCCGAATTCGGATTGCGTGTTATGTGGCGGAACTTAACGCCGCGCTTTACCTCGATACCAGAGCGAAGAAAATGGAAATAATAAATATTTCCACTCCTTGAATCGAACCCACAACCAGTCGTTTTCAGGCACACGCTTGTGCCACTGCGCCACGACTGACCCCTCAAAAATTTCGGTATTATAGGTAATACCTAACACTGTAATAGGTATAATACGTAATGTAATGTAAATAAGCGTATCTAAAGACGATATCCAAACAATAGGTTAGTTTGTGTTTGTAAAGGTATTTTCCCGCGATCCTAATTTAATAAGGATTGACGTTAATTACGTCATGAATATCTTTGTATCAACGAAACTTGGAAGAAGGAATGATTTTTTTTAGCTTCTTTTGTATAAAACATTGGTAATATATTGTCAAGACATTTTTTTTGGCAATCGTGACGTAGTGGGACAGTGTACGACAGTAAACGCGGTTGGTTATGAGTTTGATTCCCACTTGGCGTAATGATTATGTTTAAATTATTTTCTTCCTTGGTTGAGTTCCACTATTTACTATTTCGGGGGAAATGTGTACAATATGAGCTTACAACAGGTATTCTCTGACTCTACTATGCAGTAAAAAGCGTAAAGCTAAATACTTTCTTATAGTGAAGATTTAATTTAAAAATACCGTATAAATTGGATGCTCTAAAACACCATACTTCACGTAGCCTACCTCACCCTACTGTCAGAACATGTTAATACCTTAAAGTATCATCACGTATTGAATTATTACGAAGGCATGCCCCAACAAAATAATGCATTATGGCCCCTAAAACCAAGGGGTTACGGGTTCGAATCCCATTAGAGGTTCAACAGTCTAGTGCAGGGCGAGTCACGAAGTATAGAAACGCTGCAATTGGCAGTTAGTTGGGTATTTCCTACAATTACCTCGATGGTTATATGCACTCAAGTGCTTCGTTTTGGTCTTTTATTATTACACGTAATTTGTACTTCTGAAAAATGTTCGAGATATATTAAATTAATAGGTAGGTTGATATAACGTTAACTGGCAATAGATTTTTTGCGTAAAATTTAACGCTTTTTTTTAAAAGTAATAAGAACCCTCAAGCCTCTCTATTCTTCTCTTACCGTCTGAATAATTGACCATTGTGCAATGAGAAGGTTATCAAAGTTATTATTTTTTTAAAATATAATCATTTCCTAAGTGGTAATAGAATTCATAACCACGTTCACGTTTATAGTCAGAGAAGATATAAGTCTATGTACAATGTACATATATGTCGTGATCATATTGTAGAATTGATGACTTCACAAAATCATAGTATTTCATGAATGACCAACCAATTTTGACGGTATTTTTGAACGCTCAACATTTAAACTTTTCGTCATTCGCATTTTAGCCATATCGTAAAATCAGGTCTCTTTAAAATTATATTTAATATAAATCCAGAATATGTTTTTAATGCTTATTTAACATAACTACAAACACTGTCATCTAATAAAGAATCTACAATAAACATTAACAAAACATGAACTAAAAAAGGTTACTTGAAAGTATGGACCGTGAGTACTTAGTGAGTGGAATTAAACCTATAATAAAAAATAAATTCTTACATAGATAGGTACATTAAATGCGTTCCTATAGGTCGAAGATCGTCACGACGCGCCATTACTCAGATTGCTTGACGTGAAATTGATTTTACTTATTACTCTACCAAATTGATCGTAAAGGTCAAGAGCTTAATAGAGTTATGTGCATATTTCAGCTAAGTATGTCTTAGGAAACATGTGTTGTAGTTTGTACTACGAAATTCCTATTATAATAGTGATTTTTTATAAAGATTTACACAAAGTCAAAGTCAAAGACAAATAATTTTGTTTAAAATAAGAAGTTACAAGCTTCATTTTTTGAACGTCAAATAGTTTACCACCGGTTCACTAAATTTAATGCCTCAGACCTGAGAAGAACCGGCGCAAGAAACTCCGCGGGACTTCTTCTTCTTAAAGTGATTGTTATATACAGATTAATTGCAGACAGTGATATTTTTGGAATAGCCTGGAGCGAGCATTTCATTCCTAAGGCGTGTTATCATTTATAAAATCTTGAATTAGGTAATAACCGTTAACACACAAACGTCTTTTCACAACTTGAACAAAAGTGCAAAGCGCAAGGCAAAGCGGAGTCAAAGGAAACCTAGTGTCAAGACATTCTTTTTTCTACGTTCTATTCGAAATCCAGATATTGCCCTTTGAATCTTAGAACTTCATGTTGGGTCACAAACTTAATCATTTTCACGATTGAAAATCGAACCAATGTCATTATCAGACAGTTTTCTACTTCGCCACAATAACCTTTATCGTAAACTTAATTTTGTTCAGTGTCTATATTACATCAAAAATCATATAAAGAAAAAAATATATAAAGAAAATGGTATTTATTTCGTGCCTCAAAAGCCTACCTGAAAAGCTACCTACCTACCTATATGCTGCCATATTGAAATAATATCGGCCTTGTTTGCAAATGTAACTAGTTAAACATATTATAACGTCGACAAGGTCTTAAATTAACACATGAAAATCGATGAAACAATTAGTTGATTTGCAACTCGCTAATTATATCGGCATTCTCATTAATAACGTCTAAATGGATTCGCTAATTACATCATCGTTTATGTACTATTATTAAATTCCACTTTAATTTTTAATATTATGATGGTTTGAAACTTTGGTTATAAATGTAATTGGTTGCAGGTTCAATTCTTACTCGGGGGATGATCGTAATTTGATTATTTTTATCATAATTATTTTTTATCAAAACAAGGTCTGCCATTTAACACGTAATGTATCGATTTTAGGTGGAAAGTGGAAAACGGAGGGTCTTGATACTAGAATCTCTCTTCGGGTACTCTCTTCTGATACTAGATCATACGGGAAATAGGGTGTAGCTGGAGAAAAAATTTAACCTTCTTTAAAAATCTTTTGGTAGTAGTGTTCGATACGTCGAGTTTTCTAAATATATATTTTAGAATAGTTACTAAAGATATACGCGATTAGTTCGGTTTTATATAATAGTTTTATTTCAAAATATGTTGAAATCGGGTAAAGTAGTTAATTTTGAAATGTAAAAAAATTGCTAAAATCGAAGATGCCACTTAGTTTTTGTAACTTATTTATAATTATATATATATATTTTTTATATGTAGCCTTTATTGTTATTTAAAAATATGTATTAACGCAAAATTTTCTATAATTTCAGACCATCAAACCTCCCAGCAAAATGCACAGAAGAAGCTCTCCGTCACAAAGCGGAACACGCAAGAATGGTGGAAGCCGCAAGACGGAGGGTGGAGCGAGAAGCCGCCGCAAGACACGCAAGACTGCAAGAATCTATACGCATGGAGGAGCGACTTGCAAGACATGCGAGAGAGTGGACACAGACCATACTGCCTGATTGGCAGAATATGTAAGTGTTTTTTTCTCTTAGCTTCTAGTTTTTTTTCTGGTATAACGGAGAAGTAAGGGAGGACACTACGTTCTCTACTTTCCGCCCGAAATCGGATTGTTGCGTGTTGAGTGACTGAACTAAACGCCGCGGTTTCCTAAGTATTTTTATGTAAAAATCTATAATTAAGGTAATCGTGGCGCAGTTTGACAGCGTATGACTGTAAACGCGATTTGTTATGGGTTCGATTTCCATTCGGATATGAAATTGAATTTGGCCACTCAACACGTAATGTCTCGATTTTGCGCGGAAAGTTAAAAACTGAGTAACTCAACGCTAGGAATGTCATTAATATAGTAATTGTTCTCTTTATTCCTTATATTGCAAAAAAAGCAGCTTTACGATATTTGTCACAAAGCGGAGTAGTAAGGAGAACTTAGTGTCAAGACACTCCGTCCTCCAAATTCCACCCAAAATCGAGACATCGCGTGTTGAGTGGTGAAGAAATAAAAATATAACCGTTCTCGAGTGGAAATCGAACCGACAACTATCCCTGATCAGACAATCAGACGCTGTCCCACTGCACCACGAGACGGCCTCATTTTTTAAAATCTAAAACTGCAAAGTCAAAGTCAAATAATTTTATTCAAAATAAGAAATTAATTGCTTCATTTATTAAACGTCAAATAACTTACCACTGGTTCCTTAAAGTTAATGCCTCAGACCTGGGAATATAGCAATATATATGTATAGGTACACATATAGGTGATTTAGTTCAGATTCTTTCTGTCTGTTTCTAAAAACGGTATGTCCTCGAATTGTATTCTAGTTTCATATGTGACAGTCAATACATTATCAGCTAAATGGTAATGAGTCCAGTAATGCTTTGTACGTGAAAACATCATTGTTTTTGTTGTTTTCTTCTAAAAACTACTGCTATTGTTGCATTTCATGGAATTGGCTTTGTTCAGACATAATGAGTTGATGACTTTTTGCATTTATTCTGCTTATATGAGGTGTTTTTTTTTGTAAATATTTCAGTGTTGTAGTCTAAGAACTTTAGTATTTATTATTTTTATGATATTAAGTAAATAATCATTCCTATATAATGGCATTTCCTTGTTGATATTTATTAGATTTGTAAAATATGTTTATTAACGTTTCTTCAATAAAAATTTTAGAGGAGCACTGCATTTTATATTATTCACTTATCAGAGACTGCTGTTTAAGTTTTAAAACTCAATATTCGTTTTTTTTTATGAAATCATTAAAATATAAGTAAGCTGTAAGATCAAATTCCACTTAAATAAATATATTGTATATTTAACTAAGTGGAATTAAAACTTACAGCTTGCATTTGTATATGTTACAAAAGTGCCATATAGAATAGTAATAAACGAAAATATATTTGTATATAACAAATATATTCTTTCATTAAAAATGTTTATACGTTAATCGAAATAACTCCTTAACTTATATATAACTTTATTGGTTACAGGAAAAACGCAAAACGTACTCTAGAACTATGGTGGAGCGGGCTCCCACCATCAATCAGAGGTCGAGTCTGGCAACTCGCTATAGAAAATAAACTCAAAATTACCCATGAAATGTATCAAGACTACGTCGCTAAAGCAAAACAAAAGCTACACGAAGCACAACTAAGAAGAAAAAGATTAAAAATTAACAACAGAACATGCGATTGCAAGAACGAAAAACCTAAAGAAGACAAAGAAAATGGTGATTCCAATGTCAAAATAGATGAGAAATCATCTAAAATATCGAAAACTGACGAACGGCTGGAAGATAAAGTGGAAAAACCTAGGTTAGGCATGCCCAGGAATTTTAGTGAGCAAAATTTGAAAACTCTGAATGTGGATGGATCAGGGCCTAAGAAGTGTTGTTCGAAATCTAATCCTAATTTGTTAGAGTATAGTGATGAATGTTCCATGGAGTTAATACAGCTGGATATAGCAAGGACGTTTCCGCATTTGTGTATATTTCAGCCTGGAGGGCCGTATTTTGATGTGTTGCACGAATTGTTGGCTGCGTACGTCTGTTATAGACCTGATATTGGGTATATACAGGTAAGGTTTAAATAAAGCATTGTTTTTAATATTTTATAAGTATAGTGAATTAACAGGTAGAGAGAAGTTCTCCGCTTTCAGTCTGTATCTATCGACTTTTATACCAGCAAAAGTACTTACAATATTCCGAATATTCGAGTACTTTTGCTGGTATTTATAGTATATGGTTACAGTAACACAAAATATAATGTGTTATTTTACAAATAATAAGGAGTCATTATTTTGCCTTTGCTAAATTTATTGCCAAATTTATATGTTAGTATAATAATCTGTACTGCATTTTATGGATCACATAGCAGAAGAAGCGTTCTTTCTTCATATACTCCTAAATTAAAAATATTATGGCAAATATCTATGTTATAATATTTTTTCGTAAAGGGGTTTTTAAAAATTAAAATCTTTTTTCACCTTCGCGATTATTTCCCGGCTTATATAGCGTGGTAATCAGAGGGAACGTGTAGGATAGTGTCACAACGCTCTGCACATTCGCTAACAAATCGTGGTATTGTGCGATGAGTGGCGTAACTAAACTCTGCGTTTTATCTTGGACACCAGAACGGAGAAATGAAAATAATTTAAACAATCATTTTTTCGAGTGTGAATCGCAAACCACTAACCATTGTGTCAGTCAGAGAGTGTCCCACTGCGCCACGATGGTCTCTAATTTCTTTTATTATACCTAAATATAATGTTTCGACCAGTCGTGGCTTGTGGGCACAAAGTATGATTCTAAACGCGACTAGCTGTGGGTTTGATTCCCACTTGAGAAATGGAAATATTTATTATTTTCATTTTCTTCCCTCTGGTATCGAAGGTAAAGCGTGTTTTTATGTTCAGAATTCAATAGAAAATGGGTAAAGGAATATCTTAACTCTAGGTCCTCTTAGTCAACCCTGTTTTGCGGGAAAAAGTCTGAAGCTTAAGCTCCTGTATAATAACATTATTAAATTAAAAAGAAAAACTTAAAAATCCTTTTTTATACCTGAATATAATATTTTCAGGGCATGTCATTCATAGCGGCAGTGTTAATACTAAACATGGAAGCTCCTCAAGCGTTTGTGTGTTTCGCCAACTTACTGGACGGTCCCGTTCTACGCGCGGCCTTCACTAGAGACGGGGCTACTATGCAGGTTAGTTATTTTTTCTTTTAGCTAAACTTATTATACTTATGCCATTTTCACCAACTTAACAGGAGACAGAAAAACACTGTCTGATTTTTAGGTTATTATTACAGTAAAAGACATTTAGAAAACGAATACCGTCCTGAATACCGCCAGGCGCTCTCACCACTGAGCCATGCGTTCTACTATCCGCTGCGTCGAAATTCTTATACGCTTTATTACAACTTATTTTTTTGTTAGCATCTCAGTAGAGAGATTTTTTCAAATTGCCGTGTGATCCCGGCTTAAAATAGGATCACCCTGGTATTGGAGGTGTCGTAAGAGGCGACTAAAATACGTGTGGTAGAGTCAAGTTGCCAGTGATGGCACTCGCATGGGCCGACTCGACCGGACCACCACCACCCTCGGCATCTGAAACCGGCGTGAAGTAGTGGCTCTATGCCACTGCGTTTCGCATTAGGTGATGCCGGGCACCGGAGCCCAATCCCCCCCCCCCCCCCCCAACATAAACCCGGCCCCGAAAAAGAAACCACCCCAGGAGGGAACCAGCATGAAAGATGCTGGAGAATCCCTCCCTGAGTCTCCAAACTCAGGCCGCCCGTCGAATTCTGGGGAGGGCACAGTTCCGCGCATTAGACAAGGCAAACGAGGCGTACGCTCCACGGCAACCCCTACCACGCTTAACGTGGATTTTTGTAATATCAGGGGCCTACATTCCAACCTAAATGCTGTCCACCACCATCTTGAGACGGCAAGGCCGGCCTTGTTATTCTTGACAGAGACTCAAATCGCCCGACCAAGCGATACAGCCTATCTCACATACCCCGGCTACAAAATAGAACATAATTTTATACCTCATGCCGGGGTCGCTGTTTTCGTTAGGGAGGACATGAGTTTCCGTCGTCTTGTCCATTTTGAAGGTAGGGACCTGTCTACCATCTGGCTTCGTATTGATTCGGACGACCGTGTCCGAATCTACGCGTGCCTATACAGGTCCCACAGTGGTAATGCGGAAACGGATCGACTCATGGAGCATATGCAATCGGCCATTGATGATATGCTCTCACAGACCCCCTCCGCTGAGGTCGTGATACTCGGTGATTTTAACGCCCACAATGCCGACTGGCTTGGGTCACGGACCACCGACCACGCGGGGAGGGCTGCATTTGACTTTGCTTCGGCAAATGGACTGTCCCAATTGGTTGATTCACCTACACGAATCCCGGACGTGGACAGCCACAATGCCTCCTTATTGGACCTTCTGTTGACTTCAAATCCGGAACAGTACCAGGTATCAGTCGAGGCCCCTTTAGGGTCCTCTGATCACTGCCTGGTACGGAGTGTGGTGCCAATTAAACGCAGCAGTTGCAGAACACCCGCAACTCGTCGTGTCTGGCACTACAAGTCAGCAGATTGGGATGGGATGCGTACATTTTACTCATCTTATCCCTGGGGGCCGGTGTGCTTCTCTTCTGATGATCCTAGTGTCTGTGCCGCCGCTGTCGCCGATGTGGTTCTACAGGGTATGGATCTCTATATTCCAAGCTCTGTGGTGCCTATCGGTGGCAAGTCACGGCCTTGGTTTGGTAAGTCCTGCAGACAAGCTGCCTCTGGTAAGCGCGAAGCTTATCAAGCCTGGGCTGCGGCACTAGTCACTAAGGATCCTAAGGCGAAAGCCTTAAAAGGGAAGTACAACCGATCCTCTAGGTACTTTAAGCGGCAAATCGCTAGAGCAAAGTCCGAGCATACCACCAAAATCGGTGAGAAGCTCGAGAGCTACCCGTCCGGAACACGGCAGTTTTGGGCGCTCTCTAAGGCTGTGCTTGGCAACTTTAGCCAGCCCTCGCTTCCTCCGTTACGCACAGAGAATGACATCCTGGTCCATACGGCGAAAGAGAAAGCCGATCTCCTGGGCACCCTCTTCGCCTCTAACTCAACCTTGGATGACCATGGAACTACTCCGCCGACCATCCCGCGGTGCCAGAGCTCAATGCCTGACGTTAAGTTTAGTCAAAAGGCCGTTCATCGAGCTCTGGTTTCCTTGGACATCCATAAGGCGAGTGGACCGGATGGCATTTCTCCTATAGTGCTCCGTGCATGTGCTCCTGAGTTGACGCCGGTGCTAACGCGTTTGTTTCGGCACTCTTACTCATCCGGCGTAGTCCCAGATTCGTGGAAGAGTGCCCTGATCCACCCGATCCCGAAAAAAGGCGATGGCTCAGATCCTTCTAACTACAGGCCTATTGCTATCACCTCCCTGCTCTCTAAAGTAATGGAGAGTTTAATTAACAGCCAGCTCCTGGGCTATCTGGAGGATCATCGGTTGATCAACGACCGTCAATATGGCTTCCGCCATGGTCGCTCGGCCGGTGATCTTCTGGTTTACCTAGCCCACCGCTGGGCTGCTGCCATCGAAAGCAAGGGAGAGGGCCTGGCAGTTAGTTTGGACATGGCGAAGGCCTTTGATCGGGTGTGGCATCGGGCGCTCCTAGCGAAACTTCCATCCTATGGGCTTCCCGAGAATTTGTGCAAGTGGGTCGCTAGTTTTCTCACCGGGCGCAGCATTAAGGTCGCTGTTGACGGTTTTTGCTCAAACTACATGCCCGTGAATGCTGGCGTCCCGCAAGGCTGTGTGCTGTCCCCCACGCTATTTCTCCTGCATATCAATGACATGTTAGAGGATCCTGGCATTCATTGCTATGCGGATGATAGCACGGTGGACGCCGTATATACCGGCCGTGCAGGTCTTTCTCGGGATACCGTCGACGAGTGCCGAATAAAACTTGTGTCTTCTGTTGAGGCATCCCTCGCGAATGTCTCCTTATGGGGTAAAAGGAACCTGGTTCAATTCAACCCCAAGAAGACACAAGTTTGCGCGTTAACCACTAAAAAATCCCCATTTGTCGTATCACCAGTATTCGAGAACACTGCCCTTAAAGCCGAGCCCTATATCAGCTTATTGGGCCTTAAAGTTTCGAGAGAGTGCCAGTATCGCGATCATCTGGAAAGCAAGGCCAAATTGGCCTCGAAGAAGCTGGGTGTCATCGGCCGAGCTAGACAGTACTTCACGTCCAAACACCGATTGTCCCTGTATAGGGCCCAGGTGCGGCCTCATATGGAGTACTGTTCTCATCTCTGGGCCGGTGCCCCCCAGTATCAGCTTGAACCATTTGATCGCATACAACGCAGAGCCATTCGAATCATTGGGGACCCAGTAATCTGTGAAGGGCTTGACACTTTGGCATTGCGTAGAGACGTTTCTTCACTGTGCGTTCTCTATCGCATTTACAACGGGGAGTGTTCTGGAGAACTGTTTGACTTGATACCTGCCGCCGAATTCTCCAACCGCACAGTACGTTCCAAACTTAAATACCATCCACACCATCTGGATACTTGGCATTCGAGTACTGTGCGGTTTCGTAGGACTTTCCTTCCACACGCCACTCAACTGTGGAATGGCCTACCGGCGGCAGTGTTTCCAGGTCGATACGACATGAATACCTTCAAAACGCGCGTTTACCTCCATCTCAAAGGCCGGCAACGTCCCTGTAGCTCCTCTGGTGTTACACGGGGCCGTGGGCGGCGGTGTTCACTTAACACCAGGTGACCCGAACGCTCGTTTGCCTTGTCCTTTCCATAAAAAAAAAAAAAAAAAAAAATTTCTGCTACCCAAAGATTATTCTACGAACAATCGTTTGGCAAGAGAGAATGCTATTCATTAAATACTTTTAAACATTATTAAAGTGTTATTCCACATTCAATTTTTTATACGTTTTCTAAATGTCTTTTTCAATTTTCCTAAGAGTGGAATAACACTTTAAGAATGTTTAAAAGTATTATTACAGTATTTAAATATTTTTGTGCCTCACACAAATGTAATTGTTTCTTCTTTTGTGCTGCTACTTGTCTGTTTATTGTAATTGTGGTGTGCAATAAAGAATATAAATAAATAAATAAATATAACCTGTTTTCTGTAATGTCGGAGAAAATTACATAACTATATTGTTAGCTAAAGGCCATAATATTGTATTATGTAGATGTGTGTGCAGTGGGTGTGAGAATCATAATCACATTTAATTGACAATATGTGTAATGTATATGTATGCTTGTGAGTGTCTGTACAACGTCTACGGAAAATCTAATTTTGTTCCTAGTACATTATGTGTAATGTTAATTTTAGCTCGAAGGGGGAGGGTTAAAAATACAATTCCCCCCCGCCGCTGGGTAGCGTTCCATAAAAGGCGGGTAACCCACTAGCTTGGTAGTAGGAGATTCGTTCTCCAACTGGCTCGCGACCACTATTATGTCAAAGACAAACCGCTAATGTGATGATGTGTTCCGGTTCGATGGCATGTAAGCCAGCTCTCCCTATTCCCACCATGCCCATCCTTCCTCCCTCCTTCTGTCCTACATCCCCGAGGCTGACAACGCATCCATGACTAATATTGTCGATGTCTATGGGCGAAGGTAACCTTAACACCAGGTGGGCGTGTGTGCATAGATAGTATCTATGGAAGGTGTATTTTTGCCCTCTAATCTACATGTATAACGTATATATGTATATGTATTTGCGTGTGTGTGTGTGTCTGTGTGTGCACACAGCGTCTTTATAAGATATACTCCCCCTCTAGCATCCATGTGTATTCTTTACACACAGCGTGTCTGGAAAGTCTACTCCTGCCTTCGACTTTATATGTATATATGTAATGTAACTTATGTATGTATATGTATGTGTGTCTATATGTGTCTATATGTGTGTATACAACATCTGTATAACATATACTTTAGCACATATATATACACAGTGTCTCTGAAAGGCGTAGGTGTAGGCTTTTGGCCTTCACTCTATATGTATGTATATGTGTAATTTATGTATGTGTGTGTATCTGTCTGTGTGTGTGCGTGTGTTGTATAAGATATATTCCCCTCTCTATGACACGTGTATATAATAGCTGTATGTATGTACACGTAGCGTCTCTGGAAGGCGTACTCGCGCCTGCTGTCGCACAACCTGCCGGCGCTGTGCGACGCGCTCGCGCCCGAGCTCTACCTGCTGGAGTGGCTCTACACGGCCTTCGCGAAGGCGATGCCGCTGGACGCCGCGTGTCGGCTGTGGGACGTGTTTCTGAGAGATGGGGATACTTTTTTGTTTAATGCTGCTTTGGGTGAGTGTTTTTTTGTTATTTTTTTTTGAAGATGTATAAAAATTTGGATGCAGCAGGATTCGAACTTGCGTATTCTGGGAACCGCCCGAGCTGATCATTAAGCTATCAAGTTCAAGAGACGTGATTTTAAGTCTTCAATGTATGAATAACATTTTAAAATGTTAAAAGAATTATGTTGTTATAATCATATGTCAAATTTCATTGGTGAAACGAGTTTGGACAGGGGATATGAATGGTAAGGCATTGTTAAACCAAACGTTAATAATATTTCATTTTTCCCATTTAAAACTTTTACAAATAAATAATATCAATTCAATTATATTAACTAAATACCAAACACATTACAGGCATACTCCACCTCTACCAAGACGAGCTCAAAGACATGGACTTCATATCAGCAGCTCAGTTCCTCACCAAGTTACCTGAAGACCTCGACCCTGAAGCACTCTTCAGAAGCATCTCCTCCGTCTCCATGACCCTCGACGGGATGTCGTTTGAGGAACTGGTCTCGTGCTGTCCAGTCGAGAACAGCTTAGATGACGATGTCACCCTCAGGTTATGATATATATTGTATCATTATTGTCGTTTTGTGCTTTGGTAATAATGAGGAGTTTAGTTCCGTTAAGTATGTGTAATGTTTTAAATTTGAATGGAAATTGGAGTCTTTTTAAATACTTTTTAAACATTTTTAAAGTGCTATTCCACACTTAGGAAAATTGAAAAAGACATTTAAAGAAAACGTATAAAAATTTGAACGCAGCGGCATTCGAACTCTCACCACTGAGCAGCGCCTGGATGGTATTCAGGAGGCGCGGATTCGAATCCCACTGCGTTCAAATTTTTATACGTTTTCATTAAATGCCTTTGGAAATTGGAGTGTTTTAATATTAGATTCTCTCTGAATCTATGTCAGGTTGGCAGAAAAAGTATAAAAATCTTTTTTAATTGGTAAAAATTTGTTTATTTAAAATTAATTTGAATCTGGGACTCTTTATAAATTATTCAAAAAAATAGTAAAACAAATGTTTTTTTTGAAGAACTAGTCTCATGCTGCCCAGTTGAGAATAGTTTAGATTAAGATATTACGCTCAGGTTATGATAATATATGATTGTTTAAAAGAGTTGGTTTATATGCAGGTTGTCGCAGGTTCGATTTATAATTGTTTGCTTTGTATTGAATTTTTGTAATGCAGACATTTCAGTACAATAATCCTTTTCATTTAAAAAGATCTATTCATTAAAAAAATGTTGATTTGGTTATTTTTTATACAAATACTTTTGTTTAAATTGTTTTTCGTGCTCTAGTAAACATAGCGCGGAGTTGAGTTCCGCTAATTGAAATGTAATGTCTCGAATGTGAATGAAAAATGGAGATCGGAGTTTTTTAACGTTAGAAAATTCTTTTTCTTAATAATATTTATTTTGTTTTTTTTGTTAATATTATCTTCTTTAATATATTTAAAAGATGTCAGGCCCTTTTCATTTTATCATAAAATACTATAAAGAGTAAATTCATATATGTATAATGCGTATAATATAATATGTCTTTCATTACAGTTTAGTGCTCGAAACTAACACTGTGCTTAATAAAATTGAAAATAGAAATAATATTACTATTGCTTTAAATTTTAATAATAAATTGAATATTGAAATCTCTGATGATCTGAAATATTTATTTCATTTAAAAACTTAGTTTTTCTTATAAATAAGATGCTTAGAAGTAAAACTATTTTTAACCGAATTAATTGCTTACATTTTTGGTATTCGAAAATATATTCACGTCAAATATAGTCTACCTGTTGAGTGTTCGAAACGTCGGATTTTCTAAACATATATATTTTAACCAACAATATACGCGATTAATCCAGTTTTAAAAATAGGTTTATTTCACAATGCGTAATTATACAATAGCGAAAAAAAAATCATATTAAGAGGTTACCTATAGACAGCCATAATAAAGTCAGACTGGAATCTGTATTGAATTTGCTTCTTTTAAATTAATTTGAACCTAGGACTCTTTATAAATTATCCAAAAGAAATGCTAAAACAAGTTATTTCTTTTTTTATTAAATTACAAAATTGCAAAAAGTTTTTATATAACTAATTTTATTTGAAAAGAGTCTCGATATCGAAACGAAGAAATAGAATGAATGAATTCAGAATTATAATAATTATTAATAAATATTTATTCTATCTTTGATTAGATTTAATAAATACTGTAGAATAATAAAATTAAAATGTAAATAGTAATCAAATTAATTAATATTTGTATAAATATTTTATATCGATTAATGTCCAATTTACATTTAAATCGATTTTTTTCTCTTATAAAAATAATAACAGTAAAATTCTTCTCGTTATTTACATTTTAATAATTAATTTTTTTTATTTTAATTTTCATTTATTATTCATGATTTTTTTTTGTGAATTTAATTCTTAAATATAAGAAGACATGGATGGATAAATGTGATATATCGTAAAATACGAATTGTTCAAAAAATGTTAATAATTTGGCCGTCAAAATAATAAAAATATATATCATTGTAAATTACGGGCAGAAATAAGTCACTACAATTATATTTTCGTACTTTATTATAAAAAAAAAACTGTATAAAACTTCAATTATTAATGAAAATGTTAGAAATTTTTATAGGAAAATTACAAAAAAGTTTTGCTTTTAACTTTTATTATTATTTACATTCACTTATAATCGTCATTTATTCATAGTAAAATACTAAAATATGATATATTACCTTCATTCATACATGTCTTCTATAAATAACAAATAAAATTAACTAATCAAATGTAATCTCTAACTAATTTAACATAATCTATGTCTATATAAACCTGTTATTTATATAATAAACCTATTAGAAATTGACATAAAATGGATGAAGTATATAAAACTCGAGTTAATATAAAAAACCGTCTCGTATTTGAAAAAGACATTTAGAAAACATATAAAAATTAGAACGCAGCGGGATTCGAACCCGCGCCTCTTGAATACCGTCGAGGCGTTCTCACCACTGAGCCATGCGTTCTACTACCAGCTGTTTACAAATTCTAGAATAGTCTTCGGGTAGCAGAAATTTGTAAAAATCTCTCTACAGACAAAAATAAGTTGTAATAAAGCGTATAAGAATTTCGAATTCGGGTTCGAATCCCGCTGCGTTCAAATTTTTATACGTTTTCTAAATATCTTTTGTATATAATATACTTTATTTATTTATTATTTATTCCTATTAGGTTTATTAAAATCGGTACTAACAATAATTAATAATAATGTTATATAAATAATAACTATACTATATAAAAAATCGATTTTGTAAAAATTAAAATCGATTTAATAAAAACTTGTTCGACGCTAGTTCTTATATTCCTTGTATTTATCAAGGATTTAAATTTAATATGTAAATATTTTAGAATTTAGACTAAAATTTGTGTGTATACTAAAAAGTGACTGAAATTAAAATCAGTACTGCGTTGACATATCATAGAACTATGTTGCAAATTTATTAGATAATTAGTTTAGTTTCTGTTTATAAATATGAAAAGACAGGTTGTGGGTTCGATTCCCATTTAAAGCAATGATTATATTTAAATTATTTCAATTAACTTAGTCTAGTAGGATAAAGCGCGGCGTTAAGTTCCGCCACTTTACTAATAATGTTTTGAATTTAGGCTGAAAGTGGAGTACGGAGTGTCTTAACACTAAGTACTCTTTGCTTGCGATATGAAACGTGAAGCTAAAAAAAATATATGGTATTGTCAAATTTGAAAATTATTAATGTCATTGATTTTTATTTTTTTAGTAATTAGATGTAACTTTTTTTACTTCTATATTGAATAATTGAGCTGAAATGGCCCATTTTTTATAATACATGTAATAAATTTAATTTAAATAATGAACTCAATGTATATAATGTAAATATTATATTCATATATAAATTGTCAATTAAATAATAATTGTAATTAGTGTATTGTAATGTATGTTATAATAATCGTATGGAAAACAACGAGTAGTAACACCGGCCTAATAGTTAGTTTAACGAAGACTTGACCGAGTCTCTACTGATAATGTAATAATTATTGATAAATAAGTATTTATTAAGTATCATTTTCTTTTATAAATTTGTCAAAATTTATTTAGATGCATTTTTTTGAAATTTTAAATTGGTTTTCGTGTTAAAATTATTTGGTTATTTGTATGTATTGCTGTCTCTTTTTGTTTTAGTTAAATAGAAAACGACTGCAATATATGGAATAATGCAGACTTTTAGTACGTGCAAAATTTACTATTGAATTAAATCTTCATATAAATAAACTTTGTTATATATTTTATCACTGTCTAATAAGTTCTTGATATATTACTTGATATGCGTCTCTTTCTTTTTATATGGAATAGAAAGAGATAGATACTTTTTTATTCTACATAAAAGAAAACTGTTTAGTACAGAGAAATGTTAGTTGGTGCAAAATTTATTGATTAAATCTTCAGGTAAATAATAAATTTTGCTATATATTTTAACACTGTCTAATAAGTTCTTGATATATTACTTGATATGCGTCTCTTTCTTTTTATATGGAATAGAAAGAGATGTATTCCCTATAGAAAGAAAAAGATGGACATATAAGTGTTTCTTTTTCTTTGTATGGAACAAAAAGAGAAAGTATAAAAATATAAAGTAAATTAATAGGAACTTAGCAGACTCATTAAATCATTAATTTTTTAATCAATTTTTACTTCTTTATTAAAACTTTAACCGTTTTTTTACTTTGTATGGAACAGAAAGAGATAGTACCTTTCTCTATAGAAAGAAAAGGACAGCACTAAAATGATGTCAACTAATTTAACAGAATTTATTAGAATGAAAAAAAAAATTTTTTTTGTTTTTTTTTTTTTTTTTTTTTGTTTTTTTTTTTTTTTTTTTTATATTAGAATGAACTAAAAAAATTATTTGAGCTAAATTTACAAATTACATTTTCATATAAATAAATTTTGTTATGTTATATACTTTAAGCAATATTTTAACACTGGCTAATAAGTTCTTGATATATTATTCGACATCTCTTTCTTTTTGTATAGATTAGAAAGAGATAGATATATAGATATGTCAAGTAAACTAACAAGAACATATCAGACGGTAGTAAAGAGAAAATAATTAAAATTAAAATTTAATTTTAATATAAATTTAATTTAAATGTAAATTTATTTAGTTATTAATTAAAGAGCTTTAACATCTTAGTATAGATCTTGCCGTGGAAGGAACCTGATCGTGGAAACGAATTATTGTTAGAAATTTTAATATTATATGTATATTATAAAAAAATATTATATTATATAATAATCACTTATTATTTTTTAGCACTTATTATGTTTTTTTTATATAAGAAGTCGAAAAACCTGTCTTAGGTAGGACACGGCGTTGAGTTCCGCCATTTAACACGCAATGTCTTGGTTGAAGATGAACTCTTTGATTTGACATATTATGCGGGAAATAGCGTGAAGTTGTATATTTATATTAATTATTATTTTTAATATTTTTTTGTTATATATTGTGTATATATATTCTGTATATATATTGTACTGTCATATTGTAATTATTATAGAGTATGTTTTTGATGTATTGAATTTTTTTTATATAATTTAATCCATACTTATATTATAAATGCAAGTCTGTCTGTCTGTGTGTTTGTTTGTCACGCTTTCATGGCTAATCTACCGGTCCGATTTGGATGAAATTTTGAATTAAAGTAGTAAAAGTGACTAGGTCTAACATAGGCTACTTATTTTTTCAAAAATCAACATAAAAGGGTAACATAGGGGATGAAAGTTTAATGAATTTGGCATAAATATAGCTGATAATCTAAGCTTAAATATAGGCTACTTTATTTTTTTAAATATGCGCCCCCGAGCAACTTAAATAATAGGATTATAGCAGTATAATAAATTTAGCTTTAAAACAAAAAGCTATGGTAAAGATATCTTCTTAGTGTCATTTTTTTTAGAAATAATTAATTTATGAATTAATATCATTTGTTAATTAATTAAATTAATTAATTATTAATTAATTTTTATTTTTTAATTGAATCTTTGTATATTACACGTCAAAAACATACTCTATATATATTTTTTTAAATAAGTATTTATATTCTGTTATATTTTTGATTTTTTTTTATTTATAATAGTGTGAAGGTAATGTAAAGATAGTTAAAAACAGTTGTGACGTTGACTGATATTATAATGCCATCTCGATAATTATTGTGTAATAAATAAATAAATAATGTGTAATTAGTGAGTGACGGCCCCAAACGTAAAGTTAAGTTTTAATTGGAATTAAATATATTAAATGGATATTAATTGTTTTATTTTATTATTTATATTTATTTATAGTAGCCAGTCGTGGCCCAGTGGCACAAGTGTGTGACTATAAACGACTGGTTGTGGGTTCGATTCCCACTCGAGGAGTGGAAATATTTAATATTTCCATTTTCTTCCCTCTGGTGCCGAGGTAAAAGCACGGCGTTAAGTTCCGCCACTTAACACGCAATGCCAAATTCGGCGGATAATGGGGAACAGAGTGTCTTAACACTAGGTTCCCTCTGCCTACCCTGCTGTGAGCGGAATACAGCATGAAGCTAAAAAAAAATTTATATTTTAGTATGAAAGTTATTTAAATGCTGATTTCAGCGAACTGAGTTGTTTTTTTTAAGTTATTCATTTAATGACCTTTCGAAGAAATGATTATGGTGAAATAAAACACGGCATTGAGTTCCGCCAGATAACGTAGTTAAATCTTTATCTCCTTGCCATGTGGGTAAAATGGGAAAAGTTTAAAAAACAAATAAATTATATAATAATCATGATTATTATTATTAACCTATCTGCCCTAGTTTAGTTGAACAAGTTAAGTATCGCCGCTTAACAACCAATGTAGTGGGTTCGGGTGAAAATTCAAGTGAATTGACACTGTTCTCTCTGCATATCCTTCTATGCGGGTAAAGGTGTGAAACTATAAGATTAAGGTTAACTAAATAGTTAATTTTATGAACTTGTTTTTTTTTAGCTTCACGCTGTATCCCGCACACAGCAGGGTAGGCAGAGGGAACCTAGTGTTAAGACACTCCGTTCCCCACTTTCCGCCAAATTTGGAAGCATTGTGTGTTAAGTGGCGGAACTTAACGCGCTTTGCCTCGACACCAGAGCGAAGAAAATGGAAATATTCAATATTTCCACTCCTCGAGTGGGAATCGAACCCACAACCAGTCGTGTCAACAGTCACACGCTTGTGCCCCGGCGCCACGACCAGCCCCACTGTTTTATAAATGGTAGTAATAAATGTATTTCCTGTAATTATTAATAGGTATATTTAAATACCTCGTAAATGTAGTGTTAAACAAGATACCGTTCTCAACTTACATTTTTCTCGTCAGAGCGGGGAAATGATAATAAATAGATTGTAATCATTCCACCGAATGACATTGCACAGAGTGGGAATCGAAACCACAACCAATTGCGATTACAGCCAACCACTGTCCCACTATACCACGACGGCTTCAACGGTTGAATGATAAAAAAATATGTGCAAAGTTTCATATACCTCTTGTTAAGACACTCCGTTTTCCGCTTTTCCCTAATATTATAGAGCTTGTTAGTATATAGTAAGTACATAGTGATTAAAATTAACAATTTAGATGAAAAAACTATATGTGAGGTTACATAAGATTATTGATAATATTTATAAAGTACTTAAACAATAGGTTATCATCGAGTGATGATAACCTTAATTTGTAGAAGTCATATTAAAATTAATACAGTATTAATATTAATATATTAAATGTCATTTTTGTTTATTATATTTGATTCATTTTTTTTAACTTCACTCTCTACGCATAGCAAGGTAGGCAGAAAGAACCTAGTGTTAAGACACTCCGTTCTCTACTTCACGTCTAAATTTTACGTGTTGAGGTGGCGGAACTCAACACCGCGCTTTGTCTTGCTTACCACAGCTGTGAAATGATATTTTTAAATTACAATTTTTCCCCCTAGTGGGAATCGAATCTACAATCATCACTCATGGAGTCAGATGATATCCCACTATGTTATATAATATATATGTATTATAATAAGTATTATTGTGACGGAAGCCTGTAAAGTGTAACCAGTGTAACCAGTCGGGTTCTGGGTTCGATTCCCATTCGAGGAGTGGAAATATTTAATATTTCCGTTTTTTCTTCGCCTGGTGTCGAGGCAAAGCGCAGCGTTAAATTCCGCCACTTAACACGCAATGTCTCCGAATTCGGTGAAATATGGAGAACGGAGTGTCTGAACACTAGGTTCCCTCTGCCTACCCTGCTGTGTGCGGGATACAGCGTGAAGATAAAAAAAAAATAAAAATATATTAATTTAGTAATAATCAAACGTATGTAATGACCGGAATTTTTGTTAGTAGTATAAAGATATACGTAAGTAGTAGATAAAAATTTATAAATACGGATGCATATTATAAATATTGTGCAAAAATAAAAGATTCTTTGGAATTTAAATTTAAAGAGATAAGAACAAAAGTGGTCAACAATTTAAAAATAATCAAAACATAGTCATTTCAACTTGAATAATACATAATTAATTGTTTCGTGGAAATTTTTAAGAATACAGGTGTTTTTTTTTTATTCAAATATGATTTTTATAGTAAAACTAGAATTTTAATAAGGCTTATTATGGTAGAATTTCTAAAACTTTTTTGCGGAGAGAAGTAACTTGCATATTTAATTTCAGCTTCTCGTTTTTTCTCGCGTAGGACGGTTGTCAGAGAGAATCTAGTGTCAAGACACTCCGTTCTGAACTTTCCACTTTAATCCGAGACTTTGGCTATTGGGTGGCAAACACAGAACACATCAGAGATATAAAAAAACATACATATATACACACACATCTTCACGCTGTATGCCTTGCGGGGTAGTCAGAAAGAACGGAGCGCTAAACGCTACGGTCCCTGTATACTTCTTTCGCCGCGTCCACTGTCATCAACTTCTTCATAGACCCTCCAGGGAGTCCGCCCTCGAGAGCATCGGTCAACCGAGGTCTCCCTCTGCCTCTCTTACCACTACCAGATATAAAAATAATTATATTATGATCATTCCGCCGAGTGAAGACTCCGTGGGTTTTGACACTAAATTTGTCTAGTGACCTTGCTATGCGGGGAAAAACAAGAAGCTGATACAAGACATGTATATTATCATCATCATCAGCCATTGAGCATCCACTGCTGGACATAGGCCTCCCCGAAAGTACGCCATTTAGAACGATAATACTACTTTCATATATGTATATCTTTCCTAGTTTCTAAAATGTAAAATTTTACAGGATACAGGCGTTGTCTATCAGTCAGTCTTTACATAACGGAAGTCTTATAATTCTCCTTCTTCTTCTTCCTGGCACTATCCCGGCTCTAGCCAGGGTCTGCCTTCCTGCTTAACCTTCTCCACTTTGCACGGTCTTTGGCATCGGTGGTAAGTCCATTGGCTCTCATATCGTGCTTCACGATGTCCAGCCATCGCTTTCTTGGGCGTCCTGGGGGTCTTGCTCCAGGGACAGATATATCGAGGCAAATTCTTCCGACATAGTTCTCAGGCCGGCGTGCAACGTGGCCATACCATCTCAGGCGACTCTCTTGAAGCTTATCCGCTACGTCACGGACACCAAGACTACCTCGGATAAATGTGTTGCGTATGCGGTCAGCCCGCGTAACGCCACACATCCACCTCAGCATCTTCATCTCCGTGACGTGAAGCTGAGCTTGGGTGGTATTCTGCGGTCGCGGACCACACCTGTAACCTTACGGCATTCGCCCAAGCAGCGCTGATACGGGCTTGGACATCGTGATCGATGCCTCCGGACTCGTGGAGAATAGATCCAAGGTACCTGAACTTTTCCGAAACTTTTCCATTATATAGAGGGCCAGTCGTGGCGCAGTGGCACAGATGTGTGATTTAAAACGACTGGTTGTGGGTTCGATTCCCACTCGAGGAGTGGAAATATTTAATATCTCCATTTTCTTCGCTCTGGTGTCGAGGCTAACTTCCGCCACTTAACACGCAATGCCTCCGAATTCGGCGGAAAGTGGGGAACGGAGTGTCTTAACACTAGGTTCCCTCTGCCTACCCTGCTATATGTGGGATACAGCTAAAAATATATAGAGATATAATATGTATATTATGTATTATTCAATAATGATTGATGCGCATGACGCACGTGTCGGACACAATTAACTTCATAGGCAATCGTTGCGCTATAATGAGACACGTGCTGCTTTTATTTACTCTTGTTATGTAAATATTACTTGTAGGTATTTAAAGACGATAGTAAATAGTTAGGTTAGGACATATTCTTAATATTTTTGCTATTTTTTTGGAATTTGTTTTTTTTTTTGGCATGGATCCAGACTGATGTGTTTTTACGTAGGCAGATACAGCTTCTCCTGCTTTATTTTATTTTTTTTAGCTACATGCTTTTTCTCGTATAGGTTAATATCCCAATGTCAAAATCCCCCATTGTCTTTCCGCTTGAGTTCGAGACATTGTGAGTTGAGTGAGGGAACTCCACGCCGCGTTTTGGTTTGTTCATCAGAGCAGGGAAATAAATAATATATTATTTTATATACAAATATATTCCCAGTGTGGGAATCGAATCCACAACCATTGGACTTACAGTCAGACGCTGTCCCACTGTGCCACGACGGACTTACTGACGGACGGACCGAGATGACGCCGCGAACTCGTAATATATGATTTACATAATAATATAACTAGAAAATTTATTATGATTTCTACGTATTCAATGATAATAAGCAATTTCCAGCATAGATTTAGTTTTTCCTTATTTACTGATATAATATAACGTGACTGAACACGTGGTTAGGTTACGATTACTTTTTTACTATGTTTCCCTTTTTGCATAACTGAAGTTCTAATCTAACTTTAGCGTATCTTTCTTCTTTCTTGTCTCAGATTTTTTTACTAATTTTCATTTTTTAAATTTTAAATATAACACATATTTAAGAAGCTTGCGGGAAATTTATTGATGACGGAACTCAACGCCGCGTTTTGCCCCAAAAAGCACGGCGATAAGTTCCGCTACTTAACACGCAATGTCACTATTTCGGGAGGAAAGTGGAAAACCAAGTATTTTTGACACTAGGTTCCCTTTGACTACGCAGGATGCAGGAAAAGCGTGGAAAGAAAAACATTCATCTCCATGAACATCGAAATGTGTAACTTCATCATAATGAAAATCATTTGTTTTCAAATAATAATAGTAGAAAAATTGTGTGACTAATTTAAATATAATGTTTAGATATAATGTCCCGAATGGGAATTGAACCCTAAGCTATGGCAACGCTGTTCTTTTGTGCCATAACTAATAAATTACACTAAATACAAAATATAAAATGATGCTCACATTTCAAACAAAACTATTTTGAACTTATTGTGAAATATATAGTACCTATGTAAGTGGCCAGTCGTGGCCCAGTGGCACAAGCGTGTGACTGTAAACGACTGGTTGTGGGTTCGATTCCCACTCGAGGAGTGGAAATATTTAATATTTCCATTTTCTTCGCTCTGGTGTCGAGGTAAAGCGCGGCGTTAAGTTCCGCCACTTAACACGCAATGCCTCCGAATTCGGTGGAAAGTGGGGAACGGAGTATCTTAACACTAGGTTCCCTCTGCCTACCCTGCTGTGTGCGGGATATAGCGTGAAGCTATTTATTTATTTTTTTTTCTATGTAAGGACCCGTTTGGACGTTGTCTGCGTAAGCTACACGACTTTACCATTTTAATTTTTTGTAGTTAGTACTTAAAAGGCAAACTATGGTTGAATTTATAATTTATATTGTTGTAACTTTTTATTTAAAACTGGTCCGCGAACGATTTTAAATTTAGCAGGTGTTGTACCCAGCTCTACCCAAAGTTATACAACTCATCGAACTACAAAATGACAGAAACTGTGAGGATTACATACATAGTGGTCCCTGTTAGCAAGAATAATTAAAAAATGATCCTTGATTAAAAAAAGGTTAGGAACCTCTTGAAGAAAAATGATCCTTGATTAAAAAAAGGTTAGGAACCTCTGACATAACTGAACACTGTCTGTAGATGAAAGACATGCAAGAAATATATTTTGGGGGCATTTATAAGTGTAATAGGATCCAAAACAATTTTTGAATTTCTGATTGATGATTTTTAAATATCTTTTCTGGTTCTCTGTGCATTTTGCTCGCTGATCTGTTAAACGGTTTAAGCGATTTAAATGCTGTTTCGACTATTGTATTCTCGTAAATTATGAAGATTCAATATTTATTTTATTTCAAATTTAGGTTTATAAATAAAAAGTTAAATTAAAATTAAATTAAATAGCTTCACGCTATATCCCGCACATAGCAGGGTAGGCAGAGGGAACCTAGTGTTAAGACACTCCGTTCCACACTTTCCGCCGAATTCGGAGGCATTGCGTGTTAAGTGGCGGAACTTAACGCCGCGCTTTGCCTCTGATACCAAAGCGAAGGAAATGGAAATATTAAATATCACCACTCCTCGAGGAATCGAGCTCACAACCAGTCGTTTACAATCACACGTTCGTGCCACTGCGCCACGACTGGCCCCTAGAATCATTATTTTAATAGCATTAAATAATTAATAGTATTAAACATGTTCAAAGCGCGAATTAGAACATTTTAAATAATATTTTAAAATCATTTGGTGGTGCTTATAGGGAAACAACAAATACAATATGTTTTCTGATTAACTGTTCTCCATTTTTATTGGAAATTTAAAAAAATCCTACTAGTTTAAGAGTAGTCTATCTAGATCTAATAGTTTAAGAGTAGATCCATTTTATCGAAACACACTTTTAACCATTAAAACATTCAACTATGAAACGATAAGAATCAAAGATGGTATAGTATTTACCTTAATACATATTCGTGGGAGTAACCTGCTCCAGTTTCTACAATTGTAAGCGCATTAATCTAAAAGGATTGCAACTGGCACTAATAAGAAATAGCATAATCTTCTAAGCATACAAAACTTAATATAACTCTACTACTGAATTAATAGGGCTGTAATATCTATATATTTTTTTATTCTGATTTTTGAGAAATAAATTTGTTTCCTTTTTTTGGAAAAAACGTTTAAAAAAAAAATCTTTTAAATTTTATTCTATATGTATGAAAATAAGGGGCCAGTCGTAGCGCAGTGACACAAGTGTGTGACTGTAAAGGACTGGTTGTGGGTTCGATTCCCACTCGAGGGGTGGAAATATTTAATAATTTCATTTTCTTCGCTCTGGTGTCGAGGCAAAGCGCGGCGTTACGTTCCGCCACTTGACACGCAATGCCTCCGAATTCGGTGGAAAGTGGGGAACGGAGTGTCTTAACCTTTCCTCTGCCTGCCCTGCTGTGTGCGGGATACAGCGTGAAGCTAAAAAAAATGACAATAATTCAATTTCATGCATTATGTTTTCAAAATTAAAAAAAAAATAGGCAACACGTTTTCTAAATCATTTATGGTAAGAGTAGCTAGAAGTTAATTACGTTTACATATATTGAAAATTTATTGTTAGAATAACTTGGGCCTTTCAACTGTAAAATATGATTGAGTTTTTCCTTACTGAAAATTAATTATTTTTAATTTCATGCATTTTATAAAATTTAAGAACTCTTTTCCTCACTTCACTTCGTTAGCTTACTTTGTCGTGAGGTGCCACGTTAATAACAAAAATAAATAAAAAGTAAAAAAAAACTTTAAAACAAGTAAACGAATTATTCTCAGCAAGGTCTTTCTTAAATTGATAAGAATATACTTAATAATAATATGCGGTGCTCCAACAATATTGTTGCAGAAAATCGCTTTTAATGCCGCCATCTTGGATGTTCCACCATATTGGGTATGTATTGTCATCTAAAGTAAATGTAATACTAAATTTCAGCTTAATCGGTAAGCGATATATAAATCAAAATTGAGTTGCAAAATTCTAACCGAACACATTTACGTACATTGCAAGTTAAATAAAAGCTTGTAATAAGTTTTAACAAGCACAATATAAGAGTATAAGAGTTTCAACGTAGCTCGATAGAAACGTATACATTAATTGCCTATTATTTGGATGAACTCCAAGACATGTCTAAAGTACAAATCGAATCTATATTAGGTTAGATATTATGTCATATCTTTGAATATGTTTCTTATTATATACTGCAAATAGCACTATAAAAAGTAAAAAAGAGATTATTTTCGTCTAGACTGAAGTTAGAATTTATAATCATTAGACGCATACATTTATAGAAATAGTTATAGAAGCCTATATGTATTAAAATCATTTAACCATTAAAATTAAACGTCTACTTTTTTCACCCGTGGGGGGACAGGTTAAGAATACAATCCCAAGAATACAATGTTGTGGATGTTTATGGGCGAAGGTAACCGTTTAATACCAGGTGGGCCTTCTGATCGTTTGCCTCTTTTATTCCATAAAAAAAAAAACTTCAAAGTTAACAGACACAACTTAACTGACGCAATAATACGCAATTTCACTTAACCTTACATAATCTCTAACAATTTGTCAATATAAATTAAAAACTAAATTTAAAATACCATCCATTCAAAAACTTCCCCTAACCGAATTCCTGTCCCTATCACAGGGTTGACCTCTGTACATTAGATAACGGGTACCCCAACGCATGCGCGCCGGGGTGTCAGCCAGTCGTAGACCTACGTACCCACGCGTCACATCTTAACCTAAACCTTATTTGTATATTTAAATATCTATATAAAATAAGTTTTGAAGTGAAATAAATAGAAATGACGGAGAAAACGGAGAATGCCAACGAGACTATCGGACTGTTGGAAAAAAAGGTAATTTTTGTGTGTGTTTAAAGGTCGTTTAAGGACGATGTTGAGTTTTTTTTGGTTAAATGAACCGGAATGATTTATTTTTTAGTGATAATTATGATTTGTTACTGTGATTTGTTGAAATAGGACAAAGCATGATGTTTTAATGTCATATATTCTTAGGTATAAAAAAAATATTAAGGAATTAAGTGTATGTTTAAAATGGAGCTGAAATTTTAAATTTTAATGTTATTAAGTTAATTAAAATAAATAAAATCTGTCATATGTACATACATATAAAGAGTATTTGAATATGGTTATTTTAAATCCATTTACTACGAAGAAGATTAACAATCGCATGCTCTTATACTCTGACATTGTAACTAACTTTAAATTATGTGAGTGAATTTAAATGAATTGATTTTTTTATACGAATAATTTGCCTTTTTGAAAAAAGTGTTATTATAAATAACGCTTTTCATTTTTGTCCTATTATAGACTAATAATTTAGATAAAAACCTAAAGTTGTACTTTTATAAAATCTAGATAATTTTGTTTTATTTGAAGAAAGAAGAAAGGTTGTCTAAAATGTTTTTAAAAAACATTTTTATATGCATATGCATGTTTATATATATACGGATTTTTACGTATACCTTATGCATCATGACGAAATAATGTCTTTAATGTAGATATGTAATTAAATTTCCATTTTTTTTTTTGGCTACAACTCAAAATAAAAGTAATAGATGACAATCTAAATATATAATTTATTTTTATGAAAAAGTCTCAATTTTTTTTTAAATTGTGCATTGCGATGGCGTCATTATTATTTTTAATTTATATTTTTATGAAATATAGTTGATATTATCCTTTTTTATTTAAATATAGTAGATAGGTATAATATACGTATAACGGAAAAATTGGAATATTTGCAAAATGATTGATTATTTGCTTAACTTTAGTGTTAATACGTAAAGTCAATAAACAGGCCAAAACGATTATCAAAATAGCATATGTTAATTAGAAAAGTCAATAATAACAACCGACGGACACGTAGGTATATTTAAAATTATTATACTCATAAAAAAGATTTGAAAAGCGTAGTGTTAATTTTCGTAACTAAACACACAATATTTCGAATTTAGTCGGTAAGTGGAGAACGGAGTGTCTTTTTATTTATTTATTTAGAACCATCAGTGATAATTACATTATACATGAAAAAGTGTCAGACAGGTTAAAACTTAAAGCTAAATGCATTATCGTTGAATATGGATACAGCTTGCACTAGTATACATCTTTTTTGTTTTCATCCATACGTCTTAGTTGCAATTTACAATTAATTAAAGTTAATGATTTATACAGAAAAATACGTAACTAATTTAAAAAAATCGATCAATTATAAGCAGTGTCTTAATTTAAAAAATCGATTATAATCAGTGTCTTAACACTAGCTTATGGGGTAAAAGTGTGAAATTGCTTTTTTAATTCTACTTATACTATATTTATTGGTACTCTGATTTGGGCAAGATAATAACTTGGCGCAAGTCGCAGTTTAACCGCATGGTTGCATGCTTTCAAGTCATTGACTACCGTTATTTATTGATTCATAGGTACATATATAATTACATATGTTTATTCGAGTATTGGAAGGAAAGTAAAGTCGATTATCACGCAACTAATTATCTGAAGATTTAGACATTAGCCATTTATTAATGTAACTAAAGTCTTCATCATAAAAATCGTTTTTTTCTTATTTAAAAAATCATTCCTATTAAACGTTTAAATAAAAATACAACTTACCGAAATTGCACAATTAACTATGACTTATAAACATTACACAATTATTTCAGGGAATAGCTATTTTTAAAAGCTCCCCAGTATTCTGTTATTTACGCACTGCCAGAAGTCAAAACATTGACCTAGCGGCGTAATTCAACGCCGCGTTTGTCATCAGAGCGGAGAAATGACAATAATTTAAATCAAACCTTAAACACACATTTCACATTTAAACCCAAAATTAAATCAAAGCAAAGAAACGTCACTAAAGATGTTATATATCTTTGTCTAAATATTACATAAGAAATCTTATGTATATTTTATTAGATATGTAATCATGTTGTAACGCGTCTATCAACCAATCAATGTCTATACATATATATAAATATATATATATATATATATATATATATATATATATATATATATATATATATATATATATATATATATATATATATATATATATATATATATATATATATATATATATATATGTCTATACATATATATAAATTTTTTTCATTACTAGTGAGTTACTGACTGAGAATGTACTGTACTACTACAAAAAAAAAAAAAAAAAATATAAAAAAATAAAAAATTAAAATAACTGCAACGTTAAAACGAGATTTTACATTTTATAATCCATGAAAATGATGTAGAACAGTGTGTCAGTATTTGACTGTATTCTAGATGGTTATGTGTTCGATTCTTACTTGGAAAAACGATTATATTTAAATTATTCTATTGTTGCCGTTAAGTTCAGCCACGCAAGATTTTTTTTGTAGCTTTACGCTGTATCCCGCACACAGCAGGGTAGGCAGAGGGAACTTAGTGTTAAGACACTCCGTTTCCACCAAACTAGGAGGCATTGCGTGTTGAGTAGCGGAACTTGACGCCGCGCTTTGCCTCGATACCAGAGCGAAAAAATTAAAATGTAAAATATTTCCACTCCTTGAGTGTGAATCGAACCCACAAACAGTCGTTTTACAGTCACACGCCTGTGCCACTACGTCACGACTGGCCCCACGCGTTGGATTCGGGCAGAGAGTAGAGAACAGCCTTTTGACACTAGATTCTTTCTGCCTATCCTTCTTCCTTATGCGGAGAAAACGTAAAGTTGCGAGATACAATATGTGTAAGACAAAAAGGCCAATTTAATATTTAAAACTAATTGGTTCGGACTCTACACTTATCTCTTAACGATAACTTTTGGCCTCCCATTCATATACTCGTACGTACATATGTGTTAGATATTTGTAAACGCAAAGACAATCGTTTTGTATTTCGTCATTTATCTTACTTGATATTTGACAGTAAACAGATAAAGTTATGTAATATGGAATGGTAATAAATTAAAATTAATAAAAAAATCAGTTCAATATCACTTTTTCCTGTATAACAAAGTAGTCAAAGAGAACCTAGTGTCAAGACACTCCGTTCTCTACTTTCCGTCAGAAATTGAAATATTGCGTGTTGAGTTGTATACCTCAACGACGCGCTTAATCATGTTTATAATCGTCGAAAAATGAAAACTATACTATGTGCGAAAAAAAATTAAAATGATATTATAATTATTCTGAGTGCAATCTAGATTACATTAAGACGCTCGCTGTTCCACTGCGCTACAAAAGCCTACGATTAAACCTTCTCGTATATCGTATCCACCTTTAAACATTAGATTTTTATTCAATTTAATTAGTAGATAAAATATTTAAATCCTAGGCACATTGCAAATCGAATGCTAAAGTCAAAACTATTAAAAACATTATTAAATATGATATACACGAGTATAGATTGATAAGCTTTTAAGTAAATGTAATTATTTTTTTCATTGGTCCGCTTTGGTGTGAGAAAGCGCGGCGTTGAGTTCCGCCACTCAACACACAATGCCTCAAAACCAGGTGGAAAGTGGAGAACGGAGGGCCTTGATACTAAGTTCTCACTCGTAAGCTCTATGGGGAAAAGCATTAAGTTGCACAAAAGCTACTATAGTAAAACTAGTCGTGATTCACATTTCAACATTGTGCAAGTTCCCACCTTGCTCATGGGTTTTTACTGATCGTTTATTCATTATAAGACTTAGGTAAAATGTCTACAAAGTTAGACTTCCTTTCGTGCAATCATTTAAAATCTCCTAATAATTGTGATTTCAATATAAACGTTGTAGGTACATAATACTGTAGAAAGACGAAATTTGGGTTAAAGAGTTTTCTATAGGAATTTTTTTTTGTGGGTTTTCTACAAGAACAAGAAATAGACATAGTTTTATATTTTGCTATCGAGATTATGGTAAATAACATAAAGTCCACATTGTGGGTGATAACTAATATTTTTATGTTTTTTTTCTCCACACCTATCCCCGTATTTCAGGGTAGTTCTCTCTAACTACCCTTGTGATGAACCTAGTGATAAGGCACTCCGATCTCACTTTCCGCCCGAATCAAGACATTTTGTGTAGAGTAATCTTAACGTCGCGTTTTGTTTTCTTAACCAAAGCGGTGAAAATGAAAATAATTAAATATTCCACACCGAGTGGGAATCGAACCCACAAACAAGAGCGACTACGAAAATGAAGATGATATCTACATAAATACACTTTCACTATACACATCAAAAAAGTCAATACTATTACGCAAATATTGTACTACTGAGTAAATAGTAATTAACTAAGCATTTAGGGGATGTTTTACGTAGCTTCATTCTGCTGACGTCACATCGCCTACGCAACGCCCGATACTACCGAAAACACGAGTTTACTGAATTAGACCTCGAAAGAGAAGATCGATATTATAGGTTTCTGTCGTCATATTTTTTGTATGAGAGAATTTAAGTTTAATAGATATTTGAGATTTATATATATAAACTAGTGGCCCGCTCGTTGCTTCTCCTGCGTGACGAAACAACTATTTCAATACATCCCGCCGAGCCAACATCACATTAGAAACCTTTAAAATGATCAGTGTTTCTCTACTATATTATGCATGTATTATATATAAACCTTTCTTTTGAATCATTCTATCTATTAAAAAAACCGCATCAAAATACTTTGCGTAGTTTTAAGTTATATGCCTATATACATACAGACAGACGCGGGAAGCTACTTTGCTTTATACTATGTAAAGATATAATATATTAGGCCATTGTGGCGCAGTGTGACAGTGTCTAACTGTAAGCACAATTTGTCATGGGTTCGATTCCAACTCGGGGTAAGGATTAAATTTAAATTATTATTATTCCTCCGCTTTGGTTACAACATAAGTCGCGCTGTTAAATTCCACAATTCAACATGGAATCTCTCGATTATGGCCGGAAAGTGGAGAACGGAGTGTCCTGACACTAGATTCTCTTAGCCTAACCGTTATTTGGGAATAAACGCGAAGCTGCCATAAATTATAACATTGTAAATATTTCATATTATCTGCAACCATAATTATATTTCTTCTCTCAACTGAATAATACTCAGTATAACTATAAGAGTAGGTAATACAGAAATACATTCAATGTATTTATAGACGTAAAGTAAAAACCAGATAGATACTCCTAACAAACAAACCGTTTGACAATAATCTACAACGATGCTAATACGATGTGATCGGTCACATCCTGTCCTTATAAAGATACTCTTCATCCCACACGCTGAATGAACAGGTCATTTTATAAATTGATATTTACCCGACTTTGTAGAAAGGAATGTAGAATTATAAAGGCAGAGAGAATAGTGTCAAGCAGTGTTTAATTGCAATTAACAATGAAATATTGTAGTATGAAAGTCACAATTAATAAATAATTCATTGTTAATTACACTACACTACAGTATTACTATTAAATTTTCAGCTAATTATGTTTTTTTATGTGATTTCCCTGCAAACAAATAATGAATTGTTAATATTTAATACCAGTGGGACCAGTCGTGACACAAAGTGTGACTGTAAAGCGAGTGATTGTGGGTTCGATTTCCACTCGAGAAGTGGAAATATTTATTTCTATTTTCTTTGCTCTGGTGTCGAGGCTAAGCGCGGAATTATGTTTCGGCGCTGAACACGCAATGCCTCCGAATTTGGCGGAAAGTGGGGAACGGTGTGTTTTAACACTGGGTTTCCTGTGCCTGCCCTGCAGTGTGCGGGATACAGCGTGAAGCAAAAAAAAAAATTATTAATTTTGCCCAATACTAGTGTCTAGACACTCTCGTTGTCCAAATTACGCGTGAATTTAGGACATTACTAATAAATTGTAATGTAACAAAACTTTATTAAATCAAGATTACGTGGAAATCCGCCGTTCTGTCTGATGATTGTAGTAGATACAAACTTTATGGAAAAATTATTATTTTTATAAAATAGGTTTTTCCTAGTAACTATCACACTTCTTAGCAGGCTACGCAAGGTGAACCTAGTGTAAAGGCACTCCGTTCTCACTTTCTCGAATTTAAGACTGCGCTTTGTCCAGAGCGGAGAATGAAGAATAATGTAAAAATAATCAATTTTCTGAGTGGACGACCCCGTAACCAATTGCCATTACATTCAGACATGTCATATTATGCCAACATTGTCTTTGACACTAATATTTAAAAAAAAAACATACTCAGTCCGTTTTAAGGACCTTGCTTATTGTATGGTGCAAAATAATGGTATATTTTGCCAGAGCACTTAAATATAAGCATGTGTGTGATTGAGAATTGAACCCACAATCTTTGGTGTACGGGCAGATTCACTGTCCCATTATAGCGTAAATAAAATCTCAATATTATTTTATTTTATAGTTAAATTATGAATTATTTTTTATATTCACGTTAAAAAATGTTGATTAAGCAAATACCTATAGAAAAACATTAATTATACATTTCATTGCCTTGTGCTTGAACTATGTCCTACTTACTCTTGAGTACTAATATGCCAAGTTATTCATTACTTATAAACTAATAAAAATATTTCTGAGACCTTTCAGAAATTGCTACGTTAGTTAGTCGATGAAGGAATTATTTATTTTAAAAAAAGGCACTGGTAGACCGTCATGGCACAGTGGGACGGAGGCTAATTGTAAATGCGATAGGTTTGATGTTTATATTTAAAATATTTTTTTATCCGCTTTGATATTTGAGATATAGCGCGGTGTTGAGCCCCTCCATTCAACGTACAATATCTCGATTTCGGGACTAAATTACAAAGTGTCTTTATAGTAGGTTCTCTTATGTAGTCTGTGAACAGGCAAAATACTCGTTGTCTTACCAACGTACACGTCACTTTATATAAGTGTCTGAGAACACGTGGTAGCATTTGTTTATTTCATATATTTCTAATACATTATTATTAAAAACATTCGTTTTTGATGTGCTTAAATAAATAAACTTAAAATATACCAAGATTCACAGTCGCTGGTCCGTAAAGTTTTTATAAAAATAGGTTCAATGTTCTTCACGTTATTATTATTATATAAATAGATTCAATGTTTTTCTTCAAGTACTTATTATTAAAACGAGAAAGAAAATCTTTGGAAAATGATTTAGGTTATCATAATAAAGATAATGAAAAAATATTTCAGTGTGTGTTATATAGGTAATAGCTGCATATGTTTGAAATTATGATAATTCCACTGACTGGAAATCGAATATAAATATACGAAAACAAAGTATTGAAGTAGTTATTATATAATACAAAGAAGAAACTGGGGCCAGCCGGGGCGTAGAGGAACGAAGTGTGACTATAAATCGACTAGTTGTGGGTTCGATTCCTACAGGAGTGGTGGAAATATTTAATATTTCCATTTACTTCGCTCTGGACTCGAGGTAAAGCGCGGTGTTAAGTTCCGCCACTTAACACGCAATGCCTCCGAATTAGGCGGAAAGTGGGGAACGGAGTGTCTTAACGCTAGGTTCGCTCTGCCTACCCTGCTGTGTGTGGGCGTACTTTACAGCGTACTTTACAGCGTAAAGCTAAAAAAAGGAGAAAAACCATTAAAAAAAGAAACTACTACTAATGGTAGTAGATTCATTTCTCTGCTTTGGTCATAGCACGACGTTGGATTTCGTAACTCAACACAATGTCTTTTATTCAGGCGGCAAGTGGAGAACGGAGTGTCTTAACACTAGGTTTTACCCCTTACGCTGCTATAAAACATATTAAATAAGGCCTAATTAAAAAATGACAAGTATTTTATAACCGATTTAACTTATTTTATGAGTAATTACAGCTATAAGCTAAATTACGACTGCAGTGGTGTGATTTCTGTGTACATTAAAATGCATTCCACTGTAATAAAATGAAATTTGAAAGCGAATTAGAGTTAACTGACCGTGATGCTATAAAGATTATCAAATTTACTCTGCATTTATATATAAATATGTATTAAAGATATAGTCATACAAAACTAAATAAATTTGTTGTGTCAAATTTCCTTTATATTTCATCGTGGAGGAAAAATATTCGACTTTTTTAACAAAATTGAAGCCGTCTAGGCGCATTGGGACAGCATCTGTCTCTAATGCGATGGTTGAGAGTTCGAATTCAAATCAGGGAATTATTTATTATTGAAATTTTACATTTTTTTACTCTGGACCACTGATCTTCTCTCTCACCGCACGGGCACGTTTCCCCTCTGGAAACGGTTTCAGGGCCTTGCCCTCTGACCGTTGCGATCAACTCCACCCACAACTTACTTTACTCTGGTATCTAAGACAACGCGTTAAGTTCGGCCACTCATCCCTCTACACGGAAAGTCGAGGACGGAGTGTATTGACCCTAGGTTCTTTCTTAGTGACCCTATACAAAAAACGCGTAAATCTGCTTTTTTTTGTAATTAAAATGTAATTTTTTTGTATGCGGCCCATCCTGCATTTATATTAAAAATACTCTCCTATTGCTATTTAAATACTATAAACATAATAGCCGGCTGAAATATTAAAAAAAATCGATAGGCCCGTTTCTAAAAAAGGTTGCTCACCCCGCATTAAGTCAATAAAATAAATATTACACAGTACTACCATATGTTTACGTAACTTTTGTATAAAGTAGCAACCTCGTTGCTAGGCAACGTATAGGTTATTTTATGATATATCGACTCAATCATATTATGAAGTATACTTGTCGTTACATATACATATATTTTGTAATCAGATAAAAATAGCACTTAATATCTTAACCATCTGTGTATCACTGGCTTTACTGATATAGATTTATGACAGGGTCACATGCGGGTAAACGTTTATCCAATAAACGGATTTTATTATGCAATAGTTTGTACGTATTAAAATATTAATATAATATATTATTTGCTTAAAAGCAGCTTTACTTTTTTTCCCACATGGGAGAGGTAGTCGAAAAAGAGACGAAAGGTAGTCAGAGAAAACCTAGTGATAAGACACTCCGTTTTCCACTTTCCGTCTGAAATCTGCGCTTTATCTTTAGTTATGAGAGTGGAGAAATAAAAATAATATACAATCACCTGAGTGGAAATCGAACCCACAGACATCCCATTTACAGTCAGACAGTGTGCAACTGCGACACAACGACTTCAATATATTACTCAAAATATATTAAAAAGACAACGAAATTAATTTAAAATTACCTCTTTTGTGTTAATTTATGATATGTACGATGTTAAAAAATACAGCTGTTTCAACATCAATACAACTTCGGTATTTTTACCACGTTTTTATTTATTTTACTATTATCTATCTACCAATAAGAAAAGGTTGCAAAGATTTATTTTCAGCTTTAAGAAGGAATTCCTTAACATTTTATTTTTTATCTATATTAGAAATTATATGGAATATAGTCTAATTGTTCAGGTGTCCATCGTATTGCAAAGAGAGGAGAGCGCAGAACAATAGCCTGGGTATATAACAAAAGTATGGTTTAAAATGTTCCTTTTAAGATGTACATTAAAGATTACCTCCACTGTCCGTGTTCATAATTATATATTGATAAATTCTCTTTAATATAATAATTATGTATATAGTAACGATATAAGGATAACTTTAAATAACACATAAAAGCTTATAATAAATTAATGACAGAGCAACAAAAGATTTTTTCGTATTCATGTGTATAATTGAATATTCAAAATGCCGGATGTATCCAATATTGAGAATATAGTAGTATAAACCGTTCATAAGAGCTTCTGGCTAACAGCGTCCTTTGAAGGAAGTATAATAATTTATTCCAGTAAAAGGTCAATACAATATACTGACAATGTCTTATTTGTTTTATTATTTAGCTTTTTTCCCCTTTCCGGCGCTTTATCCCCAGCGGGTTAGTCAGAGAGCCAATGTCAAAGGCAAGCGCCAAACGCTACGGGTGGTTGGATGATCGTTGGATGACTCGAGGATTTAGATTTTTGATCGTAGAGGCAAGAACTCCTTGATTTCTTATAAAACATTTATGGAACTTCCTATTATCAGCAGAGTCTATTGAATTAGAATTGTTTCTACAAACTTCTTTCACTTCGTCCTCTGTTATAAACCTCTTCATTCATGCCCTCCTCAATCCGGGGGGTCCTCATGTTTTTGATGTGATCTTCCTCCATCATCGATACTGTGTTTTTGAAGGTCAAGAAAGTGTTCCCTGTACCTGTAGTGTTACCTGTCTTACTAAGGAGTACGGAGCCATAATAAATTGGTAATTTAATTTAAAAAAGATCGCCCAGTTTTTTTAAGGAACTTTCCCTTATGTAATTAACTAGCAAAAGAAACTTATGATAGTAAAAAATTATCTTCTTGATATTTTCGTTCTACAGTCTCGATGCAGCTTCATATGAACAACAAATATTTATTTTGAAAAATTGTCTATCTCGTAAAGCTTTACTTCCCCTGATACACAATCGCTTAATAGGTATTTTATATAGTATACAGATATTGTTGTTAAAACCAACGTTTAATAAATTGTGAGTTAATTACAACTTACGTCAAACAAAGCGTGAAATTATTTGTTGTAAAAAATATTTTAGTTGTAGAAATTTCAAAATTTTTGCCAAAAATCAGCTCTATTTTACAAATTTATTTTAAATAATAAATTATGTTTATAAGCACCGAATACTGTTTTGAAATAGTTATTTTTTTTTAGCTTCAGCTTTTTGTCACAAACATGAGGAATCAGGAATAACCTAATGTCAAAAGTCATTGTAGATTTTCAACGTTGCGCTTTGTTTTCGTCACCAAAGCGGAGAAATAACAATAATTCTATTATTAGAAACATTCCTCTGAATGGGAATTGACCCCATAGCCGTCACATTTACTATCATACACTGTCCCACTGAGGCACGATAGCCTTTATTTTACAAATTATCTAGCCTAGCAATATTAAAATTTTAATGTGAGTTTATAAAATAAAATTTAAAATATTATTCAACCAATTTCACTGAATCCCATATCGCAATATATTTTTTGCAAGCTTTCGAAATATATACGATATACGTACTATTTCTATTAAGCAAGTCTCGTATGTCAAAACGATAAGTTTGAATTTGACAATTTTTTAATTATTTTAATTGCCATCAGATGTTTTTTTTTCATTTTAAAATATTTACAACATTATTTACACACTTAGTATCCGGTATAAAATCTCGATATAAAATTTTAAGTATTGGAGGATTTGAACCTGCGACTCTTAGAATCGTTCCGAGCTTTTGTTTAAAATTCTTATATAGCTAATGCAATATTTGCTGTTATCAAAATCCATGATTTCACCGGTTTTGACTATAATGCCCATTAATATTAGATATTCATAGTGTATTTTGTAATTTATGTATGTGTGTTTACCGCTGAGTCGTAATCGAACCCCATAATTAATCACGTACAATATAAACAGTCAGTTGCAATGGGCCACTATGGCTTCAAAGAATATATAATTTTAAAGAATACGGTTACAGTAAAACCAAGTTAAAATAAAATGGCGAAATAAACGTAAAATTGTACAATATCTTTTTAGTTTTAATGTAATTAAATTATGTAGATGATCCAGTATTATATAATATCATAATGTTTCATTTAAATTGGGGCCAGTCGTGGCGCAGTGGCACAAGCGTGTACTGTGACTGTAAACGACTGGTTGTGGGCTCGATTTCCACTCGAGGAGTGGAAATGTTTAATATTTTCATTTCCTTCGCTCTGGTGTCGAGGCAAAGCGCGGCGTTAAGTTCCGCCACTTAACACGCAATGCCTCCGAATTTGGCGGAAAGTGGGGAACGGGGTGTCTTAACACTAGGTTCCCTCTACCTACCCTGCTGTGAGCGGGATACAGCGTGAAGCTAAAACAATAAAAGAGAAAAAAAAATGTACAAAAAACAATAAACCTGCCGTAAGAGATCAACTTTAGAAAGAAAATCTCACTTCTTTACCCATTTCCTTTCAAAATAATATGATATATTTTAAAATCAATTAATCTTTGTCTTAACTGCGCTACATAAAACACACGGACGGTCCCTTTAAGAATTCCCCTGAACAAGCAAGTTGATTGAAACCAGTTTTTAATTTCGCGACCGTGTGAGGTCCATACTACTAGTAGTAAAATTGCAAGTTTCTTATAGAAGGAAGGCATACCTGAATAATTAGATTTTTTTCTTCTAAGACGAATTGTTTGTTGATTGCCGATTTTTTTCTTAATATTACTTAATAATGTTTGATTTTAATGATGAAGGGAGTGGCTAAGCATTTTTTCATTGTCCTGATTGCCCTGGAAAAGATATTTTATATTATGAAAAGCTAGTATTCGGACACAAGTGCACATTTTGTTTTAGGATAGCGTTTTTTATATTGATAGATAGACACAAGTGAAATTAATGAAAGCGTATTAATAAGTAAATAGGCAATATATATATATATATATATATATATATATATATATATATATATATAGATATATATATATATATATATATATATATATATATATATATATATATATATATATATATATATATATATATATATATATATATATTTATACTTTTAATTTTCAAACTTTTATTTGAAAATAATGTAATGTATATTATTACACTATTGGTTATTTACTCATTTTTTATTTAATTCATCCCGAATTTTGAGAAATTAATTATTTCAACTTTAATGAAAAAATAAATAACTTAACGAAGAATTAAGATGTTAGGTGGATATTTTTATAATGATTACGTAAACTAAACTACAGCTTATCAGTTTTTTTTATTAATCGTAAAATAATAGTATTTTACAATTCATACGTGCAAGATAAATATCGTAGAGAGATAAAATCTAACATGAAATGCAATTTTAAAATAAAAGTTATTTTGAATTATTATGCAACGTATGGTTTTAAAATTTGAATATATTTATTACATTTTTTTTAATTTATAGGAACCAAAAAATAAAGTAATCTTAAAAATATTATTTACTTTGAAAAGTTAATATAAAAGTCGTCGTGGTGCAGTGGCCCAGCATCTGCCTATAAACACAATTGTGGAGTTCTATTTCCTCTCGGAGGAATAATTAAATTATTTTCATTTCTATAATAACTAACACAAAGCACTAACAACATTGAGTTCCGCCACGCAACACGCAATGTCTCGATTTCGAGCTCAAAGAAGGGAACGTAGTGTCGTATCACTGAGTTTTCTCTGACTACCCTGCTTAAGAGAATAGCGTAAATCTTGAAAAAGGCATTTAGAAAACGTATAAAAAAATTTCAATTTACCTTTTTCAATTTTCCTAAGTGTGGAATAACAAAATTTTTAAAATAGAAAATCTTATAAGTTAAGTAAGAAGGTGAATTATTGACTTTTAGGACTGAAACATTCGTTTTATTACACAAGAAAATTGACATAATTATAAATTTATAAAAAACATTATTAGTATTTTCATGAAAACTTACCGTCACAAAATATTCCGAACGTTAAAGATTATATTAAATAGTGTAAATAAATTAAATGCGCACCGCGAAAATTTGTTCCGGTTTCGTTCAGTTACGTATTTATTAGGCTAAGTATGAAACCGTCGTCAGTACACCGCTGTATTACTTACAGAAAGGTTTTCCCGCGCACCTGTCAAATAATTTCGGTGACCACAGATATAAAAAAAATAATAACAAATAATTAATATAAATTCCACAGACTATTAAATTAGTTTTTAATAAACGTAATAAATCGATTTCTAATAGTTTCTTAGTTATTTTTTTGTTACAATTGAGGAAAAACAATAAATGTCGATCGATAGTGATAAGAGGAAAATGAATAAAAAAAGTGGTTACGATAACGATGGATTTGTTATGTCAGAAAAACACGTTTGGATGGAAAAGGTATTTTTATTTATTTACTATTTTAGCATTTTTCTTTTATTATACAGTGTTTTTTGTAGGTAAAGACCATTTTAAATTTTAAAAATATATTTGATGTTTCAGTATTAGTGACATTTTAATTTTGTGATTCAGATTATTAAGATTTTAATTTTGTATCAAATGAAAGTAAGAATTTTTGTGTACATTTTCAACCTTGTTAGCTGACTTTCGATGCATGACGAGTTGTGTTTATTGCGTATTAAATAACTATTAAAAAAAATACTTAGTGTTCGCATTTAAATAATCAATATAAGATTAAAAGTAGTATATAAATTTGTCAAACAAAAGATATTAGTTTACTGCTTACTAATTGAGTTATAATTTATATTTATTTAAATTATTTATATTTATTTTTTCATTTATTTATTTAATAAAAAAAAATACAAAAATTATACTATTTAAGGTCCCAATCATAAACTCATTTGGGTTTTACCGTTCACAATTCGAGTTTTACCGTGCACTTATTTTATTATTACGATTTAGGTGTTTGTAACGCAGTGTGATAGCATCTGACTCAAATCGCAATTGTTTGTAGATTCGATTCCCCCTCAGTAATATTTAATTATGCATAATGATAATTTAATTAAGAAAATAATTATATTCTCTGATTAATAAGAATAAAGCGCAGCGTTGAGTTACACCATTCAATGCAATGTCTGGAATTCAGGCGAAATATGTAGTACGGAGAGATTTGACACCAGGTTCTTTTTGATCTGCTATATAGCAAAAAGGCGTGAACCTGATCAATAAGATGTTGATTACGTCTAAAAATACTTGATATTTCTAGTTTAATAAAATGTTGAATTGAAAAATCATATTCTACTGAATATTATTGTATCGTTTGCCTTTCATGTTTCTAATAAAATAAGTAGACCGTGTTAAGTATAAAATCTTTGTGGATTACGACAGATGTTTTTTTTTGTAATTTCTGTTTTTTTTTTCATTTTGTTAAACAAAACTACATACAAAAGATTATAAAAGAGAGAACGATATTACAACTGAGGTCGTCGAGACGGTAACTCTACATTCATTAGCTGTTCCGTAAGAATTAGGATATCCGTTAATATAGGAATCAAATGGATGTTCGGTGTTAAATTTGTTTACATGTTTTAATTACTACTTGTAATTACTACAAGGATCAATATATTTGTTTGAGTGCATACGTATTATGGGTTCGAATTCAACTTAACAAGGGATCAATGTCAATATTTTTTTTTTAGCAGCCCGCACACATCAGGGTAGACAGAGGGAACCTAGTGTTAATACATTCCTTTCCCCACTATCCACCGAATTCGGAGGCTTGCGTGTTAAGTGGCGGAACTTAACGCCGCGCTTTACCTTGACACCAGAGCGAAGAAAACGGAAATGTTAAATATTTCCACTCCTCGAGTTGGAATCGAACCCACAACTAGTCGTTTTACAGTCACACGCTTGTGCCAGTGGGCCACTAATATGTCACTAATAAATCGTATTAATAAATGGTATTTACTAGATAAGTACTTTACTTATTAAATAATATGAACTGAAACAAAAAAACAAATCCTGGAAAAGTTTCTTACCCTGGTTCTTCTCAGGTTTTAAGTTTGAGGCATCAACTTTAGTGAACTGGTTGTAAATCACTTCTTATTTTGAACAGTATTGTTTAGCTTTCACTTTGATTAGGTATTGTAATAATTATTAATAATACAATTGTAATAATTATTAAATACAAAAGTGATTTTGTTGTTTATATAAATAAAAAGTTGGGATCCCTAAGCTTTAGCATATCTAATTTGTTACTAGCGGCCCGCTCGCGGCTTCGCCGTACTACACAACTGCTTCATTATATTGCAACCCTCGGGGGTAGATTTAAAAAAAATAAAGTAGCCTATGTTTAAGCTTAGATTGTCAACTATATTTATGCTAAAATTCATTACAATCGGTCAAGCGGTTTAGATTTTTTATATAAACTTTCATCCCCTATTGTAACCCTTTAGAGGTTAATTTTTGAAAAAATAAAAGCCTATGTTAGACTCAGTAACTGTTTCTACTTTCAATCTAAACTTCATCCAAATCGGACCAGTAGATTAGCCGTGAAAGCGTGACAGACAAACACACAGATTTGCGCATTTATAATATAAGTATGGATAGGCCACTATAAATAAAGTTAGAAAACACAATTGATTTTTTTACCTAAATGTCGACACAGCGATATAAAGAGTAAATCATCAATTGACGTAATTTTACGACTAAAACGACCTTTAATTTTATATTAACTTTTATAAATATCTGTGTAATTGCTTAGCTATTAAAAAAACTTTACGCTTTTTCGACTAGAGTCGACTCTGTTCTCCGCGTTTGACGCGTATAACTAAAACGAGGAAATAAATATAATTTAAACATTCCTTTTTCATTCCGTAAGGTGTGGTCGAACCCACAATCTCCACTTTACAGTCAGGCACTGTGCCATTGCGTTATTTTAGCCTAAAAATATTTTTAATATAGTAAACCAATTATGACCGGTATTTAAGTCATGTAACTTAACGTTTTTTACGGCCATTTTTGGCTACGTGCCACTGTCAAGCCTTTTGAGGTTCCACAGTATGTTCCACACAGTGGAATACCGTCTGTCTGTTTACAAGAGAATTGTAGGTTTGATTCCCACTTGGGGCAATTGTATTTAAGTTATTTTTCTATGACAAAGTCTCGATTTCGGGTGGAACGTCTTATACTAGAATCTCTCTGACTACTTTATTATGCCGGAAAAAGCGTCATGTCACTATTTTTGTACCTTCACGCTGTATCCTGCACACAGCAGGGTAGGTTAAGACACAGTGTTAAGACACTCCGTTCTCCACTTTCTGCTGAATTTTTTGAGGCATTGCGTGTTAAGTGGCGGAACTTGACGACGCGCTTTGCCTCGGACACCAGAGCCTAAATGGAAATATTAAATATTTCCACTCTTCGAGTGGGAATCGAACCCACAACCAGCCGATTACAGTCTGTACACGCTTGTGCCACTACGCCACGACTGGTCCCACTATTTTTCTATAAACAGAATAAAATATAATAAACGACATTGAAATGTACAGATAATGTTTCAACATTATATTTATTAAAGAAATAATAATTATATAGATTGCTCATTAAGACAATTAAAATCTGATCTCGAAATATTTTTTTATAACAATTAGAAACAGTTTACTAACTAATTGCCATAATAATGCGTAATTACAAGTTTCATAGTTTCGTTTGATAATTAATTAGAAAATGTCGTTTTGAGTAATCTTTACATAGTATAAAGCAAAGTAGCTTCCCTCGTCTGTCTGTATGTATATATGCTCAGATATTCAGAACTGCGTTTTAGAGGTTTCTAATGTGATGTTGGTGCGGCGGCGCGTGCCTATAGTGAAATAGTTGTGCCGGTTAGAATACAATTCCCCTCCGTCGCTGGATAGCGTCCCGTAAAAGGCGGGTAACCCAGTAGCTTGGTGGTAGGAGATTCGTTCTCCGACTGGCTCGCGACCACTATCATGTCAAAGACGAACCAAACGTCTGGTGATGTGCTCCGGTTCGATGGCATGTAAGCCAGCTCTCTTTCCCTACTCCCACCATACCTATCCTTCTTCCCTCCTTTTCTCCACCCTCCTTAAGGTCGGCAACGCATCCACAATTTTGTGGATGACCGGCGAAGGTAACTACTTACCATCAGGTAGTCCTTCTGCTCGTTTGCCCCCCTTTCTTTCATAAAAAAAAGAAAAAAAGCGAAGGAAATGGAAATATCATATATTTCCTTGAGTGGGAATCAAACCTACAACCAGTCGTTTACAGTAACACGTTCGTGCCACTGGGCCACGACTGGCCCCATTACATTAGTTAGTTATGTGTATATGATAGAAGATACAATTACAAATATGGGTAGTATTTAAGTAACAAATATGCATAAAAATCATTTTTTCAATGAATGAATGAATCCATATTTATATTACAAATACATTATAAATGCGAAAATCTGTCTGTTTGTCTGTCTGTCACGCTTTCACGGCTAATCTACCCGTCCGATTTGGGTGACATTTACAGTGAAAGCTACGAATTTTTTTAAAAAATCACCCTCTAAAATGTTGAAATAGGAGACAAAAGTTTATATGAAAAATATAGTCGTAATGAATTGTGGCAAAAATATAGTTGATAATCCAAGGTTAAGCATAGACTAATTTATTTATCAATTGTCCACTCCCGAGGGTTGCAATATAACGAAACAGTTATGTAATTCACACGGCGAAAACGCGAGCGGCCCGTTAGTATTTTATATAACAAAATCATATGACATATTTTTACACTTTAAAAACATAGATTAGTAGTTCCTATTAATATTTAGATATTAGTTTAAAGCGAAATACAGTATAAAGCAGTTTTATAAATATACATATTACATACACATATACATGAGTCCAAACATAAACATACCAATACAAATACATAAATATATAAAAGAAGACTATAGAAAAAATAAAGACTAGCTAGACTAAAGTGTTAGATAATATCTTAGACATTACTTAAAAACGTTTAGTGATGACGACTGCCTATTTAACGTGGTGGTCAGGGCCGTAGCTAGAATTGAAATTCAAATAAATATTATAAATTTAAATCTAGGGTGAAATTAACATCTTAACTTGACAAAAGTACTTTTTTTTAAAAAAAACTATTCACTCTTTCACGTATAGCAATGTAGTCAGTGTTAAGACACTCCGTCCTCCAATATCCGGCCGAAATCGAGACATAGCGTACTGAGTAGCGGAACTTAACGCCGCGCTATGTCTTAGATACCAGAACGAAGAAATAAAAACTTAAATATAATTATTTCCCGAGCGGGAATCGAACACACAACCATCGTTTTACAGCCAGACGCTGTCCCACTGTGCCACCACGGCCTACTATATACAGTATATACTTTTTAAGGTAGGGCAATGCCCCACAATCTCTCCTTAACCCTGGCATTTGTTCCATGACTTTACCCTCTATATACGAATAGTGATTACTGAATAATTAACAATAACTGTTTTAAATTTAATTACTGAGTCGCATGAAAGTAGGTGGAACAAACAAATACTTATAGGTATAGCTTATTTTACGAGAAATCTGATACTATTAAAAAAAGAAGTATGTGCAAAAGTAGCATTTTAAATAAATAAATATGAGAAATGCCTAATAAAAACGTAAGTTACGGATTTATAAGGTTTCAATTTTAATATCAGTAGTAGGTCAGTCGCGGCGCTGGGGAACAAAGTGTGCCTGTAAATGTGATTGATTTTGGGTTCGATTTCCACTCGAAGAATTGAAATATTTAATATTTCATTTACTTTGCTCTGGAGTTGACGCATAGAACTGCGTTGAGTTCCGCCACTTAACACGTCATGCCTCCAGTATGCGGCGGAAAATGCACAACTAACTATCTTAACATTACGTTACCTCCGCCTACCCTGTTGTGTGCGGAGTATACCTTGAGGAAAAAATACTTTTAGTATTAATTTGAAGTATTTGGTATAGTTTCACAGTATATCACTATTCATCATCGTTGTGGGTTCGAATTATATTAGGCAGATTATTTTATAAATTTTTTTTTTTTCGGTCTGATGTTACAAAATGCGACATTGAACCAGTACTTTCAGTATGTTCGAGTTACTTCGTTCAAATATTTGTACTTTTTCTAAAAATGTTTTTCTCATCCCATGTGTTTAAAACAACGTTGCTAAAGCTCGTTTGGAAGAGAGTAAACTATGTACACACGTCAATATGACGCATTAGTAAATACTAATGACAATTTTCATATGAATAATAAAGAAAAAATATTATTGAGTTAATATTTTTAATTCAGTTCAGGGATGAAAACGGATGTGTCCATTTTTAAACTTCAATACCAAAATTATACTTTTTAATTCTAAGCTAAATTATGATATAAAAACTAGAGGAAAAATACTATTTAAATAAGTAAGCGAGCCGCGGGTTGCGTACCCCTGTGCCAGAAAATATTATGCATCTGATTTATTAAATTAAATCTATGATTGAATCGATATTTCCTTAATACTTTACTTTATTTCCTTAAACTTACGTATATTTGACAAGTCCATCTTCTATTATACTTTTAGTTGAATAAACTTAACTTACGTACCCAGAACATTGCAAAATATAAAAAAAAGAAAATATTTTTAACGTACTTACGTATATATAATACCGTACGTACGTAAGTAACGTTCTTACTTATATAACGTAATTTTTATACGAAAATTAAAAAAAAAAACATTATATCTAATAAATACAACAAAATATAAATCTACGATCATATTAATATTAATTATTGTGTTTTTTTAAAACACGTTTTATTTACTCATTAATAAGATATCATAATTACTTCTTTAATTTGAAATACATTATGAACAATGCAACGTGGACTGACCACATGAATTATGCCTTTCATGTTTATCAAATGCTAGATGTACCTATTTAAGATGATGTTGATGATGATAAAGTTATAAATGTTGAATTAGGTAAATGCTGTTGACATTCACTTGGGAGGCTAATTTTTTATTTTTTTTTAGCTTCACGCTGTATCCCGCACACAGCAGGGTAGGCAGAGGGAACCTAGTGTTAAGACACTCCGTTCCCCACTTTCCGCCGAATTCGAAGGCTTGCGTGTTAAGTGGCGGAACTTAACGCCGTTCTTTACCTCGACACCAGAGCGAAGAAAATGGAAATATAATTTCCACTCCTCGAGTGGGAATCGAACCCACAACCAGTCGTTTACAGTCACACACTTGTGCCACTGGGCCACGACTGGCCACATTTTTTTTAATTAATTGTCAATAATAACTGTTAGTAGAGTTTTATTTTAAAAGAATAACTTTTGAGTCTCTCGCCGGCTCTTTTCAGCAGAAATGCCCGCCGAGTCGATATCTTCTAGGACTAGTAGGACTGACAATACTGATATATTTATGTCAATTATTGGTTTTAAAAATGAAGAATATTTTGATTTATCCTAGATTTTAATTCAACTTCATAATAATGATCCGTAAAATTAAACAAAAATCAATTTCTATAAATAATCCGAAATTCCTTAAAAATAACATAATATATGATTAATTATATTCAAATTTATGCTGTCGCTATGTCAAATGTATGCAAATTTTTCCAATACAGGCTCATACAAGGATTTACTGTTATTTATTAGAATATATTAGTATGATTCTTTATTGACATTGACTTTGACGATTTGAACTCGTAACCTTGGTGGCCAAGATCATGACTGAACACACCTTCTAAACACGTTATTTACATAATTTACTTATTTCGCTTTAAGATTTTTTCATATAGCAAGATAGTTAGAGAGAACTTAGTGTTAAGACTCTCCGGTCTCCGCTTTTCTCTCGAAATAAAGGTGCTGTGTGTTTCGTATATCAATAATTTGTCCCATTGGAATATAAAAACGAAAATTACTTTATACTATAGTTTCTATTAATAGTAATTATATTAATATATAGTTTCTTTTAGTGTAAAACGCGTGTTATATTTATCTATATTAATAAGCAATGTAAGAAATTTTTACATTGTCTTTTGTTGTATTTCGACCTACTCCTATTTTTTTATTTAATTAACATGTATTATCTTTGAAATGGAGAACGGAGTGCCTTAACACTTCGTTCTCTCTGACTTTACTGTGCGGGGAAAAACGTAAAGCTAATGTAAATATATTATTTAAATAAACGATTTTAACGGAACGGAGTGTCTTAACACTAGGTTCCCTCTGCCTACCCTGCTGTGTGCGGGATACAGCGTGAAGCTAAAAAAATGTAAATATATTATTTAAATAAACGATTTTAATATCGTAGATCTGAACATATTTTTTTAAATAGTCCATATAATATTCTTAATACAATATTCGTAATACAAAAATGTAGGTCGGGGTAAAATGTACTGAAAGCAAGGCTCTCGATATTTCATCATATTTTAAGATTCCGTTCCCTAAATATATTAACGGAATTCTATTACTAAGTCTTTTTTTATAGCTTCACGCTGTATCCCGCACACAGCAGGGTATACACTTTCCGCCGAATTCAGAGGCTTGCGTGTTAAGTGGCGGAACTTAACGCCGTACTAAATCTTAATTAACCAATACAAAAATATGGTTATGACAGTCGTGGCACAATGAAATAATTGATTGAAATAAATACACGATGGTGGCGAATTCGAATACGACTCGGAGAAATTTTTATATTACGAGAGATTATTTCTCTCGTCTAACAAGACAAATCATATTGAGTTTCGTCAACTAAATGTAATATTCCTAAAATAAAGCTCAAAGTGGAGAGGAGTGTCCTAACACTTTTCTTTGCCCATCCTACGGAATGCGGTAGGAACGTAATATTAAAAAATATTTTTTTTTGGCTTCACGCTGTATCCCGCACACAGCAGGGCAGACAAAGAGAGCCCAGTGTTAAGACACTCCGTTCGTCACTTTCCGCCGAATTTTGGAGCTTCGCTTTGCCTCGATACCAGAGCGAAGAAAATGAACATATTAAATATTTCCTCTCCTCGAGTGGGAATCGAACCCACAACCAGTTGTTCGAAGTCACACGTCTGTACCAATGCGCCGCGACTGGCCTCATAAATTGATATTTCAGATTATAATAAAATCTTTAAAACCATAAATTGTGTTTCTGTGGAGCAAAAAATAAATTAAATTTTAACGACATGGCCGTATATAAGCATATTATAATTGAGTGCGGAACCTAAGTGTGTAACCACTTCGCACTTACTCAATTTTGTAATAACATTACAAAAACGTTAATTCAGATTACTTCAGGCCTTATAAAAAATAATTTAAGTTTTTATTTTTTGTTTAACTTTAAAATTAATAAAATATGATATTAGTTAATGAATTGGGGCCTGTCGTGGCCCAGTGGCACAAACGTGTGACTGTAAACGACTGGTTGTGGGTTCGATTCTCATTCGTGGAGTGGAAATATTTAATATTTCTATTTCCTTCGCTCTGGTATCAGACGTAAAGCGCGGTGTTAAGATCCTTCCACTTAATACGCAACACCTCCGATTTCAGTGAAAAGTGGGGAACGGAGTGTCTTAACACTAGGTTCCCTCTGCCTATCCTGCTGTGTGCGGGATACAGCGTGAAGCTATAATAAAAAAATAAAAAAAATACTGTGATATCTGTATTTAGAGAAAATATCTCAATAAATTTCAGGCATACAAAAATGAGAGTGCTAAACATATAAAAAATATCTTTATGGCAAAATGGTTTTAAAAATCGATTCCAAATCGTTTTTAGTACTTCAAATCGCATTGCACGTGGCTCCTTTTAATAATTGATCGATAAAAAGAAATACAAACGCCATTGTGACGTAAATATGACGTGTTTATCTGAACGCGATGGTTGGAAGTTTAAATACTTCTTGAGATCTGTTTTTAAATATTCGTATAAGGAGGTCAAGTGTTGTTCGACACCCCCAAAGTATTTCAGAACAAAGTAACACTACTCAACATGCAACCATATCCATCCATATTAATAATAATATGTTATAAATGTCTGTCTGTCAGTCTGTTAAGATTTTACGACTAATCTACCTGTCCGATTTGGATGAAACTTAGAATGAAAATAGTTGAATCCAGGGTCAAACATTGGCTCCTTCTTTTTGAGAAAATAGTCTACTTATATATCAACTTATAAAGGGTTGAAATAGAGGATAAAAGTTTGTATCAGATCAGTTCGTAACCGCTTGTCGGATTTTAATGAATTTTCTCAGAAATATAGTTTATTATAAAACCAAAAACCAACCCATTCAAAACTCGGGTTGAGTTAAGGGGCTCAAATAGGGGATGAAAACTGTATACGAAAAATATAATCCGTTTAACTTAAGTGAGAACGCGGGCGGATGAAAATAAGAAACAGCTGTAGTATACGCAGGCGGTGCCGCGAGCGGATCGCTAGCTATCGTATAATGAGGTCTAATATTGTTCGACAATCAATTCTCGAAAAAAAAATACACTTGAAAAAGGCATTTAGGAAACTTATAAAAGTTTGAACGCAACGCGATTTGAACCCGTTCCTCCTGAACACCGAACGGTCTTTTATACGTTTTCTAAATGCCTTTTTCAATTTTCTAAAGTGTGGAATAACGTTTTAAACATGTTTAAAAGTTACACTACCAAACATTCTTATATCCGAATACACCGTTCGGTGTTCAGGAGGCGCAGATTCGAATCCCGCTGCGTTCAAATATTTATACGTTTTCTAAATGCCTTTTTCAATTTTCCAAAATGTGAAATAACAATTTAAACATGTTTAAAAGTTACACTACCTAACATTCATATACCGAATACGCGAAAAACGAAATAACGGGTAACTATTTTTTTCCTATGTTTATCGTAAAGTGAAAGAAAGAGACGTACGTGTGTGTGTAAACAAAATATTTAAAGTAATTATAATTCAAGCGAATTGAAGTATGAGCCACATTTTACCTTAATAACAATTAATCTGCTATGAGATGATAAAGGAAACTTGTCCCGCTTGAGTCCGCATTCCTTTGGAAACAGAAACAGGTAAGAAATTATAAGGGTATTTCCAGTAATTTATGTATGTATATCACATATAAAGCTAGCGACCTTCTTGAGGCTATTCATCCCTTATTTTAGCCGCTTAGGGCTTGGTATTTGACCTTGGGTCATCAATCCTGAGAAAAATTGACGAAATTTTTGAAATTTCGAAATTGAAGCGGTTTAAATTTTTCACGCAAATTATAATCCCTTAAGTCGGATTGATTCAGGCGTTAATTTTTGAAATAAAGTAGCCTACACCCAAGTGTATATAAAGGGTCAACCCTTTATCTTCAACTATTTATATCATTTGGGGACGTAGCACTGTTGTTGGCAAGGAAGGCAAGGAACTGGTGTAACTCTCGCAACGTTAAGTTACGTAATTTCTTGTTTGTCGGCGGAAGGTGAAGAACGGAGTTTTTAACACTAGATAACATAATATACATATGTATATGTAATGTAAATGTTGTGTCATTGTAAATATAATAAATAAGTAGTATAAGTCATAATACTTGGACTCTTTTAGAAAAGTATATTGTAATTTAAGGAAAATATAGTAATGTAATAATACGATAATAATGTACTTGTTAACAGTCATGTCCGTAGAGCACAAAATAAACAGTTAAAAAAAAACACTAGATTCTGTATCACTACCCTGCTAAGCGGAGAAAGGCTTCACTGAAAAAAGGCGGTAGAACTTTAGGCTTAAAATTTGATTAAAATGGATATTAAAGCGTTAAGATCCGCGACTTAACACGCAATGCCTCCGAATTCGGCGAAAAGTGGGGAACGGAGCGTCTTAACACTAGGTTCCCTCTGCCTACTCTGCTGTGTGCGGGATACAGCGTGAAGCTAAAAAAAAAAAGAATTTAACATTCAAATGATAATCGATCCTACAACTACCCATCCAACTTGCTATTTTAACTCATTTCCTTAAAGTCGTTTAAAAATTTAATACTACTACAATAAAACTTGTTACTCGGTAATTTACGAGTGTCAGTTAACTTCTTGCGTTCGCAAACCGGTAGACGGGACTGGATAGGGGTCATTATTTTCTTACACGCTACCAGTTTTTCTCGAACGCTCTCTCGGAATGCAATTTTGATTTTAGGGAAATTGTTTAATTATCTTTATATTAATATAAAAATCATTTTTATTCATTTTTAACATTTTAAAGTGTTATTTACACTTAGGAAATAGAAAAAAAATTTTTTAGAAAACAATTAAAATACGTATAACATTTTAAAAGTGCGTAGGAAAGTAAAAAGGTTTTTTTTATAAAACGTATAAAAAAATCTTAAATGGTTTCTTCTTTTTTTTTACAATTTAATTTACATCACTACGGACATAAGGTCTGTACCTTTTTTTAAAATAACCTTTTTCTTTTTATATATAAATTCCTTATTTCATTAACAATATCAGAGCTTAAAACTAAGTTTATTAAACATACCATAAGAAAGTCCAGTTTTCTTAGTAAATCGTTTTTTAAAAATGTCTTAAACATATAAAAGTTTGAACGAAGCGGGATTTCAAAAGGGAGTTGCTATTGAAAGCCGTCGCAAGCGTTTCGTGTGTGTTTTCTAAAAATGTTTTTCATGTCAAAAGTATAATAAAATAATACTATTAAAATGTTAAAAAGTAGGTATTGTAGTAAGTTTAAATTAAAACATATATTTTTCTAAAAATAATATGGAATATGGAGAAGAAGAAAGAAGTAGTCAAAGAGATCCTAGTGGCATCCCGTTCTCATAATATCTCGATTTAAAAAAAGTGTTCTTAAATCTAGAACTAGTGACGGAACTAAACACAAAAAGTTGCTAAAAGATTTTATATTATGCTACATTTTCATAGTGGCCAGTCGTGGCCCAGTGGCACAAGCGTGTGACTGTAAACGACTGGTTGTGGGTTCGATTCCCACTCGAGGAGTGGAAATATTTAATATTTCTATTTTCTTCGCTCTGGTGTCGAGGTAAAGCGCGGCGTTAAGTTCCGCCATTTAACACGCAATGCCTCCGAATTCGGCGGAAAGTGGGGAACGGAGTGTCTTAACACTAGGTTCCCTCTGCCTACCCTGCTGTGTGCAGGATATAGCGTGAAGCTATTTAATTTGAATTTAATTTAATTTTCATAATATAAAATCTACATTAAAATACCTAACAAACCCATATCCTCATAACTGATATAGATATTATTATTATACATACATATCTTAGTACGATATTGCATCGTTTTGTAAACCTTTCTGTTTAACGACAATCCTGTTATGGCATTACATTGATTATTGCACTATCCGGTATTAAATGAAAGCCTTCACCCGCTCGTCGTAGGTATATTGACATAACTGATTTTACTCCATGTATTGTGTTTTCTATATATCCTAGCCATTTACAGACAGAGTTCGATTTCCATTCGAGAAAATGATTTAAATTAAAAAAAAAAAACATTTAGAAAACGTATAAAAATTTTAACGTAGCGGGATTCGAACTCGCTCCTCCTGAATACCGTCCAGGCGCTCTCACCGCTGAGCCATGTGTTCTACTACCCGAAATTCGAAATTGTGTTGAAGTGTGGAATAACACTTTAAAAATGTTTAAAAATATTTAAGTTATATTGATTTCTCTGTATGGAGCTTGAGACTAAACGTGGCATTGAGTTCTAGCCACACAGTGCGTGTTGACGCAATATCTTTATTTCAGGTGGAAAGAGAATAACGGAGTGTCTTGCCACAAGATTCTCTCTAACACTACCTTACTATGTAAGAAAAGAAACCGGATATTTATACGTGATTCTTTTTTTATCTTCACGCTGTATCCCGCACACAGCAGGGTAGGCAGAAGGAACCTAGTGTTAAGACACTCCGTTCCCCACTTTCACTTTATTCGAGATGTATCAGTTTAACACTTTATAGACTAACGTATGTAAAATTAAGGGCAGTGTGTAACCTTAAATTAGCTACTACTGCTAACTTATCTGTAATCCATTATTTCAAATGAATACTAACTTCTGCATTTCTTCTTCATATAAAGTTTAAATATGTCAAATTGAATACTCATATTTCCGCATAACTTTTCTTAATATCAGTCTAAAGGTTTTCCTTCGCTTACTATTACTTCATTAATAAGACATTTTATTTTGAGGCTATATTTGTAACGTTATTTATTTAGTTTTTTTTTTGCTTTTGTTTTTAGTTAAGTGGCGGAACTTAACGCCGCGCTTTACCTCGACACCAGAGCGAAGAAAATGGAAATGTTAAATATTTCCACTCCTCGAGTGGGAATCGAACCCACAACGAGTCGTTTACAGTCACACGCTTGTGCCACTGGGCCACGACTGGCCACTTTAGTAATTAAATTTCTTTCATTTAAGGAACAACAACATTCTTTCAGTAATATAATATTATTTTTAAAAAGAACAATAGTGCCTGCGCCATGTTTAAAAACACGTTATAAAAAATAGTCCAATAATATTTTTAAACATTATTAAAGTGTTATTCCACACTTAGGAAAATTGAAAAAGACATTTAAAGGAAACGTATAAAAATCCCGCTGCGTTCAAATTTTTATACGTTTCCTTTAAATGTCTAGTCCAATAATATATTTATTCGTATATTTTAGATATTTTCCACGACGACACTAACAAGAAGCTTGTTATGTAAATTGTATTTATTGTAAAAATCAACACAAGTGCTCACAATATGTTTTGCAAACATGTGACTAATTTAGATAATAATGCGAACGAATACGTCTTAGGAAAGAAATAACAATATACTGAACAGTAAAGTGGGAAGAGCTGTTTTTTCATAGTACCTAATTGCCATGCCCAGGTCAATTTTCTATATAAATTTGATACGAGAACGGAGGTAATCCCGCGGAGAGAATGTGTCTGAATGTAAATATAATAGTTGTGGATTTGATTCCCACTCAGAATTAATGTTATTATTAAATCATTCTCTTTTCTTTTCTCTGGTAACAGGGCAAAGAGCGGTGTTGAGTTCTGACACTCAATACCCAACGTCTCGAATTCTAGTAGACAATGGAGAACGGCTTCGTTCTTAATGACTACGCTACTATGCGAGAAAAAGCGTAAAGCTACAAAAGAGTCAATTAAGTTATCTAATAAACTATTAATGGATTATTCTTATCTTTTTGAAACGCGAGGAAAAGTTTAATTATTATATTTAATGAGGCATCACTACGTTAGTGTTTTGACACTACAAAACACTATGTATGTTCTGCGCTTTCTACCGAATGTTTCTAACATTGTTGTTTCCGTGTTAAATGGTGGAATACTTCCCCGCGCCTACCCTTTGAATAATGTATATTTCTCCTGAAATTTCAATACATTCGTGAAATAATATGCCTTCATATTGTGTTTTAAACATCGTTATAGGATACCATTCCTAAACCATTTAGAAAACTTATAAAAACTTGAACGCAGCGAGATTCGAACCCGCGCCTCCTGAATGCCGTTCAGGCGCTCTCACCACTGAGCCATGCGTTCTACTAGCCGCTGCGTCGAAATTCTTATACGCTTTATTACAACTTATTTTTGCTGCTTAGGCGCGGGTTCGAATCCCGCTGCGTTCAAATTTTTGTACATTTTCTAAATGTCTTTTTCAATTTTCCTAAGTGTGGAATAACACTTTAAAAATGTTTATAAGTATTCCTAAAACTTTTAGGGTTTGCGTGTGTAATTAAAGAATATTATTAAGTAGCAATTTGTAGTTTCGAAGTAATAGCTGGCGATTATAGCGTTTCGTTTGAAAATGTGCTCGGTCCATAATAGTAGTCCATTTTTATTCTGTTTGAAGAAATGTATATACTTTTTTGTATGTAAAAATACATATTTATTAAAATTTGGATTTTATAATATTTAGAAGTTTGTTTAACTTTATAGTATTACTAGTGTTTATCTCTATATATTTATGTTCGGCGATATTATATAATTTTTTTTTTTTTTATAAAACTCATTTAAACATAATTACTTATACTTTCGAGTGAGATCTAACCCCTTCACTCACTCAACCACTTAAATCCAGACACTGTTCCACTGCACCGCGATGGTCTAAAATATTTGAAATATATTTATTTATCTTTATTTTTGTTGCAGGTATCTATGAAATGGCGTTTTAACATAGAAGAAAAAGAGTAAGATCCAGCGTATATTATATTAGATAATAAATTTCAAAATCAGTCAAAATACAGTAAAAGTAAAAAAAATACCTTATTTATTTAATGCCAAAGTATGAAATGGACACGGTATAATATCTGTAAAATTATTAATCTGTGTTTTCCAAACTAGTCGCGTGTCATTGCCAAAGTTTTTTCATATTAATATTTGATATGTATATTGCGGTTTAACAATGAGTGTTTATTTATTTCTACTACACCTTCTTGTTTAGCTTCAAGCGTTTTCTTCTGAAAATCGAATGGCAAGACACTCCGTTTCCCACTTGCTACCCGCATCTGAGACATTGCTTATTAAATGGCGGAACACAACACTGCTCTTTATTCTGTCATTGGAGCGGATAAATAAAAATAACTTAGAGTTCTTGGGGCCAGTCGTGGTGCAGTGGCACAATCGTGTGACTGTAAACGACTGGTTGTGGGTTCGATTCGATTATATTAATGTGCCAAAATGGCCTCCAGTTCTCAGGATAAGGAAGACATTATTTATACTATTATTATAAACGCTAAATTTTGTTTGTCTGTTTGATACGTTTTCACGCCTAATCTGCCGGTCTAATTTGGATGAAATTTAGATTGAAAATAGTTGAAGACCCTGGCTACTTTTTTTTCTAAAATCATCACCTAAATGATTGAAATAGGAAACGAAAGTTTGTATGAAAAGTTGTATAGTTATACAGGCGAAGCCGCGAGCGGTTGCTAGTATAAGAAATAATTACGTAAAAGTAACAAAAACTGTAAAGCTGCATTGTTACTAATGGGAACATAACCTGCAACTATCATCTAAAGTCACCTTAATTACAACTGTACCACTATGGTATAAATGTTGTACTAACTTCGTTATTATTGTGAACTTTCCTGTTCAATTTACCAGCCGTGTTGGGGTAAAACCGTTTTCTACCTTTTTTTATTTTTATAGAAGTTTGACTGCTTTTAATTTTAGCATGGGGATAAATAATACGCAATATTTAAAAATACTACGTCCTCTTTACCGGTTATGTAAATCGATATGATCTTAAAAATTCCTAATAAATAAAATTACCCAAAACAGAAACAATTTTAGATTATTTATTGTATTGTTATTTTAAAAACAAATTTTCCATTTACGTTGTGCCTTTTCCCACATAGCGAAGTAATCAGGGAGAACGTAGTGTCAAGACACTCCGTCTTCCACTTTCCGCTCAAAATCGAGACATTGAGTATTAAGTGGCGGAGTTCAACGCCGCGCTTTGTGTTACGTACCAGAGCGAAGAAATTAATATTTAAATATTGTTACTTACCCGAGTGGGAATCGAATTCACAACCGTCGTATTACAGTTAGGCGCTATGCCACTGCGACACGACAGTCTCAACTACTTAATAGATATTGTGATGTAAAATTGAATGTTTTCTTATGTCTAATTTATTTGTTTGTTTACTTACAAGTAGCTGGGCGTAACTTTGTTTGTGTGGTCTTAAAGATACTTCTCGAACTAATTTTGCTTGTAAACCGTTTTCGGAAACTGTTTTATTGCGCCACGTTGTCCTTGTCATTAATTTTTGATTTTTGATAGATTTTGAATTTAAGTTTGTAATAATAGTTTATGATAATGATAATATTTTTTATTAGAAGCTAACAGCTTTTTCAATAAAATTTATCTGAAAATGATGCTTTTAGAAAACGTATAAAAATTTGAACGCAATGGGATTCGTCCGTGCCATTTGGAAACCATTTACGATGTAAGCCTCTTGGAATTAATGTGGGGTCGATATCTGATGCGTTAAATTTTTTACGTTTTCTATAGTTTTTTATGTATTTTTTTCTTTTTTGTCATAAATAAACCTTAAGCTTTTATATACTTACTAGCGGCCCGCTCGCGTCTTCGCCGCGTGAACTACATCCTACACCTCGGAGGTGTATTTTTAAAAAATAAAGTAGCCTATGTTTAAGCTTGAATTATCAACTATATTTATGCCAAAATTCATTACAATCGGTCTAGCGGTTTAGATTATTCATACAAACTTTCATCCCCTATTTCAACCCTGTAGAGGTTGATTTTTAAAAAATAAATAGCCTATGTTAGACACAGTTACATTTACTACTTTGATTCTAAATTTCATCCAAATCGGACCAGTAGATTGGCCGTGAAAGCGTGACAGGCAAACACACAGACTTTCGCATTTATAATATAAGTATGGATACATATATAGCTAAGTTTAAAATATGAACTACACAAATATATAATTTTATATTTAAATTATATTCCCTTTATATCTATTATGTATATTTATTACAATAAATGTAAATTATACGTATAGCTACGTCAACATGACGTCACGAAGTAGGATGGTCTGCCACGTAAGGTTTGCAGGTGTCTTAGCGCCAGCCTTGACATTGGTAATGATACTTGAGATTTCAAAGGTGAACTTTATTTAAGAAATGAATATTTTTAAGGTATTTCTCATATGTTATATAATAAAATATTTTTTATGTATATAATTTTAAGGTAGAAAGTGAATTGAACACAGTGGTTGTGGGTTCGATCCATAAAAAGTTAAATTGTGAACAAAAAGCAGTTTTCAGAGACTATCACAGTGCAGTGGGACAGCGTCTTATTGTAAACGCGATTGGTACCGGGTTCGATACCACTAATAAGAATGGTTATATTTAATTTATATTTACTTCTCCATTCTGGTGTCTAAGACAATGTGTGGCGTTGAGTTGCGTCGCGTGTTCTCGAGACACTATATATTGTGGAACTAAACACTGCGCTTTGTCTTACCAGGCCGGGTTATTGAATAAAACTTAAAATTTTTCATTTAATTTAATTATCTATTATGTACTGTATGTACTCAAATAAAAGTTTTTATTGCGAAAAGCACGATTACTTAGTAGTTAGCAGTCGTTAGCTTTCACAATGTGCTAGTCCAGGGGTCGACAAACTTGATTCAGATCCTATGCCTATAATACCTTTTACTAGAATAATAAATATATATACGGCTTATTATTAATCTTTAACATGTATATTATTGTATAATTAATGTATATAAAAGTATGACTTTCTTATAAATTTATATTCGTGAGACCTTAACGTGGTGCAGTTGGATAACGTCTGTCTGTAAACACAATGATGTGGGTTCGATTCGCATTCAGTGTAATGATCATCATTTTATAATTTTCATTTTTTCACTTTGGTATATGAGACAAAGGGCGGCGACACATTCCGGTGGTTAACACCCAATGTCTCAATTTTTGGGCGACAAGTGGGGAACGGAGTGTCTTAATACTTAGTTCTCCCTGACTACTCCTCTTCCCCGTCAGGCCCCGCCTTACATAAAGTTCATGTATTTTATAATAGTGTATAGGTGCCAGTCGTGGCGCATTGGCACAAGCGTGTGATTGAAAACGACTGGTTGTGGGTTCGATTCCCACTCGAGGAGTGGAAATATTTAATATTTCCATTTTCTTCGCTCTGTAATCGAGGCAAAGCGCGGCGTTAAGGTCCGCCACTTAACACACAATGCCTCCGAATTCGGCGGAAAGTGGGGAAAGAAGTGTCTTAACACTAGGTTCCCTCTGCCTACCCTGCTATGCGCGGGATACAGCGTGCAGCTAAAAAAAGAATAAAAAATATTAAATTAATAAAATAAGTGTTTGATATTTATTTTTTTAAAGTGACATATATGTACGTGGCTACGGCATTGTGTATTTTACAAATCAACAGAGCAACGGGGCATCAATTATCGATACTAGCAAACAAATAGGTTCTCAATATTATTCCAATAACACATAATTTGATTGCTTTTTGACATGTCATGCCCATCAGCGGATATTAATTCTGTTAATGTGTTTTTCAAACAAACTATGATATCAAATTTTCTTTTTATTAATTTCTAAATTAAATATTTTATTATTTGTACATACAACTGTTAATTTAATTATATTAGTATTAAAATTAATATAAAATAAAGTTGCTCAACATTTTTTTATAGCTTCACGCTTTAATGGACAGCAGGGTGGACAAAGGCAATCTAGTGTCAAGATTTAAGACATCGTAGAATGAGTGGCGGAACTCAAAGCCGTACTTTGTTTTATAAAGTATATTAATCACATTAATTTTATCGTACTTATTATAGTTACTAAGCAAAAAAATATAATTAAATTTTAGAGACATTTACTATAGTATGTATGTCATAAAGACATATAGACAAAATTATTCATTTGCAAAAGAAAACTGAATGCAGCTGCTTTTGTTAGACTTGAAATTTTAATATTTTTTTACTATGACTAACGTAATAAAATACTAACAAAATATCTATAAATAAGTGAATCAGGTTAAAGTTTTATTGCAATTTTTATATACATAGATGGGTATTCATTTTAGTGATGTAACACGAAATATATATGTAATTATAAGTATTTAATATTAAAAAATAACTAAGTTTCTACCAAAAATCAGCCAATATTTACAAGAAATAACCATAATTTACAATTATTTCTATGATATTTATTATAAAAGAAATCAAGACGTGCCTACTGTATAATACCTTACTATTGTAGAGTTCAATTCTTTCTTAATAACATGACACCTTGAAATACGAGAGCAGAATTGTTAAAGCACTCAAGGTTCTGTTAGTACATTTGATAAATTTAATAATATTACTTAAAAAATGTTAGTCCATGGGTCCATCGTGACACAGTGATAGTGTTTTTAATAACGATTTTATACTAAAATCTAGAAATACAAAATGCTATATTTTAGTTATAACCCCACACAATAAACAATATTCTTAAACAGTATGAAAGCTCTAAATGAAACTATAATATGTATTCTTTATAATTGGTAGGTAAAAACCGAAAAATCATTTATATTTAAATACGCACCTAACACATAATGCAGTGCCTTCTCTTAAATGATCATCTTTTAGACTTCCAGTAATTTACTAATACAATTACTAGTACTACTACTACTAGCTTCACGCTGTATCCCTTGCGGGGTAGTCAGAGAGAACGGAGCGCCAAACGCTACGGTCCCTGCATACTTCTTTCGCCTCGTCCACTGTCATCAACCTCTTCATACACGCCCTCCGGGGGGTCCTCATGCTTTTTACGTGACCTTCCTCCAGTATCGTCGATACTGTGTTTTCGAAGGTCAACCGAGGTCTCCCCCTGTCTCTCTTACCACTCACCTTTGCTTCATAAATCTTTCTTACCATTCTTCCATCACTCATCCTCTCGACGTGCCCAAACCACCTGAGCACGCCCTTCTTCATTCTTACTATGACGTTCTCGCTAATACCTGCCATTCTGTGTATCTCTTCATTGCGGATTCGGTCAGCTAAGCTGACTCCGCACATCTTTCGAAGAGATCTCATCTCCACAGCATTCATCTTTCTTTCATTCTTCTTCTGCAATACCCACGATTCGCTGCCGTATAGCAGCGTCGGTACCAGCACTGCATTGTGCACAGCTAAACGTGCGGCTATGCTCACGTTCCGCCGTCGCATCAACGCAGCGAGGGCACCGTTAACCCTGTTACCGGCAGCAATACGCCTTTCAACATCCATATCATATCTTCCATCTCTGGTAAACATACTTCCCAAATATACCACCTCATTCACTTGTTCTAGTTCCTTTCTGTTAATACAATATTTATATACTAATACAATATTTTAATATTTCTCTAGAAATTATAATTTGCTACATCAGTACTTATATAAATTGTGAAATGGATTACAAAGTTAAATAGAAACTCGGTTCAGCCTCATTGAATACCAGTTATGATAATATTGAGTAAAGTTACGTTAGAATTCATATTTTGTAACTAAAATTACTTGTTTTATCCCTATAAAGACCCTAGAATAAAATTATTGTACTATATTTTATTTTATTATCTAGAAACTTTATATTCACAGTACATTGACCTTAGTTCATTCATTAGTCTATGAAACATTGCTCGCTTATTTCATAATATTTATAATAATTAAATTAAGTATATAGTATTTAGCCCGTGGGGGGACGGGTTAAGAATACAATCCCCCCCCGCTGCTGGGTAGCGTCCCGTAAAAGGCGGGTAACCCAGTTAGCTTGGTGGTAGGAGATTCGTTCTTCGACTGGCTCGCGACCACTATCGTGTCAAAGACGAACTGCCAAATATCTGACGATGTGTTCCGGTTCGATGGCACGTAAGCCAGCTCTCCCTATTCCCATCATTCCCATCCTTCCTCCCTCCTTTTGTCCTACATCCCCGAGGCTGGCAACGCATCCATAACTCTAATGTTGTGGATGTCTATAGACGAAGGTAACCATTTAACACCAGGTGGGTCTTCTGCTCGTTTGCCTCCTTATTCCATAAAAAAAAAAAAAAATAAGTAAAATTAAAATTAAGCACTAAATATACCGTAGCCAGTCGTGGCCCAGTGGCACAAGCGTGTGACTGTAAACGACTGGTTGTGGGTTCGTTTCCCACTCGGGCAGTGGAAATATTTAATATTTCCATTTTCTTCGCTCTGGTGTTGAGGTTAAGCACGGCGTTAAGTTCCACTTAACACGCAATGCCTCCGAATTCGGCGGAAAGTGGGGAACGGAGTGTCTTAACACTAGGTTCCCTCTGCTTACCCTGCCGTGTGCGGGATACAGCGTGTAGCTAAAAAAAATATATTAACTTAAATAAATCACAATTTAAAATATCATCAAATCACTGTATAATTTGTGAACCATAAAATACAAGCGTCGTGAATTGCATTGTTTTTCTCGTAAGTCCAGTAACTAATTAAAAATGTCATATAAAATGTAAAAATAATGATGACAATTATGTTTGTGTTCTTGAATTAGAACTTCAAGTTAACGAGGCCATCTTGGTGTAGTGAGACAGATTCACGGTAAATGCGATGGTTGTGCATTTGATTCCCATGTGTCGTGTCCCGCCTGTCGTAGGTCAAAGTGTGACTGTAAATGCGACTGGTTGTGAGTTCTATTTCTATTCGAGGAATTTAAATATTTAATATTTTTCTTCGCTCTGGTATCGAGGCAAAACGCGGCGTTGAGTTCCGCCACTTAACCCACAATGCCTCTAGAATTTGACGAAATATGGGGAACAGAATGTTCGGACGTTAGGTTCCCTCCGCCTACCCTGCAATGTTAGCGTGACGCAAAAAAAAGAATTCTTCGATATATGTTGTTGTTGTAGCTTCACGCTATATCCCGCACACAGCAGGGTAGGCAGAGGGAACCTAGTGTTAAGACACTCCGTTCCCCACGCACCGCCGAATTCGGAGGCTTGCGTGTTAAGTGGCGGAACTTAACGCCGCGCTTTACCTCGACACCAGAGTGAAGAAAATGGAAATATAATTTCCACTCATCGAGTGGGAATCGAACCCACAGCCAGTCGTTTACAGTCACACTCTTGTGCCACTGGGCCACGACTGGCCACATAACGAATTCTTCGATATATTTATAAGTTAATACGCGGCGTTGAGTTCAATTTGTTGCGCTCGTTTACTGAAGAAGGCCGAAAATGGTGAACGAAATGTTCTTTTGCTCGGTTTTTACGCTCTATTGGACTTTTTAAAGAACTCATAGAAATTATCTATGTATATAATATACCTAGTTGTAGTTCCTACAATTCGTTGTACCACGTTTCTATGTCGAAAAAGAAACATTTTAAAAAGTTGAGATTAATTATGGATCAATTTTGTAGTGCATGAAGTAACAACTTAAAAAGGACACTTGATATTTTTTACTTACTTTACTAAATAGGGCTTGAGATGAGTCAGATAACTGAAAAGAAGACAAATAAACGTATCACCAAGTTGAAATTAAAATTAAATAGCTTCACGCTATATCCCGCATACAGCAGGGTAGGCAGAGGGAACCTAGTGTTAAGACACTCCGTTCCCCACTTTCCGCCGAATTTGGAGGCATTGCGTGTTAAGTGGCGGAACTTAACGCCGCGCTTTACCTCGACACCAGAGCGAAGAAAATGGAAATATTAAATATTTCCACTCCTCGAGTGGGAATCGAACCCACAACCAGTCGTTTACAGTCACACGCTTGTGCCACTGGGCCACGACTGGCCACAAATACTCTATAAATGAAATACTTAAAGTGTAAAAATATATAATACCGGAAGGTCATAGGATCGATTCCGAATTAATTGAACATATCTATTGATTTTTATGATACTAACTCAACCTTGTGAAAACCTTTTCATGGCAGTATATTCTAATACTTTATACATATTGTCTCCAGTCAGTGGTAATAAACATAAGCAGTATTTGTAATATGAAAATATACTCGTAAATATCTTCCTTATCGTGTAGAATTTGTAATATACTTTACTTTTCTATTATTTGTTCCTACTGGAGCGTAAAATATGTGTTGCCTTAGCAACGGATATGTTAATGTATAAGAAAGTCTATGTCAAAAACGTAATATAATAGTTTGTGCTATAATTATTTTAATGATTTACTTCATTTATGTTACTTTACTTTATAAAAAAAAAATACATTCAAGTAGTCTGGGTCAGTCGTGGCGAAGAGGCACAGAGTGTCTCTGCAAAGCGACTGGTTGTGGGTTCGATTCCCACTCGAGAGGTAATATATATTTATTATTTTCCATTTTCCTCGCTCTGGTGTCGAGGTAAAGCGCGGCGTTAAGTTCCGCCACTTAACACGCAATGCCTCCGAATTCGGTGGAAAGTGAGGAGCAGAGTGCCTTAGCACTAGGTTCCCTCTGCTTAGCCTGCTGGGGAGACAGCGTGAAGCTAGAAAAAACAAAAAAAATATTATACACAGAACTTTAAAGACAGTATGCACAATTACATACCTTTCAAAAGTATTTTACATAAAGAATTAGAATACTTCTTCTACTATACTTCACGTATTAACTTATGAAATATATAATTTTATCTGACATAACTTTCATTTTCGCGACATTTCATTACAACACAGATTAAAAATACAAATATCGTTTTTTTAAAGCTTGCTGTCATATTTGCTAAAGAAAATATAATATACTAGCGGCCCGCTCGCGGCATCGCCGCGTGAACTACATAACTGCTTCGTTATATTACAACCCTCGGGGGTGGTTTTTGAAAAATAAAGTAGCCTATGTTTAAGCTTAGATTGTCAACTATATTTAAGCCAAAATTCATTATAATTGGTCAAGCGGTTTAGATTTTTCATATAAACTTTCATCCCCTATTTCAACCCTTTAGCGGTTGAATTTTGAAAAAATAAGTAGCCTATGTTAGACCAAGTAACTTTTACTACTTTCATTCTAAATTTCATCCAAATCGGACCGGTAGATTAGCCGTGAAAGCGTGACAGACAAACACACAGACTTTCGCATTTATAATATAAGTATGGCTAATTACAAAATTCCGCTATTAGTCTAGAATCTAGAAATTTTACGGATATTTTAGCTTTTTTTCTATTATAGTTAAATCAAAAATATAAGGAAGGAAACAATTATTATATTACATATAATGCCGATTTCACTTTTAAAAATACTTAGACGTAAACACATTTACTTCTTGCAATAAAATTACATTTGACAGTCACATCACGTTTAACTAACGTCATCAAACAATGTATCATTCTGTTAGTGTAGCATTTGATTTGATTTAAGTTTTTTTTTTAGCTTCACGCTGTATCCCGCACACAGCAGGGTAGGCAGAGGGAACCTAGTGTTAAGACACTCCGTTCCCCACTTAAAATTTTCAATGTTTTTATATATCTTTTTATTTTTAAAATTATTAATAATTTTTTAAGTATCTTAAAATATGACTATGTATTTTACTTATAATTAACAACATTTATAATTAAGTCATAAGTATATATAATAAGTGAAAATTAAATTTATTATAGACTAACTGTAAATATTTGTAACCACTAAGTAAATATTGCTTTGTTTTACTTTTTATATAGCTTATTTATAAAAAAAAAATCAAGCCCACGACTTAAACATACACACAGTTACTTTAACCGGTGGCTTAATTTTCGGTGTCACAGCAAATTATAGGCAGAAAAATCTTTAAAAAAATGACATACGGACAAATTCCAAGTAAAGTCGGTTCTCGGATTTGCCTGTCTGTATGTATATATGTTTAGATCTTCAGTAGTACGCAATGGATATTAATGCGGTTTCTTTTAATAATTAGAATGATTCAAAATGAAGGTTTAAGGTAGGAAGGTTTACATGTATAATATATGCATAATATAGCAGAGAAACACTAATAATTTTAGAGATTTCTAATATGATAGATATCCTGGCCCGGCGCAGCGGCGTGTGCCTATAGTGAAATAGTTGTGTAGTTCACGCTGGCGAAGCCGCGAGCGGGCAACTTGTTTAGAATATATGTATGTTTAGAGTCTACGTTGTAACAATCACGTAGCGCTGCACCGTCACCGGTCAGTTTTCCTGTTTCCGATATCTTAATCTTTGCGCAGGAAGATTGATTCATTTTACGTGATATGATTTTTTGTTAAATGATGTGTTATTCATAATTCATATATATGTAAATAGAGTTAATAACGGAAGAGTTTTATATAAATTGTTGTATCCCTTTTTCCCGATTCGGTTAAATGGCGGCGTTGAGTTCCGACAACTTACATGCAATTTTCCCTTTAATAACTAACACCCTTTATAATAGAAAAAAAAAAAAAAATGGAAATAATAGTATGAGTAAGGTTAGTTCATTATACGTGATATATTTTTTTATTAAGTAGTGTGTAATTCATAATTTATATAAGAAATACTGGACATACCAAATCGGTTAGATTTCGGACAAAATAATCAAATCTATAGATTAATAATATATGCCTGTACGTTTATTACGTTTAAATTACTATACTTTTAAATCAAAAAAAATGAATAAATATTTTTGATGTTAAAATATATAGAGAGAACCAAATGTCCGTTAACAAACATTATTTATATGTAAAAAATACTTGAGACAAAGCACAGAGTTAAATTCCGCCACTCAACATGCAATACCTCGATATAGAGCAGAAAGTGGAGTGTCTTGACACTAGGTTTTCTCTGACTTTCCAGTTATGCAGGAAAAAGTGTGAATATGTAAAATAAAAAAAATGCTATATTGGCAACGTGGGGAACGGAGTGTCTTAACACTAGGTTCCCTCTGCCTGCCCTGCCTACCCTGTTGTGCGCGGGATACAGCGTGTAGCTAAATAATATATCATTGCTATGAGAAGAAGTACATTAAAATTACAAACATGAACCAAGCAGGTAAATGCGTAGCTTTTAAACAAACTTGCTTCTGCAGTGTTCACTATTAACATAAAGTATACGTACCTGTGAATATTTATCGAGGGGTTTCCCTTCTGCTTTCCTGTTTGTATAAAAAAATTATGGATTTTTAATTTGTGGCATAATGACAAAGTGTCTGGTTATATACACGATGGTCGTGGGTTCGATTCCCACTCGAGGGAATGATCATTTTGAGATGGAAAGTGGAGAACAAAGTGTCTTGACACTAGGTTCTCTCTACACGCCTTGCGGGAATAGATGTGAAGCTGATACAGATTTTAATCACAATATTTGATGCTATTCCGCAATTTAGGTTAATTACTTGTCTTTATCTTGAAAATTTAGAAAATCTAAAGAAATCTATTTAATTATTTTACACTCATTATTATGTGGCGAAAAAAGTTTTTGTTACTCCTTTATACTAAAATTATACAAATTCAGGAGTTATGAAATATGCCACTATGTTTCTGATATATGTATGTACGTTTATGTAGTTATACCTTTTCAAGTTTCCAAAATTTTGGGATTTCCTGCTGTCAGCCTTTCATACTACCCAAAGAATATATAGTGCTTACTTATACGTATTATTATTATTCCTACGCATAGTACTTATACGTATTATCGTCATTCAATAAGTAACGGAAGCGTTTTATATAAATTGTTGTTTCCGTTTTCCCGATTGGGTTAAACGACGGTGTTAAGTTCCGGGACCTACTATGCAGTTTTTCTCTTAATATTTTCCTTTTAATATTATGCTACTATAAAACATAACATACATTACGTATAGCATTAAATTTGTTACTAAATAATAATAAAAACCCAGTTGTGGCGCAGTGGCACGAACGTGTGACTGTAAACGACTGGATGTGGGCTTGATTTCCAGTGGAAATCCATACTTATATTATAAATGCGAATGTCTGTGTGTTTGTCTGTCACGCTTTCAGGGCTAATCTACTGGTCCGATTTGGATGAAGTTTAGAATGAAAGTATTAAAAATGACTGGGTCTAATATAGGCTACTTAGTTTTTAAAAATCACCCTCTAAAGTACTGAAATAGGGGGTGAAAGTTTATATTAAAAATCTACACCGCTTGACCGATTGTAATGAATTTTGGCATATATGTATATCGTTGATAATCCAAGGATAAACATAGGCTGCTTTATTTTTCAAAAATTCACCACCGAGGGTTGCAATATACCAAAATAGCCATGTAGATTAAGACGTAAGAGTTGCGAAGCCGCGAGCGGGCCGCTAGTATTTAGTATTTCCATTTCTTTCGCTCTGTTATCCGAGGCGAAGCGCGGCGTTAAGTTCCACCACACAATGCTTCCGAATTCGGCGAAATGTGGGGAACGGAGTGTCTTAACACTAGGTTCCTGTTCAGCGTGCGGGATACAGCGTGAAGCTAAAAAAAAATAACAAAAAAAGAAACAAAAAAACGACGATTCACGCGTTTTCCCATATTCCCAGTGTAGTCAAATAGAGCCTAGTATCAAGATACTCCATTTTGGTATGGCGGTACTCAACGCCGTGTTCTGTCTTAAACACCAGAGCGGAGAAATGAAAAATAATATAAATATAATCATTCCCCCCAAATGAAAATCGAACCCACAACCAATCGTTCACAGTCTGACTATCCACTGCGCCACAACCGGTCATCAACTATTAACATAAGTAATAAACATTATAATATATGCCACAGCGTCGGAAAGAATCTTTGCGGAAAATTGCTTTAAATACCCTGTCACATATAAGCCGCTAGATGCTCGCGTGTGAGACATTTTGATGTGACCCGCTCTTAAGGAAGCACTGTTTTTAACCAACCATTTCATGGTTTCTATACAATTTTTATAGAAGTTAACTCTTGATATACCTTGAAGTGATCAGTGACTCGAAATAACTGTTAAAGTGAGTGATTTGATGTGAAAAAAATGGAGAAAAACAATGTATTTTTAGTGTCATTAAAGTATTACTCACCTGAAGATGACGAGGTTTGTTTTAAATATTATTATAATATATTATATTAATTTTAATTTATATAATATAAATATAACAATGCTGGCTTAGTTTTAATTTTCTGACTGCAAGCGATTGTTGTGAATATAAAATGTACTAGAAAAATAATAAGATACCGCTTTTCGTGTTTTTTTACGCATATTAATTTAAACTGTTTTAATTATAATTAAAATTTCTCTACTATTTTTTGATATACGTATTTTTGAGGCCATCGTTTCTATTTATATGTTTTATAAATAAATAAAATAAATAGCTTCACGCTATATCCCGCACACAGCAGGGTAGGCAGAGGGAACCTAGTGTTAAGACACTCCGTTCCCCACTTTCCGCCGAATTCGGAGGCTTGCGTGTTAAGTGGCGGAACTTAACGCTGCGCTTTACCTCGACACCAGAGCGAAGAAAATGGAAATATAATTTCCGCTCCTCGAGTGGGAATCGAACCCACAACCAGTCGTTTACAGTCACACTCTTGTGCCACGACTGGCCACAAGTTATATGTTTTATATGTTCGATAGTGTCTTTGGTTTTGGATTCAAATTTCAATGATCATAATTTAATCATTTATATTTCTTCCTTCTTATACCTTAGACAGAACGCGGCGTTGAAGTCCGCCATTCAACACACAATGTCTTAAATTCAGGCGAAAAGTGGAAAAAAGAGGGAGTGTCTTGACACTAGGTTCCTTGTGAAGAATCAGCTAAGCGGGAAAAAGCTTGTAGCTAAAAAAAATATGACACCGACATCATAAAAGTTTTACAGTAATTTACTACTTAGTAGATTTTAAAATTTAAAAACGGTTCCGTATAATAGGAAAAAAAAAAATATAAGGATATATAATTATAAAATGTCTACTTGTATATTAGTCATAGGTTTTTTTAACTATTTTATAATTATGAGCATATTGCGTATTCAAAGTGCGAGTGCAACTGACTGCGCAGTATTGCCTTTATTATAGTAAACAAATATTATTTTGTACTGAAGCTATCATAGTACATTAATAAAGCGCCTAATTGTAATCGCGATTGGATGTGCGTTCGATTTTCAGTCGGTGAAAAGATCATAGTTAATAAATAAATTATTAACATTAATTATATAAAAATTAATGTTAATTATTAAAAAAGCGCGCTAAAAAAATTACTAAAAAATACCACTATACCACTCAATACGCAATGTTTCAAATTCGAGCAGAAAGTGGGGATCGGAGTGTTTGGACACTAGATTGTCTTTGACTACTTGGACTACAAGGGAAAAAAATATGAAGATGATAAAATAAACTAGAGGTACTATTTAGAACAAACTGTTTGTAAAATGTACCTATATAATACGACATTTAATATTTTTAAGCTATTTTATATTAAAATTTAATTTCATTATGCTAATATTTTTTACTTGATTACGCAATAATTATTAGAATTAGTTATAAAATTTAACGTTAAAGTATTTTGACATGCAGCTCTTTTATTACTCGCCTCTTTTATTACTATCCAATAAAGCCATACATTACAGTTATTGCGAAATCCCTTGATAAAAAGTTATTATAAACTCTATATTACGTTAGCACCTTTTAAGATTTATGATCTCAGTATAAATAACAGTTTATATATTTTTAAATTGAAGTTTTAATACTAATAAAAAAGTAAATAACTTTTCATGTTAATAATTAATAAAAAAAATGAAGTTACCTCGGCTTAATGATATAGTGTAAATGTAAATGCCGGTAGTTGTAGATTTGATCCCATTTGGGGGAATGATAAATTTTAAATTATTGTATTGAAAAAAGTAAAGATTTTCCTTAAAATCGAGACTACGTGTTACGTAGCGGAACTCAACGCCGCGTTTTGTCTTGTTCCTCATAGCGGAAAAATGAAAGCAATTAAATTAAAATCATTCCTCCGTTCCCTAAGTGGGGAATATAGTGTCTTAACACCAGGTTTCCTCTGCCTACCCTGCTGTGTGCGGGATACAGCGCGAAGTGGCAGTCCAAGTGACAGGGGAACCAGGCAGTCTTAGTACTTTACTTATTTCAATTACTTTCATTTTCTCGCTTTAGTCAGACATAGCTCAGTGTTAAGCTCCGCCACTGTCTTGCATTCGAACAGAACTGGAAAATGATCTACCTCGACAACAGGTACTTTAGAACATCCCAATTTAAAAAAAAACACAATTTAGCTAATCATTACTTATATCAACTGGACCACGTAATAGTTTTTTAAATTCATTTTTTGTCGTGTTTATAAAAAGTTAAAAAAGACTCAAAAATTTCAATTAAGAATATTTTTCGTCTCATTATAGATAACAAAATATAATTTAATGATTTCCTGTTTAAATTTTGAACTTTAATTATAAAAACTATTGCATTGCAGAAATATTAGAATTCCAACATTGCGTTTGACTGTACGATGACTTTTAGTTAGAAGTAAATTTTTATATGTTTTTTATTACGATTAGATAAGGAGTAGCTCAACATGTACTATACTAATATTTTTCATATTTTAAAGTGGTATTCAAATACGTAAGGAAATTGAAAAACATTTTTAGAAAACGTATAAAAATTGGAACGCAGCAGGATTCGAACCAGCGCTTTTTGGAAGGTCCCTATCGGAGGCACCGATTCAAACCCCGTTGCGTTCAATTTTTTAAATTTTTTTTCACTATAATAATCTTCTATACATTGTATAAAACCGAAATATACTATAATTAAAGATTTTGCGACAGGGCCGGCTTAAGGTCTAAGGGCTTTCAAGTTTATATGCAATCCTTAAATTTTTTGCAAATTTATATTTTGAAAGGACAGAGACGTGCTTATTGCTACGTGGGCGAAGTCAATGGCTACAACATTGATGATTTATAAATATTCATGGAGTTAACAAGAATACAATATAAACAAGTTTATTAAAAATATTTTTCCTTTTTTTTCTTTTTGTGTCTTATATCAAATAAAATTGCTAAAATATATTAATAATGTTAAATTATCATTATCTATCCATGCTCTGGTATCAACGACAAAGCGCGGCGTTCAACTCCGCCACTCCGTTCCTCACTTTGTTAAGTGGCGTGTTAAGTGTTAAGTGGCGGAACTTAACGCCGCGCTTTGCCTCGACACAGACAGAAAATGGAAATATTAAACATTTCCACTTCTCGAGTGGGAATCGAACCCACAACCAGTCGCTTTACAGTCACACTTTGTGCCTCTGCGCCAGAGGTATGGAGACTAGATTTTAATCTACATTTTAGTGTTAAGTGTTATCAATTTCTAAATCCAGTAAACAAGTCGATTATCCAGTACAAGTCAGAACTATGTACGCCGTATCAAGTATTTTCCTTAACAAAAACGCGTTTGTCGTAGGTGTGATTTCCAGTTTTGCTGCTTTTATTCATAATTATTCTAAATGTATATTAATGTGTATTTTTTTAAGTTCATTCATAAATTAATGAATTTAAAATAAATAACCTTAATTAAAATAAAACCCTACTTAACCCCCTTAACTTTAATTAAAATAATTTATGGTGATTTAACTATAGGTTTTATGTTTTATAAAGAAATAAATATAATAATAATAATTAACAAAGCATCTCACTTTTCCTTTCGCCCTTACCTAAATGGTAAGTTTTTGCTGTTTATGTTTTGCGTTTAAAATTAACATAGGTATATTTTGTGGCATTTAAACCCACAACCATCACTTTAATACTTAATTTCAATCATAGAAAATATATTCATTCAATAGAAAAATACATTCATTCAACGTGAAAATTGTAATACAATTTCCCCAGCGTATATCTGTTTACTTCCTGCAGCTTTACGATATAGTACAGCGGACCGCGCACCGCCAGTCAGTGCGAGTGCGTTGTTCAGGAATATAGGCCAAATCGAAAATTATCTCGAGATTAGTTCGATTTTAGACGAAAATTTAATTATTTAATATATATTTCTTTGATTAACGCATTTTTATATTGTGAAGAATTTTTGTGTTATTTCGGTGAGTTTCTGTTTTTTTTTGCATTTAAAATGAATGTGCGTATGTTTTTGTAATCATTTGATTTTATTGTTTATTAATTTTTAATATTCTATAAAATTGATGGCGGAAATCGGAGTGTTACACATGCATGCTGTCCCACTGCACTATAATGGACAACCAATTCCTTTATAAACACGATTAATAATAATCTCTAGAGCCATTTAAACCCATAACAATCATTTTAACACTAGAAAAATACATTCATTCAACGTGAAATTGTAATACAATTTCCCCAGCGTATATCTGTTTACTTCCTGCAGCTTTACGATATAGTACAGCGGACCGCGCACCGCCAGTCAGTGCGAGTGCGCTGTTCAGGAATATAGGCCGCTGCGCCTTGTCGTGACAAATCGAAAATTATCTCGAGATTAGTTCGATTTTAGACGAACATTTAATTATTTAATATATATTTCTTTGATTAACGCATTTTTTGTATAATTTGTGAATTTTTGTGAAGATTTTTTTGTGTTCTTTAGGTAAGTTTTCGTTGTTTTTAAGCGATATTTGCAGTTAATGCGCGTATATTTTTCTAATTATTATTTTTTTATTTAAATACTTAAACACTACATACATACGGTCTCGTATCCTTTTTTTCTTTTCCTTAATTCTTTGATTACAATTCTTAAATTACATTGACATGCTACTCAAAACTAAAATGACGTTTTAAATTACCTAAGCGAGTTATCCTATTTATTATATTTACTGTACTTATTTTTACATTTAAATTAACTATTAATTAAGACAATATATAACTTTATACATATTATTTTATGTATTTTTTTAGTATTAGTTTTTTCATTCGTTTTGTTCGGAGTAAATATTTTTTTAAGTTTTAATATTTTATAAACGTAAGTGGACATGAAGGTGGAGAACGGAATGTCTTGACACTAGGTTCACTCTGTCAACTCAGGATTGCGTGATTTTTTTTCCTCAACTTCCACATTTACTACAAAAAAAATTTAACAAAATAGATTATTTTCTGTAATTTAAATTTGATGTTTTAATGTTTAATTTTAATGTCAAATGCAAAAAGAACATTAGAATTTTATCTATAGCTGTATTTATAATAACCTAGTTTTCCAAAAACCGTATTCGTCCTTGAAATATGTATTGTATTTGATTAATATTATTTGTTAAGTATTTTAATATTAAAATAAATGAATAAATTATTAATAATATTTCAAATATAATTATTTCACATATTAATTAAATATATGAGGGTAAGTAAACAAAAAGTCAACGGCATTCCGGTATGTGGGAAGTTTCTAGCGGATTATAATAAGAAGAGTTAATATAAACTTAACGCAGTGGGACAATATATGAGTCGAACCTACGGACAATCGTTTTTACACGATTGGTCGTAGGTTCGATTAACTCTCGAGGTAAATGATTATTTAAATTATTTTCGTTTTATAGGCAAAGCGAAGCGTTTTGTTTCACCACTCAACACGCAACGTTACGATTTCCGGCGGAAAGTGAAATACGGAGTGGGGAACGGAGTGTCTTAACACTAGGTTCCCTCTGCCTACCCTGATGTGCGCGGGATACAGCGTGAAGCTAAAAAAAAAAATATTTTAGTTATAAAAATATATAACATTTTTATTCTTTTGACTTTGTTAAAGTAACTAAGACAGTAAAAGATTTTACAGTTAGCTTCACTTTGCGTATTGATTGTCTTGTCATTAGAGCAAAAAAAAAAAATAAACTTAAATATAATCATTTCCTATCTGAGAATCAAACTTATGACAATATGCCACGATCTCCTTATTTTACAATTATATATATAAATGATCTTTAAATAATTTGATAGAAGGAAGTAGAACTGACATTACTAACTTCCAATACATTAAAAATACGATTAAGTTTAATAATTTACATTTCTCGATATAATCAATTTATTTCTTTATTCACAGTTATTAGGCATGCCAGTTACTGCTCATGCACTAAGTAATAAGTACGTGCCTAATTTGACAGTGAAAAAAAAAACAAATAAATATGTTATCTGGATGCCCTTTACATATATTTTATGATTATCTGTAAATTTATTTTGTTATCTGTGTCATTATTATGATAGGATCTAGTTTTTATGACCCAGTTGTGTAGTCTTTTTTAGCATGTGTTATTGTCGAATTTTCTAGAAATTTAGTATTAATGTGTGTATGATATTGTAAAAATAGCTTCACGCTGTATCCCGCACACAGCAGGGTAGGCAGAGGGAACCTAGTGTTAAGACACTCCGTTCCCCACTTTCCGCCGAATTCGGAGGCATTGCGTGTTAAGTGACGGAACTTAACGCCGCGCTTTACCTCGACACCAGAGCGAAGAAAATGGAAATATTAAATATTTCCACTCCTCGAGTGGGAATCGAACCCACAACCAGTCGTTTACAGTCACACGCTTGTGCCACTGGGCCACGACTGGCCACAACTGGTACTGGTATGATATTGTATTTATTTACTTTTTAGAATGACAAATAGCAATGAACGCACGAAATAAAAACAAAACAAAAACTACATAAACCAATTAAGTAATTTGTGGAGACACATTATGATAAATTATTAATTATAAAATTGTAATTGACGAATTAAAAAAATAATCATTACCCTATAAAATTATAAATAAAAAACAAATATTAGTACTTGTTTTTTATTTAGTTTTGTAGATTAAACATTAAATTTTGGGTAAGGCTTTGCATTTGGGTCTACAAGGGTGTGATTTTTTACATTTTTAATAAAGAACGGAGTGTCTTGTCACTACCTACTCCTTGCGAGAAGAAGTATAAAGCTAAATATAACTTCACCTTCCCTATCATAATTGGCTCCGTACTCATTCCATTCAATTAAATGTGAATGATGCGGAAAAAAGCTTAAAACTGTCATCTAATACAATTTAACTTATAGTATATAATAAATACCAAAGACATTTCAAGGCAGTTTCACAATAATAGAAATAAGTTGTCATTTCGCAAATCTAAAGATTTTATTGTCCTTATTAAGATGCAATGCAAATCGCATTATGACGCTTCCGATTCTTACGCAATTTGTAATGTACATTGTATCTGTATGAATTAGTAAAGCCTTTGATGCGTAAACTCTGCGTTACCTTAGTAACGTTTACGTCAATTTATACAAAGGTATATGTCAAATACATTTTTAGCGTCTGTAATATTTTTTTTAGTAATCTAATGTATTTCTAATGCATTCTTGTAAAAATATTATACATTAGCGGCCCGCTCGCGGCTTCGCCGCGTGAACTACATATCTGCTTTGTTATATTGAAAAATAAAGTGGCCTATGTTTAAGCGTCGATTATCAATTATATTTATGCCAAAATTCATTACAATCGGTCAAGCGGTTTAGGTTTTTCATATAAACTTTCATACCAATAAAGGGTTAAAATGTGGATTTCAACCCTTTATCGGTTGATTTTTGAAAAAATAAGCAACCTATGTTAGACCCAGTAACTTTTACTACTTTCATTCTAAATTTTATCCAAATCGGACCGGTAGATTAGCCGTGAAAGCATGACAGACAAACAAACACAAAGACTTTCGCATTTATAATATAAGTATGCATGTATGTATTGTATACATAATTTTTTAAACGTTTTTATTAAACAGAATGTGTGAAAAAAATATAACTATTGTTATCATCGATATATAGAAAATTTAAATGATATAGTATCTTATAAGGTCATCACATTGATACCAGAGCTTGGTATCTGGTCTTCTCTCTCAAATCCCAAGGGGGGGAGAGGGGAAACGGCTTCAGGGCTGCGCCCTCTGGTCGTTGCTGTCATCGCCACCCACAAACATGGATGGGTCACGGGGGAAGGCCCTTTAGGCCTTGTCGAGTGATTCTCTTTTCTTTATCCTCTTTAAGGTAGGGGGTAGGGGATGGGCGTTGACTACCCGGGCGATCAACCCAGCCAGGTGAGACCTTCGACTACAGAGCTTCTTTTTTCTCTTATTATTTTAAACATTTTTAAAGCGTTATTCCACACTTAGGAAAATTGAAAAAGACATTTAGAAAACGTTTTACATATTTATATTTCGTACGTAACTACACACACAACATTATATTTTTTTCAGCAAATATATATTTACCATATATATATAAAGCCAAGTAAATAGATATCAAACATTCTTTCGATTACTCATCCATTTTTATCGCCCTTTAAATTAATCGAATTCGACTTTTATATCGTTTTTTTAACAAAATAATCACTTGGTACTATGTTACTGTTAATTTCACGAATCGAAATAGTTTTGCGTGGGCAGAGACAATTTAGCGAACTGTGCTCAACTACCATCGATAAATAGAAAAAATAATTTAACTTTTTTGGCAATTAGGAACCGTTATATTCGGTAAATTATAATCTATATAGATATAAATTATAGACATGCTATAAAAACTCGATGTAGAAAAAACACGATATATTCTAAGTCTTTTTTATTGTATAAATGTATCTTTATTTACTTATTTTCTAGCTGTGCCCGCCACTTCGTTCCCGTAGAATTGAACAAAATATATTTAAATATTGCTTTATTACATCTGTTCAAAATCGGCACAGCCGTTTCTGAGGTTAACTAGAACAAACAGATAGATAAAATAAACTCGAATGAGTTTATGATTAAATTAGCATATTTTTTTGGTATCCTGCACACAGCAAGGTAGGGAACCTAGTGTTATGACAGTCCGTTCCCCACTTACCGCCGAATTCGGAGGCATTGCGTGTTAAGTGGCGGAAATTAACGCCGCGCTTAACCTCGACACCAGAGCGAAGAAAACAGAAATATTAAACATTTCCACTCCTCGAGTGGGAATCGAACCCACAACCAGTCGTTTACAGTCACACGTTTGTACCACTGCGCCACGATTAACTATATAACCATAAGAATAATGATGTTTCTTTATTAGCTTTCTCATACTTCGAGATCACGTTTTCGTACATTAGACTAAATAATATAATCTTAATCGTGTGAAGATAAACACTAACCCTAATACCGACCTTTATATTATCTTGACGTTTGTTGTGCGATAAAACGAACACTTAGTTGTTTATGATAACTGCGAATAATCTGTTTACCTAGTAACCGAGGCTTTCTATGAACTAACTATTTTTTTTCTAGTTTCACGCTGTATACCGCATACTGCAGGTTAGGCAGAGGGATAGGAACGGAGTGTTTTGAGACTAGGTCCCTTCTGTCTATCCTGCTGTGTGCGGGATACAGCGTGAAGCTAAATTAAAAATATTTTTTTCATTAAATACTTTTTTGTCAGCTTCATGCTTGCTTACTTTAAATATAAAAATTACTCAATGAATATTAAAATCAATCATTCTATTACTAAAACTTGAGCTAGTTTTAGTAAATGGAGAATAAGAGGTGGGGTCAGTCGTGGCGCAGTGGCACGAACGTGTGACTGTAAACGACCGGTTGTAGGTTCGATTCCCACACTCACACTTTCATTTTCTTCGTTCTGGTGTCGACGTAAAGCGCGGTGTTAAGTTACGCCACTACGCCAACGCCTCCGAATTCCGCGGAAAGTGGGGAACGGAGTGTCTTAACACTGGGATACAGCGTGAAGCTTAAAAAAAAAGAACATGATCTCACTGAAAGTAAAAGTTGTTTAAATATAAACATAAACATATAAATATTCATCCCAGTCAAGTGTTTATCGCTAATTGAAAATTACTTTTTTAAATGCATACGTAAAAACCCTCTCATTCAAGTCGTTTAAAAAAAGATTCAGACAGCAAGGTACTTGAATTAAAAGCATATAAGAAATCCCGCCATGGGAATGCAGTGTGATAGTATTTGATTGCAAACGCGATTGGTTGTGGGTTCGATTCCCACACGATAGATGATTATAGCTAACTTATTCTCATTTTTCTGTTCTTGTAAGAAGACAAAGCGCGGCGTTGAGTTACGAACGAACACCAAGTATATGGATTTTTACATAGCATATTCTAAGGAACCTAATGACATTGAGTGTTAATTGGCGAAACTTAACGCCGCGCTGTAAACATTAGAGCTGTGCGAAAAATAACCATTATGTGTATACTGTTGACAACTTCTTATACTAATCTTCTAGTAGTAAAGTTCTTATAACATTACGCAAACTGCATTTGTAATTAATCGACTGCAATGCACTATTGCATCAGAATAGAACTTAATATGATAAAATATTAACATTGCTATGTTAAGTATATATATGCGTATATATTGATAGATAATTGTTACGAACGAACACCAACTATATGGATTTTTAGAGGAAAGTGGATAACAGAGAGTTTAAACACTAGCATATCTCTTTACGCTTTTCCCCTCATAACAATGTACTCAGAGAAGACCTAGTGTCAAGACACTCCTCCGCCCGAAATCGAGACATTGCAATGCATCCAAAGCCTTCCTAATCTTGTGGATGTCCATGGGCGAAGGTGACTACATACTTACAATCAGGTAGTCTCCTCGTTTTGTGTTCTGTTCTGCTCGTTTGCCCCCTTTCTTAAATAAAAAAAACATTGCATGTCGAGTCGCTGAACTCAACGCCGCGCTTTATCTTAGGTAATAGAGCGAAGAAACGAAAATTTAAATATACTAGCGGCCCGCTCGCGGCTTCGCCGCGACAACTATTTCGTTATATTGCAACCATCAGGGAAACATTTTTAAAAAACAAAGTAGCCAATGTTTAAGCTTAGATTATCAACTATATTTATGCCAAAATTCATTACAATTGGTCAAGAGGTTTCGATTTTTCATATAAACTTTCATCCCCTATTTCAACCCTATAGAGATTGATTTTTGAAAAAATAATTAGCCTATGTTAGACACAGTCACTTTTACTACTTTCATTCTAAATTTCATCCAAATCGGACTGGTAGATTAGCCGTGAAAGCGTGACAGACAAACACACAGACATTCGAATTTATAATATAAGTATGGATTTATTCCCCGAGTGGGAATCGAACCCATAACCATTGTTTTACAGTTCACTGTTCCACTACCTCTCTGGCCACCCTTCTTTGCGTGATAAAGCGTCAAGGTAATCGTTTAAGTTTTATAGCAGGGGTGTAACTCGATCTAAATGCGTCACTAAATGTCATTCATGAATACAAAGTTTCCATCGTTTGCCTTCTCCTTGCCCTACCTTTATGTATGCAATATTAACGTATTAACCCCGACGTTCATTGAAAAGAAAACACATTTCGTATTAAGATTATTTTTCTTTAAAGTCTTATATTTATGTCTGTTTTTTTATTGAATTAGACGCAGAACAAAAGAAAGGATTAAAGGGGAATTCAAACTTTGAAGGAGAAATGATTCTATGATGAATGATATTGTGATGTTAATTTAAAAAAATGGCTAAAAGAAGGTATATAATTTTTTCAACAAAAAAATAAATATAATAAACGTATCAAAGAATATTAAAAATTTTGCATCCGTAGTCGGATGTAGAATGTACGGTGGCGTAGGTTCGAATCCTCCTTTGTTAAAATATTTATTCGTTTTCTAAAAATGATTTCCAAAGCTTAAGCTTAATATTACTAAAAAAAAATATAAAATAAAACAAATTATATGATTTTATTTCTATTTACCAGAGTTGTAGTAGCTTTTCATGTTTTTCCGTATAGCATATTCGGGGGTAACCCAATGACATTGAGTGTTAATTGGCGAAACTTAACGCCGCGCTGTAAACATTAGAGCTGTGCGAAAAATAACCATTATATGTATACTGTTGACAACTTCTTATACTAATCTTCGAGTAGTAAAGTTCTTATAATATTACGCAAACTGCATTTGTAATTAATCGACTGCAATGCACTATTGCATCAGAATACAATTTAATATGATAAAATATTAACATTGGTATGTTAATATGCGTATATATTGATATATAATTGTTCGTATCAATGTAAAGATTAATATTACATAACAAGGGGGTAGCGTTTGACTGTTAACTCCGTTGTTTGCGGGTTCGATTCCCAATCGGGGAACTTTTTAAAATTATTTTACTTTTTTCTGCTCTGGCACGTAAGACAAGGCGTGGCGTTAAGTTCCGTCACTCAACGCTCAACTTCTCGATTTCAGGCTAAAAAATATAGTGTCTTGACATCTGTCATTATGTCATTAATCTTTTCGGTTATCCTGTTACGGGGGAAATGCATGAAGTGTTTACATTTATGTAACAGATGTATCCTTGAATTACATATTAACCTAAGCTTAAAGAAATTCTATTGCACTTTTTCTTACTAGAGCAGGGAAATGAAAAATAATGAAAATATATTTATTACACCGACTGCTAATCGAACCTACAACCGACTTCTTAAACGAACTTTAAGCAATACCAAAAGCTATACTTGCATAAAATGACATACATATAAGTCATTAACATGAAACCTTGACAGATCATCAGCCCGCATACTTCATAAAGTGACAGTAGATGACTAAAGTCACCTACAGTAAGTTAAAGTACGCTGTATGGAGTATGACGCACAAAGTAATCTAAATAGCTTCACGATGTATCCCGCACACAGCAGGGTAGGCAGAGGGAACCTAGTGTTAAGACACTCCGTTCCCCACTTTCCGCCGAATTCGGAGGCTTGCGTGTTAAGTGGCGGAACTTAACGCCGCGCTTTACCTCGACACCAGAGCGAAGAAAATGGAAATATAATTTCCACTCCTCGAGTGGGAATCGAACCCACAACCAGTCGTTTACAGTCACACTCTTGTGCCACTGGGCCACGACTGGCCACACATGGAGTATGACGCACAAAGTAATCTCAGAAATAAGAACAAATCCGTTTTCTCTTACGAAATTCGGTCGGAAATGTAACATTTCTCAACTTAATGCGCCCTAATTTATGTGAACATTGTTATGCAAGTGGTAAAATCCCATTTTATGACTAACTACTTACTTTTACTTAGTTTAAAGCCATTAGGTATAGCTCAATTAAAGTGATTGTCATGTTAACTATGGTAGTACATTCGATTAAGTTTTTTTTGTAGCTTCGCTCATACATGTCTCGCAATCTTGCATAGATAGAATGAAAGCCTAGTGTCACGACACTCCGTCCTACGCTTTCTATCTAACTTAGCGATTTGGTATGTTGAGTACTGGGACTTAACTTCCATAGTTGTATTAGATTAGGAGACTGAAATTCATGAAATTTAAATTCCTCAAGTAAATTTCGAAACCACAACCATCGCATTAATAATTATACAATGGCACTGCGCCACGATGGTCTAAAATTTATACCCATAGAATCGATTATCCAGCCTGATTTCTAAATCTGGCGTTAAGTTCCGCCATACACCAAACAGTTTTCGACGTCGCCAAGTTACATTGGTCTTTTTCGTAAAATGTGAAACTGTAAAAAAATATAAAACATTGACTTAATTCTTTTTATTGACAAAACGTTTACTTTTTTAATGTAAATTGATTTCTTGTTAAGTTATTTAATCATTTTTTGTGTTTATTTTTTTAGAATCGTAGTCATTAAAACCTCCTTTTTATTTTTATTTAATTATTACTTTAGTATTTATTAAATGCAAAAAATCGTGACATACATCTTCCATTAGATACTCTTTGTCAAAGAAAAATATAAAAAAACAATAAATTCTTTTAATAAAATGTCACATAAATAATATCGTAAAATGAATTGTCAGTTTATTAACACCTTTCATTGTGTACAGTTATTTGTAAATGATTAGATAGCTATATCTCGTGATTAGACGTTGCCGATCGAATTCACGAAAACATACATAATGATAGCAACAAGGTAAATAGTTGTCAATAAAAAAAAATATATAACAACCTTTTAACTATCCAGGGGGTCTTTTTTAGCATGTTCATACATGTTGAAGTCAGAACATTCATTTATATCTTCTCAAGTTTTGTTTTCCATTTGATTAGTATCGATTTTTTTTTAGCTTCACGCTGACGCACACAGCACACAGCAGGGTAAGCAGAGGGAACCTAAAGTTAAGACACTCCGTTCCCCATTTTCCGCCGATTTTTGGAGGCATTGCGTGTTAAGAGGCGAGAATTAACGCTGCCCTTTGCCTCGACACCAGAGCGAAGGAAGGAAATAATAAATATTGCCACTCCCCAAGTGGGAATCGAACCCACAACCAGTCGTTTTCAGTCACACGCTTGTGCCAATGCGCCGTGACTGGCCCCAATCGGAACTTCGGGAAATCCTAATTAATCTTCAGCTATGACTTTACTGTGAGCTGGTTTTTGAGAGCAATTGTTATAGGTTCGATTCCTACTTAGAGCAGTGTTCATAATTTAATTATATTAATTTCTCAACTCCAGTGATAAAGACAAGACAGCGTCATTGAGCTCCGCCAACCAATATAAAATAAATGATGATGAAATGATGAAAAATGTGTGAAACTAGAAAAATATAATCTTTAATACAATTAAATTTAAAAAAATATAACTAAAATGTTACAAGCACTTTCGAATTGTCAGCTAACATAAAAATTCAAATTGTTTTAATAACAGATCAAATGTTTTATATAAAGATTAAACGTAATAACGCCTTAAGCAGTACTAGATTATGCGTCTAACCGGAACGGAACATGAGACAGAGGGAGGTCAGTTAAGTTCCTACTATAAATAGGAACTAAATATATCATAAACACATAAGTAGATCTAAGATCTAATTGACTATTAATCTTTGTCGCATTACAAATATGTATCTCACTTTCAGTCAATTAAAGTGACCTAAGTCAAGATATTGATTTTTTTTTAATAAAATTGTAAGTCACAATAAAATCTTAGAGAAGGGTTTTTGTAGTCGAAGTCGTAGGGTGCGATATAAAGAGTTGTAATAAAAGATATTAATAACAGTTTTTTTTGCTTTATGCTGTATCCCGCACAAAGCATTTCCGTTCCCCATTTTCCGCCGAATTTGGAGGCATTGCGTGTTAAGTGGAACTTAACGCCGCTCTTTGCGTCGATACCAGAGCGAAGAAAATAGAAATATTAAATATTTCCACTCTCCGAGTAGGAATCGAACCCACAACCAGTCGTTTTCAGTCTCACGCTTGTGCCACTGCGCCACGACTGGCCGAAATAATTAATAATTGTTAAGTACTTGTATAAATGTTAAATACACTTTATATGATTTCATCTCTCCACTTTGACGTCTAAGACAAAGCAGAGCGTTGCGTTCCGCCAGTCATCATTGGTTCATATAACAAAACATCCAATGTCTAGATTTCGGGTGGGAAGATGAAGACGGAGTGTCTGAACACTATGTTCTCTCTGACTACCCTGCTATATAGAAAAAAAGGTAAAGGTAATCCCCCTTTGTGGGAATTGAATACAACTCAACATATACTGTTCCACTGCGCTGTTACTCCTTATTTTTAATTATTTTCCCTCTAGTTTTCTGCCTAATCTAAAATAATTTCAAAAAGTCTATATACAATTATTGATTGATTCTCTGAAACTGTTATTTCAATAAAACGTTGATTAAACCGATAACATTGTGTTCAACGTAATAGTACTGCAAAGTGTTTATTGTGCACTTTTAACTATCTTCAATATAGAGGGTCATAAAATAGAGTTGAGTACGTAACTTTATCATTATTTAATGTTTATTATATATCAAGTTATCGTGATGTGGGATAGCGTTTGATTGAAGACGGTGGTAGTGGGTTCGATTACCACTCAGGGGAAATTATTTTAATTTTCAATTAACAATAGAATATTAGTCCACGCTATATCCCGCACAAAGCAGGGTAGGCAGAAGAAACCTAGTGTTAAGACACTTCATTCCTCACTTTCCGCCCACTTAAGAGGCATTGCGTGTTAAGTGGCGGAACTTAACGCCGCGTAACAGTACAGAGGTAAACCTCTGATACCATTGTAGCTGCCTACAAAAGTAAATAAATTAATATAAATTCTGAGTGGTTAGAAAGAACGTAGTAACGTAGTAGAAATATGTAATAGAAATAGTACGTGGGCCGTATTGAGTGAAGGAACTCAGAACCACAATTCGTCTTACCAGAACGGTTAAATAAATATAATTAAAGAATAATCATTAAATGAAATAATTTAAAGATATGCAATTCCATATCATACGTTTTAATTTGAAAGACTCCATTAAACGATATTTTTTAACAATCTATTTACTCTCAAATATAAAAAAGACATTAGTTACAAGAAACGTAGCGGCACTCGAACCCGCACCTTTCGGAAACTGTCACAGGCCTCCCATAAGGTGCGGGTTCGAGTCCCCACGACATTCAAGTTTTTGTAAATTCTCTTAATATATTCATCATACTTCAAATATACGAATAACATTATAAAAAATTTAAAATACTTTCATATAATCTATTACCAATAATTTTCCTCCAATAAATAAACACTTTTTATATTGTTATTTTAATAAACACCTGTTTTATAACAATTATATAACATTTATAAAGCCCTATCAAGTGTTTTGATACTTGTGAAAATGTCATAAAGCAATCAAGAACGGAATTTTTTATATCACCCACGAATGAACAAAAGATAATAAAAATCTTTATCACATATTAACGCTATAGTGGCTTAGTAGCCTTTAACTTTTTTATTTATGTATTAGTACTGTATTCGACAGGTATGTGTTTATTTTACATAATGTTCCTGTGACTTTGTCAAAATTCTAAAATATAAGTGCTAGTGATAGTCCTGTCAAAATCGTTTCAGTCGTCCCAAAGACTAGGCGAAACGAACAGACAGACAGACAGACAGACAGACTGACAAACCGACTGACAAAAATTGGCAAAATTGTTATTTTGGTATATGTACTGTATACATAGATCTACATCCATACATATCTTTTTTTTTTTTTAATAGCTTCACGCTATATCCCGCACACAGCAGGGTAGGCAGAGGGAACCTAGTGTTAAGACACTCCGTTCCCCACTTTCCGCCGAATTCGGAGGCTCGCGTGTTAAGTGGCGGAAATTAACGCCGCGCTTTACCTCGACACCAGAGCGAAGAAAATGGAAATATAATTTCCACTCCTCGAGTGGGAATCGAACCCACAACCAGTCGTTCACAGTCACACTCTTATGCCACTGGGCCACGACTGGCCACTGGGCCACGACTGGCCACAGTCCGTACATATCGTTTAATATAAAGCGTTTTTTTTAATATTACAAACAGACTCTCCAATTTTATTTAGTTATATAGATAAACGAACGATAATTTTCGCATTGTTTGTGAACTAAAAAAAATAACGTATATAGGAAACGTCTAAAAATTTGAACGTAGCGGGATTCGAACCTGCGCCTCCTCGAAACCGTCCAAGCGCTCCAACACCACCAGCTGTGTCGAAATTCTTATACGCTTATCACAATTTATTTATGTTGTTAGAATCTCTATAGAGAAATTTTTACAAATTCGAATAATCGTTTGTCAAGAAAGAATGCTATTCGATAAATACTTATAATATTTTTTTAAAGTGTTGTTCACACACTTCGGAAATTGAAAAAGAAAAACAAAATATTATTTATGATTACATAAATACATACATGTGTTCAATTAATTAAATAAGAGTTACTGACAAATGACATTATAAATGATTAACTCATTTTAAACTAATATTATAAATAAGGAACAAAAAAACAAACCAATCACGTTAATTATTTTAATGTTTTCCCCAGTTTATTAATTTACTATAATTTTCCTTTAATATTTCATATTTATAAAGTTTCAATTGCTCTTTTGGCCGAGCTCTTTTAATATTACCTTGGAAATAGTTACAGGTTCAATTCTTTCCCTGGGTTCAATTCTATTATATTAAAGCTTAAAAGTATAACCTGACGTTGAGTTCCGCAACCTAGGTTCCAACATTAAAACTTGATACCTAAAGTCTAAGCTTCTTTAAGTAAATAGAGGAAAACGAAAAAAAAAAGTGCATTAGATTAAGATCTTTCGAACAGTGGTTCTAATATATCAATACTTATATTATAAATGCGAAAGTCTGTCTGTCACGCTTTCACGGCTAATCTATTGGCTCGATTTGGATGAAATTCGGTACGAAAATAGATAAACAGACAAGATCAAATGTACACAATTTTTTTTTAAATGAACCCTTAAAGGATAAAAAATTGTATGCAATATCTTAACCGCTTGACCGATTTCCATGAAATTTCTCAAGAAGAGAGTAAGACAAAATAGGAATTGAATATTTATGTGACAAATTGCGTGGACGTAGCCACGAGCAAGTCGCCTAGTGTATGTACATTTAAATAAACTATAACAAATGTATAAATAGTATTGCAAAACTCTCTCCCAGCATCCATAATCTTATTTATTCCACAAATCCTTATCTGATTATTTAAAATTGCAAAACACACTCAAAATTTCAAGATGAAATTGACATTTTCTTATCTTTTACTGCAGATAGTGCTGTTTTCCATCCGTTTCTCAATTTCAACAGTATTATTTCGAAATATTTATTGTGATTGCTTAAATAATGTTCGGTGGTGTAAATAGGGGTGTGGGGTTAGGAGTGTTTCCCTTCAACCCCACCCTCGGAGCTACCCTCTTGACGTTTGATTTGTTCTCTAGTGCTGAACGATCTATGTCCGCGTCTACGCCGAGTCGCTTCGTTTATAATATGGTTCGTTCATTTTGAATTATTAATTTTATATTTTTTTGGTTAAAAAAATCGTTGGGGCCAGTCGTGGCGCAACGAGTGACTGCAAAGCGACTGGGTATGGGGTTGATGCCTCGACTGACTTGACTCGAGGAGTGGATATTTAATATTCATATTTTCTTTTCTCTGGTGTCGAGGCAAAGCGCGGTGTTAATTTCCGCCTCTTAGCCTCACGACTTAGACGTATAGCCTCTAGAATTCGGTGGTGCGTGGGGAACGGAGTGTCTTAACACTAGGTGGCCTCTGCCTACCGTGCTATAAGTAGATACAGCGCGAAGCTAAAAAAACAGTTTTTATTACAAATTGTCGGTTTTAGCATAAAATATTTATAAATGGGCTATAATGGTGCAGTGTGATGGCGGATTTGACTGTATGCGAGACAGTTCTGGGTTCGATTCGCAATGGGAAATGATTGTTTACAAATTGTGTTTATTTAATTGCTCTGGTAACAAGACAAAGTCCGGTGTTGAGTTTCGCCATACGACGCAGAATGTCTTGGTTTCGTGTGGAAAATAGAGAATGGAGTGTATTTACACTAAGTTCTTTCTGCCTATACTATTATCCGGAAAAAAATTAAAGCAATAAAAAAGGGCTTAGCGTGTAGGTAATGAATATATTGTTAATGGCTTGAAAAAGTTGTTGTATTTGTCTATTTATTGCGTATGATATTTCAATACAAAGTATGTAAGTATGTATATGAGATTGTTCGTTATGCACTGAACATGTACATATGTTATCATATAGTCAGCTATTAAAAAAAATATTGTTAAATGTATATATTATTTTTTAAAGTGGCAATAGGATCTCTCCGTTTTCTACCTTTCAACCACTTAGATAGGTTGTAGGTCATGTTTGCAGAATTTAATTTTAACATTTGCAAGGAAATATATCTATAATAATATAACATTAACAATGAAAAATAAGATAAAATGAGGTATTGAGTTCCACCTTTCAATAAGCCATATCTCAAATTCCGATGTTAAGTGGGTAACAGAGTTTCTTGAATAGGTTTTTAGGTCCTTTCTGTCTTTATTTGAGTGTCGTTTTGAATAGCCTAGAGAAACGAAAGGAACTAGCCTAGTGGAAAAATGAACAGAAAAAAAAAAATTAAATACTAACTTAAAAAGATTTATACTACTACTATTTTACTAACTTAAGAATAATATAATTTACAGTAGAAAAACAATAAAATACATGCCACATATACCATTAACGTCCTTACATATTCAAGGCAGAACGAACCAAAGAGAACCAAGCCTAGATTACATTGTATACTAGATATATTCTACAGGCAAAACTATATGAATACAAACATCTTTGTGTAAAGCAATTTCAAAGATAATAATAGATGTACTTGCCATTGTTAGAAACGCATCAAGACGTAGTTTATTTATTTATGTTTAGATACGCTCAGACTCTGCCACTATTATATGAAATAAATATATGTAGGTTATATGTCTTTTCTTTCTTGGGGCCAGTCGTGGCGCAGTGGCACGAACGTGTGACTGTAAACGGCTGGTTGTGGGTTCGATTCCCACTCGAGGAGTGGAAATTTTTAATATTTCCATTTCTTCGCTCTGGTATCAAAGGTAAATCGCGGCGTTAAGTTCCGCCACTTAACACGCATGCCTCCGAATTCGGCGTAAAGTAGGGAACGGAGTGTCTTAACACTAGGTTTCTTCTGCCTACCCTGCTGTGTGCGGGATACAGCGTGAAGCTAAAAAAAAAATTGAATTTTTTTACATTTTAAAGTGTTATTTAGACAATTAGAAAATTGAAAAAGACGTTGACTAAATGTATATTTAAACGCAGAAGGATTTGAACCCGCGCTTCTTAGAAACGGAATCCGTCTTAGCGTGATCCGTGATCGCTAACCCTCTTAAATATCAATAAATCTCTCTAAAATATCAATAATCGATCCTAATGCAAAAACTGTAACCTTATATTAATCTAGGCATCATTTTTTGAGTAAAAAAAAATTGATCATGCAATCCTTCGATTTGTTGTTGCCAATAATAATAACCAATGTTTTTTTTTTTATTTAATGGAAAAAAAGTTTATGTTTTAAATTTGTTTTAGGGAACGATGGGGCTGACATTTTTGTACATTACTTAAAAAGTTTCTAAATAAGTTTTTATTTAGATTAAAAAAAACAATAAGTTATTCACTCTTGTTCTAGATAGAACACAACACCTATATTTATTAACCAATTTGGCTCGATCTATGCGAATATTATCCAATATTAATATTAAGTATACAAATTCCAAAGAGGAATACCTTTGAAATTTGAACCGCAACAACCGTGTAATCAGATATTGGAAAACCTACAGCGTATGACGATATATCTATTATATTAATTAATACTGCAAAGTATATGATTTTTCTATGAATAATCTTCTCGTCCGTTTCTTTGTACAAAGAAATCTTCGTTGAAATGTAAAATGAGGTAATTGATATCAGTAGAAAGGATAAGTAAGCTGTAATTAACTTTGAATTATTCATAGCAATTATTAAGAACAATACAATAGTAGAATAAATCATGAAATTGGAAATCGTCTAGGTCATAAATTGAAAATCTATAATACTATTAAATATAGATAGATATTTTATGTTGTGGCCAGTCGTGGCCCATTGGCACAAGCGTGTGACTGTAAAACGACTGGTTGTGGGTTCGATTCCCACTCGAGAAGTGGAAATTATGATTCCATTTTCTTCGCACTGGTGTCGAAGTAAAGCGCGGCGTTAAGTTCCGCCACTTAACACGCATGCCTCTGAATTCGGCGGAAAGTGGGGAACGGAGTGTCTTAACACTAGGTTCCCTCTGCCTACCCTGCTGTGTGCGGGTTACACAGCGTGAAGCTAAAAAAAAAAAAAAAAAAAATTCTCTTTCTCATACATATCAGGCAGATGTAGTATTTAGAGAGATATAGTGTAAGGACACCGCTTTGTATTTGAATCAGATGTATTGCATATTGAATGGGGAAGAAAGGAGAAAGAAAATAATTAAATTTATTAATTAATTATTCCTTTGAATTGGAATCAAACCCAGAACCATAGCGTTTAAACGTGGACGCTGTCACATTGCCTCAGGTTGGCTATCTCTTTCTTAAGTTTTGATTTTGAAGTTAATATAAAAATTTAAATTTACTTTTTTTAAAAATATCAATTAAATTTGTAATGTCACTTCTTAATTTTGAAGTAGTGCACCTAAATGATGAATGAAACACTAAAAAATGTTTTCTATAAATGTCTTTTTCAATTGCCTAAATGTGTGAATAAATTATAAAAATATTAAGAAGAACATTAGTTTTTAACAGTATATATAATACTGTTCATAAAAAATCCCCCATATATTTTATAGGCGGTAACAATAAAAAAATATTATTTTTTATTGTTCTATATACATATATATGTACCTATATAATATACAGATGTACTTGTAATAATTTCTTTATTGTACTAAGGCATCATAATATCTTTTGTGTTGTAAAATGTTATCACGTAGATAAGTCCTAGTTATGCAAGTTTGTTCTCATTTGATTTATTTACTAAGGTTATTTTGTCATATTTACTTATATCTACTTATAAACGCTTTTCTCGGGGTACTTAGAGAAAACATAGTGTTAAGACACTCCTTCACTCTCCGCCTGAAATAGAGACATTGCCTCTTGAGTGGCGAAAATCAATGGTCTTTGTTTTTGGTACGAGAGCGAAGAAATTTAGCTTCACGCTACATCCCGCACACAGCAGGGTAGGCAGAGGGAACCTAGTGTTAAGACACTCCGTTCCCCACTTTCCGCCGAATTCGGAGGTTTGCGTGTTAAGTGGCGGAACTTAACGCCGCGCTTTGGTACGAGAGCGAAGAAATGAAAATTTCAATATAAACATTCCTCGAGTTAGAATTTAACCCACAACCATTGCCTTACAATCAGACGCTGTCCCACTGCGCTACGATGACTACGCCTTATACTTGGGAATAAATTAATCGTTTTGGATAAAAGAACCTCTATAATTTACAGTGAACAAAGAGAAGTTAGTAATATTAAAAAAATATATCTAAACAAAACAAAAAATATATATTTAAAAGATTCTTCGAGAAAATATTGAATGTGCGACGATCGTATTTATAATCGCGTTATCTACTATATATTACGCGTTATCTCATATTACCAGAGAAGGTAGAGAGAATTTAGTGACAAGACACTCCATTCTCGCGCTTTATGCCCGAATTAAATATATGTGAGCCGAAACTCAACGCCACGACTCCAAATATACAAGGATAATGTTAAAAAAATCTAAAATATTTGATATATGCGTATTCGAACCTACCATTCACAATTCGCCTTTCTTTATTTAATTTCAAAGAATTTAACCATTTACATAATTTCGTTCCCAGATCGGTATTATCAAAGAGTTTGTTCGCTGTAAAACATCGCGTGCTCTGCATTATACATTTATTTACATAATTCTTCTATTGACGAAGAAAACACGTACTGTTATGACTCATCTCTATAAAATACTGTTTAAATTGCAACGATAGTATATTTTTAAATATTTTTAAAGTGTTATTCCACACTTGGGAAAATTGAAAAATACATTTAGAAAACGTATAAAAATTTAAACGCAGCGGGATTCCTGAATACCGTCCAGGCGCTCTCACCACTGAGCCATGCGTTCTACTACACGCTGCGTCTAAATTCTTATACGCTTTATTACAACTTGTTTTTGTTGTTAGCATACGCCTAAGTAAGTCATATGAGCGCCTGGGCGGTATTCAGGAGGCGCGGGTTCGAATCCCGCTGCGTTCAAATTTTTATAGGTTTTCTAAATGTTTTTTCAACGATAATATAATTTTCTTTTAAATAAAACAAAAATAAAATATAAATAAAATACACATTTGTACTATCAAATTTTAAAATTACGTTCTTAACTGAGTCACCTAGAAAGTAATGTTTGATATTTAAATTATATGTTAGAAATTAGAATATTCGTTATGTGTTCCTAGTACAGTAGACGATATGGAACTAAAGGGTTGTTTTACTTTTATATTCAAGTAAAATAACTAAGTCCGTATTGGCACAGCTTGTGACTGTGTCCGCAATGGTTATAGGTTCGATTTCCAGCTGAGTTCTGCCACTTAGTACACGATATTAGATTCAGGGGAACCACAAAGTATCTCGACACTAGCCGAGGGTAATTCCGCGTACCTGCTATGTTTGGCAATATTTAAGCAGACCAATATTTTTTTTTCAGTTTACTTCAATTAAACATATTAGAAATAAAATAGAAAGATGTAATTGAAACAAAGTCTAATAAGTTCTATAACCCAACATGCTGTGACCGAAGTGTCGCACTTGGACGGAATCTGATTAAATACGCGACAGTGGTTTCCAAAGTAGAAATCGACACCACAACCAATCATATACGAATACAATGAACCTTTAAATTATTTTCGTTTTCCCTCTCTGACAAGACAATGCGCGGCGTTGAGTTACGTTACTCAACACGTAATATTTAAATTCAAACAGTAATTGGAGTACGTTGTAACAATAGCAGACTTCTTTGATCTCTCTTACGAAAAAAGGCGTGAACCTAATTTATTCATTACTTATTTTTTAGCCTTTTTTTACAAAATACCTATTTTCAAATAGTAATATACCTAATCTATATCAACTATAGCATTCTGTACGCAACAGTTGTAAACTCGAATGATGTCACTAACTACAGCTAATTAACTTTGCACAGTGGACTATGAAACGCGAAGAATTCAATCGGCATTCTTTATGTTTAGTTTACCTACTTACAATATTACGAATATATCGTCATATGTCTTTGTCTCCTTATACTAAACTACGACATTAGGTTCCACCACCCATTGCAACCAGCGTTAAACGCTACGGTCTCTGCATACTTCTTTCGCCTCGTCCACTGTCATAACCTCTTCATAAATTCCTCACTTAGGGGGTCCTCAGGTGCCTTACGTGACCTTCCTCCAGTATAGTCGATACTGTATTCTCGAAGGTCAACCGAAAAGCCAACTAATAGTTCGGGGTAAACCCTATCTCTCTTACTTCACCTTTGCTTAACTCGCCTTCATATATCTTTCTTACCTTTCTTTCATCCTCTCGACGCACCCAAACCACCTGAGCACGTTGTTCTTCTTTCTCACAATCATGTTAAATATTATAGATATAAAATGCAGTTTGAGGCCAGTCGTGGCCTGTGGGCACAATGACACTAAACGCCACTGGTTGCGGGTTCGATTCCTACTCGAGGAATTGTAATATTTTATATTTCATTTTCTTCGCTCTGGTGTCGAGGCAAAGGACGACGTTGAGTTCCACTACTTAACGCGGAATGCCTGGATTCGGCGGAAAATGGGGAATGCAGTGTCTTAACATTAGATTCCCTCTGCCTACCCTGCTGTGTGCGAGATATAGGGTAAAGCTAAAAAAAGGGAGAAAAATATACACGTCATACGATTTATAAACGTTATAGAGCAATAAGATATTCCACAACCATATCTCAACTACGATTTACTCGTGTTTCAACAACACACAGTGTTTTCAAAACTTCGCGCAATAAGGAGGAAAGGTGTCTTATTTCTAAAAGCAATTTTAATTGTGTCATATGCAATACTGGTTTTAAAAGATCTATTTATTCTTGAAGAATATGTTACTTAGTACTGATATTATTTTACGATTTATTATTAATGAAAACAATATAATATCTTATCTATTTATAAAGTTTATTTACAATTACTCTTTTACTATCGTACCGATTATTTGGACTAATATTAATATATATGTATATATATATATATATATATATATATATATATATATATATATATATATATATATATATATATATATATATATATATATATATATATATATATTAATATATATGTATTATACTTTCAAGTGATATTATATAAGTATTATAACGTCATATTATTAAAACTTTTCCTTGACGTGAGGGAAATTTTATTTCGATCAGTTTTTAATATCATATGGTCTAAAACTTATTCTAAAATAGCCAGATTACCTAAATAGTTAAAATACCGAGTGATTCAGTTTTTTAATACTACGCTGAATTTCGGGAGCTAATTTACCGTTTTGTCTAACCGTAAGGGAACTTCTTGTTAGGATATGTTGTGTATTTTCTACCACATTTGATATTCAACGTTTAGAGATAATACTGTCTTACCAAGCCAAGAAAAACAAAATAATTTTTAATACAAACATTTCCTCGAGTGACAATAGAACCCACAACTATCGCATTTACAGACAGACACTTTCGCACTGCGCCAATATACCTTTATAACAGGGCTTCTTAAACTATGGTTCGCGACCCCAAATGGGGCAGCGTAGCAAAATTCTGAGGTCGAGATATTTTAATGTCAAATATTTAAAAATATATACCATTTTATATTGTTTTGTGCAATTATTTATTTTAGATTTTTGTATGTTTCAAAACGAATTCTATTACTAAATAAACATTTAGTTTATAACAACAAATTTTAATTTATTTTTCTTTGATATTTGTATGGGGTCGTCAAGAAACTCGCAATCATAAAGGGGGATCGTGAATGACAAAAGTTTAAGAAGCCCTGCTTTATAATATAAACATATATCTATTTGTCTGTAATCGGCAAACTGACTTTCATTCAGAAATTTATCTTCAATATATATATAAAAAATCATAGCGGAAAATTTATTACCAAGATAATCGAGTGTCAAATAGGATTCTTACCAATTCTCTTTGATGAATTAATTAATAATACGGACTTTATACTTAAACTTAATAATAGATATAGGCACATATGTAACTGTAAATTAACTATTATTTGTTAAATAGGCCAAAATAGGGCCAATCGTGGCGTAGAGGCACAAGGTGTGACTGTAAAGCGATTGGTTGTGGGTTCGATTCCCACTCGAGGGGTGGAAATATTTATTATTTCAATTTTCTTTGCTCTGGTGTGGAGGCAAAGCGCGGCGTTAAGTTTCGCTACTTAACACGCAATGCCTCAGAATTCGGCGAACACTAGGTTCCCTCTGCCTATCCTGTTGTGTGCGGGATACAGCGTGAAGCTGAAAAAAAAGAAAAACATATATTAGATTTTCTATAGTGTATGAACAGAAAATGTATACATTTTGCAAGGGAGTGAAAAGGAACAGAGTCAAGTCACTGTTCATTTTTCAACTGAGATCACGACATTGCGTGTTTAGTGGCGGAATTAAAGATCGGCTTTGCAATTTAATTTTTTTGAAATAAATAAACGTAGTAATATAATATAATTTATTAACCCTTCGTGTTAGATACAATAAGGATAAATAAATTTATTAAAAATATAGTATTTATTTCTTGCTAATATTTCTGTAAGTCCATAACAAAAGTAAATTTATTGACCAAGTTTAAATATACTTGTTACTGTAGAAAAAGTGAATAAAATATATAAGGTAGCTACTTTTTATTTCTTTCTAGCTGTGCCTGTGAATTCATCCGCGTGGAATAAAAAATATGTATAATTCTAAAAGAAAAGTAGCGTATGTTACTCCTTATTACATCAGCTATCTACCAGTGAAAATCCCCTCAAAATCGGTCCAGTCGTACCAACGATTAGCTAGAATAAACAGAGAGTCAGACAAACAGACAGATAAAAAATTGTTATTTACACATACATACATGAATATATGAATTTAGTAAAAAGTGATTAAAAAGTGACACTCCAATTAAATTTATTACTAGCGGCCCGCTCGCGGCTTTGCCGCGTTATCTACATAACTGATTCGTAATATTGCAATCCTCGGGGTTGGGTTTTTAAAAAAAAGAGTAGCGTATGTTTAAGCTTAGATTATCAACTATATTTATGCCAAAATTCATTATAATCGACCAAGCGGTGTAGATTTTTCATATAAACTTTCATCCCCTATTTCAACCCTTGATTTTTGAAAAAATAAGTAGCCTATGTTAGACCCGGCCACTTTTACTACTTTCATTCTAAATTTCATCCAAATCGGACCAGTAGATTAGCCGTGAAAGCGTGACAGACAAACACACAGACATTCGCATTTATAATATAAGTATGGATTATAATGTATATATGTCATATTGACTTATACATATAAAATAACTAATAACAGATAATAAATAATATTCTTAACACAGAGTAACAAGAATAATAGAAGCATATGATTTTCCACTTCTATTTCAATCACGTTAAACATCTCATGTTCAGCCAATACAATTATACATTGGAAAATAAATCTTAACGTCCTTGAAATAAGATTTAAAATTAAATAAAACATTTACAATATTTACATATATACATAATAATTTCAATATGGTTGTGTTGAATACAATTACAAGTCATTGTCAAGGCCGGAAAATTATAGCGCTTAAGCGTTTATATGGTGATTTCGTGTTAAAAGGTAATTTTTCGCGTAATTGTGGCATGAGTCATAATTTTTGGATAATATTTTCGTATGTTATATTTCTTATACATAACTAGTAGTAGGAATCAGTCTTTAAGTACTTATTTATTTGCAAAAAAAATTAAATACATTGCGTGTCTTATCTAGTAATACATGACGATAATGAACATATGTAACATGGCGAATCCATACTCATATTATAAATGCGGATGTCTGTGTATTTGTCTGTCACGCTTTCACGGCTAATCTACTGGTCCGATTTGGATGAAATTTAGAATGGAAGTAGTAAAAATGACTGGGTCTAACATAGGCTACGTTTTTACGCCAACCTCTAAAGGGTTGAAATAGGGGATTAAAATTTATATGAAAAATCAACACCGCTTGACCGATTTTAATGAATTTTGGCATATATGTATGTATATATAGTTGATAATCCAAGGTTAAACATAGGCTTCTTTATTTTTCGAAAATACGCCACTGATGGTTGCAATATAAAGAAACAGCCACGTAGATCACGCGGCGAAGCCGCGAGCGGGCGCATGTTTGTTCATACAAAATGATTCTCAACGACTTGTTCCTTTGATACCATTTTTACACTGGCATTTGATGACCGTTTCAAAAAATTAAATTTCGACATTAGTAGGTAATAATAGTTGTCCTCCTATTTTTAATCATCTAGTTGTATAAATAAAAATAATTCCTAAACTTTTATGTAGAAGGACTATAGCTATTTACCTTCTATGGAAAGTTGCCAAGTGACTAAAAAAAATTGCAGTAGAGACTGCAATAATTGGAGTTGCTGAAATGAATTAAGATAAGAAAAACTCAAAGAACTTATTCTAATCATAACATATTTTTAACATTTTTAAAGTATTAATTGCAAACTAAGGAAATTGAAAAACATTTTTAGAAAACGTATAAAAATGTTTATTAACATTTTTTCGAATATACATCGAAAAATATTCGCGGTACCGACGTGTTTCATACTATATTTTATTTTATTTTACTATACTATACTTTTTCTAAAAATAATTTATATTCTGCAATTGTTAATTATAATCAATTGCGTCGTTATCACCTGCTTTATAGGTTGAATTGCATTTAAATTTTGTTTTCCTTTGAAACGGCCATATTTAAATCTTTATTAGGCCCTATAAATAAATTTAATAGTCTCATTTAGATTATTACAGCATAAACAGTATGGAGTTATCTTTATTATATTTTTTTTAAATAAATCTAGATATAACGGTGTAGCAATTAATTTTATTAGCATTTTTTATCAAAAACATTTGTTGAGTCAGAGTTGGGTAGTAGCGGTGTTCATCACAGCCCTTTATAAGATACTAGCGGCTCGCTCGCGGCTTCGCCGCGTGAACTATTTCGTTATATTGAAACCCTCGGGGGCGCATTTTTAAAAAATAAAGTAGCCTATGTTTAAGATTAGATTATTAACTATATGTAGGCCAAAATTCATTAAATTTGGTCAAGCGGTTTAGATTTTTCATATTTTCAAACTTTCATCCCTTTTTTTTATATTAGACCCAGTCACTTTAACTACATTCATTCTAAATTTCATCCAAATCGGACCGGTAGATTAAACGTGAAAACGTGACGGACAAACACACAGACTTTCGCATTCATAATATAAGTATGGATAGTGTAAATAAAGTGAGACCCGAAAAGCGAAAGCATATTTAAGTATACACGATTATAATTGAATCAACAAAAACCCAGAAGTATGTGGCTTTTAAACATATTATACATATTACTTAGAAAAGAATTTTCTTTTCTTTGAATTATCTTTTCGTGGATTGTCTTTTCATTTACATTTATTAAAATGTATGAATGAGGCAGTGATGGAGCAGTACCGCGTCTAACTGTAAGCTCACATTCGGTGGAATGTTAATAATTTTAATTATTTTATTTTATTTTTTTGGCCATTCGTGGGCCAGTCATGCCGCAGTGGCTCCACTGTAAACGCGGCGGCAAGTCGAGAAAGATATCTAGACTCTAGACATTCGATTTTCCCTCACTATCCCCTGCTTTGTGGGAGGAAGCTTAAAGGTAAAAAATATTAAATAACTTCAATAGTAAATTATACTCACGAGGTTCTATTGTTCCGTGTCAAGAATATAACGCAATGCAAAACATGCGAAGAATTAAAAAATGTTATCTTTAAATAATCTATACTTTGCAGTTCTACGAATATAATTTTATATAATCACTTACTGGCCAATTTCCATTTGTCTTGTTGTGACTTGTGATTGACGAAATCTTATACCAAATTGATGCCATGTAAAAAAGACTTCTGAGAAACAAATTTTGTCATTATTTTAATTTGAGTGCCTATATTTATTATTATTTATAAATTATAAGTATGTACACGAGTCATATTACAATAAAAAATGGTTGTCCTATTTTCAAACAGTTTAGGTTGTTTGAGAAGTCTATTTGTAGTTTTAAGAGTTAAATTCACATTTAAATTGTATATCTATTACATATTAAAGTTTGTTAGCAAAAAGGTAAAATTAACTTTAATACAATTTTTTGTTGCCTTATCAATAATGAAAAATCGAAAGTATTTCTGTCATATTTCGCTATCTCCTACCAAAAAGCTACAGGCACAGGAAAACCGGACAAAAGTTATATTTATATATTTGGAAAGGATATATTGACTGAATCACGATGCTAAAATTAGTTAATTTCGAACTTGTAGTTGCGATACATCTTGTTCTGGAAGGCCTCTTTAAGTCTACGAAGACGAAATAATGAATTTTAGAAGATAGAAACCGCAACGACAATAACTCATTACAATAATTATGATTTGTCTCCTCATGAATCCAATGATTAACTTTTCAGACAGCCTTTTAGAATGAAATAAATGTAGCAATTTTATTATTTACATATATTGCTATTAAAAATTTTAAGGCGCGTGTCAATTATAACATTATTAAAATTACTTTCAAATTTATATTCCACATATTCCTTTTTTTATATACATTGTAGATAAAAAATAAATAACAGATTTTTGTAGCAGATAACATAACACAATATAAAAAATCATAACGTCAAAGTACAGATTATATAAAAATTGACAGCTCACGTCAGCTGTTAACTGACAGATGACATTACGTATTTACATGGACACGGAGCCAACGTCAACCACTCACATCGTATTGGAAAACAAAACAATCATGTGTTTACAATTAGTAACACAGCGCGAAGTGGTCGTGTGGTAGTGTGGTTACATTTACTTTTAAATTCTTATATATTTTTACAAGTAATTCTTTCATAATGCGCTCAAGCGTGTTCCGTCGACATCGATACGACGATAGTTCTGAAACCGAGCCTTTAATTCCCGCGATACCAGGCCCAAGTTATGGTTACAATGTGGTACGTTTTACGATAAAACTAATAAAAAAACGACGTAAATATTTTTCTTTGTTATTACATTACTGATTATCATTCATATTGTTTTTTATCTCCTTGAATGTGTTCATATACTGTAGCTTATCTTTATCCCTGTTATCTAATACTTTCATTTTAATGTTTATACTTTTTTTATGGACCAAATATTTAAAACAGAAAAAACAATTTATTGTAATCATGGTTGTAATAATTTAGTTATGGAATAAAATTATTTAAAATTAAAAGAAATATACAACAGAAAAGAATTATATAACAATTCAATTAAGCACTAAGTTTAGAGTAACCCTTAGTTTAAACTAAAATAATTACTTAAGTGTAGCATTGGGTTCTGTAAGCTCAACACATAATGCCGTAAAGTTAGCAAAATATAGAAAATATTGGTACATACAATATGTTACTTTTTTCAGCATATCCTTAAAAAATTAAAACAGTAATGGAAAAATGTTTATTCTAAAATTATTTTTAATGAATATCTTGTTAAAAATATTTAACAAGTTTTTTTTTTTTATTTTATACTATAAAATATTTGTATTATATTAACATTTGAAATGTTAATTTTTCCAGCAAGCAGACGGGAATAACGGTGCCATGGCAGATGTGGGGATATCACAATCAGTGCTGGTAGAGCCGAGAGGTGACAATGGGAGGAAGTTACCACAGTATATTGCCGCCTTGTCAGGTAGATATATTGTATATTTTATTATAAATAAATTTGAAGATGACAATTTATGGACATACATTACATTATAGGATTGAAATAGTTCTATGTGAGAAAGAGATTTTTATTTCTTCTTTTTTTTTACCTACTATTTTTTTTGAAAAAAATATTGAAAGTGAGTTTTATTTTTATTAAGTACTCCATTTTAAAAATATTTTACAGTTTACATGGTTTAACATTACATATCAATTAAGTTGTTATCAAATTTAAATTTTCGATGCTATTGAAAGTTGAATTTTCCATGTTATGTTGGTTTTTTGCTAATAAATAAATTGTAAATTTAAAAAATATATTATTATATAAATTAATTTCTTCAGACTTATCATTAAGTTTTTATACTAGTTTTAATTTTAAAGTATGGAATTTCTATAATTGTTAAAAGACGAACAATATGTATATACATTAATATGCATTATTTAAGATATTCAAATTTTAAAACTATTCCATTTTAAATACTTTTTACATAGGTTGTTAAAATTGGATATTTCGAACATTATTCTGCAAGTAGAAATAAAAATTATAGTCCATTTTTATTTCTTGCATAGTTAATTAAATACTAGAAGTCTCCTTGACTTAAACACATGTCGTCTAAGTAATGTGAATATCACTATATATATGTTTGCCGAACATATGGTAGAGTGTGTAATATTTATTTTGTTATTTTAATATATGTGAGGCCAGTTGTGGCTTGTTGGTACATAAGTGTGACTGTAAACGAGACTGGTTGTGGGTTCGATTCCCATTTGAGGAAATCAAATATTTATTATTTCATTTTCTTTGTTCTGTTGTTGAGTTCCGCCACTGGAAACGCAATGCCTCCAGAATTTGGTGGAAAGTGGGGAATAGTGTGTTAACACTAGGTTTCTTATGCTGTGTCCAGGAACAAGCATGAAGAAAAAAGAGAAAATTTTAATATATCAATATAAAAAATGTTGGCTTTCTTCTGATAAACTTTACTAGCACTTCTTCTAATAAACTTTAACTATGCCATATCTCCTTTGCTTCTATATTATATAATTTTCATAAAAAGTGTGTAAAGTTTTTCTTTCACTTATTTAAAATAAAACAAATTACTATTATAACATAGCACATAATTATAAACATATAAAAATATTTTAAATATGTACAAATGCTATAATTATTTTTATAATTCATTTAATTATATGAATTTTATTGAAATTCAATTTCAAATAAAAAATAGTATTACAATTATTTATTTATAGAAGGTTGTTAAGAAAAGTTAAAAAGAGACATGTCAATTACTTTTGTTCGAAGTTCGGCCTTTGAAGATAGCATTAGAAACGAAAATAGAAAACTATAATTATGACTTGCTAATTACTTTGCTAACGACTTTATTACAGTTGTTCTATGGGACAGTTGCCGACTGTAAGCGCTTTGTAAATTCTGTCGCCACTTGATTTATATGTATATTTTTATTTAATATTGGTATAATATACAATGTATATTATTATATGCTCGTATGTATAGTATACATACTATACATATAGTATACGGTAAAGTAGAGATAACGCAGTCGTGGCGCAGTTGGACAGCATTTGATTGTAAAGCGATGGTTGTAGGTTCGATTTCCACTCGGGGAATGGTTCGAAAAACACGTTATATAAAGTAATTGCCTTAAAACTATATTTTTTACAAACATTTATAATATAAAATTATTTTTTCTGTTACAGCGACTCTCGGCGCGTTGGCAGCAGGTTCGATGCTCGGTTGGTCATCTCCTGTGGTTTTCAAGATAATTCAAAGCAACAGTACAGATTACGATTTCGACGTTTCCGGAACTCAAGGCGATTGGGTCTCATCTCTTATTAACTTAGGCGCAGCTGCGGTATGTTTTCCCATAGGTCTCATCATGGATGCCATAGGAAGGAAAACTACTATGCTTTTACTAGTTATCCCCTTCACTCTAGGTTGGCTTTTAATAACATTTGCGACAAATGTTGGCATGTTAATGGCCGGAAGGATTATCACTGGTATAGCTGGAGGAGCTTTTTGTGTGACCGCACCGGCTTATACGAGTGAAATAGCCCAAGATTCCATCAGAGGTACTCTTGGAAGCTATTTCCAACTTATGATAACTGTGGGAATCCTATTTGCGTATGCCGTGGGCAGTTACTCCAGTGTTTTCGTCTTCAACATTCTGTGTACTTTGATTCCCATTGTATTCGGCATTATTTTCTTCTTTATGCCTGAAAGTCCCAACTTTTTGGTCGTCAAAGGCAGATCTGATGAAGCTAAGGAAGCGTTGATACGGCTACGTGGTAGAAATTATGATGTTGACAGTGAATTGAGCAACTTACAACAAAAAGCGGATGTATCTAATACCAATCCCGTGTCTTTCCTATCGGCTATAACAAAGAAGACTGCTTTGAAAGCTCTTCTTATTTGCTACGCTCTGATGTTGTTCCAACAGTTGTCAGGTATTAACGCGGTTATTTTCAATACGTCAGCCATTTTCGATAGTGCTGGCGCTACCATTGCCCCGGCCATTGCGACTATTATTATTGGAGTGATTCAAGTAGTTGCAACTTTTGTTTCGAGTTTGGTTGTCGACAAACTGGGTAGACGAATCCTTCTTCTATTTTCCGCATTGGTTATGTGTCTATGTTCCACCGCTTTGGGCGTTTTCTTCTTTTTGAAAGACACTCACGGTGGGGATTCGTCTATCGTTCAATCGATCTCTTGGCTACCTTTATTATCGCTTTCTCTGTTCATAATTGCGTTTTCTCTCGGCTTTGGACCCATTCCTTGGATGATGGCTGGGGAGCTCTGTTTAATTGATATCAAGGCATTCGTAGGATCAACCGCTGGTACCTTTAACTGGTTGCTCAGTTTCACAGTTACCAGTACTTTCAATTCTTTGAACACAGCCATCGGTTCAGGCCAAGTGTTTTGGATGTTCGCCGGCATTATGCTTGTTGGCTTCGTTTTCATATTCTTCGTAGTACCTGAGACTAAGGGCAAGAGCGTTGACGAAATTCAGATTCTTCTAGGCGCCGAACCACAGACAAATGTAGAGGAAAAGAAATAAACAATCGTAGAGACTGATAAAGTATTTTTGTACGAAGACTTTCTAGGTAGTCTATGGTTGGCTAGTTCTAGATATCTTTGGTGTCACAATACATTTTGTTAACGCTGTTCAACCAAAGATCGTAACGTTTGTTTTACGTCGACGCTAGCTTTAGTTTTGTTCTTAGCCTATTTTATTTATGTTTAATTTATATTAAAGCAGTGTTGGGCAAAATTTAATTGCAATTAACAATTAAATATTAAAAATTGATCATTTGTTTGTGCGAAAATAACAATTAACAATTAATTAATTGTTAAATGTAATGTAATTATTAAAAATTCATTATGTATCAGCTAATTGTGATTTTTGTGGTTTCCTCATAACAAATAATGAATTGTTCATATTTAATTGTAAATTGCATTGAATTTTTCCCAACACTGATAAGAACGCAGCTTTCTTTTTAAAATTTGACATTTCCTTTCCTCTACGGGAACATTCTGATATTGTTAGATAATTTTATGTTACATACATAACTTATTAATTTAATAATAAAATGTTTTATACGTTTTCTTAGTAATACAAACAAACAAGGTTAGAAAATTGCCATAATTAAAAATTGAATTTCTATGACAGCTATTATTGCCATATTTATTAACATAGATTATATATACATAGGTAGCAATGCTGTTATAGTAGCGTTAGTAAATGTTAGTCCAATTAATAATGCTGGAAGTAAATTAATATTTTAATATGAATAACTTAATAATTTGTACATTTTTGATAGGTAAAATCACTTGAAAAATTATATACATATACTTTTATTTAATTTATATGAATGTAGGCAGCTTATTAAAATATACTATTTAAAAAAATATTTATTTAACTGAAAATTGGACTGTTTTTAAAAGTAAATTTTAATATTTTAATTTAAATTCTACTCAATTGACGTATCAACACCAGATCTAAATACGAAACATATCAGGATGTCAAATATAATACATAACTTTCACTGCAAGAGAAAGCAATAAAAAAGTGTTATATAGAAAAAAATATAATTGTAATAGGTGATATTCCTGTATCATTACGAATAAATTCTGTAAAATAATACTAACAGTCGTCTCAGAGATGTCAATTAGTTTTAATTACGCTGTCTGGGATTGGCTGTTAATTGACATAAATAAGATTTTCGAAAAATATATTTAAAACTAGGCTGAATAAAATTTTACATTCGACTTTAAACGAAAAAGTTCAAATGTCACTTGACATTGACATATACATATTTTTAAAAGATATTGAAGATATATTTTTAGAGATTACTATTCTATTAATATGAAGAATTTAACGTAATGATACCGGACTTGAATATATTGTTATTTTCTATACAATACAACAATAGTTTGAAAATTAACATTTGTATAAGAAATGGTGTTAAAATTGCATTAAATTTTAGCCGATTGTTAGATTTATCGACTTCCTTAAGTGTTAATTCTGTAAATATCTGCAAAATAATGTTTATAAGGTACCTATAATTATTTTCTTCTCGAATTAAAAGATTATTTATGTTTATGTTCAAGATTTTTTTAATTTTATACTTGTAAAATATTAATGTATAGTTGAAAATTAATTTTCTTATACAATGTTAAAATTATCACTTAATTATCCATTGTATGCTAAATTAATAATTATTCAAAGTAAATTAGGATAATTTTCATATTTTATAAAAGATGCATTAAATTTATTAAAATATTGAAAGATTTTATTTAAATAAATTTGCAGATTTATTACTTTAGAATGTCGATAAATATTTTTTAACTAACACAAGAATGTTGCCATATTCTATATAAATTGGTAAATTATTGTACTCAATTTTGAAATATTTTAATAATATCTGTTTTGTACTGTTAACTAATCAATTATTAGTTGTATATATTGTTAATAGATTAAGATGATGATGAATAAATGTAAAGAATTTATACATTTTGTTTTATTTTCTTAAAAAAATTACTTACAGTTGTATTTAATGTAATGGATGTGTTAAAATGACACTAGGTGTTTCAAATCTCACACAGATAAGATAAAAATATAGATGCTATCTATTATGTCTTTCATCTATTATGCTTCACGCTGTATCCCGCACACAGCAGGCTAGGGAGAGGGAACCTAGCGTTAATTCCCGTTCCCCATTTTCCGCCAAATTTTGAAGGCATTGTGTGTTAAGTGGCGGACCGCAGTGTTTTGCCTCGATACTAAGGCGAAGAAAATGGAAAGATAAAATATTTCCGTTCCTAGTGTGGTAATCGAACCCACAGCCAGTCGCGTTTACAGTCACACTTAGTGGGCACAAGCCACAACTGGCTTCTTATATATCTTAAATAGCGAAATTTATAAAAGTATTTTTTTACAACTAGGTACAAAGAGAACGTAGTGTCAAGATTTCTTTCTTCTTAATAGAGAATAAGAGAGACTGGTATCTTATTTTGATAACAAATAACACTAACTAGATTTCCTTTAAATTTTAGTTCGAAGATTTTAGTCACTATTTATATAACCATTTCTTTATCATATTTATTTATTTAGGTCAACCAGCAGTTTAACAATATAATATATCCAGAAAACACAAACATTGTCGACTTAAGTAATATTATTGTAAACTTATATTAGGGTTGCAAAAGTAAAAAGAAATTATTAATGAGTAATCAGCTAGTTTGCTATTAGACAATGCAAACACTTTTTTTTAAATACGTTAATAGAGACGTCATAGATATCTGTTGAGCCACTGCATTTATTCAAAAGCTTGGTCATTCGCGGTATGGCTGAGTTAGCCCCGAGTACTGTTTTACGTAAGGGAACATGTAAAGGTTTAATAGCACCACGTGGGAAGCGAGTTGGAACATAAAAATTGAACATCTGCAGAAGTTGGGGAGAGTCGATCTCGTTATTGAAAATTTTGTATAGAAACACCAAATCTAGAACATCTCTTCTTGTGTTAAGAAGAGATGTTCTAGATTTGGTGTTTCTATATAAAACTATTTTTTTTTAGCTTCACGCTGTATCCCTGCACACAGCAGGGTAGGCAGAGGAAACCTAGTGTTAAGACACTTCCTTCCCCACTTTCCGCCGAATTCGGAGGCTTGCGTGTTAAGTGGCAGAACTTAACGCCGCGCTTTACCTCGACACCAGAGCGAAGAAAATGGAAATATAATTTCCACTCCTCGAGTGGGAATCGAACCCACAACCAGTCGTTTACAGTCACACGCTTGTGCCACTGGGCCACGACTGGCCACACAACATAAAACAATATAAAACTATGCTTAGTTATTAACTCAATCACACCATCTTTGTAAGAGGAGTCGGTTTTGTGCATTGAATATGAACAAAAATAATACTTTTAGGCGTCTTTTAGTAAGTAACAGAAGCCAAATGTACCATTTTTAAAAATGTTGTCTATCCGTTATTCCTTGTGTTATACTGAATTCTTTTACATAAAAACTACTAAACAGATTGGGATTAAACTATTTTTAAGCGACTCCAAAAAGGAGGAGGTTATCAATTCAGCTGTTTTTTTTTATACGGACTAAAGGAGGTAAACGAGCAGAAGGCCCACCTGGTGTTAAGTGGTACCTTCGCCCATAGACATCCACAACATTAGAGTTGTGAATGCGTTGCCAGCCTTGAGGATGTAGGACAGAAGGAGGAGCAAGGATGGGAATGGTGGGAATAGGGAGAGCTGGCTTACATGTCATCGAAACGGAACACATCATCAGATATTTGGCGGTTCTTCGGTCTTTGACATGATAGTGGTCGCGAGCCAGTCGGAGAACGAATCTCCTACCACCAAGCTACTGGGTTACTCGCCTTTTACGGGACGCTACCCAGCGATGGGAATTGTATTCTTAACCCGTCCCCCCTCGGGCTGTATTTTTTATGTGTGTTACCGCCGAACTTTTGACTGAGAGGATCGATTTTGATTATCTTTTTTTTAAATGATTGGAAATGATTTACCTTTTTGATGTCCTTAAAATCTAACAAGTAGTTATTTGAAAAAGACATTTAAAATCCCGCCGCGTTCAAATTTTTATACGTTTTCTTTAAATGTCTTTTTCAATTTTCCTAAGTGTGGAATAACACTTTAAAAATGTTTAAAATTTAAAATTCGATTGCATTATCATTTTACGTATCATGCCGCATAAGTTTTTACTGCGTTAGCCAATTGTGATTATTCTTTTTTTATATGCAAGGTAATAATAATCTTTAAGGCCATAATAATTTAAATTTAGTTAAGATCTAAAGAGTACTTTTTAACCGACATCATAAAAAGTGCAAGATTTTCATTTCAATTGCACTTTTTAGGTACTTTACCACATATCTTTTTATTTAGTTAATCAATTTTAATAATTCTTTTTTATATGATAGATATACCTTATATATTGTCCTATTAAAGTTTTATTAAGATCTGACTAGTAGTTTTTGAGTTATTACTAATATTACAAGCATGATATTAATCACGCCTAAATCAATAACCAACTTAAATGAAATTTGGTACAAAAATAGTCTAGAGGCCAAGAAAGGTCATAGTCGAAAGTCGTAGACACAATAATACCTACGTGATTATTTTTTTTATTTTGGTGCATTTTATTTGAAGTAGCTTTTCTTTTTTTTGTTAAAATAATTTTATTGTTATATAGCTATTTAATATATATTTTTTTTTTTTTAATCTAAGCATTTAATCAGACACCCTAGCAATTTGTAAGTAATATATTTTTTCGTTTAGTTTATTGTTCATGATGGTCAATAGATTTAAAGAATTGATTTAAATTGTTTTAATTTCTTAAAATTTAAATAAAATTTAATACATTGATATTTATTGTGCAACGGTTTATAGTAACAGGTTAAACCAAATTTTTCTTGATAGTATAAAATTGTATTAATTTCATAAACATTGGTATACAAAAATGTATTATATGAAAAAATTGATTACACGCAAAAATTAAGTAAAGAATAAAAAAACAATATCTGATTGGTAATTTGGCTCTCATATTACTTATTGGAACAAGACGCATTAATTGGCTAACTTAACATTTAGATGCGGGAAATCCCAGCAGATTGTAAGTAATATATTATGTTCTTTTTTTTATATTTTTTTCTTATAAATTCACAATTTTTCCACATAGCGATAGTCAGAGAGAAACTGGTGTCAAGAGACTCCATCTTCCATTTTACACCCGCAATCGAGACATTATGTGATGAGTGGCAGAACTCAACGCTGCGCTTTATCTTTGGTACCAGAGCGAAGAAATGAAAGTTTAAATACAATTATTTCCTGAGTGGGAATCGAATCCACAACCATCCCGTTACAGTTAGACTCTGCCCCAATACGCGACAACGGCTCCGACTTTTTGCTTAAATTTTTTTTTATTAGAGTAAGTAAACTTACGCCTGTTATTTTTGTTTGTAGACCAAGAATTGATGTTGTACATACTATAAATTGCTAATAAGAAAATATCAGGAGAAATATAATGTATATATATGTAATTTCTAGCGTCCTTGTGGGAAACGTTAGGTTTTGATAGTTTCACTTTATTTTAGTTTTAATTCTAATCAATACGTAACTATATAAATCTATATAAGTAAAATTTCAGGGGCCAGACGTAGCGCAGTGGCACAAGCGTATGACTGTAAACGACTGGTTGTGAGTTCGATTCCCGCTCGAGGAGTGGACATATTTAATATTTCTATTTTCTTCGCTCTGGTATCGAGGCAAAGTGCGGCGTTAAGTTCCACCACTGCTAAGTGTAATTCAGAGGCATTGCGTGTTAAAGCAAAGCAAAGTTAAGAACGGAGTGTCATGACTCTCTCTCTCTCTCTCTCTCTCTCTAACAATGCTCATATGTGGGAAAAAGCGGTAAGCTGTTTGCTTATATTACTGAATATGACGATTATATTTTTAACTATAAAAATAACTACAATTCACGAATAAACTTTGTCACTTTGATCGAGCCTTATACACTATTAAACTGTCAACTGAAATAGTTCGCGGTACAATGATAACAATAGTATTGTTACTATTTATCTTTAAAATACTTCCGTGGGAAAACAAGTCTAATGTAAATTTTCTTTAAGTATGATAAAACATTTTATAATAAAAATAAAAAAAATAAAAATAAAAAAGCCTTTTATTTCCTGTAGTATCCAATTTACAGTGTTATACAGTATATATTTACAGTTAAAATGTTGCTATACATTTTATATAAATTTCCTTAATTTTAATTTTTGTAATTTATTTGTTACATAATTGTTTTCATGTTTATATTGTTATGATGTTAGTTAGTACTGTACTTTATCTTAAAAAACTATTGTTAGTATTATATATTATCTATTATTATAACTTATTTACTATAATTATTTCTTTATTTTTACTCTACAGGAACCCCCTGACGGGTAAAGGCCTCCTCCAAATCACTCCACTTGTCTCTATCTTGTGCAACTTGCATCCAGAGTGGTCCAGCTGTTCTTTTAATCTCGTCTTCCCAGCGTGATAATGGTCTGCCTCTGTTTCTTTTACCTTGTGGACCCTTCCATCTAGTAATTCTTGCGGTCCACCTCTGGTCAGCAAGTCTGGCAACATGGCCTGCCCATTTCCATTTGAGCTTTAGCGCGCAATACAAAGCATTCTTTGTTTTTGTTGTGTTTCTTATGGTTGTGTGTCTTATTTTGTCTATTCTTCTTATATTAAGCATGCTACGTTCTATTCCGCGTTGGCAGGTGTTTATAATGCATTTTGCTTTAGCAGTGAATTTCCAAGTCTGACAGCCGTATGTCAAGCACGGCAGTAGACATGAGTTGAAAACTTTTGTTTTGATAGCTATAGGTAAGTTGCTTTTAAAGATCTCTTTCAGACTCCAGTATTTATTCCATGTATTTTGTGCTCTTCTCTTTATCTCTGTTTCATTGTTACTTTTGTCAAAACTTATACTCTTACCTAGATATATGTAGCTGTCTACGTACTCCAGTGGTTTGTTATTTACTGTTATATGGGTTTTGCATCTGTTCGTCATTACCATAGTCTTGGTTAAATTCATATGCAGACCTACTTTTGCACTGGCTACATTTAGGGATTCTAGCATACGTTGTGACTGTGAGCTTGATTCTGATAGGAGCACAAGGTCGTCAGCGAATCTCAAGTGGCTTATGTAGGAACCATCTATATACAACCCGGTTTCTTTCCAGTCTAGCTTGCCGATAATACTTTCAAGGACAGCTATGAAGAGCTTTGGGGATAAAGGATCGCCCTGCCTGACACCCCTCTCTATGGCAAAGCTCGGTCCAAGAGTTTCAAGCTTGACTCTTCCTCTATTATTATTGTAAACGCTCTTGATTACCTCTATATATTTATCCTCTACTCCATGTTCTTTTAAGCTATCCCATATACTAATACGGTTTACTGTATCAAAAGCTTTTTGATAATCTATGAAAGTAATATATAGGGGTCTCTGGTGCTCTTGGTACTTCTCTATAATTAGTTCAAGGGCATGGATATGGTCACAAGTTGAGAAGCCTTTCCTGAAACCGGCCTGCTCTATTGGTTGAGTATTTTCTAAGATAGTACTAATTCTTCTATTTATAATGTAGGAGAAGAGTTTGTAGAGGGATGGTAGCAAACTTATCGGTCTGTAATTGCCTATATCTTTAGGGTCGCCCTTTTTGTAAATAAGTATGATCTCTGACTCAGACCATTGTGTAGGAGTTTCTGCCGTTTGCAAAATCATGTTGAATAGTACTGTTAGTGGTAGAGCTAGAGTTGTTTCGCCGAGTTTCAATGCTTCATTTGTGATCTTATCTGAGCCTGGGCTTTTCTCTGTTTTTAATCTTTTTAATGCTTCTATTACTTCCGCTGTTTCTATGGGATTGGTGTAGTGTTCGCGATCGATTCTGATGTTATTGGTTGTGTTGTTTATATCTGATCTGTCGGTTCCATCCTTATATAAGGTGGTATAGAATTTAGTTGCTGTAGTACTTATGTCTTTTCGTTGGTATATATCTATATTCATATCTTTTAGACCCTCTATCCACGTTCTGTTTAATCTTAATTCCTTGTAAGCCTTTCTTGTACTTCCCTTATATTGTATGTGTTTAACTATTGTCTCCTGCCTATATCTCACGTAGTCTTTAGTTATGTATTTGTTGGCTAATTTGTAGAGTGCGGATAGTTCATTTCTCATAGATCTAGTTTTATTCTTGGTTTTCTGTAGAACTATCCTTCTTTCTAGTAGATGTAATGTGCTATGTGAAAAGATTTTATGTGTCCTTTGTATGTCTTTCTCATGTCGGGCGATCTTCAGACTTTTTGTGATTGCGTTTACTATTTTATCGTAATAAGATTGTACCGAAATGTTTTCAAGGTGAGCAGGTGTATCCGATAGCATATCTGATAGATTTTCCCTGTATGTCGTTATTTCATTTTTGCAGGTTAATTGGCTGTTTTGGTTGTTACTGAATTTGGCTCTACTTCTCCTGATTGTCGTGAGTTTTAATGTGGCTCTTAATGCTCTATGATCAGATGGGTAGTTTAGATTCATTGTCTGTATGTTTTGAAATAATCCTGGTTGGTTTGACAAAATAAAGTCTATCTCATTTTTGTATTGACCATTCGGTGAGCACCAAGTCCACCGACGGTTTTGTTTTTTCTTAAAGCATGTATTTATGATTGTTAATTTCTGACTGAGAGCGAAGTTTATTAATCTCTCACCTCTACCGTTTCTTACACCGTATCCGTACTGCTTCATTACCAAGTATTCTTCTTGTTTAGGTGTTCCAATTTTTGCATTAAAGTCGCCCATTAGTATTATGTTTTTGTGTGCAGATTCCAATGTTTTCTCGATTGTATTATAGAAATCGTCTATTTCGTTGTCGTTTGCTCCTTCGGTTGGTGAGTAAACTTGTATAATGGAGATCATAAAGCCCTGAAAGTTCAAATTCAGTGTTGCAACGCGTTCCGTTGTTCCCACAAAGCTATCTATGTTATTTTTTAAGGACTTATTTATTATGAAACCCACCCCATAATTACCCGGTGTAGATCCCATGTAACAGAGTATGAATTTATCGTGCTCTTCTATATTGCAGCCAAGGCGTCTTGTTTCTGAGAGTCCTATTATATCATAATTTATTCCTCGTATGGCTTCCTCTAGTTCTAGTAAGCGGGCCTGTGAGGATAGGGTTTTTTATAATAACATAACATATTTGTTAAGTTCTACATATGTATGTATGTATATAAAAGATTTTAAATCTTTTAAACTTATTTTAATGTTTTCTTTTTACAGCAAAAAGGGTAACAATTTTAACAAAAGCAAAAAGGGTAACATAGATTGTACGTACAATAAGCGACCTAATCGCTAAAAGGGCGATCTCTTTTGGGCAACCGTCATCTTATTCAGTAATATAAAAAAGCAGCTTCATACTTTTTCCCTCTTGGTATGGTAGAGAAAACATAGTGGGAAGACACTCCGTTCTCCAATTTTAGATCCGAAATCGGGACATTGCTTTCAGAGTGATGGAACTCTACGCTACGCTTTGTTTTACCAAAGCAGAGAAATAAAAAAATAATATAGGTATATATATACCTTTTTGCTCATAGCAAGGGTATTCAGAGATAATCTAACACAAACCATCTCTAAGATCAAGCTCCAGTTAAACCCGAACCTGTTACCGAAAACCTCAAAAAATACTCAAATTTGAAAGAGACATTTTAGAAAAAGACATTTTAGAAAAACGTATAAAAATTTTGAACGCAGCGGGATTCGAACCCGCGCCTCCTGAACCGTTCGGCGCTCTCACCACTGAGCCATGAAAATACTTAAATTTGACTCAAACAGGTTTGATTGTGCACAAACTAATGTATACTACTGTAAACTTCTTTTAGGTACCAGAGTGAAGAAATGAAAATTTATATATAGTCATTCCCAGAGTGGGAATCGAACCCACAACCATTGCACTTTTTCTTCTTCCTTTCCTTTTCCCACCTATGTGGAGCCTCTTTGTCAGATCTCTAGATTCTAGATTGTTTTTAATTACAAGAAAAATTATATTTTGGATTAAAGTTTTAAGGCCGGCTGCCTGAAGCCAAGGGAGTAACTCTTCTGAAAGGCGGCCAACTTTTTTACGTAATCCTGCCTGATTGTGTAGCCTCAATGGAATCTTTTTTTTTTTAGCTTCACGCCGTATCCCGCACACAGCAGGGTAGGCAGAGGGAACCTAGTGTTAAGATACTCCGTTCCCCACTTTCCGCCGAATTCGGAGGCATTGCGTGTTAAGTGGCGGAACTTAACGCCGCGCTTTACCTCGACACCAGAGCGAAGAAAATGGAAATATTAAATATTTCCACTCCTCGAGTGGGAATCGAACCCACAACCAGTCGTTTACAATCACACGCTTGTGCCACTGGGCCACGACTGGCCACAATGGAACCTTAGTACTCTATATTAGAAGCAGGGCTCATAATACCGAATATTTTTGAATACAGGTTTACCTGTAGAACAGTCACGTTTACGTGACCTTGAAACGAACCTGTATTTTAAATAATAAATTTAATCATAAGTCAAAAGTCAAAAGTCAAATAATTTTATTCAAAGTAAGAAGTTACATGCTTCATTTTTTGAACGTCCAACAATTTACCACCGGTTCACTAAAGTTAATGCCTCAGACCTGAGAAGAACCGGCGCAAGAAACTCAGCGGGACGATTTTTTTTTTAATAAATAATAAATTTTACCGATATTCTTGGGAGTACCTTTACAAAGCGGAGTGGCAACGTAGCAATATTCCTACTCGATACGCGTAACTTTTAGGTAATATATCGGTATTTGTTTTGACATTTGTATCAGAGTAAAACTTGACACAAATTTACGTCAAATTTGGTACCGGTAAAAAGCCCTGATTAGATGTCATCTCCTAGTGAGTGGTCTCCACTTTCGTCATCACAATGGTTGAGGGCTTCACCTGGGACCCTAGGCAAGGATTTCGCAATACATCTCGCGAAGCTAGCTCCCTCTTATCTTTATCCTCCACTCTTCTCTGCCACCGTCCATGTATTTTTTATAATCATATTTCTTCTTTTTTGCTTCACGCTGTATCCCGCACACAGCAGGGTAGGCAGAGGGAACCTAGTATAAAGATACTCCGTTCCCCACTTTCCGCCGAATTCGGAGGCATTGCGTGTTAAGTGGCGGAACTTAACGCCGCGCTTTACCTCGACACCAGAGCGAAGAAAATTGATATATGAAATATTTCCACTCCTCGAGTGGGAATCGAACCCACAACCAGTCGTTTACGGTCACACGCTTGTGTCACTGGGCCACGACTGGCCACTCATCATATTATTTTACGAAAATTTTGTATGAAAAGCACAAAAAATAGTAGGTATCATAATTAGTAATGAATTATATTTTACAAAAATGTAAATTAGCAATTATTGCATTTATTAATTTGTGGTTGCTGGTAAAAAGATAATAAAAAGCAACATTAAAAATTTAGAAATACCCACGACCTACAGTTAAAATGTAATTGAAAAAAGGAAAAAATAATTAAAAAAACCCCCGACTTAAAGAATTTTATAACGACAGATAATAAACATAAAAAGCTTTTAGATGAATATTTATATTTAGAACCCGTCGCGGCGCCACTGCGCCGCGACGGGTTCTACAGCATCTGAATACAGCATCTGACTGTAAAGCGATGGTTATAGATTCGATTTCCACTCGAGGAAACGAAATACTTAGTATTTCATATCCTTCCGCCACTTAAAACGCAATGCCTCCAAAATTCGGCGGAAAGTGGATAACGGAGTGTCTTAACATTAGGTTCCCTCTGCCTTACCTGCTGTGTGCGGGATACAGCGTGGCGATCAAAATTACATTCAAAGTATTTTGACATGGTGACACGAGAAAACCCAAAGATGGTGGGTTCCGTCACTCAAATGGGCTAAAAATGGGTAACTCTCTATCTCTCTCTCTGCTTACCTTGGTATACAGTAAAAAAACATGTAGCTAGTAATATCGAATTAGGCTTATATTATTATTATTTATTATTGCCTAGAAAACATAACAATTCGATGTAAACACGTACGAGTACATTGTATGCAGGTAATGTTGTTACATTATCCTGCCTTTACAGCATGTAATATATAATTTTGATTTAATCTGTACCTTTTTCATGACTTTGATGTATTTTTTAATTTTACCTTTGACACTTAATTGGTCAAGGAAAGAAGATATATAAGGAGGTAGCAACATAAACTAATTATTATATTAGATGATAAGATTGATCGTGGTCAGTCGTGGCCCAGTGGCACAAGCGTGTGACTGTAAACGACTGGTTGTGGGTTCGATTCCCACTCGAGGAGTGGAAATATTTAATATTTCCATTTTCTTCGCTCTGGTGCCGAGGTAAAGCGCGACGTTAAGTTCCACCACTTAACACGCAATGCTTCCGAATTCGGCGGAAAGTGGGGAACGGAGTGTCTTAACACTAGGATCCTTCTGCCTATCCTGCTGTGTGCGGGATACAACGTGAAGCTAAAAAAAAAAAAAAATATGCATTTTTATATTTTCCGTACAGTAGGGTAGTCAGAGAGAAAGACACACACAAACAGTGTCAAAACACTCCGTTTTCTACTTTACACCTGGCATCAAACGTTGGTGACGGAATTCATTGAGATGTTGAATTCTTACTAGAATGAAGAAATTTACGTAATTTAAATGAAATCATTGCTCCGAGTGGCATTTGCGCCCATAGTTAGTCGCATTTATAGGCAGAAATTGTCCCACTTGGACAAGATAACAACATCTCTATATAAGATTTGCAATTTTAAATCTTTTACATGTAAAGTGTTATAACTAGACTGCTAAAGTACGACATATACACTCAAAAGACGACACTCCAAATCTCACTACGGATATGGAAATCTGTATATAATATCTTACTAATAAAGTCTAAAGTCAAATAATTTTATTCAAAATAAAAAGTTACAAGCTTCATTTTTTGAACGTCGAAATAGTTTACCACCGGTTCACTAAATTTAATGCCTCAGACCTGAGAAGAACCTGCGCAAGAAACTCAGCGGGACTTCTTTTTTTTTCAAAGTAATTGTTACATATATATACAGATTTAATGCTGACAGTGATACTTTTAAAATAGCAAATAATATGAGTGTGAAACTTTAAGATGATAAATGGAGGTTTGTTACTCTTTATATATTTATTAATTTAGTTAATTCACTGGTTGTTCACATTATATTAAACAAAATTATACAACAATATAATTATGTTTTTCTTATATGTAAATGCATTACCTTTTAAGGGGAATACCGCATGCAGTGCCGGAGATTGATACAAATACATAATTTTTAACATAAAAAATACACTATATTATAAAATTTACTTTAAAACAGATTGTAATGGTACCTACAAGCTTGTCTTTTTTTTAAAGTTAGTTAATGGGTAAGTAAAAAATAATAACAAAAAGTACTGAACGGATTTAGATGAAACTTTATAGTAATATATAGCTTCCACATCAGAACAAAAGAAATAATAAATATTTTGTATACATAAAAAATCTCAGATCTTTTTTTTTTTTATCTTCACGCTGTATCCCGCACACAGCAGGGTAGGCAGAGGGAACCTGGTATTAAGATACTCCGTTCCCCACTTTCCGCCGAATTCAGAGGCATTGCGTGTTAAGTAGCGGAACTTAACGCCGCGCTTTACCTCGACACTAGAGCGAAGAAAATGGAAATATTAAATATGTCCACTCCTCGAGTGGGAATCGAACCCACAACCAGTCGTTTAAAGTCACACACTTGTGCCACTGGGCCACGACTGGCCACAATGGAAATGTTCTCAAAATGAATAGTCGAAAGCCTTCGGGAGTAATAGACTGTTTTTTATTAACACACGACACGAGAAAAAACCACGAGGTTGCTAGTTTTAACGTACATACATTAAACATATAAGCATTAAGAAAAGAAAATAAAAATGTTACAGACCATGCCCACCGTTTGTTAATAAAATATAACATAAATAAAATAATTATAAGTTATGTTTTAGGTCGCTAGCGATCGATCACTACGATTGACTCTAAAGCAATGGCTGACTATAAAGCAATGGTTGTGGTTTCGATTCCCACTCGAGGAATTATTACATTTAAGATTTCATTTCTTCGCTCTGGGACTTAAGACAAAACGAAGCGATGAATTCCGTCATTTAACATGCAAAGTTTTCTATTTCAGGTGGAAAATGAAGGACGGAGTGTCTTGACACTAGATCCTCTCTGACTGCCCCCTCATTGTGAGAAAAAACGTGAAGCTGTTTTTTTATAATATCTATGTACATATTATATAGATATAACTAGATGCCATGTTTTTTTTCATAGATAAAGGATAAAAAAAAACATTTTACCTTTCACATTTGTAATATCTATTATATTTACAGGAAATTATGAGTAAATCCACAATTACCATATAATTCGTTGACTTAGCCTTGGCAATGATAATTTCAACATCACCGGACCATGTCAAAATACGCGCTCGGGTGTGACATAAAAATACACGTATTTCAAACTTCTCAGTTGGTAAATTTGTTATACTACAGAATTAGTTTGTGATTTACGTATTTGAAGTGAGTTACGTGGTAAAATTATTATTAATAAGAATTTATGTAAGTCATATATTATTATTTAAAGTGTTATTGTACTATTATATCTGTTATAAGTTTAGGGGATGATTTTTTAGCTTCACGCTGGATCTTGCTCACAGCAAGGAAGGCAGAGGGAACCTAGTGTTAAGGCACTTCGTGAATTTTACAGGCCTTGCGTGTAAAGTGGGGAAAATTAACGCCGCACCTTGCCTCAACACCAGAGCGAAGAAAATATAAATAATAAATATGTCCACTCTTCGAGTTGGAATCGAACCCAAAACCAATCGCGTTAACAGTCATACTACACTTCGTATCTCTGCGCTACTACTGGCTGGAATATATTATAATAATATTTTTTATATCTAGTAAACCTTTAGGGGATGTTTTCTATGCAATATCCTTAATTTACTTGCACCTTTAACAAATGCCTTATAGTATACCTTATTAGGTAAACTAAGCATAGTCATTGGTTAAGGGCGCATAATATTTTATGATAAACATTTAAGATACTTTACTAAAGTTTATTGGAAAAAATACTCAAAAACAATGATACACTAAGGGTTAATTAACTTTAAAATGTTAATACACTAGCTGTTGCTCGTCGCGTGAAACATGATTATCTTGCCAAAGAGATGGTGATTCGATTCCCCTGCCCTAAAATGATCAAACTGCTTATTCTCGAGTTAGAGCTGCAACAAACGCTCGAAAATTTGTACAAGCTCTAGATTACTTATTTATTCAATTTATACTGATATATAAAGAGGTAAAGTTTGTATCTTTATTTGTAAGGGCTAATCTTTGGAAGTACTGAACCGATCATGATTTTTCTTTCACAATTAGGAAGCTACACTCTTCAGGAGGGCTATAGGCCATATTTTATTATGTTTGTTAAATATTTGAAAGTTCAGAGAATCTTAATCGGGCTGAGATAGGGGATAAAAGGCCCAGATCACGCGGCGAAGACGTAAGCGAGTCGCTAGAATATTATAAAATGACAAACAAATTTTACTTGAAATGAGTGATGAACGAATGTTTGAGATATATTTAGGAGTAAAATTTTCACAAACGATATTGCATTTGAAACATAAATAACACATGTATTCCAAAAAGGAAAATCTAGAAAAGACAAGAAATTTCTAAAACTTATGAACACGAAGGTATTTATGGAATATCTTAATATGAAATACTGTTGTATTTTTCTCTCGTATTTAATTTTTACCGCGTATATGTTTTTTTAAAATGCCAATACAGCTTAACGCTTTATTCCGCTCAGTCAGAGAGAACCTAGTGTCAAGACACTCTGTTTTTTACTTTACGCCCTAAATCGATATATTACGTGTTAAGTAAGAACTCTACCCCACGCTTTGACATAAGTACCAAAGGGGAGAAATGATAATATTTTTTTAAACATTCCTCCGGATTTAGAATCGAACCCACAATTATCCCGTCAGTCAGACGCTGTCCCACTGCGCAACGACGTCTTTAAAGTGACAATTTTTATTAAAATAGGTAACTAAGTGGCGATTTTAAAATCTATCGCGTATAATTAAGATATGTAAATTTTGACTTTATCTTAAGAAGTCTATTGGTCTCTCGGACGGTCAATGTTATTGTTTGCAGTTTGACTAAAATAGTTATTATAATGTACCATTTGACTTTCAAAAACAAAGCAAAGCGAGTGGCGTTTTATTATTTTAGCTTCATGTGGCCAGTCGTGGCCCAGTGGCACAAGAGTGTGACTGTAAGCGACTGGTTGTGGGTTCGATTCCCACTCGAGGAGTGGAAATTATATTTCCATATTCTTCGCTCTGGTGTCGAGGTAAAGCGCGGCGTTAAGTTCCGCCACTTAACACGCAAGCCTCCGAATTCGGCGGAAAGTGGGGAACGGAGTGTCTTAACACTAGGTTCCCTCTGCCTACACAGCGGGATATAGCGTGAAGCTATTTAATAACTTCATGTTATATTTTGTATAGCAGCATAGACACTCCGTTCCCCACTTTCCACCTCAATTACAGATATTACTTGTTAAGTGGTAGAATATAAGGCTAAGTTTTCTTGTCAGAGTGGAGAAATGAAATTTAAAAACAATTTTTCTCGAGTGGGAATCGAACCCACAACCCGCAGGATACACAGTTACTCGCTGCTCCAATCTGTTACAGTGGCCACAATTTAGGTTTTGAACTACTTTTCTTCACCTTATTTTTTGAGGGAATCTAGTGTTAAGACACTCTGTTCCCCACTCTCCGCCGAACTTGGAGGAATTGCGTGTTAAGTGGCGGAACTTAACGCCGCACTTTACCTCGACACCAGAGCGAAGAAAATGATAATATTAACTATTTCCGCTCCTCGAGTGGGAATCGAAGCCACAACCAGTCGCTCTACAGTCGTCTAACCCAACCTAACTTCATTAACATCTAATCTAAATTATGAAGCTGAGGCGTCTGACTGTAAAAGTAGTTTTGTGTTCGTTTCCCTTTTGGAGTAGTGGTTATATTTAAATTATTTTCAATGCTTCGCTGTAGTAAGAAGAGAAGGTGCGACATTAAGTGTGTTTTGACAATCAAAAAGCAATATCCTGATTTCGGGAGGAAAATGGGGAACAGAGTGTTGATACTTGTTTCTCTCTGGTAGTCAGAGGATGCTACGTAGGAAAAGAGAAAAGACTTAGTTGGCATTAAAAACTTTTTTTAGAAAAATATAATTCCAAAACCAATAATAAATTGTAATAAGCATATAAGAATTTCGACTCAGCCGGTAGTGGAAGGCAAGACATGGCCACAGACAAACGGCCGTTTAGACGGGCTTCAATAGGCGCGGGTTCGAATCCTGCTGCATTCAAATTTATATAAATTATCTAAAAATATTGTTCTATTTTTTGACTAGAGGCCAGTCGTGGCCCAGAGGCACAAAGTGTGACTGTAAACGCAACTGGTTGCGGGTTCGATTCCACTCCGGTAATGAAAATATTTAATATTTCTATATCCTTTGCTCTTGTGTGGAAGCAAAACGCGGCGTTAAGTACCGCCACTTGAGGCGAAATGAGTATTTTAACACTACCCTTCTCTCTGCCTACCCTGCTCTGTGTGGGATATAGTGTAAACTTAATTTTATTTATTTTCTAAGTGTGTGGAAGAATAGTTTAATTTTTTTTTTTATGGAATAAAGGTGGCAAACGAGCAGAAGGCCCACCTGGTGTTAAGTGGTTACCTTCGCCCATAGACATCCATAACATTAGAGTTATGGATGCGTTGCCAGCCTCGGGTATGTGGGACAGAAGTAGGAAGGATAGGAATCATGGGAATAGGGAGAGAGCTGGCTTACATGCCATCGAACCGGAACACATCATAAGATATTTGGCGGTTCGTCTTTGACATGATAGTGATCGCGAGCCAGTCGGAGAATGAATCTCCTACCACCAAACTACTGGCTTACCCGCCTTTTACGGGACGCTACCCAGCGGCGGGGGGGAATTGTATTCTGTGTGGGATATAGTGTAAACTTTATTAAATATTTATTATATTCTTTTTTTTTATAGCTTCACGCTGTATCCCGCACACAGCAGGGTTGAGGGAACCTAGTGTTAAGACACTCCGTTCCCCACTTTAATTTTCTAAGTGTATGAATACTACTTTTAAAAAATGTTAAAAATATGATGACGTTACGTTTACATACACTATCAACAACAAATTGATATGAAAACGTGAGTATTTATTTATTACAAGTTTTCTAGAAAACAATATGTGTGTCAATTGACAATTGTAAATAATCCACTATCAGCATTTACCTACTTTGAAGGGGACCTTGAGTAAATCTGTATTTTAATGTTTTGCAATTTGCATTTTTTCATTAGGTATAAACAATAGATCAGGCCATAGTAGTGCAGTGAGAGACAATACAATTGGTTGTGGGATGGATTCCCACATGGTTTTTTTTAAATTTCACACTGTATCCCGCACACAGCAGGGTAGGCAGAGGGAACCTAGTGTTAAAACACTCCGTTCCCCATTTTCCGCCGAATTCGGAACATTGCGTGTTAAGTGGCGGAACTTAACGACGCGCTTTGCCTTTGATACATCGAAAAATCATTACATTTAAACTATTTAACTATTTCTACGCTATTATGGCGAAGCGCGGGGTTGTGGTTACGCCACTCACGCGTAATGTCTTGTCATGTCATGTCAGACGGAATGTATAGAAAACAGATATTGAGTTGACATTATGTTCTCACCGACAAGCGTAAAGCTAATAAAAAAGCAATTAGTAGTAAAAGTTAATAAAAAAAAATGATAAAAACTAAAACTATTCTTAATTCTTAAAATAAACTAGCAAATTGCAAAGCATTAACCCAAAACTATATCGAAATAGCATGCAAATTTTAATTGATTTTCGTTTTCTTTAATGAAGAACATTATCTATTTTCAGGGTCAGACATCTACATACTATAGTATACTTATAAATGTGAGAGTCTTTCTGTCTGTTACGCAGTCACGGCTATTTAGCGGCTCGATTTTGATAGAATTTGAAATGAAAATAGTTGAATTTTTTTTAGCTTCACGCTGTATCCCGCACACAGCAGGGTAGGCAGAGGGAATCTAGTGTTAAGACACTCCGTTCCCCACTTTCCGCCGAATTCGGAGGCTTGCGTGTTAAGTGGCGGAACTTAACGCCGCGCTTTACCTCGACACCAGAGCGAAGAAAATGGAAATATAATTTCCACTCCTCGAGTGGGAATCGAACCCACAACCAGTCGTTTACAGTCACACGCTTGTGCCACTGGGCCATGACTGGCCACAAATCCACTTGAAAATCCGGGGCTAACAACGTTTTTTTTTTTCAAAAATGAAATTAAAGAGTTAAAGAGGTGAAATAGGGGACAAAAGTATGTATGAAACGTTGAGTGCTCTCCTCTAACATAGGCTATAAGTTCTATGAAATCATATAATTCACAATACTAGTAGAACTGTATGTGGTTTTTCATCTTTTTAGCTACATTATTTAATTGCGCAAGCTTTATTTCTATAGAAAATAATTGAAAATAAAATAAATATATAGAAGCCGACAGAGACTGACTGTAAATTTACTGTGAATTGGATTTCGAGTATATTTATATGATTTTTATTATAATTAAATTATTTTTAGGATGATGATTATATTTCAATTATTTTTATTTCTCCGCTGGGATATCTAAGACAAAGCGCCACACGCAATTTCAATTTCGGCCCAAAAAATGAAAATAGGAAGAAGAGAATGTATTGACATGACGCTAGATTCTCCTTGACTACTTCACTAGACCCTGTTATGCGGGTTACATCGCGTATTGTGAAAGTCTAAAAGTGTCTGTACACTAAGTTCTCTCTGACAATTCTATGCGGGAGAAAGCGTAAAGCTGTAAAAATCGAAATCTTTTAATTTACAGCCTTTTCCTATAAGATTTTGAACCGAACCTCTACAACTAAATTAGGTACTACTAGCTGTTACCCGCGACTTCGTTCGCGTGAACCAAAAAACATCTTCATTGAGTTTCGATCCGGTTTTCCCATCTTCGAGTAATCTGAGGAACACACATAACAACCTCCTTTTTTATGTCGGTTAAAAATCCCTGTAAATTTTATCTTATTATGTTATTCTGATATGAAACCTACATTACTAAAAAGTTTCATGAAAATCCGTTCAGTAGTTTTTGCGTGAAAGAGTAACAAACTCACACACATTCGTACAGATTTTCGCATTTATAATATATATTAGATGTTAGTACATTTAAATTCACGCTCAAACTATTCTGTTATCAGCACACCGTACCTAAATATACGATTATTCACGCATTTCTTCAAACATAATTCTTCACACTATAAAAATTACTCTAAACTTATCGCTGTACTCTGAACGTGACCAATTTTATATAGAAAAATGGCGCTTCACGCTTTTTCACGCAAATCAGTGTTATCAGAGAGAATTTTGAGTCAAGACACTCCACTCTCCACTTTCCGCCGGAAATCAAGACATTAATTATCAAGTTATTATTTTTTTTAGCTTCACGTTGTATTCCGCCCACAGCAGGGAGGGAATCTAGTGTTTCCGCCGAATTTGGAGGCATTGAGTGTTAAGTGGCGGAACTTATCGCCGCGCTTTGCCTCTGATACCAGAGCGAAGGAAATGGAAATATTAATTATTTCCACTCCTCGAGTGGGAATCGAATCCACAACCAGTCGTTTATAGTCGCACGTTTATGCCACCGTGCCACGACTAGCCCAGTTTATCAAGTTACTAGCGGTCCGCTCGCGCCTTCGCCGCGTGATCTACATTACTGTTTCGGTATATTGCAACCCTCGGTGGTGGATTTTTGAAAAATAAAGTAGCCTATGCTTAACCTTGGACTATTAACTACATATATGCCAAAATTCATTACAATCGGTCAAGCGGTGTAGATTTTTCATTTAAACTTTCATCCCCGTGAAAGCGTGACAGACAAACACACAAACATTCGCAATTATAAGTATGGATTATAATTATAACAGATGCAATTTTATTTACAATAAATGATAACTTCCGTTTGTGATTATGCGTTCCACGGTAGTTAATGGGCTATAATAATCGCATTTGTATGACGTTTGTTTTCTTATACGTGTGGTTCTAGCGTCATGTTGGTATGCCACTAGAAGCCTAATTAATGGTATGCGGCGTGGCTTTGGGTTTAGTTACGATTTTTTTTTAATTTCTTTATTTCTTTTACTAGGTTTATATTAAAGCAACAATAATATTATAAAATTTAGACTTTCTTAGGGAACAGGTAGACAGACTTTTTATAAAATGCTTTAACTAAAAACTGAAGTACTAAACTAAAGTACCAGTTGCCAGTCGTGACCCAGTGGCACAAGCGTGTGACTGTAAACACCTGGTTGTGGGTTCGATTTCCACTCGAGGAGTGGACTTAACATTTCCATTTTCTTCGCTCTGGTGTCAAGGTAAAACGCGGCGTTAAGTTCCGCCACTTAACACGCAATGTCTCCGAATTCGGCGGAAAGTGGGGAATGGAGTGTCTTAACATTAGGTTTTCTCTGCTTACCCTGCTGTATGCCGGATACAGCGTGAAGCTAAAAAAATGATGTACCAAGCGCAAACAACACTTTAAACATTAAAAATACAAGAGTTCTATATATTCGCACATATTCAGCTCTTTATTATGGACGGACATTGCATAATATCTATTTTAGTCACAATGTAGTCTAGTCTGAAGTTGAAAAGCATTAGTGTAATTGTAAAATATAATAGTCTATACTTAAATAGGCCTTGACAGTGCCATAGAAATGACGACAAATGGGCTTTATGTTATATTCGTTTGTATAAAGATATATTGTTGAAATATAAGAGCGGACGGTTGGTTAGAAACAATCACTTTTGTAGTATGAGTACATGATAGTTGAAATTACATCATCAGGGTATAATTGAATGTGTGATTTAGTATACGTAATAGCTTGGATGAATGGTACGGATTCGATGCCCCGTTTGTGTATATAGAAAATCTGAAGGAATGTAGTGTAACGATACTCTGTGGACACTTTCAGTCCAAAAAACCTTATTTCTTTCATAGCTTCAGATTTTTTCTTGCATAGTAAAGTAGTTAGAAAGAACCTCTCGTGAAGACACTCCGTTCTTCACTTTGTGCCCAAAATCGGGGTATTGCGTATTAAGAAGCCAGAGCTCAACGCCGCACAATTATTGTCACCAGAGTGGAAAAATGAAAATTATTTAATATATGTTATTCTCTTCGAGACAGAATCGAACCCACAACCATGGATTCATCCATTCAATACATAAATTAACATATAAATACAATAAGCCAATATGAAATAATGACAATGCTAAAAATTGCACAATTTTAAAAAAAATCTATTTCAGCAAACGCGTATAAAATACAAAAACAATGATTTATGACTTTCTTATCGAACAAGAAAATCGATTTTAAATAACAATTTTAATTGACAACCGAATCGATCACTCTTATCCACGAATTGACTATCTGTGTTCTGTCATCTTGAATGGTCGTCGGTAATAGGAGTAATTATGTCTTTAAATTAGTATATTCAAGATTTTTATTTATATTTTTACCCGTGGGGGGACGGGTTAAGAATACAATCCCCCGCCGCTGGGTAGCGTTCCGTAAAAGGCGGGTAACCCAGTAGCTTGGTGGTAGTAGATTTGTTCTCCGACTGGCTCGCGACCACTAACGTGTCAAAGAGGAACCGCCAAACATTTGATGATATGTTCCGGTTCGATGGCATGTAAGCCAGCTCTCCCTATTCCCACCATTCCCATCCTTCCTCTCTTCTTCTGTCCTACATCCCCGAAGCTGGCAACGCATCCGCAACTGTAATGTTGTGGATGTCTATGGGCGAAGGTTCCTAATTAACACCAGGTGGGCCTTCTGCTCGTTTGCCTCTTTTATTCCATAAAAAAAAATTGACTAGACGCCCGCTCGCGGCGTCGTCGCGTGAACTACGTAACTGTTTCATTGCGTTATATTGCATTGCCTCGAGAGTGGATTTTTGAAAAACAAAAGTAGCCTATGTTTAACTTGAATTATCAACTATATTTATTCCAAAATTCATATCAATCGGCCAAGAGGTTTACATTTTTCATATAAACTTTCATCCCCTATTTCAACCCTTTAGAGGTTGTTCTTTGGAAAAAATATTTAGCCTATATTTGACCCTTGATTATTTACTATTTTTATTCCAAATTTCATCTAAATTTAACCGGTAGATTAGCCGTGAAAGCGCGACAGACAAACAGACAGACTTTCGCATTTATAATATAAGTATGGATTTGACGCCGTCGTGGCACATTGGGACAGCGTCTGACTGTAAATGCGACTGGTTGTAGATTCGATTCCCACTCGAGGAATTGGAACATTTAATAATTCCATTTTCTTCGCTCTGGTGTCGAGGCAAAGCGCGGCGTTGAGTCCCGCCACTTAACAAGCAATGCCTTCAGAATTCAGCGGTAAATGGGAAACGTAGGGTCTTGACATTAGAATGTCTCTACATACGCTGCTGGACAACGTATACAGTGCTGCTGCTGGTATACAGTGAGGCTAAAAGAAATAAATAAAATATCTATGAGTTAGTATATTCTAGATTTTTATTTATTTTTAAATTTTAATACACACCTGTCAATCATTGTTGCATAATATGTATTGTACAAAATTTACATAATTTGACAATAATTATTTCATAATATTCTACAGAATTGTCATATATTCTCGGTTACGGATATGACACTGGCTGAATATTTTGAACTCATAATCACAAAATTAGGCTATTAATAAAGATATTAAATTCTAAAATGATATTCCGTCAAATGTGACATACATATGTATGAGAAACATTGACATACTTATTTATTTATAGATTTTTTACTGTTTTTAAAATATATTTTTAGGTATAACAAAAATTGTATATCGCCTTAAAATTTTAATATGAAATTCAGCAGCAGCTTGTCTGTACGTCATAGTCTTTATAGATATAACTTTGATATATACCGTTCAGAACGTAATTGAATAGGCTCTATCAATCTCCGTCATAAATAAATGTCAATAATATAAAAAAACCTCGTTAGGACCAATAATTAAACTTTATTACTTAAATGTGGCCAGTCGTGGCCCAGTGGCACAAGAGTGTGACTGTAAACGACTGGTTGTGGGTTCGATTCCCACTCGAGGAGTGGAAATTATATTTCCATTTTCTTCGCTCTGGTGTCGAGGTAAAGCGCGGCGTTAAGTTCCGCCACTTAACACGCAAGCCTCCGAATTCGGCGGAAAGTGGGGAACGGAGTGTCTTAACACTAGGTTCCCTCTGCCTACCCTGCTGTGTGCGGGATACAGCGTGAAGCTATTTTTAATTTTTATTACCCAAATTTGTAAAAGAAAAAAAAACAAACAAAGACTTGGGCCTCTTTACTGACAGTATGATATAGTACAACAATTTATCATTTAAAATCTATCTACTTTCAGAGTAAAACACGTCGTTAAAATTCATTTTAGATTTTTATTGACCACTGTGTCTTACTTATTAGCCATTGTGTGTGACGTCACACATCCGACAGGTAGGAAAGAGAACCATAAAATCGTTTCTTTAGTAAAAAGTTATAACTGCAAAACTTTTAAAATTTACTAATTTATTTCAGAGTGAGGGGCCAGTCGTGGCGCATTGGCACAAAGTGTGACTGTGAAGCGATTGGTTGTGGGTTCGATTCCCACTCGAGGAGTGGAAATGTTTATTTCCATTTTCTTTGCTCTGGTATGGAGTAAAAGCGCGGCGTTAAGTTCCGCCACTTAACACGTAATGCCTGCGAATTTGGCGGAATGTGGGGAACGGAGTGTCTTTACACTAGGTTCTCTCTGCCTACCCTGCTGTGTGCGGGATACAGCGTGAAGCTAAAGAAAAAGAAGTTATTTTCAAATTTACTAGTCAGAGAGAACGGAGCGCCAAACGCTATGTCTTTTCATACTTCTTTCACGTGCACTGTTATCAACCTCTTCTTATACGCCTTCCTCATTCCGGTGACTCCTCATGCTTATAATTCATGCTTAAAAAGACAACGAGTTTCCTAGTTAGGTATAATAAGAATTATACAAATAGAAGAAGAAATAAATTCTTATGAGGCCATCATGACGTAGCACAGCGTGGATGCAGTAGTGGACAGCGGTTGACTGGAATCGTAATTGGCGTTGCTCTTAAACAAAATCAAACGCGGAGCTCCACGTTGAGTTTCACAAACTAACGAAACCTATACCTGTCAGACGAGGTGTCCACCAATGTGATACTATCTCGCTCAAGTTATTTAGAACATTCTTGAAAGATGTTTTTAGCTCCTTGACTGGTCGAAAAGGGATACAAACATAGACAGTGTACGACTTAATAATCTACGCTTTGCTGACGACATAGTTGTCTTAGCAGATCAATAAAATACAAGATCTACAACAAATGGTACAAGAATACATTTACACCACTTTGAAATCACCACTGGTAAGAGCGCCTGAACAGTATTCAGGAGGCGCGGGTTCGAATCCCGCTGCGTTCAAATTTTTATACATTTTCTAAATGTCTTTTTCAATTTTCCTAAGTTTGGAATAACACTTAAAAATGTTTAAAAAAATGGTACAAGATCTGTCTACAGCCTCTCTTAATATCGATCTAAAAATAAACAGCCGGAAGCCTATAATTATGAGCAAAGACATCAATGCAGATTATGTCATGGTCGATGGGAACAGGATTGAAATAGACGAATATTTTACCGTTTACCTTGGCTAATTGATTACGCGCAAAAAATCGAGTCAAACGCGTAAAATACAATGCCGCATTCAACTGAGCTGGGCTGCATTTAGCAATATGTCGGATATATTTAAGAGCGAAATACCAATAAAACTAAAGCGTAATGCGTCATCTTACCGGTCACATCGTATGATGGAGAAACTTAGACTCTAACTAATCAACACATTACCAAACTCCGAGACAGGAGGGCAAAATGGAACGTGGTAGCAGGTGTCTCCTTAGAGACAGCATACCAAATGTAGGAATCAGTAAAAGAACCAATTTAACCGACATAGCACTCACCATTACACAGCGGTGGGCAGAACTGACGGAATATGGAGTCGAAGAATGTTAGACTGAAGACCAAGGCAGGGAAAAAGAAAAGTGGGACGACAGCCAATAAGATGGACCGACGATCTTGTTAGAACGATTGGTCGCCAATGGATGAGGAGAGCTGGCAGCCGTATAGACTGAAAGCCGATAATAACCAAGCTGAAAGCCTATAATAATATAAAGACTAAAAGCCTATAATAACCCAGCAGTGGGTGAACAAGGATTAAACGATGAAGAAGGTAGGATCCACCATTCAAAACGTCATGTGTTTAAATTCAGGCGCAAAGAGGAGAACGAAGTGGTAAAACCACTTACCACAAAGTAAGTTTTCTCTGACGACTTTGATATGCAGGAAAAACCGTCTATCTGACTCTTATGAATGGCACGAAATCGTTGTTTATTTTGAACAGTTAGCGTTTTTTCAATACGCGTGATATTTTTCTTTCTTTCTTATACAAAACAGACGACTTAGCATTAAATATTAGCTAAGCTTAGAAACGGCTGACTTGATTATAAAAACAATTCTACTCGTGCTAGAAATTAAATATTTAGGCTACATGTTAATGTGATAATATTACTTGTAAATTAAAAGAACATTGAGTCAGAAAAGTTATCTAGTTTTTACTATTTAAGTTTTTAAATAAGTAATAATTTGGTTTTAAAAGTTTAAACTTACAATACATACTGATGCACATTATGTTATTATTATATATAGCTTCACGCTATATCCCGCACACAGCAGGGTAGGCAGAGGGAACCTAGTGTTAAGACACTCCGTTCCCCACTTTCCGCCGAATTCAGAGGCTTGCGTGTTAAGTGGTGGAACTTAACGCCGCGCTTTACCTCGACACCAGAGCGAAGAAAATGGAAATATAATTTCCACTCCTCGCGTGGGAATCGAACCCACAACCAGTCGTTTACAGTCACACGCTTGTGCCACTGGGCCACGACTGGCCACCTAACTATTACTATGACTAATTTACAATTAGTCATAGTAATAGTTAGGTGAGGTATTACGAGAAGTGCCTATATTAACATTTCACTGCAGCAATTTGTTCAAAATTCAAACTTTTTCGAGCATAAAAAGGTAGTTAGAGAGAATCTAGTGTCAAAACACTCCGACGAAATCTAGACTGCTTGTTGTATGCCGCAGATCAACGCCGCGTTTTGTCTTGATGTTAGTAGCGAATTAGTTAGTAGAGAAATGGATGTGGGAATCAAACCCACAACCAGTCACGTTTACAGTTAGATGCGGTCCCACTGCGTTACAATGGCTTCATGTGTTCAAACATGCAATTAAATATTTAATTAAAATACTTCCACTAATTACAGCATATCTAATTCCTTATAAATAAATTTATATAAAATTCCTTTTTTGATAACAAAAATTCGAAATATTCGCTGTAAGGTCTTTGACATAAAACAAAAAATCGAAGGCTAGTAAAGAAATTAGTTTGCCAGTTTCCTTAATTTTTCTCAAAATAAATAAATAATTATTATAATATTAGCATAATTTTATTTATAGATTTTTATTATAATAGTGGCATTGGGCTCTGCCATTTAATAAACAAGGTCACTAATATAGATCAAGTATATAGACTGCAGTGTTTTAATTCTCTTCCTGATATCCTTTAATCCACATTAATACATAAATGCGGAAAAGGAAGACTTAAGAGTAAAGAAGCTTCCAGTTTTTTCACGCATACAGACAGACAGTGACTCTTGTCACCCCGTTCTTCACTTTTCAACCGAAATCAAGACATTGTCTGAGACATTGGCCTGTAGCGGAACTTAACACCGTGCTTACCAGAAAAGGGAATCGAACCTACACCCAATCGTATTTACATTCAGACGCTGTCCCACTATACTGAGACAACCTCTCAAAGAATTTATTATAAACTCAATAATATAACATCAAAATAAGGGGAAGGATGGAGTGTTTTAACACTACGTTCTCGCTAACTAACTCGATATGCGGGAACAAGCGAACTGTGAAAGCGTGACTGTAAACGACTGGTTGTGTGTTCGATTCCCATTCGAGGAGTGTTAATATTTCATATTACCATATCCTTCGCTCTGGTATCAGCGCAGAGAACTTAACACGCAATGCTTCCGAATTCGGCGGATAGTTGGGAACGGAGTGTCTTAACACTAGGTCCCCTCTGCTTACCTTGCCGTGTGCGGGAAACAGCGTGAAGCTAAAAAAAAGTAAATAATATAGGCTTTAAAAATTAACAATAAATAAAATTCAAATATATAGGTTTTTGCCTAAAAACCTAATCCATCGAAATAACAAGCACGTGTAAGTACTCAATACGAGTACTCGGTCTCATTGCTTTTGTATACTCGTACAATACAATTACATTGGCCGTAATCATTCAACATAGAACACTTTGACAACACAAACGTTAATATTGCAATTAATTTAATTAACTTATTCATAAAAATATATGAATGTATATATTTAAATGACTATATACTATATAGTATATATCTTTATATAAAGATTATGTTATGTTGTTCCTTATATGACTTTTGTTCGGTCAGTGAGAGTGGAATTTGTGAAAATTTAAGTTTAAATTAAATTAAAAAGTGTGATTTTGAACTGAAAGAAATTTATTTATAAAGTATTTTTAAAGTTATCATCAAGAAACAGATACTCAGGAGCATCAGGTAGGATCTATTTCATACACACTTTATCTTTTAAGTATTTTAAAAAATAATATACGATAATATTTTAGATTTAAACATAATACATCATTAAATTATGTGGCCAGTCGTAGCCCAGTGGCACAAGCGTGTGACTGTAAGCGACTGGTTGTGGGTCCGATTCCCACTCGAGGAGTGGAAATATTTAATATTTCCATTTTCTTAGCTCTGGTGTCGAGGTAAAGCGCGGCGTTAAGTTCCGCCACTTAACACGCAGTGCCTCCAACTTCGGCGGAAAGTGGGGAACGGAGTGTCTTGACACTAGGTTCCCTCTGCCTACCCTGCTGTGTGCGGGATATAGCGTGAAGCTAAAAAAAATATATTTTAAATTGTTAGGCCATTGTAACGCAGTCTGTCTGTAAACACGATAGGTTCTAAGTTTCGTTACTACTCGGAAGAATGATTTTACTTATTATTATCATTTCCCAACTCTGATAAGAGAAAATGCAGCATTGATTTTACGGTACTAAGGAAACAATGTTTATATTTGGACGGGAAGTGGAAAACGAAGTGTTTTGCCACTTGGTTATTTCCGACTACCGTGCCTAGCTGGAAAAATGTGAAGATGAACAAAAGAAAGGAAGATACTAACTAAATTACACTATACAATGTTGTTAAGTGGAAATCCATACTTATATTATAAATGCGAATGTCTGTGTGTTTGTCTGTCACGCTTTCACGGCTAATCTACCGGTCCGATTTGGATGAAATTTAGAATGAAAGTAGTAAAAATGACTGGGTCTAACATAGGCTACTCAGTTTTTCAAAAATCAACCTCTAAAGGGTTGAAATAGGGGATGAAAGTTTATATGAAAAATCTACACCGCTTGACCGATTGTAACGAATTTTGGCATATATATAGTTGATAATCCAATGTTAAACATAGGCTACTTTATTTTTCAAAAATCCACCACCGAGGGTTGCAATACCGAAACAGCTGTGTAGATAACGCGGCGAAGCCGCGAGCGGGCCGCTAGTATTTAATAATAAAACAATTTACCAATCACTGCATGAAGATAAAAAAATATTTTCAAAGATTTTAATCTTAAAAGATTACTTAATTAATTAAATTTTGCTATCTTGATATATGTATCTATTATAATATAATTAATTATGTGACAAATAACTTGACCAAGATGTTTAGATTACTTCCTAATCAGCTGTTATCAGGTGAGACGGTAGGACTGGAAACGATGACTCGAAAATATATTATGTAAAAATAATTATTGCTGATATTATGCCAATTCATTTGCATTTTATTTTTATATACATACAAAGTAATTGATAATTAATGCAATATTACGTAATTGAAAGCAGCAAGGTAATTTTTTTTACAGCTTCACGCTTTTCATTGCAAGAGAGAGCTTAGTGTGGCCAGTCGTGGCCCAGTGGCACAAGCGTGTGACTGTAAACGACCGGTTTTGGGTTCGATTCCCACTCGAGGAGTGGAAATTATATTTCCATTTTCTTCGCTCTGGTGTCGAGGTAAAGCGCCGCGCTAAGTTCCGCCAATTAACACGCAAGCCTCCGAGTTCGGCGGAAAGTGGGGAACGGAGTGTCTTAACACTGGGTTCCCTCTGCCTACCTTGCTGTGTGCGGAATAAAGCGTGAAGCAAAAAGAAAAGAGAGCTTAGTGTCAAGACACTCCGATGTCCCATGTTTGACCCTGGGTCATTAACTATTTTCTTTACGATTTTCATCCAAATCGAATCAGTGGATTAATTGTGAAAGCGTAACAGACAGACAGACTGACAAGTGAGATGGTAGTTAAAGATAAACGATGACTCGAAAATATATAAGTAAAATAATTATTGAGGATATTGTGCTAATTCGTTTGTATGTGATTTTTATGTATTCAAACTCTACTTTATCAATTCATCGTTACGTAATTGAGGTCAGCAGGTAATTTTTTTTTTAAAGTTTTACCATAAAATAAGGTAGAGAGAACCTTGTGTAAAGACATTACGTTATTCACTTTTCGTTCGAATACGAAATATTGCATGTTAAGTGACGGAGCACAACCTAAAGTTGTGCTTTATCTTAATCCTAGAGCGGAGAAATCATTCTCCCAAATGAGAATCGAATCTACAACCATCGACTTTACAGACAGACCATGGGCGGATCCAGCCCTTAAAAAAGGTTATGGTCACAACTACTTTAAAAACGGCCCAGTACGATTCGGAGTATGAACACGGAGATAATTACAATTTAGAAACTCGCACCAATGAATTTTCATTTTATTAAGGTGACAAGGTGATACTGAAATATGGCGTAAGTGTCTGAACTTTTGTCAAGACCCAAAAATATGACGTCACAAGCGACTTAGGTTGTGGGCAAGCCCATAGTGGATTCGCGTTTAGTATAGACGTTGTTACACGGCGCTACGATGGCTTTCAAATTTTTTTTTTTTTCTTTTGTAGCTTCACGCTATATCCCGCACACAGCAGGGTAGGCAGAGGGAACATAGTGTTAAGACACTCCGTTCCCCACTTTCCGCCGAATTCGGAGGCATTGCGTGTTAAGTGGCGGAACTTAACGCCGCGCTTTACCTCGCTACTAGAGCGAAGATATTAAATATTTCCACTCCTCGAGTGGGAATGGAACCCACAACCAGTCGTTTACAGTCACACGCTTGTGCCACTGGGCCACGACAAAAAATTTTATTTTGCTTAAAAAAGATTTATACGCAATAATAATGCTTATTCACTTATTATAATTATTTCAGCGTCATTCACACATTCCGCATTAGAAAAACTAGATACGAACATATAGCTTAATAATTAACAAGGCCTAGTAACCTGCAATTATAATCGTTAAATAGAATCTTGAAATCGTTATGATTATTTTCATTTACCTGCTCTGGAAATGGAATGTTTCGAATTCATTCAGAAAGTGGAGAACGAAGTTCCTTGACTCAAGATTCTTTCTGCCTATCCTTAATATTGTAATGCAGCCGTTAAGTATTAAAGCAAATAAATAATGATTTGCTGTTATTCTTATTCATGTGCTTGTAATATTATTAGATTGTATGCTTATAATATGAATACAACTTTAAAATAGGTACTATTATGTAATGTAATTTTGTCCTGCACAAAATTCAAACTTTTGATAGGCCCATTGCTCATACTTAGACTTTAATGTAAAAAAGTGTTAAGTCACTTAACACAAAATTTCTCTAAACTGGGCGGAAAGTGAAGAACGTAGTGTCTTGCCACTAGATTTTTTATATCTTGCTATGCGGAAGAAAGCGTGAAGGTAAAAAAACAAGAAAACATTCTTTTAAAATATAAAATATTCATTATATTACACAATAAAATAGCAAGTGGACATTTTAGAGGAAAATTCAATACAATGTAAGCAAAGGATGATGACAGCCTGTCACAAAATTGAAGGAGACTTCCTGTCCTTTAAAGGTTTGAGGAAAATAATATGATAATTAATGATTTTTCCAGACCGGAAGTAGACAGAGAAGAACGTATATATGTACTTCTTTGACATTTTTATTATGTTATATATTTGTAAAAAGTATTTGTAAGGTTAAGTTCCGCCACTTAACACGCAAGCCTCCGAATTCGGCGGAAAGTGGGGAACGGAGTGTCTTAACACTAGGTTCCTTCTGCCTACCCTGCTGTGTGCGGGATATAACGTGAAGCTATTTAATTTTTAATTTATTTAATTTAATTTGTAAGGTCAATATTGAAATAATTTATATTTTTAAAGTGTTATGCACACACTTAGGTTAAAAAAGATATTTTTAGAATACATATAAAAAGTTGGAGGTCATCGTGGTACAGTTACCACGTTGTTATGCCACGATGAACTATTTGACGTTCAAAAAATGAAGCATGTAACTTCTTAATTTGAATAAAGTTAGTAACTGTAAACGTTAGTTGCAGGTTTGATCTCCATTTAGTGGAATGATAATATTTGATTTTTTTTTATTTCTTCGCTCTGGTACTTGAAACAAAGCGCAGCCAGGAGTTCCGCCAGTCAAAAATCAATATCTTGATTTCTGACTCTCGCGTCGCGCAGAGTAGGGTACTATGCGCGATACTTCCAAAAAAATGCAAAATTATTCATTTGAACGTAGCGGGGCACGAATCCGTGCCTCTTGAAACATGTCCAGGCTTATAAGTTTTCTAAAAATATATATTTTAATAATTATTCAAGTTGTTAACTTAACGGTACGATTTGCCTTTTGGTTATGTTAGCATTGACTTTGACAGCGTCTATAGATCTAAGTTCAATGACCTCTCTCGTAGGATATATATTTGTGTGATGATCTTGTACAGATCGTTGTTGTCATGTCAAATTTTACTTCTGTATAGGTTATACTTATATGTAGTATTGGGCAAAATTTAATTGCAGTTAATAATTAAATATAAACAATAGTTTATTTATTTGTTCAAAAATCACATTTAACAATAAATTCGTTGTTAGTTACAGTGGAAGTATTTAACATTTCCAGTTTTTTCGCTCTGGTGTCGAGGCAAAGCGTGGCGTTAAGTTCCGCCAGTTAACATACAATGTCTACGAATTTGGCGGAAAGTGGGGAATGGAGTGTTTTAACATTAGGTTCCCTCTACCCTGCTCTGTGCGGGATACAGCGTGAAGGTAAAAAAATAATTGCTGTGTAATAATTCAGAATAAATTAATTTTCAACTAATTGTTAGTTATACGCTAACATAATAAATAAGGGCTGTAAATATTTAATCTTTATTTGCTAATGAATTTAGCCCAACACTGTGTATACTCGTATGTACACCGCCTTTGCACGTCATTACGTAAACTATTATGTATTGTCAATGCACATTTAATACTGCTATCTATATTCTAGTGGCCAGTCGTGGCCCAGTGGCACAAGCGTGTGACTGTAAACGACTGGTTGTGGGTTCGATTCCCACTCGAGGAGTGGAAATATTTAGTATTTCCATTTTCTTCGCTCTGGTGTCGAGGTAAAGCGCGGCGTTAAGTTCCGCCACTTAAGACGCAATGCCTTCGAAATCGGCGGACAGTGGGGAACGGAGTATCTTAATACTAGGTTCCCTCTGTGCCTACCCTGCTGTGTGCGGGATACAGTGTGGAGCTATCTATATAGATATATATAGATAGCTTCACACAGTATCCCGCACACAGCAGATAGAATAATTTTTACTGCAAGTAGTTTTCAGCGACATTGTTATAATTCAAATTTACTATCATATTCTTATTAACTAATTCAGAATCTGCGCTTAGAATTTGTAGCCACAAAAGTATCATTTTGCACTTTTTACCCGCGACGGAACGGCGACTGTATATGTGTTTGGGGTGAGAGGTTGTTTGTTTGTTTGTTTGTTTGTTTGTGTGTTTGTGCAAATTACTATGTCAATTATTTCCAAAACTATAAGTCCGATTTTGATACGGTTTTCTATAATAGGTTAAGGTTCAATTGGCGTATGTTCTTATGTATGTCTTATTGCCTTAACTCACCAGGGGGCGCTGCAGTAAGCATTTTACGTGAAAACGAATGTTTTCAATTATCTCAAAAAATAATAGTCTGATTTCAATAGATTTTCAGTGATAGATTCAGGTTTAATTGGTGGATGTTCTTGGATATGTTTTATCGTTTCAAACCACCAGGGGGCGCTGCAGTAAGCATTTGTTTGTACTTTTTTTGTATTTATTTGTCTAAAACCGAAACTACTGCTCCGATTAAAAAGAGTTTTCATAAAAAGATTCATCTTTGCTTGATGCATATTTTAAGATTTTTCTTTTTTTGATACGGGGAAAACTCACCAGGGGGCGCAGCAGTAAACATTTGTTTATGCAAATCAAAAACTACTAGTCCGATTTACATGTAACTTTCAAGGATAGGTTCAGGCTTAATTGGTGCATCTTTTTATATATGTACTACAGTGACCACCCATCAGGGGGCGCTGCAGTAAGCATTTGTTTGTACTTTTTTGTGTAAAACCAAAATTTTTCTTGTATTTGTTTGTCTAAAACCGAAATTACTAATCCGATTGGATAGAGTTTTCAGAACTAGATTTAGCTTTGCTTTGTGCATATTTTAAGATTTTTGTTTTCTGGTTACGGTGAAAATTCACTAGGGGGCGCTGCAGTAAACATTTGTTTATACAGAGCTAAAACTACTAGTCCGATTTAGATGAAACTTCCAACGATAGGTTCAGGTTTAATTGGTGTATCTTTTCATATATGCGTTACGGTGACTACTCACCAGGGGGCGCTGCAGTAAGTACATTTGTTTGTGCAAAACTAAAACTACGAGTCCGATTTGAATGCAGTTTTCAATGATAGATTCAAGTTTACTTAGTGCATATTTTCATATATGTGTCATGTATGTTTACTTAGAGCATATTTTCATGTATGTGTTAACTCTCTAGGGGGCGCTGCAGTAAGTAGCTGCTTCTATTTTTTGTGTAAAACCAAAACGACTAGTACGATTGAAAAGAGTTTTCAGTATTAGATTCCGCTTTGCTTATACCATGTTTTTAAATTTATATTACAGTGACAAGTCACCAGGGGGCGCTGCAGTAAAATATTGTTTGTGCAAAGATAAAATGACGAATTTGATTTGGATGCAGTGTCAATGATAAGTTCAAGTTTAATTACTGCATGTTCTTGGATATGTTTTATCGTGTTAACTCACCAGGGGGCGCTGCAGTAAACATTTGTTTGTAATATTTAATGCAAAGCTACAACTACTAGTCCGATTGCGCAGAGTTTTTAGTATTAGAGTTACCTTTACTTGGTGTAAGTTTTTAGGTATTTTTTTTACGTTATGAACACGCCAGGGGGTGCTGCATTAAACATGCAAAGCTAAAACTACAAGTCCAATTTGGATGCAGTTATCAAAGATAGGATCAGGCTTAATTAGTGCGTATATGTGTCATGGTGACACCTCACCAGGGGGCGCTGCAGTAAGCATTTGCTTTTATTTTTTGTGTGAAACCTATTTAGATGCAGTTTTCTGTGATAGGTTCTGGTTTAATTACTGCGTGTTTTTATATGCCATATCACGAACTACCATGGGGCGCTCCAGTATAAATTAGTTTGTTCAAAATCAAAACTACTACTGGGTTTTGTGATTTTCACTGATTTGGTTAGACTTAAGTTTCGTGGAAATGTTACGGTGACAATCTGCCAGGCGCTGCAATAAGCATTTGATAACCAGAAAGCATTGGGTTTATAATTTCTTTTGGATTTGCATGAAGATTAATATAAAGTATTTCGATATTATGTAATAATATATAATGTGTATCTATTCACTTTAAAAAGTTTAAAATAAAAAGCAAAATTAAAAATTTTGAAAAAACCCACGACGGTTTAATTGTAATTGAAAAAGGATAAAATAACTGTAGATCCCCCGCCTAAAAGAATATATGTAACGAGATGATGGGGACGACTTCGTCGGGGGCTGCCAGTTGCAATCCCTATTTTAAATATAGTAGCTAACAGTATAGATTTCGTTTTAAAGTTTTTAAAATACGAGTTATCAAAACTGTAAATTCATATTAATATTTTAATTTTTTGGGAACCTGTTTTAACAGCAAGAAAACCTATGAGAAGATTTGTGCAAACTTAAAGTAATGACAGCCCCCGACGGAGTCGTCCCCATCATCTCGTTACATATATTCTTTTAGGCGGGGGATTTACAGTTATTTTATCCTTTTTCAATTACAATTAAACCGTCGTGGGTTTTTTCAAAATTTTTAATTTTGCTTTTTATTGCTTTTTACATTACACGGCATTTATAAGCTGCGCTTCCGCGTTCTGAAATAATAATATATTATTGGTTGTTCCATTTAAATAACGTGTATTCTAATTATAATCGTGAAATAGCATCGTGTATTGTTTCTTTTTTTTTTAGCTTCACGATGTATCCCGCACACAGCAGGGTAGGCAGAGGGAACCTAGTGTTAAGACACTCCGTTCCCTACTTTCCGCCGTATTCGGAGGCATTGCGTGTTAAGTGGTGGAACTTAACGCCGCGCTTTACCTCGACACCAGAGCGAAGAAAATGGAAATATTAAATATTTCCAGTCCTCATGATGATTATTTTCATATATCCGCTCTGGTGATAAAAAGACCAATCGTGGCGTTAAGTTACGCCACTCAACAAGCAATTTGCACCTAAAGTGGAGAACGAAGCGTTTTGACACTAATTTCTCTTTGCTATACAGGAAAAAGGATGAAGCGTAGAACGGACGTGAAAAATAGTAATAACATAGTAATAGGTACTTTAATAAATATAATAAACTTTCATTTCTTTACTCTGGTACCTAAGATAAAGTGCGGCGTTGTATTCCGAAAGCCAACACGCAATGTCTCGATATCGGACGGAAAGTGGAGGGCGGAGTGTCTTAACACTAAGTCCTTTCTGACTATCCCGCTATGCGGGAAACAGCGTGTAGCTGCTTTTTTGAAATAAGTACTTCAAAAATAGGACCTTCGATAAGCACGTCTGTTAAGTTGTTGTAAAATGTTCTTTAAAATGCTTATTCTGTAACAACAACCCCAAAGCTGGCAACGCATCTACAACTCCCCTGTTGATTAGATGTCTTTTTACAATAACAAAAAAAATTTTCTGTAACATGCTTTTATACCGTGATATGAGCGAAAAAACTGAAAACTAAAAAAAATAGACAATCTTATAAAATTTATTTATTACTTATTGTTTGCTTTATATACAATTTCATTGTACTTTTCTATGATTTATGACTTTTACGTAAAAACATATTTTCCATTACAACAAGTAATGGAATTTTATGATGTTTAAATAGTGTAATCTGTATAACAATGTTGCCATATCTCGAACTGGTTTATATAAAATTAAATTCTAAGTATTTAATTTGTATAACTTCAGTTAGCAAGGGGCAGAAGTTAGCAACAAGCATTGTGTTACCAGAGTAAGTGAAAATTAAAGAAGGTAGATATAATCATTTCCTCGAGTGGTAATCGTACCCACAACCAATCACGTTATCTCAACAGTTTTATCATTTCTTTTTTAAGTCTTTATTGGACATTAGAAAAAACAACGACAAAAATATTAGCTATATTTTAGTTATTTTTTTATGTAAAAGTCAGCAAAGTATGTAAAAAAGGGGAAGCATCACATTTTATCCCGCATAGAAGAGTGATCCGGGAGAATCTAATGTCAGACACTCCGTTCTCCCTCTCCGCTAGGAATCGTAACATAGCGTCTTGATGAACGGATTTTAACATAAGGGTAGATAGTCCTTTTTTAGCTTCACGCTATATCCCGCCCACAGCAGGTTAGGCAGGTTGAACCTAGTGTTAAAACAGAGCGAAGAAAATGGAAATATTAAATATTTCCACTCCTCGAGTGGGAATCGAACCCACAACCAGTCGAATGGCCCCTCAGTGCTTATTATTACATAAGAAGATATTTTACACTAGGTATCATTATAAAAGTCAGGAGAAACCATAGTTTTTATATAATTATTAAAGACAGACAGACAGATAATAGCGTTAGTGTCATAAAAAGTGAAAAATATTCCTTTTGAAGAAATAAATAAGATATAATGAATAATAAAACGTTATTATTGCAATACTAATATTTTCAGAGAATTTAAATTAATATCTTTCCGCCTTGACATAGTTTTATTTATATATTAAATAAACCTGTACTTCTTTTTTGAGATCCAGTTACTAGCTAATAGCTAATTTAACATTGTACCGAATGTCATTTCATATCTCATATTTTTACACCTTCAGTCTTATTTCCGCATAGCAAGGTAATCAAAGAGAATCTAATGTCAAGAGATTCCGTTTTCATCCTTCCCATTCGAAATCGTTGCATTTCAAGTTGAGAGACAGGACGTAACGGCGCGCTGTGAAGGAATGAAATCGTTTGATTAAAAACCTTCACCCGTGGGGGGACGGGTTAGAATACAATTCCCCTCCGTCGCTGGGTAGCGTCCCGTAAAGGGCGGGTAACCTAGTAGCTTGGTGGTAGGAGATTCGTTCTCCGACTGGCTCGCGACCACTATCATGTCAAAGACGAACCGCCAAACATCTGATGATGTGTTCCGGTTCGATGGCATGTAAGCCAGCTCTCTTCCTATTCCCACCATCCTCATTTCCCCTCCTTTCCTCCCGCTTAACGTCGACAACGCATCCAAAACTTTTCTAATATTGTGGATGTCCATGGGCGAAGGTAACCATTTACCATCAGGTGGCCCTTCTGCTCGTTTGCCCCCCTTTCATCAATAAAAAAAGTAAACGCTATTATATTATATTATTTGGTATGCGCTATTATACTGATTGTAGCTGTAGGTCTATTGTCACACGGGACATGATTATACCATTTTTTCGCATTTCTGCCCTCTGATAAGTCAAACTGAGGTTACAGGTCCAGCCACTTATGTTTCAATGTCTCATTTTAGCACACAAAGTAGAGAACGGAATGTCTTAACAATAGGTTTAGGCAGGAAAACGCGTAGTCTAAAGATTTCTTTGCTTAGTTTCTTGCACTATGTTTTAGAGGTCATTACGTGCTTAGAGATCAGTATAGAGCATTACGTTGCCAAATAAAAATATTGCTTTCGTGCAACATATTTCTTATTTTTGTCAATCCCGGATGTACTCGATAAATCTCGAGTAACGAAAATTTTAATTAAAAATTACCAGGGTTTAAGAACTATCAGGATTCCACGATCAACAGATCAGATCTTTAATATCTCATCTATTTTCTAAATATTCCCTATTGTATCGCTGAATATAAAACTGCACAATATTCAAGCGGATCAAGCTGGCTAGAATAATTTATATAAATCGACGGGTCCTATGTAGATATGTATAGATCGTCTACTATAAAACTAAAGACCTCAGGATTCTGAGGTCAACAGATCGTCTTCAATATCATTTTTATTTTCTGAACATTCCTCCACAGTATGGCCGAATACAAAATCGCACATTATCCAACTAGAACGGAGAACGGAGTGTCTTAACACTAGGTTTCCTCTGCCTACCCTGCTGTGTGCGGGATACAGCGTGAAGCTAAAAAAAATCCAACCAGAACAAGTTGACTAGAATAATTTGTATAATTCGACGGGCCCTATGTAGACATATGTAGATCGTCTACTCTAAAACTAAACACCCCTACACTGTCCTACAAGCATATGCATGTTAGGGATTTAGAGATGATATATACTAGCGGAAATAATTAAAGGATCCTTTAATTTTCAAAATTTTACCGATCCTTTAATTATTTCTGCTAGTGTAGAATCAAAGTTAGTGTACCTTGTCATTTGTCACTTACTAATCAATCAGTAAAAAATATATATGAAAAATATTATAATAATATAATATTTTTTTTTTAGCTTCACGCTGTATCCCGCACGCAGCCGGGTAGGCAGAGGGAACCTAGTGTTAAGACACTCTGTTCCCTACTTTCTGCCGAATTCGAAGGCATTGCGTGTTAAGTGGCGGAAGTTAACGCCGCGCTTTACCTCGGCACCAGAGCGAATAACATGGAAATATTAAATATTTCCACCCCCCGAATGGGAATCGAACCCACAACCAGTCGTTTACAGTCACACGCTTGTGCCACTGGGCCACGACTGGCCAGTAAATAAGTAATATAATAATGAGTATTAAAAATCATCTTCGAAATCAAGTTCATTTTTAAAATTGATGATCTATAACCTACTTATGCATTTAAATACAACTTTACAAGAAAATGATTTGAGGAGTTCATATAGTTACAATATTTTTAAACATTTTTAAAGTGTTATTCGACACTTAGGCAAATTGAAAGAGACATTTAAAGAATACGTATAAAAATTTGAACGCAGCAGGATTCGAACCCGCGCCTCCTGAATACCGTCCAGGCGCTCTCACCACTGAACCATGCGTTCTACTATCCGCTGCGTCGAAATTCTTATTACAATTTATTTTTTTTGTTAGTAACAATATTCTACCATTATCGAAAGAAAATGATGAATTAATATTTCATTTAGAAAATTTAATGATTTAGGGGCCTTTAAATCACATCTTGCATAGGCAACACTCGAGTCACCTATCGATATAATTAATTATTCGCACGAAAAACGACTGGTTGTGGGTTCGATTCCCACTCGAGGAGGGGAAATATATAATATTTCCATTTTATTCGCTCTGGTGTCGAGGTAAAGCGCGGCGTTAAGTTCCGCCACTTAACACGCAATGCCTCCGAATTCGGCGGAAAGTGGGGAACGGAGTGTCTTAACATTAGGTTCCCTCTGCCTACCCTGCTGTGTGCGGGATACAGCGTGAAGCTAAAAAAACATTCTTAGAAATAAGTACTCAAGTCTTTCTCTTATTTTGATATAAAAAATAAACGATTTTATAATAGTTTATTTTCTGTTTAAGTCTCCAGTACAAAATTAGCATTTACACTGTAAACAGTATTCGTGAATACTAAAAAATAATATTTGAAAATTGTTAGATTTTATTACGTTCGATTTGCTGAATGCAATCAGCTTTCATGGTTTTAAATTGTGTGAAAAATTCAATTTACTTCAAGTGGATTTTAGTGGTTCGTGAAACGTCGATATAAGGTTTTTGTTTTTATTTATATCTTTTTCTAATTATATATGTACAGTAAATAAGTATTTGTAATTTGGGGTAACAATAGGTTATTATTATTAACTGTGAAGTTAATGATGGTGGTAAGAACAGTTTCAACCTTATATAAAGGCACTCTGCTCTCCACTTTCCGCTCGAACTCCAGATATTGTGTATTGATACTTATAATATACTAGCTGTTACCCGCGACTTCGTCCGCGTAAACCAAGAAACATCTTCATTTAGTTCCCATCCGGTTTTCCCATCTTCGAGTAATCTGAGGAACATATTATTAAGAACAGAACATTCGTATTAAGAACCTCATACTTTATTATGTTCACCAGAGCAAGGAAATGAAAATATTGTAAATATAATCATTATTCATCATTACCAGTTAAGGGCCAGTCGCGACGCAGTGGCACGAACGTGTGATTGTTAACGACTGGTTGTGGGTTCTATTCCCACTCGAGGATTGGGCATATTTAATACTAATGGCCCGCTCGCGGCTTCGCCGCGTGATTTACACCGCTGTTATATACCGAATATTGCAACCCTCGGTGGTGGATTTTTGAAAAATAAAGTAGACTATGTTTAACCTTGGATTATCAACTATGTATATGCCAAAATTCATTACAATCGGTCAAGCGGTGTAGATTTTTCATATAAACTTTCATCCCCTATTTCAACCCTTTAGAGGTTGATTTTCGAAAAACTAAGTAGCCTATGTTAGACCCAGTCATTTTTACTACTTTCATTCTAAATTTCATCCAAATCTGTCCAGTAGATTAGCCGTGAAAGCGTGACAGACAAACACACAGACATTCGCATTTATAATATAAGTATGGATTTCCATTTCTTCGTTCTGGTGTCAGAGGTAAAGCGCGGCGTTAAGTTCCGCCACTTAACACGCAAGCCTCCGAATTCGGCGGAAAGTGGGGAACGGAGTGTCTTAACACTAGGTTCCCTCTACCTACCTAACCTATAATTTCCACCCCTCGAGTGGGAATCGAACCTACAACCAGTCGTTTACAGTCACACGCTTGTGCCACTGGGCCACGACTGGCCACTCTCTCACTGGAATCATTTTTTTAGATTTTCTAAAAAATCTTTCACTAACTAAATGTGTGAATTTTAAACAATGTGTGAAAAAAACTTGAAGCTAGTAGAAGGCATCGTAGCACAGTTGAACTGCGCCTTTAAACGCGATTGGTTTTGAGTTCGATTGTCACTTTGTGGAACGGTCATAATTTAATTCTACTTAATACTTGTGGTTGGAATCGGACGGAAAGTGGAGAGAGAGGAATATCTTGACACTACTAGTCGTGGTAGTATATTACAGTATATATAGATAGCTATTGAATAAATTTCTATCTTATTCAAACATTAAGGATACAAATTTGAAACAGGAATATTCCCAGGATTTTTATTTGGTACTTAATTTCCAAACAAGATTTGTCTTAAATTCTATTATTATTATTTTTTACATCGCCACGCTTGTTCGCGGATAGAGGGGTAGTCAGAGAGGATGTAGTGTCAAGACACTCCGTCTTCCGTTCACCGCCCGAAATCGAGACATTGCGCGTTGAGTGACGGAACTCAACGCCGCACTTTCTCTTTGGTACCAGAGCAAAGAAATGAAAATTAAATACATTCATTCCCCCGAGTGGGAGTCGAACCTATGAACATTGCGTTACAGTCACGCTGTTCCACTGCGCCACAACGGCCTTTAATATTGTTTAGAAAGATATTGACCAATAAGAACAATAAGCACTAGAAAGCGAAGTGAAGTGATTGAAGTACACAACAGGCGTGTCAAGGTTATCTATAGTCGAGTATTATAATGTAAATAATATCAATATATACGTTTTTAATTTAATTATTTTAATTTATACCTTTTTTGAAAGCGGTTTTGTTGAAATGTCTTATAACTTTCATCATTATATGTAGTAGAGTTTGGAAATACTGCCTAAAAGGAATGATTTTTTTTAATCAGCTTCACGTTATTTCGTGAATAGCAGGGTTGTTAAAGATAATTTAGCGTCAAGGCACTGCTTTATACACTTTCATCCCAAATTCTATAAGATGGGTGTTAAGTGATGAAGTTTAACTACGTTCAGAATTACCAGAACGAAGAAAGGACATATAATAAGTAGAGATATATATGATATATAATAAATATTTTAAATATAATATAAGTATACACTAGCTCACGAAGAATCGATTGTTGTAAGAAATCATCATGTCACAGTGGCACAGCGTCTGCATAAACGTGATGGTTGTCGGCTCGATTCCCACTTGGAAATGGTTATATTTAAATGTTCATTTCTTCGTTCTGGTACCTAACCCGCTTTTTGCCGCATAGCAGGGTAGTCAGAGAGGACCTAGTGTCTAGACACTCCGTCGTCCACTTTCCCCCTAAAATTAAGACAGTGCTTGATGAGCGGCAAAACTCAACGCTGCGCTTCGTCTTTGTTACATTGAAAATTTATATAGAACCATTTCCACTAAATGGGGATCAACCCGTAACCATCGTGTATGAAGTCTACTGTGCCACGAGGGTCTTATATCTATTAATTATATAATTATATATCTCCAATTAAAAATAAATAAAAAATGGACATTACATTACAACTAATACCAAAATAAAACCCGCCATGACTTCTCGGTAGCTCACACTTATAAAAATGCAAGTAACACTTCTTTGAACTATGTGCTTAAAATTTCTCATTATACTTATTATAAAAACTATATACCTACCAACATTTACTTTAACGTTTTTTGCAAATCTTCTAACAAAGTCACTTTTGATGAACGTTTTGATAAAAAAGCTCTATTGACGTTCCTTCGTAATTAAATGCATCGTCATTATGAAAGGATCCCCTTGTGGTTATTTCCTACATATATTGGCACGGCTACGTGTCTAGTCAAGTTCCACTTGAGACAATGACGAGAGCCTAATATAATATTATTCACATTAACTGTTTTCGACTATCTTAACGACTTCTTAACTAATATAATATTAGCGACCGGTCGCGGCTTCGCCGCGTGGACTATTTAGTTATATTGCAACCCTCGAAGGCTCATTTTTTAAATATAAAGTTTATAAAGTAGCCTATGTTTAAGATTAGATTATCAACTATATTTATGCCAAAATTCATTACAATTGATTAAGCGGTTTAGATTTTTCATATAAACTTTCATCCCCTATTTCAACCCTTTAGAGGTTTTTTTTTTGAAGTGAAAACTTCTTTAGGCGCCTTGAGCGTTTTGGTAGAGGGTAAAATCCTCGGTTCGCGTCACCGACATGCTAATGATAATAGTATATCTATAGCTATGGAGAGCCACACTAGCGCACGCGCAGTAGCCTGCAGTAGCCAAACTTGAATTCATTGAAATTCGTGTAAATATAAATACTATGTATAATTAAGATAATTGTATATTAATTATTTTTTCAACCACTTTGTATTTATATTTTGTTCATGATTTGTTTAACCATCCATCAACCATCATATGTAACTAATAAATAAAACATAAAAAATATCATATAATTTTTGCATATAGTTTTAATTACACTCAACTTAATAGTTCCGTTTTCACTTCTATCGGCAGTCCCACGACTGCTATTTTTTTTTAGCTTCACGCTGTATTTCATCCTAATCGGACCGGTAGGTTAGCCGTGAAAGCGTGACAGACAAACACACAGACTTTCCCATTTATAATATAAGTATGGATTAGCGACCGTTCCCGGCTTCGCCTGCGTAACACAAATTTTTCACAAATTTTTATCCCATATTTAAACCCTTTAAAGGATATTTTTTTAAAAATGAGTGGCTTGACTCTGGGTCAAAGATATCTTTATTCATATTAATTCCGATTTTATCTAAATCTACTGGGGATTAGCCGTGATAGAGTTACTACAGGCAGACGGATTGTCAGGCAGACAGACAGACTTTTGCATTAATAATATTAGTATGAATATCCTGACCGTAAAACGATCACATCGACTGACACTTGAATAATTTCGTCATTGTACTCTTACCTAACTGGCATAATGGATCTTCTACTGTACATGTGTGACCAGATTCGCTGTATGTCAGCAATCCTAAACATAAATAATAAATGGTACTAATTTCATCTTTTTACGCTTCGTCGAGTTTTCTTCTTATTAAAATTAACATTATTATTAACTTCAAATTCATCCTTTTCAATAGTTTTTTTTCTTTACAAAGGAATGTAAATTTTTATATTGTCGAAGTCGTGAACCAAACAATTTCTTAATTCTAACTCCATTTTTCATACTAACATGGCATGATGGGCTCTTTCTTACAAGTTTACTTGTAGGGCATTAAACTCTATTTTTTTTTATCTTTTAGCTTCACGCTGTATCCCGCACACAGCAGGGTAGGCAGAGGGAACCTAGTGTTAAGACACTCCGTTCCCCACTTTCCGCCGAATTCGGAGGCTTGCGTGTTAAGTGGCGGAACTTAACGCCTCAACACCAGAGCGAAGAAAATAGAAATATAATTTCCACACCTCGAGTGGGAATCGAACCCACAACCAGTCATTAACAGTCACACGCTTGTCCCACTGGGCCACGACTGGCCACAAACTCTAAATTCTTTCGATCAATAATGCGCTTGCTAAAAACACCTGACTGTAAGCGAGATCGTTGTGGGTTCGATCCCCACTTGGAGACCGTATTATATTTGAATCATGTTTATTAACCCGTTCTGGCCACATAGTGCAGTGTTAAATTGCGCCACTCAACATGCAATCGAAATCCTTACAACGAAAGCTTCAATTTCCATAGTTATCTTAATCGTTATATGTTAATTTAATTTATACGAAAACGTGGTATATTATACTATGTAATTTAATTACATAATATCGATAATACGAACGAATAAATATAACATTGTGATACATTGTCATATTCAGTCGCTAACATTTTAAATTCGAGTAGCTGTTATATGAGCGTTTCTAGAAGTTATTTTATAATAAAAAATATTATATATTGCGCAGTGAGATAGCCTTTACCGATGTACACGAGGTGGTTGTGGGTTTGCTTCCCACTTGGCCGAGTGAGTACATTTAAATTATTTTCTATTTATTTGAGATACACGTGGCGCAGTGGATGTTATTTTATTTACTATCCATACTTATATTATGAATGCGAAAGTCTGTGTGTTTGTCTGTCACGTTTTCTCGGCTAATCTACCGGTCCGATTTGGATGAAATTTAGAACGAAAATAGTAAAAGTTATTGGGTCTAATATAGGCTACTTATTTTTTCAAAATCAACCTCTAAAGGGTTGAAATAGGGGATGAAAGTTTATATGAAATATCTAAACCGCTTGACCAATTGTAATGAATTTTGGCATATATATAGTTGATAATCTAAGCTTAAACATAGGCTACTTTATTTTTTAAAACTGTGCCCCCGAGGGTTGCAATATAACGAAGTAGTTCAGGGGGCCGCTAGTTGGTTATAAGTTCGTTTCTCAATCATTAGAGTTATCATAATTTATTAATTTTTGTTTCTTCGCGTGACGAACAAAATAAAACGCGACGTTGAGTTCCCTCCCAGTCGTCATACAATATCTCTAATTCGGACGAAAAGTGGAGAACGGAGTGTCTTCACACTATGTTTTGTCCAACTACATTGAGCTGAATAAATATATTTAATTAATTTTAGTTTTGGTATAGAAACGATACACAATAATTAGAAATATCAAAGAAAATGGGCATTGGAGTGTTTTAGCACCTTGTTCCATCCCTGATTATAATAAAAAATGTAATATTGAAATTATTTCACTTCTTTATTATCAAATAATATGATAGTTTATAAAGTATACTCAATTCAAATAAACTAAAAATAACACTGAAATATTTTGTCACGCGTACACTGTAAAAATATTATATTTAAATCGTCTGCTTCGGTCTTAGGATGCAAAGGGCATTTTATGAAAACCGATCAAATAAGACTACAACATTTTCTTTAATCAATTTATATGTAAATACAGGTGAAACAAATAAAAACGTGTCAAAAAATAAGAAATTTCTACTAAAATTGCATAAATCTACCAAAAACATGTGTAATCTGTCAACAACGTTTTATTTAGGCTCATCACAATCATAACACACGTTCCTACTGCGTCACTTTAAACATGCATACTTATATTATAAATGCGAATGTCCGTCAGTTTGTCTGTCACGCTTTTACGGCTAATCTACAGGTTTGATTTGGATAAAATTTAGAATGAAAGTAGTATATAATCCAGGGTTAAACATAGGCTACTTATTTTTTCAAAAATCAACCTCTAAAGGATTGAAATTGGGGATGAAAGTTTATATGGAAAATCTACACCGCTTGACCGAGTGTAATGAATTTTGGCATAAATATAGTTGATAATCCAAGGTTAAACATAGGCTACTTTATTTTTCAAAATTTCACCACTGAGGGTTGCAATATAACGAAATAGTTATGTAGTTCACGTGGCGAAGCCGCGAGCGGGCGGCTAGTAGTAAAAAAATTATAACCTAATTTTCATATAAAACGTGCAATAAGCATAGTATTAAAATCGACTGCGTCGCACAAATACAATAGTGATTCGTGACACAATTGCAAGTAACGAGGAGATTGCCTTCTATTGAATGCTATTCTTACAAGCCATTCAGATGTTAGGGACTTCAATAAGTAAAGAAATGGGATTCTAAAAATATTTTCTTTTGTTAGATATGTATTTGTCAGTTATCATTTGTGTTAATAAGAAAACAATTTTGCTTCAGCGTCTGGCTGTTAATGCGATGGTGGTAGGGTCGATTACCCCTTTTTTTTGTCTTTACGCTGTATCCCGCACACAGCAGGGTAGGCAGAGGGAACCTAGTGTTAAGACACTCCGTTCCCCACTACTACTATTACTTGATTACTACTTGAATGGTTATATTTAAATTATTTATTTTGCTGCTTTGGTATTGCAAAAGTTTCGGCAGTCGCAGTGTTAAGTTCCGTCACTTAACACGAAATGTTTCGAATTCGGACGGAAAGTGGAGAACGGAGTGTCTTGACTCACTGAGGACGGCTTCCGTATGTTAATATGACTGTTAAAATATTTTAAGTGACAATATCTAGAAAAAAAACTTTCGTAAAATAGTAATTTTACGTTTTTTAAATTAATGTGTCTAAAAATAACTAAAAATATATATTATATAATAATTTGTACAGTTGTACATTAAAATTATAATACAAGTCAAAGACTAGGTCGCATAAATTATATTCGCTTTTAAATTTATATCAATAGAAAAACCAGCTTATCCTGTTTAACCTGCTTTTCTATATGATAATTCATTTTAAATAAATGCTTATATATGGTATTGTCATAATGGGACGTATCATGAATATTCTTAACAAATTATAAGAATGTTGAACATATGTGTTTTAATTTAGCAAAACGATAAGAATATTTTTAATATTTAAAAAAAATAATATTCAACATTATGAGATATTGTGTGTTGCGAGGCGGAATTCAATACGGGGGTATGTTTAAATTTAATTTTTCTTTGGAAAAAATTGATTTTCACAAAATTAAGTAATTTAATTTATTTATTTCAAGACCAGTGGCACAAACCAAGTGGCCAGTCGTGGCCCAGCGGCACAAGCGTGTGACTATAAACGACTGTGGGTTCGATTCCCACTCGAGGAGTGGAAATTATATTTCCATTTTCTTCGCTCTGGTGTCGAGGCAAAGCGCGGCGTTAAGTTCCGCCTCTTAACACGCAAGCCTCCGAAATCGACGGAAAGTGGGCAACGGAGTGTCTTAACACTAGGTTCCCTCTGCCTACCCTGCTGTGTGCGGGATATAGCGTGAAGTAATTTAATTTATTTATTTCAAGACCAAGCATTGTTACATAAATAGATTAAAAATCTACCTACCAGTCTACCTGTGACCACGGACTACTTACTGTAAAGTGTTCGAAACGTCGGGTTTCTAAAAATGTATTTTCGAATACCAAAAATATACGCGATTAATCCGGTGAAAAATAGTTTCATTTCAAAATTTAAAATAATAATAATTATTATATATTTAAGGATCAGTTTCGGATTCGGTTGGAAAGTGTAACAGGATTCATTCATCACTAACTTTTGTATCTGATTATTTTATGAGAATATACCTACTTACTATATAAACATTTGTTCCATATTTTATCGTATATTCTACTAAGTATAGATAAGACGCGGTTTAAGGGAAGAAGTACAATATTGGGGCCAGTCGTGGCTCTGTGGCACAAGCGTGTGACTGTACCCGACTGGTTGTGGGTTCGATTCCCACTCGAGGAGTAGAAATATTTGATATTTTCATTTTTTTCGTTCTGGTATCGATGTAAAGCGCGACGTTATGTTACGCCACCTAACACGCAATGCCTCCGAATTCGGCGGAAAGTGGGGAACGGAGTGTCTTAACACTAGGTTCCTCTGCCCACCCTGCTGTATGCGGGATACAGCGTGAAGTTAAAAAAAGAAAGTACTTTTTACTATTTCACTACTAAACTAAGTTCAGGGCTTTAGGACACTGGGTTCTCTCTAACTACTCTATGCGCTACTCGTTATGCGAAAAAAAGTGTAAAGCTAGTGATGTAAATGCAAAATGATGCAATAACTTTTATAGTTTACATTTTATACATAACTCTTATTGATTTTTTTGTTTTCGCGAATATTACTCATTTTGAAATGAAACTAATTTTAACTAGATTAATCGTGTATATTTTTGATATTCAAGTAGACAGGTAGTCTACCTGTGAACACGGACTACTGTAAATTGTTCGAAACGTTGTGTTTTCTAAAAATGTATTTTGTAATACCAAAAATATACATGATTAATCCGGTTAAAAATAGTTTCATTTTAACTCTTATAGATTTTCCCATTAACAGGCTTATAAGGATAAGCCTAATAATATTTAATTCGTAAATCGAACAACAGTACTCAAATTATCACACTAAAAATAAGCTAAGCGAACAGTCAAACTTTTAATACTACAAATTATTGTCAACAATGACATAAATTATTTTTAATTATTAATAATTTTATTATTATAAATATTTTGTTAAAAATTTTGTTATAAATTGTTGTTATAAGTTGTTTGTTATATAATGTTACCATCATTTAGTGGCGATAAATCGAAAACTACTACTTTGTAAAAGAAATTTTATTACAACCACCGATTAACTGTTCTCTATTTATTTCAATTTTATACTCCTAATAGTTTAGGAGTAATTTCTCCATTTCTTCATAAAACATACTTTTCGAAGCTTCACACTTTTTCTCGCAAAGCAGGAACAGAACCTAGTGTTCGTTGTGTACCTTCGCCCAATTCAAGACTTTGTTTATTAAGCGGAGGCAATAATATAGACCAGGGCTGCTTCAACTTTTGTCATTCACGACCCCATACAAATATAAAAGAAAAATAAATTAATATATTTTCATGTATTACTTATTAGAATAACATACATATGAAAATATATGATTTAAGAATTCGTTTTGAAACGCCAACTCTAGTGATGTTATAAAATGGTATATATAAATATTTGACATCAAAATCTCTCGGCACCAGAATTTTGCTACGCGACCCCATTTGGGGTCACGACCCATAGTTTAAGAAGTCCTGATATAGACTAATAATTCGGGAATCGAACTCACAAGCAATCACTATTGCGCTGTGCCACTGCGCGATGACCTAAATTAGTTTTACTTTCATCTGATATATGTATTTAGGACTTTAGGTCTATGCTATAAAAATATTGTACTGTCATCGAATCTGAAAACACGTGTGTATATTTTTAAGCAAATCCACCAAAATACCAAAAAGTAGGTCAAATAAAATTTTGCAAGATTTTTTTCGCCTATTCCCAGTACCAGTATAATTACTGAGAGTCTTAACTGCATTGCTACCTACCTACTGTTAAGACACTCCGTTCTCCATTTTCTGCTGAATTCTAGAGGCATTGCGTGTTAAGTGTCGGTACTTAAGAGGCGAAGAAAATGATAATATTAAATATCACCATTCGTCGAGTGGGAATCGAACCCACAAGCTATAGCTCGTTTATATACACATATTGTACCTCTGCGCCAAGACTGATCACAAAGTTAATAAAAATAAAAAAGAAATAGTCATTTTAAACATTTTTAAAGTGTTATTCCACACTTCGGAAAATTGAAAAAGACATTTAAAGTGGAATAACACTTTAAAAATGTTTAAAATGTATTTCATAAATAGCATTCTCTCTTGCCAAATGATTGTTTGTAGAATTATCTTTAGGTAGCAGAAATTTGTAAAAATCTCTCTACAGAGATGCTAACTACAAAAATAAGTTATAATAAAACCATATAAGAATTTCGATGCAGCGTGTAGTAGAACGCATGGCTCAGTGGTGAGAGCGCCTGAACGGTATTCATGAGGCGCGGGTTCGAACCCTGGTACGTTCAAACTTTTATACGTTTTCTTTAAATGTCTTTTTTTAAGAAATAGTCATTTTTCATACGAATTAACAACAAAGAACGATAAACAATATGATGCCATACTATTTAAATGTTTGGAACATAATTAAAGTCTGGGTTGAAGACAATACGAGACTAATTTGTTCCGAACGAGAATTTGTATGGAAAAATAGACAATGACTTTAAAATATATATATATTTTTATTATAATGTAATATACATTACTTGCATAATTATTTTATAATAAGCGTTAAATATATATACGAGATAATGTGGAAAAAGAATAATTACAATACTATATATGTATACTAGCGGCCCGCTCGCGGCTTCGCCGCGTGATCTACGTGGCTGTTTTGGTATATTGCAAACCTCGGTGGTGGGTTTTTGATAAATATTGTAGCCTATGTTTAACCTTGGATTATATGCCAAAATTAATTACAATCGGTCAAGCGGTGTAGATTTTTCATATAAACTTTCATCCCCTATTTCAACCCTTTAGGGGTTGATTTTTGAAGATCTAAGTAGCCTATGTTAGAACCAGTCATTTTTACTACTTTCATTCTAAATTTCATCCAAATCGGACCAGTAGATTAGCCGTGAAAGTGTGACAGACAAACACACAGACATTCGCATTTATAATATAAGTATGGATTGAGTTTTTACTCATACGATTTATCCTTTTGGATCGTAGCGTCTGATTGTAATCATGATTGGTGGTAAGTTGTACTAATTGCCTAATTTAGTTAGGACATAGGTAATTTGAGGCTCTGGTAAGACAATTCCAAAACATTTTTAATATTAATATTTTAAGGTCAAACAGGTCAAAAATCTAGAAATCTTATAGTTTTCAATTTTCATTTACACTTCCAAGACTAAGTTGTCTTGGGGAGCTGCTTGTGATATGTAACTTTATTAAAGGAAGGAAAGGACTCAGATGCCTTTAGAATCTTTAATAATAGATTCTTTTATAGGTAACTTTCATTTGGACTCCACTGATATCCGAAATATTTTTAATATTAATATTTTAAAGTAAAGTAGAGTATTTTCTAAAAATATTAGGTTTTAATTTTCATTTATTTATATTGTTATATTTGTAAATTTAAATTTTGTTAACTCAAACCCAACTTTAAATTTTTCTTTAAATGTACTCGTATATTAGTTACTGGGAAAATTATAAACGTTGTATGTGCCTGTAATTAGTACAAGTTTCGGAACTGGAACTGCGTACACATAACTCATATGATACACAATGTTACTTGTGCTGTTGGCATGTCATAAATAAATAAATAAAATAAAATAAAATTTAAATTTCTAAGAATTAATAGTCTTGGAAGCTGCTTGTGATATGTAAATTTATTAAATAAACTAACCAAAAAAAACAATAATACATGTATATATATACATATATTATTTTCGCTAGACGCTGTATCCCGCACATAGCGAGGTAGGTAGAGCGAACCTAGTGTTAAGACACTCTGTTCCCCATCTTCTGCTATAATATACAAAAATGAGTTATATTAAATTTTGGATAACTTTTCTACGAAAATTAAGCGGATTTACACAACAATAGATACAATATTTTACTTAATAGAAACACGAAATAATTAAAATTTAAATTTATAAAACAAATCTAACACACCTGTGTTCTTCAGACATTTTTGTATATAGTGACATAATTATGTACACGTGCCGAGGCAACCCACATTTGACTTAGATTATATTAGTTATGCGAATTTAGGCGAATCGTAAAACCAAACATTTTATATAATAGCGCCTTAAGAACATTTAAAAATTAATAAAATAAATGTTATTATAAATATACTTAAATTAAGAAATTAAATAGCTTCACGCTGTATCCCGCACACAGCAGGGTAGGCAGAGGGAATCTAGTGTTAAGACACTCCGTTCCCCACTTTCCGCCGAATTCGGAGGCTTGCGTGTTAAGTGGCGGAACTTAACGCCGCGCTTTACCTCGACACCAGAGCGAAGAAAATGGAAATATAATTTCCACTCCTCGAGTGGGAATCGAACCCACAACCAGTCGTTTACAGCCACACTCTTGTGCCACTGGGCCAGGACTGGCCACAATATTATGTGTCTATATTATACTACTATGTGTTCCACTAAAATTTTTGTGTAATACGCTTTAACATACCATGGAAACCCCTATTTTACTCATGAACTGGGTATATACCCAGTTTTTGAATTTGAATCGATTATTGAGATTGGGTTTTAATACCCATTTAACTATATAGTTATAGAAAAATCATTCTTTAGTGACAGAAAGAATGATTTTTCTATAACTATATAGTTATAGAAAAATCATTCTTTAGTGACACTTTAATACCCAATCTCAATAATCGATTCAAATTCAAAAACTGATAATTTAGATTGATATAGCAATCAATTTCTTGAATAAATGTAAAGGTTGAATATGGTTATTGACAATTTACATACTTTTAACTTTACTCAAAAAAATAATTTCAATCTAAGGTCGCAGTTATTGGATTAAGATTAATTATTGTTTTTTTTTATAGCTTCACGCTGTATCCCGCACACAGCAGGGTAGACAGAGGGAACCTAGTGTTAAGACACTCCGTTCCCTACTTTCCGCCGAATTCGGAGGCATTGCGTGTTAAGTGGCGGAACTTAACGCCGCGCTTTACCTCTGATACCAGAGCGAAGAAATGGAAATAATAAATATTTCCACTCCTCGAGTGGGAATCGAACCCACAACCAGACGTTTACAGTCACACGTTCGTGCAACTGCGCCATGACGGGCCCCAATATCAATTATTGATATAGGGTGTAAATCTTCTACTCGGATCCGCCTCAAAAAAGGTTGTAGTCACAATCACTTTAAAATCTGCTAAGTACGAGTTTGGAGTATGAATACAGAGACAATTAAAACAGTATTTTTTTTTAGTGGCCAGACGTGACCCAGTGGCACAAGAGTGTGACTGTAAACGACTGGGGTTGACTAGGGTGGGTTCGATTCCCACTCGAGGAGAGGAAATAATATTTCCATTTTCTTCGCTCTGGTGTCGAGGTAAAGCGCGGCGTTAAGTTCCGCCACTTAACACGCAAGCCTCCGAATTCGGCGGAAAGTGGGGAACGGAGTGTCTTAACACTAGGTTCTCTCTGCCTACCCTGCTGTGTGCGGGATATAGCGTGAAGCTATTTAATTTAATTTAATTTATTTTTTATTTTTTTATTTTCTTATTTTGACATGTTGATATAAAAATGCCTAGTAACTAAGTAAACTTATATGAAGACTAAAAAAAGTGTGGCGTCACGAGACAGGGTTATGGGCAAGCCCATATTACCCACTACGGTAGATCCACGCTTGCTACCACTTATACTATAAACAAATAATTAGGCATATCCTGAGTCTAAGTACTACTGACTATGAAATGTTAATGATTTTATATAACTTCTTGGTATATTATATAAAGCGCCATTAATCTCAAGGTTACAACTCAACTTAACAACGTAACATTACTTGAATTCTTGCATTTAGTTACCGACCAACGTGTCATGTAATCTATGACCCATAAAATTAATTGTAATTGCTTAATCTAAAAATCCTTTAGTCTTCTACAGTTATCTTTTGCCTCAAATAAGATTAACTTAAAAATAACTCATTTATAAGTAGTTGACAAAAATAAATAGTTTCAGAAACAACCCTTTTAAATATAATAAATTTTATGCCAGAAATGCCTAAGATCATTTTCAAAGAGGGATTAATTGAAACTCTTCAAATTAATGGACTGACTTTTACCAAACATACCTTAGAACTACCGCAAGAAAAGTGGCTTTCGAATGAAAGAAACTAGATTTAAATCGAGGTACAATGCCACAGACAGAGAAACACACGCACAGAAACCAACGTCAAACTTACCACTCTTAACATTCTTTTTTTTAACCCAAAAAAGGCATCACATACACACTGTTGTTGTAGAACAAAATAACATGACGTAGTTATTTATCAGGGTTAATTAATCGGCTTCTGGTTTCAACTTCTAAGTTCCTACCATCCATACCAGGTGATTGCGAAAGATACTCGTATATAAGCACAGATGTACGCCTGCATACTTGTGTCAATTTTTTTTCTATATATTATTTTTTTATATTCTTTTTTTCTTTCTATATATTCTTTCTATCTTTCTTTGATTATATTCTATATATTAAATATGAGGGTCACGTTAAAAAGATAAAATATCAATCATGCCGACTTTCCTCCACCACTTGTCAGAACACAGTATTAGCATACTAGCATATTGTTGCCAAACTTGTAATAGTAGAACAAGTAAATTATAATAGGTAAAATAAAAGATACGCAAAGTTACGATTAAGTGCGGAGAATGGAAGCAGAATGATTTTGACACTAGGTATTCTCTCCATGTTTTCATAGTACAAAGTCAAGTCAGTTCCCGCGTCTGTCTGTATGTATATATATATGCCTAGATCTTCAAAAATACGCAGCAGATTTTGATGCGGTTTCTTTTAATAGATAGAATGATTTAAAAGGAACGTACACGTAGGTAAGAAGGTACAAGTACTAGATAAGGTCCAGGTACTATATTATGTATAATACATGCATAATATAGTAGAGAAACACTGATAATTGTAAAGGTTTCTAATGTGATGTCTATGTACCCATACTGATATAGTTGTCTAGTTCACGCAGGTCAAGCCGCGAGCGGGCCACTGTACTAACAGTACATAGGAAATTGAAAGAGGCCGAAAGTAAAGAATGGAATGAATTTGACTTTGGAATAAAAAACGAAAATAAGATATTAATTACATTACAAATCAAACACAATGAATATTTTCGTATAAACGCAACAAGTGTCTTAAGACAACCTTGAGTTGAGTGTCTTTTGACAATTTTGCTCTCAATTTTGAAGGTTTTACACTATTGGCATATAGACCGATGCAATTTCAATTTTATTTTATTGATATGGAGGATATATATTTTGCAATTCGAGTATTTGATTGCAATATATCGTTGATGGTATAAGCTTCATTAGGAATACCGTTCGAATATTCTGTTAATCTACGAATGTGGGACCTACTTAAAAGTAAAAACTAAGATACTTTATGAAATTGCTATCTATATTGTTTATTTTTATTACATATATTTGATCCCTATGTTTAAATATTACTTTTTCTTATAATAAATTATAGATATTTTTTTCTAATATTTCAAAAAACAGTTCGTAAAACTAGACTTATGAGACTCATAGAGAGCGTAGTGTCTCTATGTATATCAGAGGCTCTCCTCTGATATACATAGAGACACTAAGTTTTCTAACTTACAAACACTGGTCTCTTCCAGTCTTTGTAAATTAAATGTACCTATGCTTAAAATCAATGTAATTAACTTAAATTTAATGTACTATACATACGTACATAAAAGTTTTCTTAATCTAAGAATAAACACAGGACATCGAATGCTATCTATATATACTAAGTTACACATACCTTCCGGATATCTTCTACAACACATTTTCCGGATTTTCTCAATATAGACAAGAAGAAATCCAAATTCCAATTTTTTACATTCCTTTTAAAAATATAGTAATTTTAAAAATATATTCAATATGTAGCGTAACTTAACGCCGAATTTAATAAATTAAAAATTTTAATAAATAAGTGTTGTCCTTTTTCGGAGCTTCATTCTACCACAAGCCTTGTTTATAACTAATACAATAAACTAACTAGAATGAAAAAGTACGACAAAACTAAAGTTATAACTACTAAGTAGTCTTCTATTAGACTTTTCCTTGTAAAGATCGTCGGCCACGGCCGAGGTCACGGGCTGCAAATAGTCCTGCATAATAATCGTTCGTTCACCTCGTTTAGACGACGTTATAGTTTCACGAAATTATTCCTATTTTAGTACTTTTTTGTAGCTTCACGCTGTATCCCGCAAACAGCAGGATAGGCAGATAGAACCTAGTGTTAAGAAAATTTACGTAGATTTATGGAGGCATTGTGTGTTAAGTGGCGGAACTTAATGCCGCGCCTTACCTCGACACCAGAACAAAGGAAATGAAATATTAATTATTTCAATGCCTCCATTGATATAATGTAATTGTTTAATTAATAAAATTCAAGATGTGAAAAAAAACTGACTTTCTAATAAAAAATATGATATCACTAGCAATGTTATCTTTTGTTATGTTATGATTTCATGATTATTATTAATCATATTATGATAAGCCTACCGCTAATTATTCTAATTTTTTGCGTACTAAGTCCATTACGTTATCAACAATAAATATATGTATTACTGTGAAGATAAGTTATATGCTTATTACAATCATTACGAGGCCGGCATGGCGCAGTGGGGTCTGACTGTAAACGCAACGGTTGTCGGTTCGATTCCCACTCGGGAGAGTGATTATGTACTATTTCCTTTTCTTCGTTTTGGTACCTAAAACATGTTAGTCAAGTCAAAGTCAAAGTCAAATAGTTTTATTCAAAGTAAGAAGTTACATGCTTCATTTTTTGAACGTCAAACAATTTACAACCGGTTCACTAAAGTTAATGCCTCAGACATGAGAAGAACCGGCGCAAGAAACTCAGCGGGACGATTCTTTTTTTTATTTTTTTTTTACGTGAAGCATTTACAGATATGATATAATTATATATTGACAATGATACCATTGGAATAGCCTGGAGCGAGCATTTCATTCCCAAGGCGTGTTATCGTTCAAAAATTCATTAATTAGGTAATGACCCTTAACACACAAATGTCGCTTCACATTTTTTTTTTGAATTGTGATATGGAACATTCTTGGACGTTTTAGTATTAGTTCATGCATTCACAAGCAGGAGTAGGGCTGGGGCCAACAAGCGGCAGGCAGCAAGTAGAAGACAGATTGTCTGTGAGTAGTGGGACAGCGTAGCCTATAAAAGAGATGATTGTGGATTCGATTCCCACTCAGAGTAACGATTACATCTAAATTTAAATTTCTTCACTCTGGCAACTAAGACATGGCGCGGCGCTGATATTCGTCACTCAACACGCAAAACGTCTCGATTTCGACATTTAAAGAAAACGTATAAAAATTTGAACGCAGCGGGATTCGAACACGCGCCTCCTGAATACCGTCCAGGCGCTCTCACCACTGAGCCATGCGTTCTACTATCTGCTGCGTCGAAATTCTTACACGCTTGTGTAAGAATTGTATAAGAACGCTTGTGTAAGAATAAGTGTTATTCCACTTAGGAAAAATGAAAAAGACATTTAAAGAAAACGTATTAAATAACGTATAAAATTTTATACGTTTACTTTAAATGTCTTTTTCAATTTTCCTAAGTGTGGAATAACACTTTAAAAATGTTTAAAAGTATGTCTCGATTTCGTTTGGAAAATGAAGGACGGAGTGTCTTGCTCTATCTGACTACCCTTTTGTCGTTTGAAGTTGCAAAAATAGTTTTCCGCTCTCTCGGTCCTATTACAAAGTGCGGCGTTAAGTTCCTCCACAACGCAATGTCTCGATTTCGGACAAAAAGTGCATAACGGAGTTAGTCTTGACACGAGGTTCTCTCTAACTATCATGTTATTTTCGTTTTTTTTTTAGCTCCACGCTGTATCCCGCACACAGCAGGGTAGGCAGAGGGAACCCAGTATTAAGATACTCCGTTCCCCACTTTCCGCCGAATTCGGAGGCATGTTGTTGAATATAAGTATTATCATAATATTATATATAAGATAAGCCTACCGCTAATTCTTCTAATTTTTTTGCGTGCTAAACCTATTATGTTATCAACAATTAATGTACTGTCGTGATAATAAATTTTATATCATAATCATGACTTTTGCTTAGATTATCTTTTGTTTTAGATTTTTAACTTTTTTTAAAATAATAATTTGAAATAATTATTAGTCAACTGTATTGGTTCGGTGGGACATTGAAAGCATTTTTTTTTTAGTAGCAGCAGCAGGGTAGGCAGACTGAACCTAGTGTTAAGACACTTTCCGCCGAATTTGAAGGCATTACGTGTTAAGTGGCGGAACTTTACTAGAACCAGGATACCAGAGCGAAGGAAATGGAAATATTCAATATTTCCACTCCTCGAGTGGGAATCGAACCCACACCCAGTCATATACAGTCACACGTTCGTGCCCCTGCGCCACGACTGGCCTCTACGTACATATACATGAACATAACAAAATTTACAGTTATATAGAAATGCAGCAAAATCCATAGCCTCAATAAAATTAGTTAGTGACTAAATATTCTTCTGTAATTTTCAAAATTAAAAATAAAAAGAGAAATATATATATATATATATATATATATATATATATATATATATATATATATATATATATATATATATATATATATATATATATATATATATATATATATATATATATATATAAAAATAAAAAGATATATATATATATATATATTTTATTTTTGTAAATATAATATTATCTGTACGAGACGAGAATAACTAGATAAATTTAAAAAGTTATATTTATCAGGGCAGGCATTTTCAGGTTCAATTTTTATAGGTAAATTCTATTTTACATTACTTAAAGACCGTTTAAATTCGCTTGTACTATTTGGATCAAGTCGTGTCATCACGCTAAAAATAAAACAAAACCGAACGACTGTAAAATAATAAAAAAAATCTATATGCAATTTGGCTTATCAAGCTATTCACGTTTAGTATGCATATATGTATACAAAGTTTATAATGTTAACCTAAAGTTTAAATTAAGTATAGTAAGTACCCGGCAACAAATAATGCACATCGATGCTTAGAACGAAGCAATCGGTTAGCTTCGACTTCGTAGAGCGTTTTTTTCGTCGCTTAAAATAATAACAATGATAAACGCCAAATATCAACTGAGTGATAAAGATAGCGCTCTACGAAACCGAAACTGGCCCACTGTTTCATTCTAAGCCACGATGTGCATTATTTATTGCCGGATACTATAATTATAACGAGACGACACGTTGCTATGACAACGCATATTTTACAACAGCGTTGCTTAGAACGTATTCGTTTGTGATCAACTTATGGATCACAGCTTCTAAGAATCTAGCGTCAAGACCTCCGCGCAAAATCGGGACATTACGTTTTGAGACGTCGAAAATAACCGTCCCATGTCTTAGGTACCAAGGAGTGAATAAATGAAAATATTTTTTTTTTAGCTTCACGCTGTATCCCACACACAGCAGGGTAGGCAGAGGGAACCTAGTGTTAAGACACTCCGTTCCCCACTTTCCGCCGAATTCGGAGGCTTGCGTGTCAAGTGGCGGAACTTAACGCCGCGCTTTACCTCGACACCAGATCGAAGAAAATGGAAATATAATTTCCACTCCTCGAGTGGGAATCGAACCCACAATCAGTTGCTTACAGTCACACGCTTGTGCCACTGGGCCACGACTGGCCACGTCTGAAAATAATGTAATATAATTTTTCTCACGTGTAGGAATGGAACCCGCAACCATTGCGTTTAGAGTCAGACGCTGTCCTACTGCGCCATGACGGCTTCTAGGAATTATTATTTTTTTTTTAAATGTAGGTCGTTACTGAGTGAGAAATATAAATAGCATGACTTGTATTTTTTTTAGATAAACATTATATGCAAAATTCGTGATAAAAAAAATTAAAATTTATCACAACTATGTAGTTTATCTTTAAGATAATAATTAATTAATCTAGCTAGGTATAGCTATAAGGACTATAAATCAAACTAAACAAATATGAATTAAATAAAATAAATTAAATATATTAACATATATTAAAATTAAAATAAATTTATTAACATTTTTAAAGTGTTAAAAATGTTAATAATTTTAAAAGCTAAAAAAGTTAACAAACATAGAAAATTGAAAATCATTTTTAGAAGCCCTCTCGCCACTTAGCCATTTTATTTTACCTAAAAGTTATAAGCTAACATATTATTATTATTTTTATATACTTATTATTATTATTATTTTTAGCTTCACGCTGTATTCCACACATAGCAGGGTAGGCAGAGGGAACCAAGTGTTAAGACACTTCGTTTCCCACTTTCTGCCGAATTCGGAGGCTTGCGTGTTAAGTGGCGGAACTTAACGCCGCGCTTTACCTCGACACCAGAGCGAAGAAAATGAAAATATAATTTCCACTCCTCCAGTGGGAATCGAACCACAACCAGTCTTTTACAGTCACACGCTTGTGCCACTGCGCCACGACTGGCCACACTTAGCCATTTTACCTAAAATTATAGTCACTGTTTTTGAAAGACTCACATTACGACGACGTCATACACTCAATATGTCAAACTCATGACAGTGTCTATAATATTTAAATCTATTTGTAATGCATTCATTATAAAAAGAATATTTTCTTTACCGTCTTGAAAATGTAATTAAATTTACTGTCGAAAATACAGATAGCGTAAGTCTTTCGCCGCAGGTCTTTTGCCGCATCGTGGGGTAGTCTAAGTAGAGAGCCTCATGTCTAATGAGCCCAAAATCTAAGTAGTAAGGGAGCCTAATGTTCTGACACTACGTTCACCAGTTTTCCCTCGAAATTCAGATATTGAATATTAATTGGCGTAATTAAACGCCGCGTTTTGTCATAGTACGCGACGTTATGTTCCGCCACTCAACACGCTATGCCTCCGAATTCGGCGGAAAGTGGGGAACGGAGTGTCTTAACACTAGGTTCCCTCTGCCAACCCTGCTGTATGCGGGATACAGCGTGAAGTTAAAAAAAAAGTCATAGTAAAGCGAAGAAATAAAAATAATTAAACATAATCGTTTCTCCAGGTCGGAATCGAACCCACAGTGGATCATGTTTACTGCTAGACTGCCCATTGCACTACCGAGGCGTTGTTGACTGATTGAAATCGTAGATGATAACTAATTGAATTATATAAGTATAACTTAAAAACAGTATAGTAACAATAATTATCAGTTGACAAAATGAACAGCATAAAGTCTTATTTGTACCTACCTAATACTTTAGCAAGTTTATCGGCCATGATGATCTGATAATAAATTAACGTATCGCATATTATAATGCGTATCATTTAATTATACACGTTTCGTACGTTAACTTCACAAGATGCCAAAATTTTTCAATTTTATTAGTAAAATACTCTGAAATATAAGTGAAGGGATAATGAATAATGTAAGGCATATGAAATCTGTAATAAAAATCGTTTGACTTTACTTAATGATTGTGAATTCGAATCCCATTTGAACAAAAAGCTTACATTTTAATATTTTCAAGTGTTATTTACGAACTTAAAACATGAAAATCATTTTTAGAGAACGTATAAATATTTAAATGTAGCAGGATTCGAACCAACGAAGAGGCGCTCTAACCATTAAGCCGTACGTTCTACATCCGGCTATGTCGACACTCTTATATGCTTATTAAATATATATATATATATATATATATATATATATATATATATATATATATATATATATATATATATATATATATATATATATATATATATATATATATATTTATTGTTTAAATCAGTTTGTACAGCAATAGTAAGCAACAGGAATTTTGAAGTAGGTTAAACCTGTATCTCAAAACACCCGCTCCTCCTCCTGGATATACATACATCGAAACACATAATTATAAACTAATAAACATTAAACGAAACAAGTGATGCTGGGGCCAGTCGTGGCGCAATGGCATGAACGTGTGACTGTAAACGACTGGTTGTGAGTTCGATTCCCACTCGAGGAGTGGAAATATTTAATATTTTCATTTCCTACGCTCTGGTATCAGAGGCAAAGCGCGGCATTAAGGTCCGCCAATTAACACGCAATGCCTCCTAATTCGGCGGAAAGTGGGGAACGGAGTGTCTTAACGCTAGGTTCCCTCTGCCTACCCTGCTGTGTGCGGATACAGCGTGAAGCTAAAAAAAAGTTATGCTATTAAAAACATGTAAAACAACATCTACACCAAAATACAAAAGAAATGCTTATTAAATATTTGAAGCTGTCGTAGCGCGGTAAGACATCACATCGAAAACGACTGGTGGCGGATTCGATTCCCACTCGTGGGAATTATCATATTAAAACGATTTTTATTTCTCTGCTATCGTATCTATGACAAAATGGAACGTTAGATTTAGCCACTTAACACATCCTGTTTCTGGTTTACACTGAAAGCAAAGTGCGGAGTGTCTTGCCACTAGGTTCTCTATACCTATCCTATAGAATCCATATTTATATTATAAATGCGAATGTCTGTGTGTTTGTCTGTCACGCTTTCACGGCTAATCTACCGGTCCGATTTGGATGAAATTTAGAATGAAAGTAGTAAAAATGACTGGATCTAACATAGGCTACTTAGTTTTTTCAAAAATCATCCTCTAAAGGGTTGAAATAGGGGATGAAAGTTTATAAGAAAAATCTACACCGCTTGACCAACCGATCCAAAATCCACCACCGTGGGTTGCAATATTCGATATAAAGCTACGTAGATTACGCGACGAAGTCGCGCGCGGGCCGTAGTACCAAATAATGCAAGCTATAAAATATCTGCCATACTAATAAAATCAAAATCATAATCAATAAACAGCAAAATCATGTTAATTTAGACCTTCTAGTTCAAGAGGCCTTTTCCCACATACCTATCTACATTTTTGCGTCGCCCAGTAATCGACAATTACTCAGATCCGAACACATTTCCAAGATAATACTGCCTTGATAGATTAAAACAATACAATACATTGCATTTATCTCTACATCTATTGAAGTCAAGGGCTCGTTGTGCTAATTTAACACTAACAAGGAATTGTTATAAATAACAAATTCATTTAGAAAATAAACTAAAAGAATCATCTTTGACTTTTTTTTTTTATAATCACAGGATTAAAAAAATACTTTGTGTCTAGAATATCGAGTTACCCTGCAAAAAATATAAATAAGGTAGTGAAGACGCTCCGTTTTCCTATTTCAAGGCAGTCAGTCAATCGTAATCGAGGCATTGCGTGTTGACTGACATATCGAATTCAACTCTACGCTTTGTTTTATCAAAGCGGAGAAATGAAAATAATTAATTATAAAAACATTACCCAAGTGGGAATCGAACTAACGACCAACTGCTTTCACGAATTGAAGTCGTGGATGATAACCAAATTTATATGGGAACGACTGAAAAATGGTATAGTAACAATTTTTATTAATAGTCTAATTGATCAGTATAAAATCAGTTAATCATAAAGTTGACTTATAAAAAAGCTTTTTTTGTAAGTCAACTTTATAATTAACAGCTGCTTTTTTAAGCTTCACGCTGTATCTCGCACCACAGCAGGGTAGGCAGAGGGAACCTAGGGTTTTAGCCGTGTGATCCCGGCTTAGAATAGGATCACCCTGGTATTGGAGGTGTCGTAAGAGGCGACTAAAATACGAGTGGTAGAGTCTAGTTGCCAGTAATGGTAACTCGCATGGGCCGACTCGACCGGACTACCACCACCCCCGGCATCTGAAACCGGCGTTAAGCAGTGGCTCTATGCCACTGCGTTTCGCACCAGGTGATGCCGGGCACCGGAGCCCAACTCCCCCCCCCCCCCCCCCCCCCCCCCCATCATGACAGCGGTACTGAAAGACGATCTACCCCAGGAGGGTACCAACATCACCGATGCTGGAGAATCCCTCCCTGAGTCTTTAAACTCAGGCCGCCCGTCGAATTCTGGGGAGGGCACAGAACCGCGCTACGAACACATACAAGGCAAACGAGGCGTACGCTCCACGGCAACCCCCACCACGCTCAATGTGGATTTTTGTAACATCAGGGGCCTACATTCCAACCTGAATGCCGTTCACCACCACCTTGAGACGGCACGGCCGGCCTTGTTATTTTTGACGGAAACTCAGATTACCCGACCGAGCGATACAGCCTACCTCCACTACCCCGGCTACAAATTAGAACATCATTTTCTACCTCACGCCGGGGTCGCTGTATTCGTAAGGGAGGATTTGAGTTTTCGTCGCCTTGCTAACTTTGAAGGTCGGGACCTGTCTACCATCTGGCTTCGCCTGGACTTCGACGATCGTGTCCGCATCTACGGATGCCTATACAGGTCCCACAGTGGTAACGCGGAAACGGATCGACTCATGGAGCATATGCAATCGGCCATTGATGATATGCTCTCACAGATCCCCTCCGCTGAGGTCGTGATACTTGGTGATTTTAACGCCCATAATGCCGATTGGCTAGGATCACGAACCACCGACCACGCGGGGAGGGCTGCATTTGACTTTGCTATAGCAAATGGACTGTCCCAATTGGTTGATTCACCTACACGAATCCCGGACGTGGACAGCCACAATGCCTCCTTATTGGACCTTCTGCTGACTTCAAATCCGGAACAGTACCAGGTATCAGTCGAGGCCCCTTTAGGGTCCTCTGATCACTGCCTGGTACGGAGCGTGGTGCCAATTAAACGCAGCAGTTGCAGAACACCCGCGACTCGCCGTGTCTGGCACTACAAGTCTGCAGATTGGGATGAGATGCGTACATTTTACTCATCTTATCCCTGGGGGGCGGTGTGCTTCTCTTCTGATGATCCCAGTGTCTGTGCCGCCGCTGTCGCCGACGTGGTTCTGCAGGGCATGGAACTTTATATTCCTAGCTCTGTAGTGCCCATCGGTGGCAAATCACGGCCTTGGTTTGGTAAGTCCTGCAAACAAGCTGCCTTTGGCAAGCGCGAAGCTTATCAAGCCTGGGCCGCGGCACTAGTCGCTAAGGATCCGAAGGCGAAAGCCTTAAAAGGGAAGTACAACCGATCCTCTAGGTACTTTAAGCGGCAAATTGCTAGAGCAAAGTCCCAGCATATCACCAAAATCGGTGAGAAACTTGAGAGGTGCCTCTCCAAGGCTGTGCTTGGCAACTTTAGCCAGCCTTCGTTTCCACCGTTACGCACAGAGAATGACATCCTGGTCCACACGGCGAAGGAGAAAGCCGATCTCCTGGGTGCTCTCTTCGCCTCGAACTCGACTTTGGATGACCAAGGAACTACACCGCCGACCATCCCGCGGTGCCAGAGCTCAATGCCTGACGTTAAGTTTAGCCAAAAGGCTGTTCGTCGAGCTCTGTTTTCCTTGGATATCCAAAAGGCGAGTGGACCGGATGGCATTTCTCCTATTGTGCTCCGAACATGTGCTCCAGAGTTGACGCCGGTGCTAACGCGTTTGTTTCGGCTCTCTTACTCAACCGGCGTAGTCCCAGATTCGTGGAAGAGCGCTCTTATTCACCCGATCCCGAAGAAAGGCGACGGCTCAGATCCGACTAACTACAGGCCTATCGCCATCACCTCCCTGCTTTCCAAAGTAATGGAGAGCATCATAAACAGCCAGCTTCTGGGTTACCTAGAAGATCACCAGTTGATCAACGACCGTCAATATGGCTTCCGCCATGGTCGCTCAACCGGTGATCTTCTAGTTTACCTAACGCACCGCTGGGCTGCTGCTATTGAAAGCAAGGGAGAGGGCCTGGCAGTTAGTTTGGACATGGCGAAAGCCTTCGATCGTGTGTGGCATAGGGCGCTCCTAGCGAAACTACCATCTTTTGGGCTTCCCGAGAACTTATGCAAGTGGGTCGCCAGTTTTCTCACTGGGCGTAGCATCAAGGTCGCTGTCGACGGTTTTTGCTCTGACTTTATGCCCGTGAACGCTGGCGTCCCGCAGGGCTGTGTGCTGTCCCCCACGCTATTTCTTCTGCATATCAATGACATGTTAGAAGACCCTAGCATTCATTGCTATGCGGACGACAGCACGGTGGACGCCGTATACACTGGCCGTGCAGGTCTTTCTCGGGAAAACGTCGACGAGAGCCGAGCAAAACTTGTGTCTTCTGTTGAGGCATGCCTCGTGAATGTCTCCTTATGGGCTGAAAGGAACCTGGTTCAATTCAACCCCCAGAAGACACAAGTTTGCGCGTTGACCACTAAGAAAACCCCATTTGTCCTATCACCACTTTTCCAGAACACTCCCCTCCATGCCGCGCCCAGTATCAGCATATTGGGCCTGAAAGTTTCGAGTGAGTGCCAGTATCGCGATCATTTGGAAAGTAAGGCCAAGTTGGCCTCGAGGAAGCTGGGTGTCATCGGTAGAGCTAGACAGTACTTCACGCCCAAACACCGATTGTCCCTTTATAGGGCCCAGGTGCGGCCTCATATGGAATACTGTTCTCATCTCTGGGCCGGTGCCCCCCAGTATCAGCTCGATCCATTTGATCGCATACAGCGCAGAGCCACTCGAATTATCAGGGACCCAAGAATCTGTGCTGGGCTTGACACTTTGGCGTTGCGTAGAGACGTGTCCTCATTATGCGTTCTCTATCGCATGTATCACGGGGAGTGTTCTGGAGAACTGTTTGACCTGATACCTGCCGCTGAATTCTCCAACCGCACAGTACGTACCAGGTTGAAATATCATCCTCACCACCTGGATACCTGGCACTCCAGTACTGTGCGGTTTCGTCGTCATTTCCTTCCACACGCCACTCAACTGTGGAATGGCTTACCAGCGGCGGTGTTTCCAGGTCGATACGACATGGGTACCTTCAAAAGGCGCGCTTACCTCCACCTCAAAGGCCGGCAACGTCCCTGTAGCTCCTCTGGTGTTGCACGGGGCCGTGGGCGACGGTGTTCACCTATCATCAAGTGACCCGAACGCTCGTTTGCCTTGTCCTTTTTTATAAAAAAAAAAAAAAAAAAAAAAAAAAAAAAATAAGACACTCCGTTCCCCACTTTCCGCCGAATTCGGAGGCTTGCGTATTAAGTGGCGGAACTTAACGTCGCGCTTTACCTCGGCACCAGAGCGAAGAAAATGGAAATATTAAATATTTCTACTCCTCGAGTGGGAATCGAACCCACAACCAGTCGTTTACAGTCACACGCTTGTGCCACTGGGCCACGACTGGCCACAAGCTTTTTTATAATCGCTATTTTCCCGCATATCATATTCTCCTAGCATTCACAGCTAACTTACTGTCAAGACTATGATCAAAGACACTCTGTTCTATGATACCGAATATAAAGTTTAATTTAATTTATATAGAGAAATTAATTTTCGAGCGAATCGAATAGCAAGAAGTGTGTTAAAATACAGCATTTGTTAAGGTAATTATTATATTTAAACACATTTTAGTTCCAAAATCACGTTTTTAATAAGAAAGAAGCATTATATAAATCTACCCTACTTAACTTTACTTTTATTATAAAAGTAAAGTAAGTTGTAGGTAACATGACTAATTTTATGACATATCATATATAACATACCTTCCCCTCAACTTAACAAATAATCTCTATACATTAACAAAAGTAATTTAAATACATTTACAACTACATAATCAATAAAGTTATACAATCAACTCTAAGGTCTTTCATACGGGACTTTTGCATGGAGTTGGGATTTTTTTCTTATTTTGCCTACATCAGATGTTGACGGTGTTGGTACACCTAGTATGTCTCCCCATTGTTCAGAATTAGGAATTTCAATGATTTGGTCATCTTGATTCTCATCCTCAGTAAAACTCTGGGATTGACTTTCTGATTCATCATTGTGTTCCATATCAACAGTGTTATTCTCCTCTATCTCCTTCACCCTTACCAATTGATCGATGTGTCTATGGATCACATTGCCTTCCTGCGTTTCAATTCTGTAACTACCCGGGCCTTTTTTTTCTAAAATCCTTCCAGGCATCCATTTTGACGCCCCTGTATAGTTTCTGTACATAATATTTTATCCTTCATCTATTTCTCTGTGTGTTTTTTCCACATTTCTTTCTATTTGCTGTTCTTTTCTTGTTTGTCTACTAGTATTCGGATGAACAGTGTCTAGTAGTGTTCTTAAATGTCTATTCATCAACAACTCTGCAGGGCTCTTGTTTGTTGCTGAACAAGGTGTAACACGCAGACTTAACAAAATTTTAGGCAATTTAATATCCCAAGGTATACTTTGCATCTTCTTTAATTTGTTTTTTATGGTTTGTACCATTCTTTCAGCTTGGCCATTGGTAGCTGGATGATGGGGAGCAGTTGTCATGTGCCTTATTTTATTACCCTGTAAAAAATTCTGTAATTCTTTCGATACAAACGGAGTTCCATTGTCAGACACAAGAGTTTCACATAGTCCATGCTGCGCAAATATATATCTTAAATGTTTTATTACAGTAGCTGATGTCATACTATTAACTATTTTTATTTCTGGCCCTTTGGAAAAAGAATCTACCACAATGAGAAATATTCGATTCTGAAAAGGGCCTGCAAAATCGATGTGAAGACGTGACCAAGGCCGACTAGAGGAAATCCACTCATAAGCTGTCTTCGCTGGCATTTTCCGATGTTCAAGGCAATTTTGGCAAGAGCTAACCATATCCTCAATATCTCTGTCCATTCTTGGCCACCATACATAGCTTCGAGCTAAAGCTTTAGTATGCACTATTCCACTATGCGTCTGATGTAAAATATGTAAAACACTTTTTCTCATGTTTGGTGGCAAGATTACTCGATTACCAATTAAAGCAAATCCATCCTGTACACTCAGCTCCATGCGATGTAACCAATATGTATGTAGATCTCTGTCCTGTACTCGTGTTGGCCATCCTCTTAAAATGTATTGCACAACCCGACTCAATACGGCATCTTTTGATGTATGTTTAGCAATTTCTTTTGTCTCAAAAGGTAAATCTTGAGGTGTCTCTGCCATTAACAAAATTTCCCTGGGTACATCAGCTTCATTGGTAGGAACTGGTTGAGGCCAAGGGCTTAAGCCATCTGCGTTTGCTATTGTTTTTCCAGGCTTGTATATGATTTTGTAGTCATGTGCTGACAATGCTAGACAATAGCGCACTAAACGCGGTGATAACAAATCAGGTATTTTCTTTGACGGGTTGAATATACCTAATAAAGGTTGATGATCGGTGATGATAGTAAATTGCCGGCCCATAAGATAATTGTTAAATTTCTTAATTCCAAAAATGATTGCCGTCGCTTCTTCATCTATCTAAGAATATCGTCTTTCATGTGGGTGTAACGTTCTTGATCCCATGGCTATTGGTTTTTCTACTCCGCTCGCCGTAACGTGAGACAGCACTACTCCGATGCCATATTCAGAGGAATCACATGTTAAAATTAATGGTTTATTTACATCATAATGAGTCAGTGTAATATAATATTACAACTTAACATATTTTTAGCCTTATTGAAAGCGTCTTGTTCTGTTTCATTCCATTTCCAGTTAGTTTTCTTATCTAATAATCTATGAAGAGGTTCTAGTAGAGTTGCCTTATGCGGAATAAAACGCTCATAGAAATTATATAACCCTAAAAATGCTTGTAATTGTTGAACATTCTTAGGGACTGGCGTATTGATAATAGCCTCTATTTTACTAGCAGCAGGACGTATGCCCTCAGCGTCAATAACGAATCCTAAAAATTCTACACTATTTTGGGCAAATTTACATTTATTTTTATTTAACCGCAAGCCTGCTTTCGCTATACGGTTTAACTCAATGTCTAAACGATTGTACATTTCTTCCCCCGAAGTTCCTGTTATAATAATATCATCTAGTAACACAGCTACCCCTGGTATATTTGCTAACAATGAAGACATGATACGTTGAAAAATACCAGGGCTAGCCTTCACACCAAATGCCAGCCTATGTACTGCAAATAATCCTTTACATGTGTTTAATGTCAACAACTTGGCAGTCTCATCATCGACGGTGACCTGGGTATATGCTCTATCCAAATCAAGGGTAGTAAAATACTTTCCACCAGCCAATAAAGCAAAAATCTCATTTGCGGTGGGCATTGGATAGGTATCTGATTCTGTACAATGTCTTTACAGCATATTTTAAGCTAAAATTGTAAGAAAAATATGTTATTAAATTCCTGAGGCCATTGTGGTGCAGTGTAACAGTGTTTGATTGTAAATGCGATTGATTATAGGTTTGATTTTATTAATTCTTCTTCTTCTTTTTCAACCCTTATTCACCCACTGCTGGGTATAGGTCTCCTCTTTGGACTTCCAATCAATGTGGTTGTCGGCTCTCCTCATCCACTGACGTCCCATCGCTTTGACAAGATCGTCAGTCCATCTTGTTGGTGGTCGTCCCACATTTCTTTTAGTCTGCCTAGGTCTCCAGCCCAGAATTTTTCGGCTCCACCTTCCATCAGTTCTTCGGCATACATGTCCCGCCCATCGCCACTTGCGCTGTGCTATGGTTACCTTCTTTCTCCTCATGATTTCCACAATTGGTATGCGGTCTCTTATGGAGATTTGATTGATTATATTTAAATTATTTTTATGTCTACCCCCTGGTACCTAAGAGAAAACGCGGCGTTGAGTACTGTCATACAAGACAGTATGTATGAGTAAAATATGGAACGTGAATATTAGGTTCTCTGAGAACCCGTACAAAAAAGCATAGCGCTGAAAAAGAAAAAATATTCATTCGTTCGAGCTTATTAAACTATAGGTACCTTTATAGTCTACATGACAATCTATTGCTAATAGTTAAAGCTTTTCCTATAAAAAAACAATATATATTAAATAATTTAAGAATTATTTTTTCTTGAGCACATGTGACTCGATTTCTCAGATTTTTTTGTGTCACTATGAAGACAATTGATTTTATTATTGGAAGTTATAATTTACTAGCGGCCCGCTCGCGGCTTTACCGCGTAACTACACACATAGCTGTTGGGGTGTATTACAATCCTAGGGGATGTATTTTTGAAAAATAAAGTAGCCTATATTTATCCTTGGATTATCAGCCATATTTATGCCAAATTTCATTACAATTGCTCAAGCGGTGAAGATTTTTCATACAAACTTTCATCCCCTTTTTTATTTTTATTTTTTTTTAACGTCAGGAAATCCGTTACGGATACCAGCCTGAATGGGGGCTCAGGACGTGGTTATGTGGGACTCCGGTGAGGCAAACTTTCATCCCCTATTTCAACCCTTTAGAGGTTGTTTTTTTGGAAAAATAAGTAGTCTATGGTTAGACCCAGTTATTGTTTCTACTTTCATTCTAAATTTCATCCAAATCGGACCGGTAGATTAGCCGTGAAAGCATGACAGACAAACACACAGACATTCCCATTTATAATGTAAGTATGGATGAATATCAAGACAATAAAATATGGATTTAATGATATCTATATACATGAATATTGTTTTGTTTAGGCGCTTAGAGAAAAAAAGATAAAGAATTGAAATTTATTTGTTTAAACCATAATAAATAAGTACTGTGAATCATAATTTCAATAATAAGAAATAATAATTTTCAATTCACAAAATACTAAACTATTTTTCATTCAAATAAACTTTTGCAACGTCTTTTGTAACATTAAATGAACATAGATAGCCAAATAAAGAAAAATAAAATAGAAGTGCCGGCGAGAAACTTGTACTTGTTAAATATTATTTTACATTAAGTTCATATTTATAATAAGATTTCCGAGTGAGTATTAACAAACAGCGTGTAACTCTCTAAACATTATCGTCATTTTATATTAAAATTTTTATATATTCGCTCTGGTACCTAAGACAAAACGCGACATTGTGTTCCACCATCTTGAATTCGGGCGGAAAGTGTAGGACGGAGTGTCTTAACTCTAGGTTCTCTTTGACTACCCCTGCTATGTGGGAAAAAGCATGAAGTTTTTTTTTATTGAAGAAAGGGGGGGCAAACGAGCAGAAGGACTACCTGATGTAAGTAGTTACTTTCGCCCATGGACATCCAACAACATTAGAAAGGTTAACTTCTCCCTCGACTTCACTCTTCTGTCATTCAGTTAGCAACGGAAGTGTTTCATAAAGTAGATAACTACAATGATAATACAAAACAAAAAAAAATAAAAATGATAATCTAAAACTAAAAACACATTACAATCTTGAATACTTTTGTTGCCTACACGAGATATGATAGGATTACACTAAGATTTGTTAAAGATTAGACGAAGAAAGTCTTAGTGCAATAAATTAATATAACTACTTGTTGATAACGAGTGCACAAAACATTCACGTGTCTGACTTTAGGTTCATAATACATTCCTAAAGAAAAAAAGAATCAGTTACGGAACCAAATGCACAATATTTCTAAAATTGTGATTGGATCTATTCCGAGATTGAAAATAAAAGTAAAATATGATAGTCAAAATCAGTCAAATTGACCTGAAATACCAAATCTCTGTAGATTACATCTACAATCAGTTTTAAAAATATTGTAGTAAAATTCAGCTTAACGCATATTAGAGACAGAGAGGTGGTGCAGTGACACGAACGTGTGACTGTAAACGACTGGTTGTGGGTCTGATTCCCACTCGAGGAGTGGAAATATTTAATATTTCCATTTTCTTCACTCTGATATCAGAGGCAAAGCGCGGCGTTCAGTTCCGCCACTTAACACGCAATGCATCCGAATTCGGCGGAAAGTGGGGAATGGAGTGTCTTGACACTGGGTTCCCTCTGCCTACCCTGCTGAAAAAAACCTAAAGCGTAATAAATGTCATTGAGTGCCTAAGTACTAGATTTAAAAGTTTGGAAGATCAAAAATAATTTTGAAAACAATGTCTATATGCATTACGTACATAATATACAAATACTAAAAAAACATTGCCAGAATTTTAACTAGAAACTTGAAATTCCCGATTTAAGCAAATCTTAGATTGAAATATTACTATTATTTCATTGTAAGCCTCGTTTAAATCCGAAATCTCGCACTCGGAAGAGATAACTCGATAAGAACATCAAACGGCTTGTATTGACACTCTAAACATTCACGATTTACGCATACTCCTTATCCATATCTAAATATTATCTAACTAGATGGCGGATTTTATGCATAACAAGATTTTTTCTTAAAAGACGTTGTAATCATATCGTAAAGTTTACTACTTATTGACATGGGACCTTGAAAATAAGTATATTAACAATTACATAAGTAATAAAGAGCTTAATATTTAACTTTTTTGCATGTTCACGGTTTTTGTCGTGGCCCAGTGGCACAAGCGTGCAAGAAAATGGAAATATTAAATATTTCCATTTTCTTCGCTCTGGTGTCGAGGAAAAACGCAGCGTTAAGTTCCGCCACTTAACACGCAATGAATCTGAATTGAGCGGAAAGTGGAGAACGGAGTGTCTTAACACTAGGTTCCCTCTGCCTACCCTGCTGTGTGCTAAAAAAACAGCGATACAGCGTGAAGCTAAAAAAAATCCACTTTCTTCGCTCTGGTGTCGAGGCAACGCGCGGTATTAAGTTCTGTCACTCAACACGCAATGCCTTCAGAATTCGGTGGTAAATGAAAAATAATGTCTAGCACTAGGTAGTAACAAATATTCCCACTCTCCGAGTGGGAATTGAACCCACAGCCAGTCGCTTTATAGGCACACTTTGTGCCACTGCGCCACGACTGGCTCCGAATATAATTTAAATGTAATAATCAGAACAAAAGGATATTAAATTAACTATCAATTGCTTTTGCAGTCAGATGCTGTGTCAGATTTGGGTGGAAAGTGGAAAACGGAGAGTCTTACTTAGGTTCTCTCTGACTATCGAAAAACGTGAAGCTATTTTTTTCGTACAAAGGTGTTATAGTACGAAAAAAAATAGCAGGTAGTTAGTTAAGGAACTAAAAGGTTAGTTGAAAAAAACACGTACAGATTACGTTTTTAAAGATATTAAAATCCATAGCGATGCATTTTATTACATTGATAGACAAATAAAGGTCAAGCTAATAAAAATATTATAATTGTGACTAATATGATTCACAATTTATTACTATTACTTAACAACAGTTCTGAAAACGTGAGATATTCATATGTTAGCAATTTTGCACACGTTTTCACGGTTACACGAGTTTCTTTCTGCATTAAAATGTATTTACTTATCTTTGAAAAACGCGCAAAAACGGCTGAGTGTATTTGGATAAATATATACAAAATGCCAACTTGTAACCGTATGTTAATGACATTTTCCGATATGGTGTAATAAGATCCGATATAATGAAGGATTGGTATTGAATTATATGTCAGCTTTTTTGGAAACAATATGGCTGTAGCATGGCTTGCCAGATGTACCTATGCTTATTATTTTCTGAATATTAACTTCCAAAAGGTAGGCCGGTGGAAAATGTATTATATGAACACTTTGTTACTTTCTTTCTTTGTTACTTGCGGTTTCGTCGTCATTTCCTTCCTCATACCACACAACTGTGGAATGGCTTACCAGCGGCAGTGTTTCCAGGTGGATACGACATGGGTACCTTCAAAAGGCGCGCTTACCTCCACCTCAAAGGCTGGCAACGTCCCTTTAGCTCCTCTGACGTTGCACGGGGCCGTGGGCAACGGTGTTCACCTAACATCAGGTGACCCGAACGCTCGTTTGCCTTTGCCTGAACGCTTTATTACAACTTTTAAAAAAAAGATAATCATTACATAGAAAAAAAAAACAATATAGACTACTGGTACAAATAAAAAATTTATGTGTATGTGATACAAAAAATGCGATAACATGTGTCAAAAGTTAAACCGAAATATCTCTTATACACACATTTACCTAATATTTACGAACAGTACACTTTCTTATACCTATTAACAAGCGCCATAACCCACACCAGGAGGCATTGGATTACCAATGCCTAATTCCAAATATTTGATTTTCAACGCTAATAAGCAAGCAAAGGATAGGTTTAAAGATTTATCTCGTAGATTGCACATATAAGTTATGTAACAATAGTATTACGGGTACCTCTCGTATCGTAGATTACAATTGCTTATTACTTTGACCTTGACTATCATTGTATCGTGTATGCAAGTATGGATCATCGAGAAATGCATAGAAATATTAGATGATTTCTTGCAAATTGTTCACTTTGAATGTTTTGGATTTAAAAAAAATATAGGTATCATACCTATTTATTTTTTTAAAAAAATGTTTATTAATGCGTTAAAATTCATATATGTAAAAAAAATTGATAAACTGGAAACACTATTGTTTGCTATTGTTACGGTTGTGAGTACAATCTACTACTCTACTAATTTTTCTATTTCTCCGCTCTTGTTGGTTTTTTTTAGCTCGACGCTGTATCCCGCGCACACAGTAGAGTAGGCAGAGGGAACCTTAAGACACTCCGTTCCCCACTTTCCGCCAAATTCGGAGGCTTGCGTGTTAAGTAGCGAAAAAAATGGAAATATAATTTCCATCCCTCGAGTGGGAACCGAACCCACAACCAGTCGTTTACAGTCACACGCTTGTGCCACTGGGCCACGACTGGCCACAGCTCTAATAAGACCATTTCAACGTTACTTGCTGTTTTATATAAAAACCGTCACATTCGGCACTCTATTACTGTCATATACATATATGTATTATATTTTTATCTTATAAGCAACTTTAAATTATTTCCCATGACGCAGGGTAGTCAAAGAGAATCTAATGTTATGATATTTTTTCCTCCACTTTCCATCAGAAATGGAGAATTTCTGTTCAATGGCGGAATTTAACGCCGCGCTTTGTATGGAGTGACAGAAACGGATCACCCCAAAGAGGAATCGAACCCATGACCAATCGCGTTTCCAATCAAACGTTGTTCTATTGTGCTACGATGACGCCATTCAACATGAAAGTTGAAGAAATATAGTTTATTTTACAAAATTATAATAAAAATAAATTAAAAGAATATTTTATAAATATACCATTTATAAATTATTGTTCTTATTTTTATATTATACTATATTATAAAAATAAGAACAATAATTTATATTATAATATACTTTTTTACATAATTACACCTAATTTTCTTCACTTTATTTTCGATTTTTTAATGTAAAATTATATTTATTTAACTTTTCCTAATCTACCTATTAAATTTTTGCTTTCGTTTTCTTTCTTTTTTGCAACGACTGTAAAGATCTTTTTTAAAGATTTTATTACATATTAATTTATAAATAATTAATTTACAAGTAACTTTGTGGACGAAACATTTTTTTTTCTTTTTCTTTATGTACAATTTAGTATATTATAGATTTTTTATATTAAACGACAAAATTATGCCCCAAATTGACGAACTATTATAACATATACTGTATCTATATAGATATCTATACTTATACTAATATTATAAATGGAAAAATGTGCTTGTTTGTTTTTCTTATTTCAAGTTGCGGCGAAGCAATTATGTAAAGATTTTTTAAATCAAGATACTTTAAAGGCAACATGGAACAGGAATGACGTATTCTAAATTTACTACAGTAAAACATCTCATTTCAACAGAGAGATTCATAATGATGCAAACATAACTAACTAAAACTAAACTTTGGGTAGCAGAAATTTGTAAAAATATCTCTACAGAGATGCTAACAACAAAAATAAGTTGTAATAAAGCGTATAAGACGCAGCTGGTAGTAGAACGCATGGCTCAGTGGTGAAAGCGCCTGGACGGTTCAGGAGGCGCGAGTGTGAATCCCACTGCGTTCAAAATAAATTTATACGTTTTCTAAATGTCTTTTTCAATTTTTCTAAGTGTGGAATAACACTTTAAAAATGTTTAAAGCGATCCTAGCGATCTAGCGACCCGCTCGCGCTTTCCCGTCTGATATGCAACATTTATCCCTTATTTGAGCCCCTTTTGGGTTTTCTGAACTTTCTGTTCAATCATAATACAATACAGCCTGTAGCACTCCTGAATAATGTAGCTTTCTAATTGTAAAAGAATTTTCATAATCGGTTCAGTATTACCAAAGATTAGCCGTTCCAAACAACGTTACAAGCTTTACCTCTTTATTACATTTGTATATAAGAAATATAATACTAAAGTTAACAATATGTATGTCTTTCTTTGATAAACAAATATTAATGATAGTTAGAAGGTATTGTAAAATTATGTAAGTCATTCTTATTTCCCATTGACGATGCGAGCGAAGCCACAGGTAATAGCTTGTCTACACTAATATTACAAAAAGAGATTAGTTTTTGTGAGTTTGTAAGTTTGAGGTATGTAATATCCGAAACTACTAAACGGTTTTCGAAAATTCTTTCACTCTTACATTAGTCCTGATTGCTGAAGGCGTACATTTGTTTTGAAATATTGTGCCTTTCAGCCAAACTAATTAACAATTATAAAGTAATCCGGAATGAAAGCGCTACGGAAAAACCTTTTGTGTCATCACTAATATTTATATAACTATATGAAATATATAATTCAATAAAATTGAAAATTTGAGCGGTTTATCATTTAAGCTTAAAAGCGGATTATGGGAAATACGATATAACCTGTGCGGGAAAAGCCGCGAACAGGTCGCTACTTTAGATATAAAAATACAAATATTTGTTAAAGTTTCAACGATAGTCTCCTATGATAATTGTAAAGAAATTAGCGCAATCTTAATGCTATCTAAGTAAAAACCTAACAGTCATAGCTCTTAATAATCACGACATATTGTTTACTTTTTAAAGTAAATCTGGGACTAATATATGTTTGTAGGCAATTTGTAACCAAATAAAAAAATTATAGCTTCCTTTTCCTAGATGGGACGTTTCACTGTATGCATATGTTTCACTGTATGTAAAGTATCCGGCAACAAATAATGCACATCGATGCTTAGAATGAAACAGTCGGTTAGCTTCGACTTCGTAGAGCGTTGTCTCGGTCTCTTAAAATAATAACAATGAGAAACGTCACATATCAACTGAGTGACAAAGACAGCGCTCTAGGAAACCGAAACTGACGGACTGTTTCATTCTAAGCACGATGTGCATTATTTATTGCCGGGTACTATAAATGGATTCCACTAACATTAGGGTAATTAATTATTTATTTTAATACGACTTGCTGACCACAATTTCACTAGCGTAAAATTTGTTACCTTTTGCAATACTATTTTAACCTCTTGTCGTCGTCGCAAGTCCCTTAAGTATCTCCACGACGATCGATATTTCGCTATTCACATCTATCTTCACATAGTAGGGAACCTGCTGACCCACTGAGAATACTCGAGGACCTTCCCGTCGTTCTCCTCGCTATTTGTCCAACCCTCTACCACTTCAGCTGTTCAATTCGAGCATTGTAGTTCTTTTATTCTTCAAAGGACGCCTCTGCTCTATACTCACTATTTTCTGTAGTTTTAAGTATAAGTCCAGTCCGGAAAAATCCATTTCACTTGTTCTCATATGTGTGAAAGTTCAGATTTCCACGCCTATTATTTGATGTTGAGTGAGCTCTTTCAGTTACTTAGTGACTATCTCATGCATCTAATTTGAAAGACACCTTCAAGCTCGGCACTGCTATAGCGTCTTAGCCATCGAGCAATTTCTAGAAGCGCAGTCGCAGCGCTGTGACGTCATCTTTTTAGATGTCAGTCACTTTTTACTATTACGTAATACTGAAGCTCGATGTGAAAACATGAAAATAACTTTGCAGGAATCTATTGTTGCCATCTGAGACTGGCAAAATAAACCTGCCCTATTATATTTTGGCCTTGTATCGACAAATTAAATAAAAATAATTTTACACATTAGTTAAAATTAAACAATGTTGTCTCAAAAATTGGCATGAAATCGTCGCGAATTATATGTTATTCCAAAAGAAGTCTTTTGGAAACAGATGTTTTATTTATATATGCTTGTAAGAAAATCCGTCCGTTCCAGTTTCTGAAACCCACGAGTATGGCTGCGGTGGCGGAACCAATGGAACTAATTGTACTTTGCCATTTGCTTCAGTTTTGTATTTCAATGCCTTGGAATGTGGGCAAAGACTACGTTCATAAATTCCATAGCAACGTGTTTTTAGGAACTGTAGTAACTGAAAGAAAACGCGCGTGAAATACTAAAAATAGTATGAAAACGACCTGTTGCATATTGTAATCCTTTTCGTTTCATTTAGTTCTTTATGTTGTTGTCACGTCCAATTATTTTAAAAATATATTCGATTTGTACCGTTACGAGTACAACCCAAATTGCAGGACCGCGTTCTATTTGCGGCTTAGGTCAAAATGTAAACGCGCTCAATCAAATAAACACACAATTAGTTTACCAAGGAACCGAAAATTTAACACTATATTTACTTATATTTAAATGAAGTGGTAATAACAACCGCTGATATGTACCGAGAAGCGATGATCGACATTACTGCTGCATTCAGTTATCCATGCGTCTATGTAACCTTTTTCAATCACAAATACTGCACCAACGTGTATGTTATTATTATTATTTATTTGCCTATAAAGGAAATAAATAAATTATATTATATATATTAATAGTCATCTTTAAGTAAAAATGTTCTACACAATAAAACGGATTATAAAACAAAACGGATGGACCTCGCTATATCATTTTCATTAATGAGAAACAAATTTTATTTAACTTGAAGGCATACCAAAGACAATCCTTACGCGCCTTTGTATTTTTTATTGAATGTCAAATGTTAGACAGCTGGGGACAGAGTAATTTGTAAAGGAAATTGTTTCATTCGTGTATTCGTATATAACGTGACATTGCCTAAGTGATTTTTGCTCTACAGGCCACAATGAACTGAACTGAAGAAAATCGTTGCTTTTGCGTTTTTTTCCGTATTTTTATGTCATATCTCTCCATTAATTACTGAATTCTTTAGATTTCATAAAATATAATAAAAATATCATCCAACCGTACTTGAGTTTTATCTACGCTTAGCAACACAAACACATTTAAAGACTCCTTTTTATTTATAAAATATAACCATAAATTATTTATTTCCTTAGACAAACTTTTTTTTTTAGTTTCACGCTGTATCCCGCACACGGCAGGGTAGGCAGAGGGAACCTAGTATTAAGAGAGGCATTGCGTGTTAAGTGGCAGAACTTAACACCGCGCTTTACCTCGACACCAGAGCGAAGAAAATGGAAATATTAAATATTTCCACTCCTCGAGTGGGAATCGAACCCATCACCAGTTTACAGTCACACGCTTGTGCCACTGGGCCACAACCTTCTTAAATACCATATTAAAATTACGTTTTGTTTAAAATGAATATTATGGATTTTTATAAATCATTTGTTTTATATAAATCCATACTCATGTGAAAGAGACGTTAATGTTTACATAAGTGTAGTGGATATACTAAGTATTTGTTATTATCTTTATTATTAAGCCTACTTTGTATATTACTTTTACAACTTACGTGATAAAACTTCAGATTATCTTCAGTAGGTACTCTAGTACGGAAAATTCACAAACGAAGTATGTAAATATATAACTGGTTTAATTTGTTATTTGTCAGTTAAATAACAAATAAGGCGTTATTCACTAAAAATATTTATTTTTTTAAATAAAGCTTAGTACACTGTTTAGTTAAGGCTAAGACCTTCGAGCATGTCAATTTATCATACATTGCGCCAATGACATGTTAATGGGGACACTTGAAGGAGAACGTTCCGTAAACTTTAAAATCATTCATAATTCCTAATTTTTCTGCATGGTAGGGCAGTAGGAAAGAAACTAGTGTCAAACACTCCGTTCTCCACTTGCCAGCCGTAATCAAGACATGATATGTTGAGTAGCACACAATCTTGATTGTAGAAAAACATGTTCTTCGTCGTTCTATTTTTTTAATGTACTGTAGAATAAGCAGAGAAAACCTAGTGATCTGACACTCTGCTCTTTAATTTTTGACCCGGTTCATAACTTTATAGGGGAAACACCTATATAAAATAATATTAAAACTACTGTCAGGCACGTTCCATCGCCGTGATGCCGTGCGTCATCCTCATTGTCTTCACATCTCTTTTTTGTTTTATTACTAAAATTGTTTATGTTATATACCTATAGCATCTACAGCGCTTATTTAAAATATTTTATGTTACTTACATATAAATTCATGTTGTATATTGGAAACTATAGATATAAATTACGTGGTATTGTAATGGATTACGCGCGGTACATTCAATATAATAATGACTTTGGCGGGAAAATGAAAACCGAGCATTTTATTATCTGTGAAAATGATAATTAAAAGTTGGCTTTATTGTGCCTAATCTGTGAATAGATTTTTTAATTTTTCGCATAAATTAATTAATATTCAATTTTTTACTTAAATAATAATATATAAATTTCGATTTTTTTATTTATAATATTAATGAAATATTTTAGTCTTTTTACATTTTTATAAATATATATATATATATGAGATCATATACTAATAACGTCAACAATGACCAAGTGATAATTAAAAAAGAGATATTGACAACTAACAATCACAAAGTGTATCATAAAGGACTTATAACTATAAAAGCTTATTAAATTATTTATAATATCTAAATTTGTATTTGTGGTAAATTTGTATGAGCTAATTTATTTTGTTAATCTATTTATTTAATCATCCATACTTATATTATAAATGCAAAAGTCTGTGTGTTTGTCTGTCACGGTTTCACGGGTAATTTACTGGTCCGATTTGGATGAAATTTAGAATGAAAGCATTAAAAGTTACTGGGTCTAACATAGGCTACTTATTTTTTCAAAAATCGATCTCTAAATGATTGAAATAGGGGATGGAAGTTTATATGAAAAATCTAAACCGCTTGACCGATTGTTATGACTTTTGGCATAAATATAGTTGATAATCTAAGCTTAAACATAGGCTACTCTATTTTTTAAAAATCTACCCCCGAGAGTTGCAATATAACAGTTCGGTAGTTCACGCGGCGAAGCCGCGAGCGGGCCGCTAGTTATTTATAGAAATAGAACGTGTTTTCTTTGCGTTTAAAATTGCTGTAGATATTGTTTTCTTTTTGCAATTTATTTTGGTTACGGTTAAATCTACTTTTATATGAATGTTTAAAATTTTGAAATAATTAAGTAGATGTCATGGGAAGTTGTCTAAGTTCTGGAGTCTGAATGTATTATGACGAATTCTAGTCATAGAAAATGGGTTAAAAACACGTTTTCTTGGATTGATTAGACGTTAAGTTTTAGATGTAGTAATTATTCTTATATTTAAAGAAAAATAATTAATTCTTGGATATAAGATTGAATGAAAATATAATTTAATTGATCTTTCATAATAAGGAATAAAAATTTATTCCTTACGCGTAAGTTAAATTTATACAAATAATAAATAGTGTTTTTGTAATATTAATATAACAGTTTTTGACTAAATGTATAGATATACATTATATGGTACTTATACCATAAAAGCCTTTTTTACAGTTTTTGTCTGTCTATTTCTTCTGGCTAATGTCTGCAACTAATTTTCACGGAAACTTGCAGTCTGCAAAGTCAAAATAGTAAACTTAGGCTACTTTAATTTTAGAATTACATCTTTTTTTGTCGAATTCCACGTCGTCGAACTCGTGAGAACAGGTAGTTAATTAAAATGAACTTTTTACAACTTTATAAAAAAATCTTATATAAGCCAACAACTCATATTCGGGAACTCCCCGTAAGCTGCATAACGACTGGGTGAATGACTAATGAATATTAGTTTCTAAGCATTATTAAATAACATCGATGCTTACATAAATTATCGTAAATTTATTTGACCAATGTTACGCTAAGGTCGGAAAAAGATTTGTATGCAGATTTTAAATTAAATTAATTGCTTAAAAAGGGACGTACAGCGATTTTTGTATCCGTAATTGTTACATATATCTCTTTTTAAGCTACTAATTTAATTTAAATTTGGGAGGATCGAGTTAAGAATATATAGCGGACTAGAGCAGCGGTAATTGTAATTCCCCTCCGCTGCTGGGTCCCATAAAGGGTGGGTAACTTGGTGGTAGAGGATTCGTTCTCCGACTGGTATGCGACTACTATCATGTCAAAATGAATCGCCAAATACCTGATGACATATAAGAAAGCAATATCTATTCCCACCTATCCAAATTCAACATAATATTATAGATGTCCATGGGCGAAGATAACCACTTACTTACTTACCATCCTCCTGTTTGCTCAGTAAAAAAAAGTACAAACTAGTGTCCAGCTTTACTGTAATTTTTGTAAAACATTTATGTACATTATGTACTTTACATAGGAGGCATCGAAATGTAATAATCTTTATTATATTTTTTACATTTTTTTAAGGTTCAAGCTGTATTCCGCGCACAGCAGGGTACGCAGAGGGAACCTAGTGTTAAGACACTCCGTTCCCCACTTTCCGCCGAATTCGGAGGCATTGCGTGTTAAGTGGCGGAACTTAACGCCGCGCTTTACCTCTGATACCAGAGCGAAGGAAATGGAAATATTAAATATTTCCACTCGTCGAGTGGGAATCGAACCCACAACCAGTCGTTTACAGTCACATGTTCGTGCCACTGCGCAACGACTGGCCCCTTAATATTTATGAAATTTATATAAACGAGATCACATTGTAACAAACTTTTACAAGTAAGTACCTACTATTATGAATTGTGTGATTATCAAAAATGCCTAGAAAATGTATTTTTATTTTCAACAATTTCAATTAATTAAATTAATTAACTTACAAAAGATAATGGAACTAACTTTTATAGTTTAATTGACTATATTGTTCTAGTATTACTGTGTGTTCAATTCTAATTCAATTTAATACTTAGTATAGGAAATAGTAGAATAATACAGTGCTTCTTAATAACATATTACTTATTGATTTTTTTGTGGTATATTCCCGTGGGGGGACGGGTTAAGAATACAATTCCCCTCCGCCGCTGGGTAGCGTCCCGTAAAAGGCGGGTAACCCAGTAGCTTGGTGGTAGGAGATTCGTTCTCCGACTGGCTCGCGACCACTTTCATGTCAAAGACGAACCGCCAAATATCTGATGATGTGTTCCGGTTCGATGGCATGTAAGCCAGCTCTCCCTATTCCCACCATTCCCATCCTTCCTCCCTCCTTCTGTCCTACATTCCCAAGGTTGGCAACGCATCCATAACTTTAATGTTGTGGATGTCTATGGGCGAAGGTAACCACTTAACACCAGGTGGGCCTTCAGCTCGTTTGCCTCCTTTATACCATAAAAAAAAAATATTCGTATTATTAGATTGACAATATTGACATTTTGATGTATCTAACACTTTTGAACTTTTGAAATTCGCTTATATTTGAGGCGATCGTATCGCAGTGGGCATCGGTAATCTTGTTTGGTCATGGATTCGATTCTACTCAGTGTAATTATGATCATAATTTTTTCGCTCTATTACATTCTTCATGTTAACGCAAATATTAATCAGTTCTTATTTTTAATTTTTATTTAAAACTTAATATGTCCTCAGATATAATACCTACTGATTCAAAATAAATACCTTACCTATCTAATCTTTTGATTTCATAACGTTTGTTTGGAAAAATTTTTTAAACATCGCTCGATAATAAACCTCAAGGAGAGAATAAACGATAATGATGAAGTTGTACTTTTCCCATTTTGTTCGTCGACTTTGTTTACATGATTGATAATAAAAATCGATTAATTATTAATATTTATATATGTATTTGATTAAATATTCTATTAATAAATGTTTATCAAACAAATTTTCACCAAAAATAGTATTCGGTTTGTAAGATATAGATTTTATATTTCATTTTTTTATTTTTGTACATTTGACATGTACACAAAAGAAGAAGACTAGAAAAAATATTTAATTTAACCATAATTTTATATGAAGTTGAACTTGTACTTTAGCTTCACACTGTATTCGGCACACAGCAGGTTAGGCAGAGGGAACCTAGTCTTATGACACTCCGTTTCCCGCTTTCCGCCGAATTCGGAGGCATTACGTGTTAAGTAGCTTAACCTTAAGCTACGCTTTGCCTCGATATCAGAGCGAAGAAAATGCAAATATTAAATACTAGCGGCCCGCTCGCGGCTTCGCCGCATGATCTATCTAGCTGTTTCGGTATATTGCAACCCTAGGTGGTGGATTTTTTCAAAATAAAGTAGCCTATATTTAACCTTGGATTATCAACTATATATCTGCAAAAAATCATTACAATCGGTGAAGCGGTGTAGATTTTTCATATAAACTTTCATCCCTTATTTCAACCATTTAGAGGTTGATTTTTGAAAAACTAAGTAGCCTTTGTTAGACTCAGTCATTTTTACTCCTTTCATTCTAATTTCCACTTCCTGAGTGGGAATCGAACCCACAATCAGTCGTTTACAGTCACACGTTTGTGCCACTGCTTCACGGCTGGCCTTGAAATATTGTTTTCATAATTCAATGTTTTTCTCAGCTTGGCTATTTTTTCAAGGCAGAGTAACCAGAAAGTGTTAATATCCGTCCGTTCGAGCACTCCGTTCTCCACTTTCCTAATATTGTTCACCAATGTGGTGAAAATAATTAAACCAAGACCTATTGTATTGATATTTTATTTTAAACTGGTAGCTGCCCGAAACTTTGTAAGGGTAGACTTGATTACCTTTCCCACCCACTTACCACGCTGAATAACTTTTGTTAAGCCGCAATTTCTTAATATATATAGTAGTTCTAAAGACGTATTTATGTAGCCACATGCACAGTCGTTATTGTTTTATTATGTAAACACGACTGGTTGTGGGTTCGATGCTCACTAGAGGAATAGAAATATTTATTATATCCATTTTCTTCGCCCTGGGGTTGAGGCAAAGTTTCGCCACTTAACACGCAATACCTCCAAAATTTAACGGAAAATAGGGAACGTAATGTCTTAACACTAGGTTCCCTTTGCTTGCCCTGTGCTGCTGTCTACGGGATACAGTGTGACGCCAAAAAAACAAAGTTTAAAAAACTAATACCTATCTTAAATACTTTTAAATGCATATTTACCTAATCGTGACTCATGAAAAAAATCAAATGTTAACAAATGGATCGGATTATCAATTACCTTGTACAATGGCATAACAAATGGACACAAAGCATAGCAATTGCTAGAATGACGTTGTTTTAAACCTTCGATCTCGCTAGGATTCCCTGACGGAGATATGTAGTGACTCTTGTTGAATTGATTATTAAGTTTTAGAAAAAAAAATATTTAAATATGTACAATATCCATGTTGTGCATGTATTAAACAGATATATATTATATAGTTGGCTGACTATATAGTATATAGTGGCCCAGTGGCACAAGCGTGTGACTGTAAACGATTGGTTGTGGGTTCGATTCCCACTCGAGGAGTGGAAATATTTAATATTTCCATTTTTTTCGCTCTGGTGTCGAGGTGAAGCGCGGCGTTAAGTTCCGCCACTTAACACGCAATGCCTCCGAATTCGGTGGAAAGTGGGGAACGGAGTGTCTTAACACTAGGTTCCCTCTGCCTACCCTGCTGTGTGCGGGATATAGCGTGAAGCTATTTCTTTTTTTTTTTAATATATATAGACCTATATTGTAAATGGACCGTTGTGGTGCAGTGAGACAGCGTAAGAAAACGCGCGTTTGTGGGTTCGATTGCCACTCGATTATTTGAATTGTCATTTCCTTGCTCTGGTACCATAGACAAAACGCGGCGTTGAGCTCCGCTGTTCAACAAACTGTCTCGGTATTCGCATGGAATGTCTTAACACTATCTCCTGTCTCTCTACCCCGGTAGACGGGAAAAGCGTGAAGCTGTACGGCTACAGGTGAGTATGAAATTTAGCATGGTTAAAGGTTATTTTTTTAAAACATATATAAAACATTAATTTAATAATAATAACATTACAAACCATGCTATATTCGCTTGACATATTCCTCTTTATAAAGCGACATGTACGTTTCCTAGTCAACGCGTGTTTAACGCATCAAGGAATTTTCTAGTATAAACTAGTTAATATACGAGTATATATCCCGCACACAACAGGGTAGGCAGAGGGAACTTCGTATTAAGATACGCCGTTCCCCACTTTCCGCCGAATTTAGAGGCATTGCTTTACCCTCGACACCAGAGCGAAGAAAATGGAAATATTGTATATTTCTACTCCTCGAGTGGGAATCGAACCCACAACCAGTCGTTTACAGTCACACAAAGCTGGCCACATATATATTACTTAATATATTATACTACATTAAAATAGCTTCACCCCTTTTTCCTGTAGTCAAAGAGAACCTAGTGTCAAGAAGCTCCGTTCTCTATTTCCCACCCGATATCGAGAATTTCGGCGTCTTTTTTAGGTGCCAGAACGGAGAAATGAAAATAATATACAAACATACCCTCGAGTGGGAATCAAACCCACAAAGATTTAGCGTTTACAGTATTACGTACATTTTTTAAAATAAAACAAAAATAACTCTTATTATAGAATATACATTTTTTTTTAGCTTCACGCTGTATCCCGCACACAGCAGGGTAGGCAGAGGGAACCTAGTGTTAAGACACTCCGTTGCCCACTTTCCGCCGCATTCGGAGGCATTCCGTGTCAAGTGGCGGAACTTAACGCAGCGCTTTGCCTCGGTACCAGAGCGAAGAAAATGGAAACATTAAATATTTCCACTCCTCGAGTGGGAATCGAACCCACAACCAGTCGTTTACAGTCACAGGTTTGTGCCACTGAGCCACGACTGGCCTCTACAGATATAGAATATACATATACCTATATTTACATATATAACTAAAAAAACATTAAACATTGCTTACAATTGTGACCTCTACGAGAATGACTACTAGATTTCTGCACTTTAGTTATTTTGGTTCCGCATACGTGAGACATTTACATCTTCCTCTTTCTTACATTTTCCTTGTAATTCCTCTCATAAGAGGTATGAAAACTAATTGATTGTTTTAACATTTTCGAATTCTTATTCACATCCTTAGGTTGTTTGAAAATAGTAGCGGAACTCGAATCCACATCTATAAGAATTTCTATGTAGCTGAATATACTCGTAGAACGAATGGCTTATTTAATTGTTAACAGTACTCGACAATTCATTTTAAATTGATTTTTTTAGCTTCACGCTGTATCCCGCACACAGCAGAGTAGGCAGAGGGCACCTAGCGTTAAGACACTCCCCACTTTCCGCCGAATACGGAGGCATTGCGTGTTAAATATTTCCACTTTTCAGTCACACGTTTGTGCCACTGTACCACGACTAGCCCCTATGGCCCCTAAATTGAAATATTATTTACAATTGAAAATGACAGCAGTACTAGCGCAGGGGCACATACATAAATGTGACTGTAAACGCGACTGGCTATGGGTGCGATTTCCCACTCTAGGAGTTAAAATATTTAATATTTTCTTCGCTCTGGCGTCGAGGTAAAGTGCGGCATTGACAGTCCTCCAAATAGCAGGTAATGCCGCAGATTGAACCGGAGTGTCTTAGCACTAGGTTCCCTCTGCCTACCTTGCTGTGAGCGGGATGTACCGTGAAGCTAAAATAAAATTTTGTTTAAAGTAATATCCTACCTATCACAAAAAAAATGACATTCGGACGTCATCACCGTACGTGTTATATTAAATTTTTTCCCGCTTACGTTTTGACAACGTAGTGTTGGGATCTTCGGATAATTAATATTTTTAAATAACTGGCGAGTGAACAATCGAATCGATATTCTTACTTATATCTATTATTTATCGATAAATATAACAAAACGAAACAATTGTTAAGATAGATAGGAGCTAATGTCATAGATATGAAGGTTGTTCATTCAAATCCCGTATACGGGTGTTTGTTCCGGTTTAAAATGGAAACACTCTTTAGTTCCGGTGTCTCATACAATTTGTCATGTCAGTATAAAATTTATTTCTGTAGAAAGATATTTTTTTCATTTTGTTAGATTTTTTTTCGTTTTTGCTTTTAATTATATAGTTTATATGTGTCTCAAGTATCAAACTAGAAAAACACTATACATTTATTAAATTTTATTTATTTAATCTTTCAAAAACCAGGCTTAGGCAGGAGGATAGGTTCTCCACTTTCCGCCTAACGACTTACTGTAAGCACTGCGTGTTGTATGGCGAAACTTAACGCCACGCTTCATCTTACCAGAGCACCTATATGAAATTAATATAAATATAAATATTAATTTTAGGGCCATCATGGCGCAGTATGATAGCGTCTTACTGCTAACTCTTACTTAAACGCGATGGTTGAGGGTTCGATGCCCACACGGGGGATTAACTATATTTAAATTTTCCTTTCTTCGCTCTGGTACGCAAAATGAAGCGCGGCGTTGAGTTCCGCCACTCAACACTCAATGTCTCGATTTTAGCCGAAAATTAAAGGAGGAGTGTCTTGAAAATGAGTTCTTCTTCCCTACACTGCTTTATGGGAAGCTATAAAAAATACTAATATTCCCGAGTGGTATCGAACCCATAACCAAACGCGTTTAAATTGCTATCCAACCACGCTACGTTGTCCTCAAATATATTACACCCTCCCAATAATTCTTATATCGTGGCCAGTCGTGGCCCAGTGGCACAAGCGTGTGACTGTAAACGACTGATTGTTGGTTCGATTCCCACTCGAGGAGTGGAAATTATATTACCATTTTGACGGAGAGTGGGGAACGGAGTGTCTTAACACTAGGTTCCCTCTGCCTACCCTGCTGTGTGCGGGATACGGCGTGAAGGTAAAAAAAATAACTCTTATATTTTTTAAAATCACAATTACCAATAAAAAGAAAAACAAATACACATAGTAAGTTATCTTCATAATCTGCTCACTTATATAATATTCTGATACGAGTGTTAGCTGTCTGAAAGCGTCACCGTCGCGGCGCCTGCACGTTATAATGCTAATTTATCTATTAATCTGCTATTATACTATTATTTGTAATAGTTAATGCAATTAACTATATACATATGTATGTATATTAGTTATGTAAAATCCAAGAATTAAAACGTATTTTGATTGAACACTATTTTGTTAGTTGTAGTTCGAAATGGGGCAAAATATATTTTTATTGTTGCTTTTTAGCTTATTGCTGATTTTAAGGTAGTCACAGAGAACCTATGTAGTGTCAAGTAACTCGGCTCTCCATTTTTACCAGAAAACAAGAGAATATAATTGATAGAACTTAACCCAGAATTTTGTCTTAGGTGTTTCGAATTAGGTCATAAAGTGAAGAACGAGGAATCTTCATACACAGAGAACCTGTGACTGTCCTGCTATGTGGAAAAGCGTAAAAGTTGAATCACATTGCAATAAGCACTGTAGTTTAAGGCTTTTCTGGGTCTGAAGAGGCAGAATGTGGCGTTGTGTTCCGTAAATGAACATTTGGTTCTTCAGTGAATTTTCATGAGTCGTTTTTCTTCCATAATAAATGTTAAGTTAATAAAAAATACAAGAAAATTACAAATCATATAATACAAATAGTAGCTAAGCAACTATTAATTAAACAATTTAGCTACCAACTTTAATATTAAGTGAATATAAATATTAAAAAGATACAACAAATATAAAATATATCTGGTTCTTTTCAAGTAAAACAGGCATTATTAAATTTAACTTTTAAATTTTAACAATTAGAATAATATAGTAAAGTTATATTTATTTTTTTGTAAATGTCAATTGCCGGATGATATAAAACATGTTTTTCAAGATTTATTACGCGCGAAAAGTGGAGAAAATCTATTGTTAAAACTCCGCCTTCCATTTTATTCGTCGATATCTTTAATAGTAGTTTTGCACTTTTTCTTACGCAGCTACTTAGTCAGAGAGAATCTAGTGTTAAGACACTCCGTTCTATATTATACGCTCGAAACGCTTCGTCTTAGATACCAGTAGTGAGAAATGCAAAAAAAAATACAATTATACCATCGTATGAGAATCGAACCAACAATCAATCGCTTTATCGCCATCACCAAAATAACTACATATTTAAAATAATGGGGCCAGTCGTGGCGCGGTGGCACAAAGTGTGACTCAAAAGCGACTGGTTGTGGGTTCGATTCCCATTCCAGGAGTTGAAATATTTAATATTTCTATTTTCTTCGCCCTGGTGTCGAGGCAAAGCGCGGCGTTAAGTTCCGCCACTTAACACGTAATGCCTTCGGATTTTGCGGAAAGTGGTGAACGGAATGTCTTAACACTTGGTTCCCTCTGCCTACCATGCGTGAAGTTATTAAAAAATATATATAAATATATTTATATACCCAATACTTCATCTCAAGTACCAGAATGAAGAAATAAAAATAATTAATACATATATTATACTACATTCATTACCCCGATTGACAATCGAACTGACACCCAAACGCTTTTACAGCCAGACGCTATCACTGCACTACAACGTCGAAATATAATTATATATTAAATAATCTACGATTGTATTCGTCATTTAGTGATAAGTGATAACCCTAGTGCTTCTTAAGCATTACCTGTGCATTAACTCATGTGACACAAGCCTTAGATAGTTGCCAAATCTCGCACAATACGACCAGTGTCAGTGCCTTGTTCGTCTATACAGGCCGCTGTCGGCCAAGTTTTATTTATTTTTAATTTTTATTATTTTTATTTTTATTAGTAAATTATTTTATTTTAAATATTAATAATTAAATTTTGAATTGTTTTTTTTTCGATTTTTTTGTTTTTTTAATTTTTATGTGGATTTCTTTTTTGTTTTGAAAGGTGAGTGTTTTTTTTTTAATCTGTGTTTTGAATTTTGAATTTTTATTTTGGGCTAGTGGTGTATTTATTTTGTTACGTTTTAATTTTTTTTTAATAAGAAAAAAGTTTTATTTAGATATTAATAGAATTAAATAAAATTATTTATTTGACGGAAAGTAATAAACTTTATTTATTATACACCAGTATGTGTATATGTCGTTGTAAATTAAAAATAAGAAGAAGATTTATTTCTGTAAAAATAATATACATCAAATTTACATTTTTAAATATGCATAGAATAATAATTTCTATTTTCTGCAATCTTATAACGAAAACTATAGAAGGAAATTAAACGAAATAATAAAACATTAGCTATAAGTAAATTTTGCGTACTATTTAAACATTTTTATTAATACAAAATTTAAATATTCATAAAAAGAAGTATATAAACATATGTAAGAAAATACTTAGAATAGACAAAATTCTGTTCATGATGCCGGTCATATCCCGCGGAAAACCGACGTTTATTTTTTTCCTTGGACAGGTGGAAAACCTTCAGCCTAATGTTTTACTAAATCGTGGTAAAAATAAATATTACAATTTTGAAAAAGACATTTAAAGAAAAGAAACGCATGCTCAGTGGTGAGAGCGCCTGAACGGTATTTAGGAGGCGCGGGTTCGAATCCCGCTGCGTTCAAATTTTTATACGTTTTCTTTAAATGTCTTTTTCAGTTTTTCTAAGTGTGGAATGGAATAACACTTTAAAAATGTTTAAAAAGTATTACAATTTTATTTTTATAGGTATAATGTAGTGTTAAATTCGTTTCAAAAGTACCGACACATATGTAACATAGCGTATTATATATTTATAAAATATTGTACGCATGTCTCTACCGATAATGAAGAGACTTACTACTAAATTAATATATAACAAAATAACTGCTTTTAAAAAAATATATTTTCTATCGTATGCTTTTTTCTAATTAGAAAAGAATCTCGGGTTTCTGGGGTAAATAGTGAAACTTACAACTCAACCATACAGGTTGATTCAATAAGCATATTTCATGAATTAATATCCATTTTAATTAAATATATTTCTACAGTAAATATTTTTTTACAGGAATTTCTTTTTACATGGTCATTTTGTTTTTTCATACTTTAAGTGAGATAATAAAAGTGAAAAATTAGTTTAGATTTTGGTATAATTAGTCTACATGTGACTATGAACTACTTACTGTAAAGTATATGAAAAGTCGGGCTTTCTAAAATATATTTTCAAAAAAGATAATATTTAAGAAAAGAAAATTAATTTTATTTAAATCCTTCCTAAATTTTTCAGGACAATAAATTACAAATTTGACTCAACTTTTTTTGATAAATTTTTAAATTTGGTAAAACCGTACATAGATAAATAATCATTTATGTAAACAAAATGTAACACACCTATTGATTTTAAACAATGAATTATATTTAAATAAATAAAGATATCATAAGATAATAAGCATCGCTGATACTGCTATCATCGACTAGGAAATAATTTAGATACCTTATCAGAATATTTGGTATATTCTAGTAGGTAGGTATATGAAAATTACTACCTTTCCGGTTTTGGAAAATAACATATTGTTGTTTAGTTTTATATAATACATATCATGTATTAAATAATATGTATGTACTTATCTATTCTTCAAGAACATATATTTCGAGATTGTGATGAAGTCGTTTGAGTGTAAACACGATTGATTTGAATTCGATTCTTACTCGAGGACATATAACTACCTACTTTTAATACCTTCACGCTGTATCCCGCACACAGCAGGGTAGGTAGAGGGAACCCTAAGACACTCCGTTTCCCATTTTCCGCCGAATTCGGAGGCATTGCGTGTTAAGTGGCGAAACTTAAGGCCGATATAACTACCTATTTAAATTATTTCAAATTATTTTCTCTCTATATTGTAATAAATTAATTGTATTTTGTAATGAATTTAACACTATATATATATAGGGCGCGGCGTTGAGTACTGCCTCTCACCAGCAATGTCTCGAATGCAAACGGAAATGGAGAATGGAGTGTCATAACACTAAGTTTTCTCTAGCTTACCCTACAGTGCAATAAAGTGGGAAGCTGTAAAAAACCATATGAGATATTTAAAATATTTTCAAACAATGTATACATTGGTTTCTTCCACACAAGCTTAATGATTTAAGCATATTTATAAAAGAATACGAAGAATTTTATGATCATTGCGTTATTTTAAAACGAATCTATTATTTGTGCTACAAATGTGCTATAATAGTAGTTAAATATTTTTCAAAATGAAAAAAAATACAGCTTCACGTGTATTCAAGCTTAGATTAGCAAGATAGTTAGAGAGAATCTGTTGTTAAGACACTCCGTTTTCCATTTTTACCTTCAAAAGCGATATATTTCCCTTTGAGTGGCGGAACTTGGCCAAGGTTTGTTTTGCCACAGGTACGGAGAAAATGAAAATAATTAAAATATAATAAATTAATCATTTGGGGCCAGTCGTAGCGCAGTGGCACGATCGTGTGATTGTAAACGGCTGGTTGTGGATTCGATTTCCACTTGAGGAGTGGAAATATTTAATGTTTCCATTTTCTTCGCTCAGATACCAGAGGCAAAGCGCGGCGTTAAGTTCAGCCACTTAACACGCAATGCCTCCGAATTCGGCGGAAAGTGGGGAACGGAGTGAATTAACACTAGATTTCCTCTGCCTACTCTAATGCGTGCAGGATACAGCGTGTAGCTAAAAAAAAATAAAAAAAAATAAAAATAATTTTCCCCCATGTGGGAAACAAACCCACAATCATCACGTGTACAGTCAGAGGCTGTCAGTCACTCAGTCATGATATAAACTCGAATATTTTTCAAAACTAAATATTTATTTTCGGATAACACTTTGAAAGCCGTCAAAATTGAGTTTAAACAAACAGATAAGGAGATGAGTACAAAATTGAAAATATATACTTACTTCCATGTTGATAAGAGAAGAAACTTCTTGGTATTTCATGTATTCAGTACAGTTGAAGTAGCTCGAAGCAGTAGTAGACTCAAGAATGGGATTTTTTATACTACTCTACTTACATATATACTTTTTTAAGTATTCTTCTTTTTTTATATAAATGACTTATATATTATGAAAACTGCGGCTTAAAAGATATCATACGAGAGTCCAGTTATTCTAAATGTTAATTGCCTTTCTTACATCTTCTTAAATATGTTGTCTTCTGCATTGCCCTCACTCCTCTCTCTGCCTAAAGTAGTATAATTAGACATAGTATGACTTTAAAATTAAAAGTAAATAATACGTTATTATAAACATTTTAATTTTCTCAATATATACAAATAAATAAATGTACAAAGTCTGTTCGTAATATCAAAATAACTGTCTTTTACTAAATGCATGTGTATATATGTATGCACGGTACACATACCAAAATATTACTAGTTACAAAAAGACAGACAGCTAGATAAAAATATCTCGCTGTCTGTCTGTTTACTTTTGTTATGACTAATCTTTGGAATGGCTGAATCGATTTTGATGGGCCTTTATTAGCAGAAGAGAGCTGATATAATAAGGAAAGAACTAAGGCAGCTTTTACTTTAGAACAAAATAATTTTAATTTTATACAATAATTTTGTTTAATATTCGCCAGTGAGTGGCCAGTCGTGGCCCAGTAGCACAAGCGTGTGACTGTAAACGACTGGTTGTGGGTTCGATTCCCACTCGAGGAGTGGAAATTATATTTCCATTTTCTTCGCTCTGGAGTCGAGGTGAAGCGCGGCGTTAAGTTCCGCCACTCCGACTCCTCTCGCGACTCTTAACACGCCTCCGAATTCGGCGGAAAGTGGGGAACGGAGTGTCTTAACACTAGGTTCCTTCTGCCTACCCTGCTGTGTGCGGAATACAGCATTAAGCTAAAAAAAAAACAAAAAAAATGTTAATTCACTTGTTACACGTGGATGAAGTTAGTCGCGGGCAGAGCTAGTTACATAAATATTAAGCAATGTCTCTTTAAAAATGTAAGAATTAAATAATATTATTCTTAGATCTAGGAAGTTATAAAGAACTTAGAAAATTTCTTGAATTGAAAAATTCTTGGTTATAAATAGATAACATGAATGTTGTTTCTAAGTCACAACTCGTCATAATATCTAATTGTTAATACTAATAGTCAATAGATTGAGTATTTGTAAATTGTAACACACGATTTCTACGCGTGTACTGTTTGAATGTTCTTTTATGTTCAATGTCGTAGTGGACAACGGCTAAATATTTAACTATTATATATAATATTTTTATAAGTATTTGTTTAAAAAACATAATTTTACATGATTCTAATCAATCTAGTCAAATAATTTTATTCAAAATAAGAAAAATAAGAAGTTACATGAAACTTCAAATAATTTACCGTCGTTTCACTAAGATAAATGACTTAAACCTGAGAAAAAGTGTTGAAAATTTTAAGCCAATATTTCTTTACGTTAGACAGAGAATGGCTGTCACACGAAGATTGTAGTTATAAATGTTATTTCAGAAGTTATAAATAACTTATAAGTAATTTTATTTTGTCATTATTTTGATCGTTCTGGACCTTACCTTGTAAAATTCTTCCTAAGAAAATATCGTACTATCATCAAATACGTGCAAATTTTCAAGCCAATTTGTAGCCAAGAAATGAATCTAAGTAGCTATGCAACAATTTTCTAAATTTACTAACAAAATATACCTTTCCTTTTTCCAGCAAAGATAAAATACAAAAAAAAATAAGACAAAGCGTGGCATTGAGTTTCGCCACTTAACGCACAATGTCAATCGAGAACGGAGTGTCTTAACACTAGCAGTGTCTATCTAAGTTCTCTCTTTAAGTTTTTTCCATATAGCAGGGGAAAAAGTCTGAAGCTACTTTTTTCTACTTTTAAACATTTTAAAAGTGTTTTCCCACACTTAGGAAAATTGAAAAAGACATTTAAAGAAAACGTATAAAAATTGGAACGCAGCAGGATTCGAACCCGTACCGTTCGGGTTTTCTTTAAATGTCTTTTTCAAAGTCAAAGTCAAAGTCAAAGTCTCTACAGAGATGCTAACAACAAAAATAAGTTGTAATAAAGCGTATAAGAATTTCGACAGAGCGGATAGTAGAACGCATGGCTTAGTAGTGAGAGCGCCTGAACGGTATTCAGGAGGCGCGGGTTCGAATCCCGCTGCGTTCAAATTTTTATACGTTTTCTTTAAATGTCTTTTTACGTTTTTCTAGCTGCATTAAGTACAGCATTGGGATTTATTTCACTCAGTAGTGACAGTAAATATGTTAAAATGGAACCAATTCTTAATTGTAACTCAGTTAAAATATAAAATCGCATAGTAAATTAAATAGAAGCCGCATACTACGACCGATAGTATCTGATATCCCCCAAATGCAAGACAATATGCGCTAAATGGAAGAACTAAACTCGCTTTTACAATAGGATCCCAGAAAACATTCAGAAGTGTTCTATATCACAATTTAAAAAAATTGGGAAGAGACGCTTGTCGTGTTATAGGTATTACCTAATTAAAGATTTTATAAATGATAACACGCCTTGGGAATGAAAAACTCGCTCCAGGTTATTTCATATCACTCCACTGCCAACAATAAATCTGCAAATCACAATTAGCTTCAAAAAAAAGAAGTCCCGCTGAGTTTCTTGCGCCGATTCTTCTCAGGTCTGAGGCATTAACTTTAGTGAACCGGTGGTAAACTATTTGACGTTCAAAAAATTAAGCATGTAACTTCTTATTTTGAATAAAATTACTTGACTTTGGCTTTGACTTTCAACGTCATGCCAGAGTGAGGAAATGGAAATAAATTAACAATAATTAAAAATAAATAACCCTGACTATATATCGATCCTACAAATAATGCATTTATAGTCAGACCCTGAAATGAAAAAATGCGTCTCGATAGCCACAAACTAAATTATATATGCATTGGAAGTATTAAAGAATTAAATACCAAAATACTTCGTAGTTTCTTAAGTTTTTGCGCTTTATGTGTACGTAGCAAGTGAAACTAATTAACACATGTACATACTTAGTTTACATACTTAGGGGCCAGTCGTGGCGCAGTGGCACGAACGTGTGACTGTAAACGACTGGTTGTGGGTTCGATTTCCACTCGAGGAGTGGAAATATTTAATATTTCCATTTCCTTCGCTCTGGTATCAGAGGCAAAGCGCGGCGTTAAGTTCCGCCACTTAACACGCAATGCCTCCAAATTCGGCGGAAAGTGAGGAACGGAGTGTCTTATCACTAGGTTTCCTCTGCCTACCTTGCTGTGTGCGGGATACATCGTGAAGCTAAAAAGATACTAAGGATGCGCGGGTTCGAATCTCGCGCTGCGTTCAAACTACACATAACATAACTTCACGCATTTTCCGCAAAGCAGTTTAGTCAGAGAGATTCTGTGTGTCAAGGCACTCCGTTTTTCACTTTCTGCCCCAAATCGGGACATTGTGTGCTGAATGGCGGAACTCAACGTCGCGTTTTATCTTACTACACACATATGCATTTTTTAAAATAAACGTGAAACTTATATATTTACAAGATATTATTAAAAAAGTAAAGGTATACCGCGTTTTCTATGTCTTTTTGACAATAAACGTTAAAATAATAAAATATGTTGTTGTTTTTGTATGAAGATTACTGCTTACATAACTGCGCTTATACACACGGCCCTTTGAAGTATTATTTTATGTTTGACTCTCGATAAATATACCAGATATTTGTGTTATACAAATATTATAAGAAAATAATTAATACATTAGAAGTCAAGATGTAAGTACAGTGGTACAGCTTCTGACTGTAACGTGATGATCGTGAGTTCAATACCGACTCGGACGAATAATTATAATTAAATGTTCATTTCTTCGCTCTGGTACCTAAAGCAAAGCGCGGCGTTAAGTTCCGCCACTCAACACGCAATGTCTCGATGTCGGCTGGAAAGTGGAGGACGGAATGTCTGGTCAATAAGTCCTTTTTGACTACTCCGCTAGGCGTAAAAAAGCGTGAAGCTGTAAACAAAGTTAACTCATTTTTTCTGCATTTTTAACACATACTTTATTAAATACGTATTTAAACAAATCGTGAGACATTAAATATTTTGGAAAACGTCCCTGAATATCAAAGTGCTTGGTCCTGTTTAAAATATTAGTATGAAGTATGTAGTGACATCTATTTGTAAAAGAATTTATTATTTAGTAGGTAAAGAGTTGACCAGCAGCGCCATCTTTTATTACATTATAAATTGACAAATATTATTCATATTCAATTTACGTGTTTCATACAGATAGTACCTAAGTAAAATTATAAATTTAGAGATGATTTCTTATAAATTAAGACATGGACATGGTTAGAATACATTTAACAGCACACGTGGGTCCAAATCATTTTTTTTTTTTTAGCTTCACCGCTGTATCCTTTGCGGGGTAGTCAGAGAGAACGAAGCGCCAAACGCTACGGTCCCTGCATACTTCTTCTTCCTCGTCCACTGTCATCAACCTCTTCATACACGCCCTCTGGGGGGTTCTCATGCTTTTTACGTGACCTTCCTCCAGTATCGTCGATACTGTGTTTTCGAAGGTCAACCGAGGTGTCCCCCTGCCTCTTTTACCACTCACCTTTGCTTCATAAATCTTTCTTATCATTCTTCCATCACAATCTCTCAAATCTCTCTTAAAAAAATTAAAAAAAAATTATTAGAAAAGCAAGGAGTTTGAAGCGTAGTGGCACAGCATCTGACTGTTAACGCGATTGGTTGTGGGTTCGATTACAATATGGGGAAACGATTATTGTTCAGGCTGCAGTCAATACGTAGTTCTAAGTTTTTATTGCTTCTTAATTTGTACAGGCGCTTCGCCGTTTAGGCGTCGCGTTGGCTGGCTATAGTTTGAAGTTTTTATGTTCATTTTTATACTTACCGCCATTATCACATTTGTCATTATCACATTAAAACGTTAGCTGTGTTTTTATTCAAATACTCAGAAAACACTGTTTAAACCAAAAATCATAAATCATATAAGCGAAGACAATTATAAATAGAATTATTCCATTCATTTCTCTGCTCTGGTAAGGCAAAACTCTTTGAGTTCTACTATTCAACACAATATATCGGCGGTGTAAGAAGAACATAATATTTTGACACTAGACTCTCCAACCCCCTTTTAATAAAACTTTTATCTTAAGAAAATCGTTATAAGATCGTATTCATATCGTTATTAGTGTGTATATTTAACCTGAAAAATGTACTCCTTTATAGTGCAGTTGGTGACATTATGGTCAAAAGCAATGGTTGCCAGTTTGAATTTAATTTCACTATTTATCCAAGTTCGTTACACCAAACGCCGCGCTTCACCCGTCCATCCAAACGGACAACAAGTAACAAGTCATTTTCAAATGACTTGCTAGTTTAACACTCTGAGAAGTTTTTATATTTTATTAATATAAAAAATATTGTTAGATTCAATTACTACAACTCAAACGCACAAAATGCTTAAAGACAATGAAAGATATGGGTAAAATAATAGATTTTAATATAATATTATATCTTTGTGATTTAGGGGCCAGATGTGGCGTGGCGCAGTGACACAAGCGTGTGACTGTAAATGACTGGTTGTGGGTTCGATTACCACTCGAGGAGTGGAAATATTTAATATTTCCATTTTCTTCGCTCTGGTGTCGAGGCAAAGCGCGGCGTTAAGTTCCGCCACTTAACACGCAATGCCTACGAATTCGGCGATGGCGTGATGAAGTAAATTCGTTGTAGTTACGATCCTTACAGTAATTTTTATATTCCTATTATTTTTACTTCTCAGCTCTGCTAAAACTAAAAAGCGCGGTGTAAGTTGACTAATGTTTCAATTGTGGGCAGAAACGGAAGAACAGAGGCATTGCGTGTTAAGTGGCGGAACTTAACGCTGCGTTTTGCCTCGACACCAGAGCGAAGAAAATGGAAATATTAAATAGTTCCACTACTCCACGACTGGCCCCTAGATTCTCTCTAAGTACTCTAAGAGAAAAAGAGTAAAACAGACAAACAAACAAACATAGTCAAAAGCATTAGCTAGTATTAGTATTAACATACTAAAAATAAGTTCAACATCCGTTTATTAACACTCATACGTAACGGAACACGGCAGAAAATTTTACAAAACGAAATTGCTCATAATGGCAGTCAGAAACATGATCGTAACGACTACCTGCCTTTTAACCACTTAAGTGTTTTCTTCCTTTTCAACCTGAACGTTCTATTAATAGAAGCAGCTTGTGTAGTCATTATTCAATTATATTAACTTAGTTGTTTTTGTGCCGTAATACTTAGATGCGCAGTGAGACAGCATCTGTAAACACCAACAATTCAAATTCAAAATATCTTTATTCAAATAGACTTTTGTTAGCACTTTTGAATCGTCAAACGTACATAAAGCTACCACCGACTCGAAAGGCAATCTGCTGAGAAGAGCCGGCCAGAAACTCAACAGTTGCTGTTTTCAAATATATAAATTACAATTTTATTATTTGATACAATGGTAGCTAACCGGCATTGGACTTATTCAGATTAATTCCACGCATTTTTTCCTTTAAATATTCTTCTACAGAGTAATAAGCCTTACTTATTAATGTATTTTTTACAATGATTTTAAATTTCTTCAGTGGTAAATCTAAAACAAGCTGTGGAATTTTATTATATATGCGTATACTCCGACCCATAAAAGATTTATTTACCTTTGGGAGTGGATTGTAAGTTTGATTCTCACTCCGAGGATTAATTGCATGTAGGTAAATTATTTTCAATTCACCTCTCTGGTATATAATACAAAGCGCGTATTTGAATTCCACTACTCGACCACAATGTGTAGAATTCGAGTGGAAAGTTGTGAGGAGTGTCTTACTTCACGCTGTATCCCGCACAGAGCACGGTAGGCAGAGGGAACCTAGTGTTAAGACACTCCGTTCCCCACTTTCCGTCGAAGTCGGAGGCATTGCGTGTTAAGTAACGGAACTTAACGCCGCGCTTGCTAAGGTTACCTCTAAACCACTTAAATGTATTTTTTCGTTTCAATCTGAATATTCTATTAATAGATTGATGTTTGTGTAGTCATTATTCGATTATATTAACTTAGTTGTTTTTTAGTCGTTAGAGTTAGAGGCAATCGTGACGTTGTGGGACGACTGATTGTATTTAAAATATTTTCACATCTCCACTTTGTTCTGGTTTCTAAGACAAAAGGCGGCATTGAATTCCACAATTTAAAAATAATGTCTCGAATTGAGGTGAAAGTGGTGAATGGAGTGTCTTGGCACTAGGTTCTCTCTGGCTACCCTTTTATGGTATACGTAAAGCGGAAGATAAGTTGTAAAATCATCGTTAATAATTAATTTCATAATAAATCGTTTATTATTTACTTCAAAATCATGAACAAAAACAATACTGCTTTTGATTAAACAATCAATCTGGGAAGATATTAAGAAAAATAAACACAAAAATATTTTTTTACGTCCAATGTATATTATATAATAATAACTATACAAAAGAACATTTTCTTAAAATCCGTCCAGTGTTTCTAAAGATTAACGAACGCTATATTGCAAACTGATGAATCGACTTTGATTAAATCATATTTTAAATCTATAAATTTGCCATAAATCATAAATCATCGAAATCTATATTAATCAATAAATATTCATAAATTTATTATAAATGCAGTGGCCATCGTGGCGCAGAATGATAGCCTCTGACTGTACTCGTATAACGGTGGTTCTGTGTTCGATCCCACTCGAAAGAAGGATTATATTTAAATTAATTTCATTTACTCCGCTGTAACGGAAAAACTATTCGTAATTCAGGCAGAAAGTGGAGAAGGAAGTGTTTTGACATTATGTTCTCTCTGACTACCTGCTGCTGAAAATGCGTAAAGCTGTATATAAATGATATTTTTTTAACTTCACGTTGTATCCCGCACACAGCAAGGTTAGCATAAGAAACCTAGTGTTAAGACGCTCCGTTCTGCACTTTCCGCAGACTTCTAAAGGCAGTACATATTAAAATGGCAGAACTGAACGCCGCGCTTTACCTCGACACCAGAGCGAAGAAAATGAAATGTTAAATATTTAAATTCCTCGAGTGGGAATCGAACCTACAACCAGTCGCTTTATAGTCATATTTTGTGCCTCTGCGCCACGACTGGCTCCAAATGACAAATAATTTAGTTATAATTATTGTCCCAAGCGGGTATCGAACGCACAACCAATCGCGGAACTCAACGCTGCGCTTTGTCTTCGTACCAGAGGAATTAAAATAATTAAAATATAATTCCCCCCAAGTGCCATCGAATACACAAGCAATTTATAGTCAGACGCTGTAATTACGCCGCAAAAGATCGCGATATAATATATATGCATATTAATTAGAAATACAATAAAACTATTGTATAAACATCTTGCTCTCGACAAATAATATTTATTTGAAATATTTATTATTTCCATTTTCTTCGCTCTGGTGTCGAGAAAACTCGGCGTTAACTTCCGCCACTTAACACGCAACGCCCCCGAATTCGGCGTAAAGTGGGGAACGGAGTATCTTAACACTAGGTTTCCTTCTGTCTACCCTGCTGTGTGCGGGATACAGCGTGAAGCTAAAAAAAAAATATTTTCATTTATCCATTCCTCTTTACTCTATCTCTCTATTTCTCCACTCGGCTTTAAGATCCACCACTCAATACGTAATATCTTTATTTAGTGTTTTGACACTATATTCTCTCAGATTCTGTTATATGGAAAAAATCAATACGAAGCAAATACAAAAAGAAAATGTTATTTAAAATATATAAAAATATTATAACATAATCCATTTCATTTAGCTTTGTTCTAACAGTTTTATTACAAACATCGGAGGTAGGATACTCATTATCAACCAGCTGCATAATCTAGCGGAAATATAACGCGAAACAAAACGTTTTAGAGGGAGGGAGGGGAACCAAAGCTATGGTGGGAGGCAATTCACGTCGCAATAACCTCGACATTAACTGGACTCATGTAGACGCTAATACGTTATGATTTTTTAATAATTCTTTGACATAATTAAGTTATTTGACTGTTTGTAATGAACTAAAATATTTAAAAATGCGTTCGAGTTTGTTCCGACCACGATCTGACAGTTCTGATACGGAACCTCTGCTTCCAGCTATACCAGGGCCTAACCAAATACAATATGAGGTATGACTTTCTTTTTAAATATAACTAAATGTTATGTAAATAATTAGTATATAATGTCTTATATATAATAAAAATGAAAAAATACATTGTTTGAAGGAATATTACCCACAAATTGATTTATGTCAATCATTGTTTATTATGAAATTGTTATATTTGAAAATATCTATACGTAAAAAGCGAACAGAAATATTAGGCAGTTATTATTATATTAACTATTTATAAATTAACACATTTAATAAGCTAAATATATAAGAATTGCTTTATAAAAGTTTATTGTTTTGTTTATTTGACTTTAGCAAGTCGTAGATCGTGTCTTCTTCTTATTGGCTCGCAACTTTCTTGACTTTACAAATGGAGTTGCCAGTGTTTGATGTTTACCACTAATTAAGGAAATAATTATAAATATATATTCTTACAATAAAATAATTAAATGTTAAATAACGTGAATTAAGAGTTTTTTTTATTCCGTTATATTAATTCAATACAATAATAATTGATAAATTATGATTATTATAAGAAAAATTGAAAGTCATAATTCCGTTCAGTACTATACCTATGTGATAAAAAATTAAAAACATAACTAATAGTAGGTAACTTTTAATGTTATTTATAAAAATAAATAATTTTCTATATGGATGGTTTCCAAGGGTCACAGGTTCGAATCACGTTGCGTTCAAATTCTTCTAAAAAAATTTTTTAATCATCTTGGTGTGTGAATGACACTTTGAAAATGTTGGTTTATTATGCTTAAAATAAAAGTATAATGAATTATAAACAATCACAAAAGGCCACATACATCAAACCCACAACGAGTCGCAGGTTGTGGGTTCGATTCCCACTCGAGGCATTGAAATGTTTAATATTTAATTTTCTTGGCTCTGGTGTCGAGGCAAAGCACGGCGTTCCGCATCCAGAATTCGACGGAAAGTGGGGAACGGAGTGTCTTAATACTACGTTGACTCTGCCTACCCCAGTGTGTGGGGGATACAATGTGAAACTAAGAAATTATAAGTATATAAACATCTAATGCTATCCCCCTTGAAGTATACTTTACCAGACACCAGAGCCAAGAAAATGAAATATTAAACATTTCAATGCTCGAGGCATCGGAATCGAACCCACAACCTGCGACCCGTTGTGGGTTCGATGTGTGTTGCCTTTTATACCTGTCATTGCTTATAATTCATTATACTTTTATTTTAAGCATAATAAACCAATATTTTCAAAGTGTCATTCACATCACACAACATGATTACTAAAAAAAAATTTTTAGAAGAATTTGAACGCAACATTATCCAAACCTGATGGAGGTCCATCCGTATAATACAACCATCATTATTAATTAAAACATATATATGAACAAATAAGTATTTAATCAATAAGTGCACTACAAAGCGCAGTAAACATACTACACGCATTGATTATGAGATCAAACTTAGCCGCCATAATATTTATATATTTAAAATATACACGTTTTCCTTGTTAGATTAGACAAGACGCGACTTTGCTACCAAATCGGCAGTCGTTAAAGTTTAAATGAACGAAAAGTTCATATAATTGTAAGCTTTAAATTTAAATTCGTTTAAAAAAGCAAGAAATGTGTAAAGATAAAATAAAAATCAAATAATAGTAAGTGCAGTTGAACATGTCTAAGCCAGGGGTGAGCAAACGATGGCTCGCTTAATAATTTAATGCGGGCCGGTTAACTCTTATTGATTGATTGATATAAGCTTGGAAGTCGCACCTGGCTGTATTCCTCTTTCATTATAATGTAATCACCATCGTGTCAACTCACACTCAATGTCTAGATTTAGGGGTAAAGGGAGAATGGAGTATCTTAAAACTAAGGTGCTCTCTACTCTATAAATGAGCATGGCTCAGTGGTGAGAGCGCCTGGACGGTTCAGGAGGCGTGGTTTCGAATCTCGCTGCGTTCAAATTTTTATACGCCTAAATGTCTTTTTTAATTTTCCTAAGTGTGGAATAACACTTTAAAAATGTTTAAAAGTATCAAATATAAATATATAAACATAATATTCATATTATATTATTATGAATGAACGTTCGATATCTGATAACGCTCAATTTGGCAAAGAAAAATAGATAAATGTAATGTAATGTATTGTCACTGTCTGTCTGTCTGTCCGTTCTCAGTAAATTTCGTAGTTAGTTTTCTAATCATATTTTTTTTTAATTTCAGCAAGCACAACTTAACTACGGTGCGATGGCGCATGTGGGGACGTCCCAGTCGATTCTGGTGGAGCCGAGGTCAGATAAAGCCAGGAAGCTACCACAATATATAGCTGCATTGTCAGGTAAATTTTAAAATTTAATTATTTTTAGTGTTCAAATTATTATAACATTTATTATAACTTTTGATGCAAATTATTTTTTTTCATAATGGACAATATTTTTTCGTATTGAATTATTGAATTTCGTAATGAATTGATGAATTTTTTTTTGGTAATCAGGCTAAAAGTGAAGAACACTCAATACATTCGTTGTGTCACGGTTTTTATAAAAAGAAGTGTCCCGACTGAGAATAAAATTAAAAATGTTAAAAGTTTGAAATATAAATCTCTATAATGAAAGCCTATTTTACTTACATTATTTCAAGCGAATTTTCGAGATATATAATAATATTTTTGTTTTTAAAATTCCAGCTGCACTAGGACCATTGGCTACCGGGACGATGTTGGGATGGTCATCGCCAGTCGTTTTCAAAATCATCCAAGACAACAACACTGACTATGACTTCGACGTTTCTCACATTCAAGGCGATTGGATATCATCCCTCACAAATCTTGGTGGCGCCGCAATTTGCTTCCCTATAGGCTTAATTATGGATGTAATAGGACGAAGAAACGCTATGCTTCTACTCGTAATACCCTTCGTGTTAGGATGGTTCTTAATTACTTTTGCGACAAATGTGGCTATGTTAATGGCTGGACGATTTTTGACCGGAATTGGCGCTGGAGGCTTCAGTGTAGCAGTACCAGCCTATGTCAGTGAAATATCAGAAGATTCAATACGAGGTTCATTGGGAAGTTTCTTCTATCTAATGGTCACGACGGGTATACTTTACGCATATGTAGTTGGGAGTTACACTAGCGTCTTTATATTCAACATAACTTGTACCTTGATTCCTATTATATTTGGACTAATTTTCTTCTTTATGCCTGAAAGTCCCAACTTTTTGGTCTCCAAAGGCAAATATGACGAGGCTCGGGACGCATTGAAACGACTGCGAGGAAGCAGTTATGATGTTGACAACGAACTGAATGTTCTACAAACGAATGCTGAAATTGCGAAAAACAATCCTGTTTCATTCCTAAAGGCAATCACAAAGAAATCAGCTATAAGAGCTGTTTTAATATGTTACGCTCTGATGTTCTTCCAACAACTGTCTGGAATAAACGCTGTACTATTTAATTCGTCATCCATTTTTGGCAGCGCGGCTTCATCCTTATCGCCCTCAGTTTCCAGTATAATTATTGGGGCTATACAAGTAGTCGCAACGTTTACTTCAACTTTAATTGTAGATAAATTGGGAAGAAGAATCCTGCTTCTATTTTCTGCATTAGTGATGTGCATTTGCGCTGTGATTTTAGGAGTATTCTTCTTTTTACAAGACGTACATGGGGCCGAGTCGTCGATTATAACATCTATAACGTGGTTGCCTTTAGTTTCTCTCTCATTATTTATTATTGCATTCTCCTTGGGCTTCGGACCAATCCCTTGGATGATGGCAGGAGAACTGTGCCTGATCGATATCAAGGGCTTCGTGGCTTCCACGTCAGGCACATTAAATTCAGTATTGAGTTTCGTAATTACAAGCACATTTAATTCTCTTAACGCTGCAATGGGTTCGGGACAAGTGTTCTGGATGTTTGCTGCACTTTTGCTACTAGGTTTCATATTCATATTCTTCGTTATACCAGAAACGAAAGGCAAGAGTTTTGAAGAAATCCAGGTACTCCTCGGAGCTGAACCTCAAAAGACAATTGACGAAAAAGTGGACGAAAAAAAATAAACGATCGCAGATATAGATAAAATATTACCATAGTTTTCTCATTTAATCTGTGGTTGGCTAATTCTAGTCATCTTTGATGTCATATATTTGATGTATTAATTATTTATAACGTAAGACATGATAGTAATAAATGTAAATATTAGTTTATTTTGATATTTTATTTCTAAAACCAATCTTATTTTATAAATATAGCTCTTGTTACTGACTGGCTTTATCTGCGTGGTCAAAATGAGGAACTTCTTTACAAACTTTCAATTCCTACTTCACCCTCTTAAGATTTGAATTTTCAATAATCAATAAACTACATCTACGCAATAAAAATTATGCATCTGAGTTCAATAGTTTAGGCGATGATGAAACAGCCAGTCGGTGGATCAGGACAACCTAGCTTATAAATATAATGGAACTTTAATGTTTTTAAACAGTGTTGCCGTTTTTAAATAGAGAGCCAGAAATCCAAAGGTCGCGTTTAAGTTATGAAATTCAACGACGCGCTTGGTCTTAGGTACCAGAACGGAGAAAAGTAAAATTATGATTCTAATACTATTATATTCATATTTAATACTTAAACCCATTATGATAAATTATATTAATGAATTTGCCCTTTTTTATTGCAAATTTGCATTATATTAATGAATATTGTGGCCAGTCGTGACCCAGTGGCACAAGTGTGTGACTGTAAACGACTGCTTATGGGTTCGATTCCCTTTCGATTCTCTTCGCTCTGGTGTCGAGGTAAAGCGCGGCGTTAAGTTCAGCTACTTAACACGCAATGCCTCCGAATTCGGCGGAAAGTGGGGAACGGAGTATCCTAATACTAGGTTCCCTCTGCCTACCCTGCTGTGTGCGGGATACAGCGTCAATGAATTGTGATGAATTATGATGTATTTAAAACAATTTGCGGGGCTGTTGTGGCGCACTGGGACAATGTTTGGATGTAAAGCGTTGATTGTGGGTTCGATTCTCACTCGGGATATGTATATATTTAATTTTTCATTTCTTCGCTCTGGTACCAAAGACAAAGCATGGCGTTTAGTTCCGCCACTTAACACCCAATGCTTCGAATTAGAGCAGAAAATGGAAGACGGAATATTTTGACAGTAGTGTCCTCTCTGACTACCCCGCTTTGCAAGAAAAAGTGTGAATCTGTAAAAAAACGCAAGTGGAGCTGTCTACTATGGGTTTAATTTCGACTGGATATATAACATAATTAAATCTGTTATCATGTCATTATGAAAATTTACTGCAGAAGGATTAAATGTCTGCGAGGAAACTTATACTCTAACTAACTCGTGTATTCAAAATTGTAATTGTACTGTTACTTTCATAATTTTCATATGCATGTACGAAAATAATACCTTAGATTTTTTCTTAATAGTGAGAGTTTTGCGTATAATCTCCAATTCGTTGTTAAATGATCAAACACTTAAAGTTAAAATTGTCTTGCCATAGTTTGGATTCCAGTTCAAAGTATTTACCCAATAATTATATATTTTTACCCAATAACTATATATTTTTACTTGTTTCTTACTTTAAATCATTTTGTCTAATTGGTTTTCTATTTTTATTTTTCCCCACGATCGGAGATCGAATACACTGACAATCGTAAACGTACCATCGTGTCAGATGGTAAACATATTCACTGCGCTACAATAACGTCAATTTATGTGTTTATTATTAATAAAAAGATTTAACATTTATTATTATATATCAGACTAATAATATAAAGATTATGAACCTACTTATTTACTAAGGGCAATGACTTCTAGTTGTTACGAAGCAAGGAAAAAATATAATTATACAATGTAATAAATACTTTTACAATACAATTATTTAGATATACCTATTATTTACAACTTGCTCGCGTGAACTATACAACTACATAGCTGTTTCGTTCCATTACAATCCTTTTGGGGACGCCTTTTCAAAAATAGAGTAGCCTACGCTTGACTCTGGATCTTTAACTATTTACATTCCGAATTTCATCCAAATCGTAATGGTAGATTAGCCGTGAAAGAGTAACAGACAGATAGACTTTCAAATTTATTTTTATTTTTTTTTTATTTTTATAATATTAATATAGATTAATTTATAATATTAATATAGATTAATAACATATTTTTTATCTCCAAACACAATTTAACAATTAGAATTTACCAACTCCATGCTTTCTTTCCGCACAGCAGGGTAGTATCTATAAGAGAATTCAGTGTCAAGACATTTCGTTCTCCACTTTCTACCTGAATATGAGACATTGGATGGTGTGCGACGGAACTTAATACTGCGATTTGTTCGTTCACAAAGGCGAAAAACTGAAAATAATTAAATTATGATCATTACATGCATTTTTTTAAAAAATATTGATTGATATTTTCAATATTTTTTAATATTCTTCTTTTTTTATATCAATGATGATTTTTTTTCAACAATATCAGTACTTTAAGGCGTATAAAATATACTCTAAGCAGTTTTAATTTTAAATTTCAATTTGAAGGGAGGCACCTTCAAATTACCACACTCCCTTCAAAGTAACCCAACTGTTAAAAACTTACATATTTACTACTATTACAATTACCATATTATATTCAACGACAATTCTTTTTAGTTTACGTACCTTATGTTATGAGACGGGGGTGGCAAAGCTCCGTGATCGTCCGAGCCATTTGTCAAAAATTTTAAACGTTAAGCCAACCTCAATTATTTAAATGTCATGAAAAAAGTATTATTAATTTTAATGCATTTATATTCATAGCACAAAAATCTTTCAGAATTGTATGGAAATTTTACGTAAATATTTGTATTTTAAATACTTTACTTGATTCTGCTGGCTGACTTTAAAAAACCTTTTAAAACCACATTTTTTTAATATTACCCACAGATGGGAAAAATATTTGTTTGCTTTTACTTAAAATAAGCAGAAAAAATAAAATTACTCAAATATACTAAAGGAACAGCAATTTTAAAATAAAGTCATGTAGTTATAGAACATGGTTAAAGTCCAACAATACAAAAGACAGTTATTGATATATACTGTAAGAAATAGTTATAGATTCTATTATACCACACGTAACATGATCGTAATAGTATGAAGCCATAGTGCCCACAGGACTAAGCTGGATCTAGGGAAAAAAATAGTTGGCAATGTATAGGCCTACCGCGTGCCTGTAAGTAAATTTTAAATTATGTAATAAGCGAAGCCAGTCGTGGTGCAGTGACACAGATTGTGACTATAAACCTGACTGGTTATGGGTTCGATTTCCAATCCAGGAAGCGAAATATTTAATATTTCATTTTCTTTGCTCTGGTGACGAGGCAAAGCGCGTTAAGTTCCGTCATTTAACACACAGTGCCTCCAAAATTAGGCGGGAAAAAGGGAACAGAGTGTCTTAACATTAGGTTTCCTCTGCCTAATCATTTCTAATGCTTACTGCATTTTTTCTCCATATAAACTTTAGCTACGTAAAATTTCATAATTCATTTTGCTTGCTGTCGTGCCATTAGGTATTAACATAGATAGATGCCTAACACAAACATTTCAGGCATAAAAAAAATTACAGGACGATTACAACATGCTAAAGACATGTACAAAAGGCGGGAAGTAAGATGGACTTAGTACCTCTCTGCCTGTACTGACATATGCAAGAACCATGTAAAGATAAGAAAAATAAATACCTACGCATAATATAATTACGTAAATATATAGGAAAAGGCAGATCTGACTGTGTACTTTATAAGTATATAGTAGAGCATAATAACCCACGTAATAGCAAACTATAGTCCATCCAGTCCAGTCCAGTCTAGTCAAACACATCCAAATGATTTATTTTTTAAATCAAATTTATTCTTTGTTAAACAGACAAGATTTTATTCATATTATTTTTTTTTGCTTCACGTTTCTTTCCGTATAGCAGGTTAGTCGGAGAACATTGCGCGTTGAGTGCGGAACTCAACGCCACGATTTGTGTTACCAGAGGAGAGAAATAAAAACAATTGCCACAAGTTCGAATAGAACCCGGAACCGATCGTATTAACAGTCAGATGCTGTGCAACTACGTCATAAGTGCCTTAATATTAAATTGATATAACATATTAATATACACCAGTATATATTATTTATCAAAGTAAATTATCGCATGAGTAATTCAACTCCCCCTTTCATATCAATTGTAATACTACACTAATCTCCATTGCCATATCACGTATCGTTTACACATATTAAAACTAAAGATAAACACATTGATAATTACAAAAACATTTTATTGTAAACATGCATGCAACCGCATATATTTAATACGCTACAAAAATAATCACAAAAAAAATGAAATACCTAAACAGGTATTTTTATAACAATTTAAATAACATTTTTTTTTTTATTTTTCTACAAAAATAAGGTCACCTATGTTTTTCTTTGGTGATTCTAGTTTGGTAACTTATGGCTTAATTCATAATATGTTTTCTAGCAATCTACTCGTAGATGTATCCAATTTACAATACATTTCATATCATATATGTACTCGTATAAATATAATCAATTATTATGTACAAGAGTTAGCTTTATACAATTTAAAAATACTTCAAACTGAAAAGCCTATATTAAATTGACACTGGAATTACCACCGCCAATTTTAGAATACGCTCTTCTATAAAAATTACAACAAAACAAGGAATTCATTACTTCGTTGAGAGAAGACGAACTCTGAGTCCTGTAAAGGCCCGATGATACTTCTTCGATACTAATCTCCCCAACAAACTGTTGTAGATCGTTCTTTGGGAATCCCTCCTTATAATATTGTTTAATAGTATCATAAGCGTCCATTATTACAGAAATAAATAAACTCAAAACTACATAAATGTATAAACTTATAAATGAATATAGATAGACTCGGCTAAACCACCAAAGCATAGGTGATTTTCTGGACATAATGGAAAACGTTGCGAACATATCATCACCGTTTATAAGAGAAAATAGGCATTCTGAAGTGGTTGCTAAAGATCTAAATTTCATATGATATGGACCTAACACAAGCCAACCGCAAAACATAAATCCTGCATACAAAAGTAAAGCGCAGCAGGAAAATCGGAATATTTTAGGTGCAGCTTTCTTCAATGTCAATATAACTACATTGTAAGTTTTAAAGAAACCAAGATATCTTAGAACTCCAAACCAAACTAACAAGTTTCCTATACCCAAAAACATAGAACAAACATTCCATTGATCATTTGTAAACTGATTTCGTTCAATCTGTTCTTTTATCGCTGATCCCATTACAATTAGAATATCATTAATAATTATCATAATATACCAAATATTCAGAAACTCTAAGCGCCCTTCTAGACTCAGTTCTTTGTTATAGGCTCGGCGGAAAAAATGTAATGTCAGTTCTTTCAACAATTGTGCCCTGTATATAGCTCTACTACATAAAACAAATGATATGCTACAAATAAATATGACTAATATATTAAGTACACTTCTCAAGATCTGGTCTATTTGATTATTTGTAATGTAAGCCTTATCACCTTTACAAGCTAACTTAAATGGTTCAGCATCTAATATGAGTGACATCTGTCCATCATGATCTTCATTATCAAATATTATTTTAATATCAAATCTGTAACAATCTGGAAGTGTTATTGGTCCAGCTGCTCTAAAGTTTATAGTTTTTAATGAAAATAAAAGTTCTGCTCGTACTAATGCTGCAAAATTTACATCTATGCCAGCATTTTTTATGAATTCTCTTGATTTAAAAAGATTATTTTCTCCATTTGTAAAGTTAACACAACTGTATATTATTTCAGAATTAAATTCATAACTTTCATTGAACCCATGAATAATTCCTTTCTTGTAATAGTAAGTGCAAAACAGAGGATCTGTTTTATTGTTGTCTTCATTATTGTATGAATATGGTCCAATAGCATTGCTTAAATTTGAATATCCTGTGTAAGCATAGTCTAAGGCATTATAAAATTCATCAACCTTATATACAGCTAAAGGGCCTGCACCTGGAGGGTAAGCATTAATTTCTCTCGTCGAATCCCAACCAAGTAAGAACAAATGAGAGAAACTGATTCTGTTATCCCAGGTATAGTTCACATGATTATACCTGTTATGTGCAAACAGACAAAGCTGCAGTGTCACTAACACAATCTTGATAACCTGCACTACAAATTTGTATGGAAATTTCCTCTTCGCGCGCCATTTCTCGATTGGATTCATGAAAAAGAATTGCAACTTACGTCGCATTTTTTCTTCCACTTGAATTAATGTCGAAGTATTGGGTGCTGACCATGAAGACTGACCTTGTTCTCGTTCCTCGTTATCATTTCTACCTTCTGTGTTAGTCTTATCATCGAGAATTGTGGGTATATTTTCGTTTTCTTCCGAGGACGACATTACGTAGTCCAAGGTAATATATTCAAGGACAATTTTCACACGTGAACAACAAAATCTTTTTAGAAATTGTTAATTTGTCACTTTCACGTAACATTTGACAGGATATAAATACTGATTATATTATGCGTTCATTATTATGCATTATTTTTCTTTGTTGTTATAATGCAACCTACTATCACCTTTGTCACTGTCAAATGTCAGTCTCTCAGGTGATTGTAAACTGTTATGCCAAACGCCAAAACAATGAACTGAACGTCATGAGTGTTTTCCGTACTACGTAACAGTGCTCTAAGTAAATTGTGCCCAACCAGAAAATATCTAATAACGACTAACATTAAATTAACGAATTAAAAGGAGAATTTACTAAATAAGGTTTCTACTATATTTTTCTTTTATATTTATAAAATATTGCTTAAACATGATATATATTACGTTTTTTTGGCCTACTGGCTACTACCATAACACCTACCGCTGATCACGTGCTTGCTACTTAAATATATAAAAAATCTGTAGCTTTAAATTTTATCTGAACAATGGTTATTTTTATAAAAACTATTTATGTTTCTCACAAAATTATGTGTATGTTATTATTAATTAACTTTTCAAAGTAATCTACGTGTTGGGAAATTCATTATGGCAGCATTCTTGCCAAATTCTAATTGAAGTTTTAAATTTTCATCTGTGGCAGTGTCGTATTTGTGAAATAATTTCGTGATATTCTAGAGAAAAATTCTTAATTATTTCACTTTGGTGTGACAACAACGAGACATATTTCAAATAGTAAACATTATTAATAGAACACATGAAAATATGGTATTAACAGTGGACAAACTCAGTAACGAAGAAAGGTAATACCAGCTGTGTTTATTTCGAGGGAAAGTTACATTGTTGCAAGATTTTGATACTGTTTTTATTTCCTTTACCATTTCAATATAAAAAACCATCATATATATTTAACTTCCAGGTTTAGAGGTGAAAATGCTCTCCAGTTCCTTCTATATTTACCCCTCGGCCTAATTTTGATGGGTCTGCGAATAGTTTTAGGCTTAATACTATGGATTGCATCTATTATACTGCCAAATAAATCAGCTGTAAGACAGTTGTTATCTACATTGGCATGTTGGACGTTTGGTAAGTTATTTTATACCAACAACTTAATGTTTTATGAAGTGTGACCTTCATTTATGTTTTAAATATTTATAAATGTCAAATTGTATTATGCACAAGGTCAAAAACAGTGTTCTTATTTTGTTGCAGGAGTGTATGTAAAGGTGAAGGGTAGCAAAGATCCTAGATGTAGTGTATTGGTGGCTAACTATGTGTCATGTCTGGACTCGCTGGCCGCTGCCCACATGTTTGGCACAATAAGTGTATGTATCTTTAAAATATTTATTAATTTATTAACAGTAATGTTAAGGTTTGGTTTTAGCTCGAAAATTCTACTTAATTATACTGCCTAGTTCTTAAAAGAAGTTTTTTTTGACTACCTTGCTAGATACAAAGTGTAAAGTTTCAAATAGGACTGACAGTATAGAATAATATATATAAAATTCTTAGAAATGTCTAATTAAATAAATAATATTTCAAATTTTATATATTAAGTTAGGCATTATTATTGTGAGTATCATATTATTTTACAATATGCAAGGTAAAAATATGAAAAGATTATGTTCTTTCAAAATGCTTTTAAAGAGCAATTGAACACATTTATTATTAGACTAGTAGTTATATAGTTTACAGGTAGTTAGCAAAAGGGGGAATATCCTTTCTACCAGAGTTGATATATTAGGTGACCCCAATATAGTATTTGAATTATGAGCAAATGTAATAAAATGAGGTCAGCTGTGATACTTTAGGATATAATGTGAAGCTAAAAAAATGATTGTGGTAGCCATTGTTTATTAAATGAAGTATAAATTGTTTATATTATATAAATGTTGAAGAATGCCACTGACTAGGGCCTATGGAACAGCATTTAGCTGTAAACATGGTTAGTTATGGGTTTGATTCCTACTTAGATGTACGAGTATATTTAAATTACTGCCCTTTGTCCACTCTTGTATGACAAAGCCTAGTGTTGAGTTTCCGCTTGACACTAGGTTTTCTCTGAATATGCTGTTTTGCAAGATTTTTTTAATAATTGTATGATTATAAAAAATTAAAGCTTCTAGTTAAACTTTTATGTTTTTTATAGTTAAGAAAATGGAAGGTGCCACCATTTTTTGCATCTACCCTCGGAATCAAGAATGCTGCTCAATTTGTAAGAAAGTGAGTTATATTATCATTTTATTATACTACTTTTTTTCTATTATCTTTACTAGTTTTTGCTAATTCGTTTTAGATAAGTATTTTCTTCTTTATATGTATTAATTATTGGCATTAGTGAAGCCTTCATGGCATGGCATAGTGCAACAGTGACTTATTGTAACCAGGATTGGTTGTAACTTCGATTCCCACTCAGTGAAAATATCATAATTTAATTATTTTTATTTCTCTGCTCTCATTAATAAGAGGAAGCGCGGTGTTAAGATCTGCCATTAAATAACAGAATTTTGTAAAGATCTAAGGAGATGCTAACAACATAAATAAGTTGTCATTCATGTCATATAAGAATTTCGACATGTTAGTCATGTCATGTCATTTAAGAATTTCGACAGTTGGTAGAAGAACTCATGTCGCACGCGGACAGAGCGCTTAGACGGTTTCCAGTAGGTGCAGGTTCGAATCCCGTTGCATTGAAATTTTAATATATTTTCTAAAATTTCCTTTTCGTATCTTACTAAGTGTGTGAATAATACTTTAATATGTTAAAACATTTTATTTATTTTTAATTTCAGGCAACATTTCACAGAGAGTCCCAGTAAGCCAGTGTTGTTACAGCCAGAAGGAGGTCCCACCAACGGCAAAGGTGTTTTAAAGTTCACGGATTGGCCGTTCCCCATTGGCAATAGAGTGCAGCCTGTTGCTATTAGTAAGTAACCTTTTTTATTATTTTTTTTCTATATCTATTTTTATTTAACATTTCATGCTTTACGTCGTTTTCAGTATGTATTTTTGTATTTTAATATTAATAAAAAAAACAGTTTCAAGTAAGTATTACGTAAGCGCTATAGGGGTTGGGGGGTCTTTGCTTTACTTATTTTGGATGATATGGGGGTAGGGGAGTCTAAATGATGTTTAGTCTAAGTCTAATTGACGTTATCGGTAGTTATTTCCTTTTTTACACAAATGGCTGCCCCCACATTGTCTTTGCTAAGATTATAATTATAATATAAAAAAAAACAATACATTACTTGAAAATGGTTTACGTAAGCACGGCGGAGGGTGTAAGAGCTTTGCTTACTTGCTGACAAGTGAGTTGGAGGGATTAATAATTGTAATAAATCTGCTTACGTACGTCCTCAAGTTTCCGCCCAAAATAGAGATATTGCGTGTTAAGTGGCGGAACTCAACGCCGCGTTTTATCTTGGGTACCAGAGCAAAGAAATAAAACTTAGTTATAATCATTCTCCTAATGGAAATGGAACCTGCAACCAGACCCTGTCCCACTGTGCCAGAACGGCCTCAATTTTTTTTTATATACATACTTTCTGTATTGTAAATGTGACAAAAATCATATTTAACGAGCTACTAAAATCATAAAAAACGTTTTATCACTTTAAAATTATTTATTTAATAGAAAAAATGCAAATAACTAAGTGCTACTAATACTAACCTCGAACTCCTTGCTCGAGGCGAGAGAACAAATTGTCGCATAATTTTGATAAAGTATAAATGGAAATTACAATTTTTGTTTTTATCTGTGACCTTAAGTAAAAAATAGTTTGGCGTTTGCCAACTTGACAATTGTCTGTTGTTTTATTTAGTATTTAGGTACATGGGGCACATATAAGTAAATGAATAACATATATGTGGCCAGTCGTGGCCCATTGGCACAAGCGTGTGACTGTAAACGATTGGTTGTGGGTTCGATTCCCACTCGAAGAGTTTAAATATTTAATATTTCCACTTTCTTCGCTTTGGTGTCGACGTAAAGCGCGGCGTTAAGTTCCGCCACTAAACACGCAAGCCTCCGAATTCGGCGGAAAGTGGGGAACGGAGTATCTTAATACTAGGTTCCCTCTGCCTACCCTGTTGAGTGCGGCGTGAAGCTAAAAAAAAACATGTGATGATAGTGGGCTCTATGCCACTAAATGTCTGTTTAAGTCTTTGTTACATTTTTTTTAGTTACTTCACCTAGAATTAAATATTATTTGTCTTCATTTTTCATACACATTTAAAATATGAAAAACATTTTTGGAAAACTTACTAAAAATTCAAAGTAGCGGGATTTGAACCCGCATCCCGCCTTATTAAGTACTTACGTTTACAAGCTCATATTCTTGCCTTCCAAAAGGCACAGGTTCGAATCCCCATATCTAAAAAAAAATATACTTTTTGTAAAAAACTTTTTTTAATATACGATCCATTTTTAATTTCAGGTATTCAACGTCCGTTCACAAACGTAACAGTCCACCGTCCCACGGACAAGCAAGACGCCTTCCCGTGGAGGGATGCTCTGTGGTTCCTGTGCACGCCGTGTTCCATATTCACGTTGCGAGTGCTGCCCGTGCAGGAGAGGAGGGAGGAGAGTGAGGGAGAGTTCGTGGAGAGAGTCCGGAGAGTGGTTGGGGAGGGGATGCAGGTGATTTTTTTTTACTTTTTGTTCTTTTTTTAATGAAATGAATGTGGATTTGATGTTTATTTAAGAAAATGAGTATGTAAGGTATGTAAAATAAAAAATTAGATAAACGAGGGAGATTTTGTGGAGAAGGTCAGAAAGGTTGTTGAGGACAGGTTGCACGTGAGGGGGTAGTTTTTAATAGTAAAGTCTTATTTTAAGCTGTTTTTTTTCTATATACATACAAAACGTGGAATACTTTTTTTTACCTTTTTTTGTTTCACTCTTTTTGCCACATAGTGGGGTAGGCAGAGGGAACCTAATGTTAATACACTACGTTCCACACGCACCGCCGATTTCTGGGAATAACGTGTGGCGAACAATGGCGGATCTCAACGCTGCGCTTTGCCTACTCCAGAGCGGAGAAAATGAAATATTAAATATTTCAATTGAAATATTTAATCGATAAATATTTAATAGATAATCGAGGAATTCCTCGATCGGGATTCGAATCCACAACTAGTTGCGTTTACAGTTAACCCACGCCTGTGTGCCACAGCTCCTATCGTTTTACTATAATTTAATCTGAACATGTCTATAATATAATTTGAAATTAATATACGTTTACAGGCGGAATTAACAGATTTCACATGGGAGGATGTTAACAAAGGACCCCGCATAAGGCGCAGGAATCAAAGACAAACCGAACTTATGAAGAGAGCCAACCACGTTAAAGAAATACTACCTAGAGTGCCTTTGAAGGATATTTTAAAAGAACTTGGTATGTATATAAATAGATTTTAAATGTATATACAGGTGGTTGTGGGTTCAATTCCTATTGGAGGGAATGATTATACGTAAGTACGTACGTTGTGGCCAGTCATGGCCCAATGGCACAAGCGTGTGACTGTAAACGACTTGTTGTGGGTTCGATTTCCATTTTCTTTGCTCTGGTGTCGAGGCAAAGCGCGGCGTTAAGTTCCCTCTGCCTACCCTGCTGTGTGTGGGATACAGCGTGAAGCTATAAAAAATATATATGCGTAAAGTAGATGTTGCCAGCTATATTTATAATTTAAAATTAAAAGAAACATTTGAAAAATGACTGATTTAACAACATATCTGCAAATTTTTCCACACTTGGGGAAATAATTGTGCTCGCGACTTTGTCAGCCGTGGAATTTAATAATAAATTATATTATAAATGCGAAAGTCTGTGTGTTTATCTGTCACGCATTCACGGCTAATCTACCGGTCCGATTTGCATGAAATTTAGAATGAAAGTAGTAAAAGTGACTGAGTCTACATATTTTTACTACATAGGCTACTTATTTTTTCAAAAATCAACCTCTAAAGGGTTGAAATAGGGGATGAAAGTTTATATGAAAAATCTAAACCGCTTGACCAATTGTAATGAATTTTGGCATAAATATAGTTGATAATCTAAGCTTAAACATAGGCCACTTTATTTTTTTTTAAATGCGCCCCCGAGGGTTGCAATATAACCAAATAGTTCACGCGGCGAAGCCGCGAGCGGGCCGCTAGTTTAATAATAGATTATAGCTTTAATATGAAAGTCCTGTGAAAATCGGTCCAGCCGTTCCAGAGATTAGACGGAACAGAACAGACTGACTTAAGTCAGAAAGTAGAGAACGAAATGATTTGATATTAAGTTCTCTCTGGCTATTCTATTATTATATACTAGTAAGGAAAAGTGTCAAGTAGAAGAAATGTAAGGGATTGAACCTAATACCGTTTTTTGGATGACAGATTTTTAGTTTATCTATAGTAATTTTAGGGGCTAGTCATGGCGCAGTGGCATAGGGAACGGAATGTCTTAACACTAGGTTCCCTCCGCCTACCCTGCTGTTAAGCTAAAAAAAAGTTATATTTTATTGAAAATATGAACGATTGATCAAGGTTACTTGTTAAGCGAATAAGTAGAATGGAAATGTAAAGTGTGAAGGTAATCATGAAATAAACAGTATGTAGAGTATGTAAAAAATATATACTGGTATATGACGCTTTACAAATATAACAACATTTGGTTCAGCTACCATTTTGAAAAATAAAGGAGGAAAAATAGAATTCAAAGAGAAGTGGGTTCATATCCTACATTTAACTCTTGATATGTTTTTTTAGCTTATGCCAAGAAAATGTAAATATTAATTATCTCCAATCCTCGTGTGGGAATCGAATCCATAACCAGTCGATTGACCTTTATAAATATAACTTTTAATATATTTTCTTAAAATATTTTTACTTGTGTCTATAATAATTTAAATTACATTAACCCATTCCAGAAAAAACTCGAAGCGTAGACATAACAATAACGAACTTCCTCGAAGGCCTGACCCCATATACACCAGAAATCGAGCCCAACGCGGTAATCGAACCGCAACCAAGCACCTCAACCGCCCAACCCAAGTACATAACCCCCGTGCCTACGGGTGTCTTCCCGAAAACAGCTAAGGAAAGGCAAATGAGCTTCCAGGAGAGGAAAAATCAAATGATAGCAGAAGCAAGGCAAAGGTATATTGAAAAACATGGTTTGAATATTGCGTAGGTTTGTGTATGTATGTATGTTTATGTTGTAGTCGATTGTTGATTTGGTATTTTTGTGAAATGGCTAAGGTATTTGGTAAATTACGGTATTTTATGATTTTTATAATAAATATTCTATTTTGTTCTATAGTATTTGTCGATGTTTTCAGATAATTACTGGGTTGATGGCAAAATTGTAACATCTTGGGCTTTTTGAGTATATATTTTTTTTATTTTACTTACAGTTACTGTATAGTAAACTGTACTATGCGTATATGTTACTGTTAACTCTGTAGAATTAAAAAATAATAAGTTTTACCAAACTAAACTTTACCAAGTTTAATGGTAAAAGTTCAAACTGTTTGTAAGCTACATATTTGTGTTTTTAAAAAGAAAAACTTAAATAAAACATTGAAATTCCAGAGGATTGTGACGAAAAAAGTAGTAATTAATAATTAAAAAAAATTAAAGGTTACTATTTCATATCAATACATAATTAATTTAAAATCAATGAAAAAAAATACTTTTTATTGAATAGTATGGTTTCTCTGAGATATGTAAATAATTATATGCAGTCTTTTTAAGAAATACCTCAGTCATTTCATAGTATGACCAATTTAACTATCGGCCGACAACCAGTGTTGGGCAAAATTTAATTGCAATTAACAATTAATCATTTGTTTGTGCTAAAATAACAATTAATTCATTGTTCATTGTAGTGTAAAAATCAAGAACCACTTAATTTTCAGCTAATTGTGATTTTTATGTGATTTCCCCATAAAGAAATAATAAATTGATATTAATTGTTAATTGCAATTAAATATTGCCTAACGCCGACATATATGTATATATATAAAAAAATGGTTAGTTAGATTTGTATAGAAATGTAATGGTAAATTTTTAGTTTTCATTTTTTTTATAACTACAGTTTGTATTTAATTCAAATTGTATTATTGATTTGATTTCTTGAGATTTTAAGCATAAATTGTTTTTTTTAGGTCAATTTTTTATCCTAATGTGAATTTTTAGTCTGTATTCTATTGTATTATATTATATTATCTGTTTAGAAATTGTTTTATTACATAATCATTTTCTTTACCATTTATAATGTATATATTATATATTTTTACCGATTTATTTCTAAATCTTTACCATTTTTTTGGTAAATTGGTTTAAAAGGAAATGGTAAAGTTATTTTTTAATACATGTATTTTATTTACTGTCTGTTTATTAAAATGTAAAAACTAAATACATTTTAAGGAGCTTTAAATTTGAAATATTTAATGTAAGATCCGTCAGTTGAATGGTTTAGTCCTTAAAAAAATATTAAATATGGCGTCTTTATAAATAAAGATATAAAAGAATAAACGAATTTGTTCTATATTTTAATATTCCCTTAGTTTTTAACCTTGAGGCCATTGTGGCTCAGTAGGATAGTGACACATTATAATGACTATTGCTTGTGGGTTCGATTCCCACTTGGGGGGAATGATAATAATCTAATTATATTTATTTTCCCGTTCTGGAAAATATATTGTTTTATATACATTTATTATATTTAAACTTGTTTAGTTTATATTTTTAGTAAATAAAAAAACACCTTAGCAATAATATAAATCTTGTATGAATTTATAAATGACGTTTTTAAGCTCACGTTTGAAAAGTTCTTGAGATGAGATACTTATTCTTAATTGTTAAATGTTTTTTTACTAAATTTTAATTATCTAATTTTATATTTTTTTATTGGAGATAATATAAAAATAATGGTTTATTTTAGCAGAAAGAAAACTTTGTTTGTTGGCAGAGTATTGCGTGTCAGATTTGAAGCTGTATATTTTTTTTTTTTTATTTTATATATACTAAAAGTATGTTTTCAAGGACTTTTCATAATTACTTTAAAATTAATTTACTCCATACTTTAGTTTTTTCTTATTAGATCTCATTTCATTTGTAGGGCAGTTTTTATTTAGCTGAAATTACAAATTAAATAAAAAAATGTTTATATTTGTACATTGTATAGTATAATAAAAAAATCAACTTGATTATTAGATATATGTATGTATTATTTTATTATTTTTAAAGCCTTATTCACACTGGTTTAGCGGCTAGAGCGTTTGGACGATGTCCAAGAGGCGCAGGTTCGAGTCCCGCTGCGTTCATTTTTTTATACGTTTTGCTAAAAATGGTTTTCAATATGTATGTATTGTAAAGTTAAATATTAAAAACAAATGAATATATGTACAAAATGTTGTATTAAATTTTTTTTTCAATTTTATGTATGTAAATATGTAGAATGTTACGTTTGAAATTGCCAGCTGATTAAGGTTTATTGCAAATTTGAAGTGAATCAGATTATATTTTAAAATAACATATGTGTATAATATTTTTTAATGTTATTATATTATAGATGTGTCCTTTTTTAATTTAATGCAATATTTAATAGCGTAGAATCAAAAAAAAATCTTACCATGAGGTAAAGTTTATAACTTTGTAAAGGCTAGTCTTCGGAAATACGGAACCTGTCATGAAAATTCTTTCATAATCAGACAGCTACACTATTCAGGAGCGTCATAGTCATATATTATAATTGAAAAAAAGTTCAGAGAATCCTAAACAGGCACAAATAGGGGATATACTGATTGTATAGCTTTCGTTATTTATATCAGTATACAGCAATATATTTTCATAAACAAATATAACATTATTATTTTTAAAATTATGTTAAAGTTATAAGACTTATCACGATATTGTAGTGCAGGAACAGCTTGTGAATTTGATACTCACTATTTTCTTGGGACACGTCTGTAATATTATAAAGATTTAAAAATACATTGGATATACTTTTTTGGCAATAATTAATATGTTATAATACAAGAACATTGTCCTTAAATAAAAAAAATGTCAGTGATAAAGTGGAATAAACTTTTAAAAAAAATAAGTCAAAAATTATAAAGATTGCTTTTTAAGAATTTAAAATGTTATTGTCTATCTGTGTCATCGTGGCTCTCAAAACATGAACGGATTTTAATGCGGTTTTTAGTTCAAAAGCCATTTTCCTTGCGATGATTCTTAGCTATGTTTGATAAAAATCGATTCAGCCGCTAGGGTATCATCTATTTTTCAAAACGATTTTAAGGCATTTTCAACATTTTTAAAGTGTTATCCAAACGTTTGGAAATTGAAAAAGACATTTAGGAAACGTATAAGAATTTGAACGCAGCGGGATTCGAACCCGCGCCTCCTTAAAACCGTCCAGGCGCTCTGACCGGGCTTGAATCCCGTTGCGTTCAAACATTTATACCTTTTCTAAATGTCTTTATCGATGTGAGGCATTTTTGGTATAAAATTAAATATTTTTAAGGGTCGTTTCCGAACTACCTTCATTTCTAAATATTACATTTTATGTGGTGATACTGTTTTGTGTTTGTGTTTGTCTGTGGCATTTTAGCTCTCAAACGAATGGATCGATTGATGCGATTTCTATCGTTCGAAAGCAAATTTTCTTGCGGTGGTTGTTAGCTATGTTCGATAAAAACCGGTCCAGCAGTTTTACCAAGAGTATCAGGTCTTTTCCAAAATTCTGTAACGTATTTATTGTATGATATTCAATTTTATATTTAATTAAGTTAATAGTAATTATCAAGAGAATTTAAATGAAAGTTATACAGTTGAGTGACCGCTTATTACTTCAACAGACATATTAGTTTACGCAAAGTATATGTTTTATATACTTTTTTTTAGCTTCATACTTTCTTCCGCACTAACTTAGTGCAAAGACACTCCGTTCACCATTTTCGGTCTGTTTTGTTTACCAAAGCGGTGGAATTAATATAATTTATATATAACTAGCGGCACGCTCGCGGCTTCCTCGCTTGAACTACATAACTGTTTCATTATATTGCAACTCTCGGGGGTGGAGTTTTGAAAAATAAAATAGTCTATGTTTAACCTTGGATTATCAACTATATTTATGCCAAAATTCATTACAATCGGTCAAGTGGCTTAGATTTTGCATATAAACTTTCATCCCCTATTTTAACCATTTAGAGACGGATTTTTTAAAAAATCAGTAGACTATGTTTGACTCTGGTTTTTGTACTACTTATATTTTTAATTTCATCCAAATCGGACCGGTAGATTAGCCGTGAAAGCGTAACAGACAAACAGACAGACATTCGCATTTATAATATAAATATGGATTACTCCGAGTGGGAATCGAACCCACAACTTGTAACCTTCATTCTTTTGTTTAACTTATAGTTTATATCACTTTTCACTGACAGTAGTGTTTGCTAATAACTGCCCTATGGCTTCCTATTTCTATTCTAGAGTAAATAGTTTGTATCTAGTTGTAAAATAAAATATTGTTTACATTACTATTTATTTATTTATTTATATCCTAAAATTCTAGAATTTTTTAACTAATTCATAAAAATAGTGGAATTTTAAGTCAATTTTTAATGTATAATCTGTTTAGAGGCTATATGGTGGTGTAGTGGGATATCGTTTGACTGTATGGGATATCGTAATGTGTGGGAGTTCGATTCCCATTCAGTGGAATTTAAATTATTATATTTAATATAATTTGATCGCTCAGGGTAAGAAGCGCGGTGTTAAAATAAGAATATAAATAAAATAAAACTAAGAGTTGTAAGTTATGGGTTCGATTCCCTCTAGGGGCATTATATTAAAATTATTTTCAGTCTCTGGTAAACACGACCAAGCGTATCGTTGAATTCCGTCACATAACACGTAATGTGTGGCCAGTCGTGGACCAGTGGCACAAGCGTGTGACTGTAAACGACTGGTTGTGGGTTCGATTCCCACTCGAGGAGTGGAAATATTTAATATTTCCATTTTCTTCGCTCTGGTGCCGAGGTAAAGCGCGGCGTTAAGTTCCGCCACTTAACACGCAGTGCCTCCGAATTCGGCGGAAAGTGGGGAACGGAGTGTCTTAACACTAGGTTCCCTCTGCCTAAAAAAATAAAAATAAATAACACGCAATGTCTTCAATACAGGCAGAAAGTGGAGAAAGAAATCTTGATGCTAGGTATTCTGTGACTATCCTGCTTTACTATTATATAAGGTAAAAAAGTTGTTAAGTAAAGAAAACTAAAAATGTATTAAAAAACCACTTTATTATTATAAAGAAATACACTAAATATTACAATTTGTGTCAACAGATTACATGTTCTCCGATATTTTAGTGTCATTTATAAAAAAATACTCAAAAAATTAAAAATAATAATATTTAGTTTAAGTTTAAAAAACACAGATATGAAGCTATAACTGTTCAGATGATATTCAATATACTTTAGGTTTCTTCTCGCAAAGGGTTGTGAGTCCAGGGGTTGAAATATAAGAGGTTACAATACTCGGAGATCAAAAATGTAAATTAACCCTCAGTTTGTATTGGTTCTGACGTGGGGTTGAAATTCGTGAACTTATGGAACCAGGAGTATATGTATATGTTATAAAACAAGGGGGTCAAAAGTTTTATTAGGGATTCGAACTTTAGCATTATTTTGCAGGGTTGCATACATTTAGGGGTCGAAATATGAAGGGTTATAATAACAGGGGTCTAATATGTAAATTAATGCTCAAGTTTATATGGGTAAGTTTGTATGGGTCTGGCGTGGGGTTATCAGTCCAGTTGCTATAAAACTGAGAGTATATATCTTATATTTAGTTTCAAACTTAAGTGGTCTGACAGGGGGTTACGGGTCTAGGGGTCAAAATAGAAGGGGTTATTACATCAAGGGTCTAAAATGCAAATATTAAGGGTCTTAGGGTCTAAAGTCCAAGTCGATGTGGGGTCCGGCGTGGGGTTGACAGCCCCGGGGTCGCTATTTCTTGCTTTACAGGCACATCTTGGTCCTTTTTCTTCCTTTCTTCCGCCATTTTGATCTCCGCCTGCTTCATCTCTTCCTCCATACGTTGTAAGTGTACCGCTGCTTCTTTACGTTTGTCGCGATTTGTTCTAAAAGTAGTAAGTAATATAAAATAATAATTAGGAAATAGTTAGTAATTAGTTTTTTTTTATATAGATAACAGTTCATCTAAGTAAGATTGGGAAGCTTTCTTTTTATTTTAACAATATTTTATGAACAAGAGGTTAATCTTGGCTCGTGGGCAAAAGTGTGGCTGTAAACGTGATTGGTTGTGGGTTCGCCTTCACATTCGTGGAAATATTTAATAATTCCATATTCTTCGCTCTGATGGAGAGGTAAAGCTCGGCGTTAAGTTCCGTCACGTAACGCACAATGCCCCCAGAATTCAGTAGAAAATTAGGAACGGAGTGTCTTAACACCAGGTTCCCTCTGTCTACCCTGCTGTTTGTAGTGTGCAGCTAAAAAAATATAAGCCTACATACACTTTAACGCCCAATATCTATAATCGATCCTAATTCAAAAGCTGTAACCTTAGATTGATTGCAAAGATTGAATATCCTTCAATTGGTCATTAGAAAGGTTTACTCAAAGAAAGAAAGGATTACTACATATCAACCTAGGGTTGCATTTCTTAGACTAAGTTAGATAATGTAATATTAGATTTAAGCTAGCATACACCAAAATAAAAAAAAAATCCCATTCAAAACTCACTTGCCAGTCTCCTTAACGGAAAAGAACATGGGTCCCAGTTCAGCCAACCACCTTCCATCTACCGCCGTCACGCAATGCATATACTCTTTGCTGGTCATCATCAGCTCGTGGTAGACCACGTAATCAGGGGAGTTCCCGAGGCCGAAGAGAGCTGAGGTCGGGTGCAAGTGGCAAGGCATGCCTGTGCGACAGTTTACGTATTCCCCGATACCCTTTAGACGCGCTGCTTGCTGGAAATACGCTGGAAAATTGGAGGAATTATGTTAATTTGGGGAAAAAAATGGGGAAAAATTATTTAAATATCCTAGAGTTTGCAGCAAACCATGTTTGATTTCACTAAAATCGATGGAAATTGAGTTAAATTGGCTTAGAATGCTCGTAAGAGAATAATTTGTGTGAAATGGAACATTTCTTAGATCTAGTTCAAATCTAACAGTCCAATCATTGGTTGTGGGTTCGATTTCCATCTCTTTATAAAACATAATTCACCCTAATATTTCTGGTCATCATCAGCTCGTGGTAGACCACGTAATCACGGGAATTCCCGTGGCCAAAGAGAGCTGAGAAATTCAGTCAAATTGGCTTAAGGTAATAATTTTGTAAAATTGAATGTTCCGTAGCCTTAGATTTAACAATGCATGGATTGGTTGTGGGTTCAATTCGTACTAGACTGATGATCTGATCATAATAAATAAGGGGTATTAGTATATGGTTAATAGTAACAGTAAAAAGGCATGTCTGTACGACAGTCTACGTACTCCCCTTATACTCTTAAGGAATGTTGCTTATTGGAATTATGAAATAAACTGTTTGATCTGATTAGAATTCTGTTATGTAATTAAAAATATTGATTATTTTAATTTTTTTCGCTCTGGTATCGAAGCAAGGCGCAGCGTTAAGTTCCGTCACTTAACATCGTCACTTAACTCCGAATTCGGCGGAAAACGGGTAACAAAGTGTCTTAACACTAGGTTCCCTCTGCTGTTTGCGGGATACAGCGTAAAACATAAAAAAAACAAAAACAAGTAGTGACCAGTCACTAACCAGAACAGATACACTTCCTCACAGTGTCCCACTCAGTGCCGCACGACACCAGCGGCAAGCGTTGCTGTTGCAATATATCACGCAACTGCTGTCTCACTTCCCGCACTTTGCGCATCGCCTTCGCGTGAACGAAGTGCTCTGTGCACCAGGTGCTAGAATAACTGCGGGAAAGAGTTTAAGTTAGTAAATAAACAGCTAATAAATTGTAAAAACTTATATAAAATTAAATACATGAATTTCAAATTCAAAATATCTTTATTCAAATAGACTTTTGTAAGCACTTTTGAATCGTCAAATGTACGTAAAGCTACCACCGACTCGGAAGGCAGTTCTGCTGAGAAGAGCCGGCCCGAAACTCAACAGTTGCTGTTTTCAAATTACAATTTTATTATTTGATACAATGGTAGCTAACCGGCATTGGACTTATTCAGATTAATTCCACGCATTTTCATCCTTTAAATACTCTTCTACAGAGTAATAAGCTACTTATTAAAGTAATTTTTACAATGATTTTGAATTTCTCCAGTACATACATATATCTAGACTGGGGTTAAGTTAGTAAAAATGATAAAACATTTTAAAGTGTTATTCACACACTTAGGATATTGATAAAGACATTTAGAAAACGTATAAAAAATTGAACGCAGCGGGATTCGAACCTGCGACTCCTGGAATAACGCGACGCCCGGTAACCTTGGGAAAGTTATTAAATAAGCTAAAAAAGCCTAAAATCTAAAATTTTGTCTAATACTGCCTTTTTATTTAGATTTCAATATCTAAATATTGAAATAACTGGAAGGAGTGACCTAAGTTAGCCAATAAATACAAGATTTGACTAAAACTTACATTTTATTTAATTTGCTTGAACAAACTGAGAAGTTAAGAGGTGGAACTTAACGCTGCGCTTTGTTTTACCTACCAGAGCCGAGAAATGAAAATATTTTAGATATAGGTAATCTTTTTTCCGAGTGGGAATCGAACCCACAACCGACTGCGCTTATATTCAAACAATTTTTTTTTTTTTTTAGCTCACGCTGTATCCCGCACACACAACAGGGTAGGCAGAGGGAACCTAGTGTTAAGACACTCCGTTCCCTACTTTCCACCGAATCCGGAGGCTTGCGTGTTAAGTGGTGGAACTTAACGCCGCGCTTTACCTCGACACCAGAGCGAAGAAAATGGAAATATAATTTCCACTCCTCGAGTGGGAATCGAACCCACAACTAGTCGCTTACAGTCACACGCTTGTGCCACTGGGCCACGACTGGCCACGAACAATGACACAATGACACTAAACAATATGTATGTATAATAAAAAAGAACAATTAATGTTAAAATTAACTATTATTTAATGCCAAATCGTGACTTTACATTATTATTTTTTTAATTACTTTTAAAATGTCTACACGTATACAGTTATATAATAACTTCTTTTGCTATTTGACATTGGTTAACGTTTCAAAGTCAAAATCGAGGTTAAAAAATAATTAAAGGGACAATACTAATGTATTAAAATTATTTAATAGAATCATATAAAAGACGATGTATTAACTTTCTACATTCTTATCCTTTTTAGTTTCACACTTATCTTTCAAAGCAGGGAAGACAGAATGTTAAGACACTCCGTTCTCCATTTCCCACCCTTAATGATAGAAATATATAAATAAAAGTATTATATAGAATTTATGACATTTCTTCCTAAATACCAGGGTATACAAAAATCCTAGTGTCAAGACACTCCGCCTTTCACATTCCGCCCGAAATCGATTAATTTAATAATTCTCAAAAAAAACTCAACGCCATACTTTGTCTTACCAGAGCAAACTAAACAAAAATAATTAAAATATAACCTTATCCCTTCGTGAGAATCGAACCTACAACCATCACCTTCTTAACGCCGGGCTTTGCCTCAACACCAGAGCGAAGAAAATGGAAATATTAAATTAACTTCTCGAGGGGGAATTGAACCCATAACCAGTCGCTTTACAGTCGCTTTACAGTCACAGACTGGCCCCTATGTATATAATAATACGTAAAAGGAAAATTTAGGGCTCAACTTTGGGTAAATTATATAAACGTGACAGTATGGCATTTGACATAGAAAATGTTTACATCTTGAAAATAGGTAGGGAACCATCACCACCATAGGAACATCTTAACATTTAGCCACGATTTAACCTTTTGAACTTTGTAGGCGTAATATCATAATATATATTTAATATTTATTTACATATATTACACACTACACATTCACACTACACATTTATATATTCAATATTATATGTATAAAAATTTTATATAATATTATTGAATATATAAATGTGTAGTGTGAATGTATAGTGTGTAATATATGTAAATAAATATTAAATATAATTTTATATATTAAATATAAAATGTAATAAATAAATATAATATGGTTAAATATATATTATGATATTACGCCTACAACTTTATATAGAGAGAGAAAAAATACATACTTATTAGATTTCCACTGATTAAAAAGATGTAACAATGTAAGATGATCAGATTCAGGCACTTGGAATTTCTCTTTGACTGAATCGGCTTCCTCTTCCCTGCCTTGTGGTCGGTAGAACACTGACGGTACTGACAACATCGATACTGGAAAACAAGGAAAAATACTTAAAAATCTAATAATAACTGGCTTATAAGTTTAGGTTAGTGATTTAAAGAGTTATTAAAATTAGGAAATGTATAAAATGTTGTATGAAACGGGATTCGAACCCGTATATCTTGGAAACCGTCCAAGCGTTGTAACTGCTAAGCCATACGATCTATAACATATGTACATATAATTTTGTTTTTATTATATGATTGGTGCTTGTTATATATTTATAATAATTGATACTTTGAAAAATTAACACCTGAAATATAAAAATATCAGAAAGTTTGTTGGAAAGGAAATTCCTAGTAGCATAACTAGTAAGAAAATGAGATCAATATAGTAATCAAATAGTTTAAACATTGCTTAGAGTAAGCTCGAATTTACCTACGTTTATAGAAGTTGGAATTGTATCTATGGCTTCTATTAAAGTAGATTATCTTATACATATTACATTTCTTATTTAAATATTTTAAGATATTAAAATATAATGTTAATTATATTAAAATAGTTCAATGTAAATAAATTTATTTTATAATATATTATTATTCGTCAGCACAGTATGATACAAATAAACGCTGTGCCATTGCGCCCCGATGGCTTCGCTATATACGCGATTATTCCGCTTAAAATGGTTATATTTCAAAATATACTTATACAATACTTAAAAAAAATACAAAAAAGACCAAAAACAAAAAACAAATACATCTACCTTACTAAGTCTACTAATAAATGAAACGTCTGGTTAGAAACGTCGCGTTTTCTTAAAATGTATTTTCGAATACCAAAAATATACACGATTAATCCCGATAAAAATTACTTTATATCAAAATGTGTATTAATCACGAAAATAAAAAAACTTATTCTATACTTTTAAACATTTACAAGTGTTATTCCACACTTAGTAAAATTGAAAAAGACATTTAGAAAACCTTCACAACGGTTCAGGAGGCGCGGGTTCGAATCCCGCTACGTTCAAATTTTTATACGTTTTCTAAATGTCTTTTTCAACTTATTCTATGACTTACCAATAATAAGTACTTCGGCGCTACATCCCATTTCAGCAGATACGATCAGCATGTGACACTGTGGAGGGTCAAGAGGAAACTCTGCCATCTGTCTTCCCAACGGCGTTAAAGCACCGGTACCGTCTAAAGCACCCAATATCCACAGCTGGTACATTGAGTTTAGGATTGTGTCCTGTTTTTTTTTGGAAAAATATATATGTTTTATATATTTTTTTATTAGAAATACTATTTTTTATTGTGGCCAGTCGTGGCGCAGTGGCAAAAAATGTGACTGTAAAGCGACTGGTTGTGGGTTCAATTCCCATTCGAGTAGGAGAAGTATACTTAATATTTCCATTTACTTCGCTCTGGTGCCGAGGTAAAGCGCGGCGTTAAGTTCCGTCACTTAACACGCAATGCGTCCGAATTCGGCGGAAAGTGGGGAACGGAGTGTCTTAACATTAGGTTCCTCCTGCCTACCCTGCTGTGTGTGGGATACAGCGTGAAGCTGAAAAAAAAAATACTAAAAAAAGCAGCTTCATGTTTTTTTTGCATAGCAGAATAAGTTAAATCTACTTTTAAGACACTTCATTTTCCGCCCGAAATCGAGACTACGTATTGAGTGGCGGAACTTAACACCGCGATTTGCTTCGACACCAGAGCGAAGGAAATGAAAAACACAAACAGTCGCGTTAACAGTCACACTGCCCATAAGCCACGACTGGCCTGTTAAGATTAATGTGATATATTTACATATAAATTTGCCTTTTAATACTTTTTTGTTCGAACCATTGTGAGACAGTGTAGGGGGTTTAATTCCCGCTCGGTGAACGATTATATTGAAAATACTTTCATTTCTCCGCACTGGAAAGGAAACATATTGAAAGGAAAGTGCAAAACAGAATGTCTTCACGCTAGGTTCTTTTTGCTATACTCGTAGATGAAAAAGACTCGAAAATACTCGCAGTATATTTTTTTACAGCTCCGAAGATTTTTTATATTTTAGAGTCTAGAGTGTGCAAGTAATAATAATAATAATAATATTCTTTATTTAAGTGATCATGACTCATTTGGTTAGTAAACATTTTTTCTTATAAACTAGGTTACAATTACATTTTTTTTTACATGTTACAAAACACACGAATCACCGCTGCATCGTCCCGTTTGCGACGGAACAGCAATGATTCATGTATTTGCAATCCAATCTATTGGATATCATGCTCAGAATTCTGCTTGGGCTACCCCCAACGTAGCTTCTGTTTGGGTAAATGATACATACATATTGTTTTTCTTATTTACACATTTTATACATAGTTACTACATTGTGTATTTTTGTACGCATTCTATTTAATTTATATTAAAAAGAAGAAATAAAAAGCCAATATACATTATACCTCCACATATTTTTAGAGTTATTCTATAGTTTTCCCACATTCAGACATAATCTACAAAATTCCAATGCTACAAAATTGAAAACACAACCATTCTTTCACTACTCATCATAAAATAATCTCACCTGCGGCGGAGGATCCATAAAATGGAAAGCGAGCAAGTCCTCAACCCCCAAAGACTTCAGCAGCAACACAGTGTTAGCTAAGTTAGTCCGCTGTATCTCCGGTACGGTCGCAGCGAGGAGTTCCTGTTGGAACTGCCTTTGGGTGTAGAGGCAGAAAGCCTTGCCGGGGCCCGTACGTCCAGCTCTACCCGCTCGCTGTCTAGCATTCGCTTGACTTACTGGGTATATCTGTTTGGGGGAAAGGTAAAATATAATTTAAGGTTTACTGAGGCATCACGCTTTATCCCGCAAACAGCAATGTAGGCAGAGGGAACCTAGCGTTAAGACACTCCATTCCCCATTTCCCGTCGATTTTTGGAGACACTGCGTGCTAAGTGGCTTTGTATCGACACCAGAGCGAAGAATATGAAAATAATAAATATTTTCACTCTTCGAGTAGGAATCGAACCCACAACCAGTCGCTTTACAGTCACACTTTGTGCCACTGCGCCAAGACTGCCCCCTACATTTAATTATATTATAACTCTTTTCATCTTGCCCGCTATGTGAGTAAAATAATAAAACTGTTTTTTATTTTATTAAACATTACGTACCTGCAGAGCGTCCATACCAATCCTAGGATTGTAGACTTTCAGCTTACAATAGCCGCTGTCTATCACGTACATTATACCGTCCACGGTTAGAGATGTCTCTGAAGGAAAGACAAATAAAAAAATAAAGCAATGCTAAACTAAAAAGTCGGTCAAAATATCAAAATTTCTCAACCTTAATTCCAGGTCGTCGTGGCACAGTGTGACAGCGTCTGGCTGTATACACGATGGTTGAGGGTTCGATCTCGTTTAAAGAAATAATTATATTAAAAATATTTTCATTTTTCACTCTGGTGTCACGACATAGCGCGGCGTTAAGTTCCATCCAACACTCAATTCGCAATTCGACAATCAAAACAAATTTCATAGTAAAGTGGAGAACTTAATATCTTAACTGATGAATCAAAAAAAATAGTTTTTTATATAAGGTATAAGGATTAATATTAATTATAATTAATATAAATTATAATTAATTTATAAGGTATAATAAGCTTTAATGATTTTAAGGGGAATATAATAATCATCAAGTAAAATATATATAGCTTCACGCTATATCCCGCACACAGCAGGGTAGGCAGAGGGAACCTAGTGTTAAGACAGTCCGTTCCCCACTTTCCGCCGAATTCGGAGGCTTTGCGTGTTAAGTGGCGGAACTTAACGCCGCGCTTTACCTCGACACCAGAGCGAAGAAAATGGAAATATAATTTCCACTCCTCGAGTGGGAATCGAACCCACAACCAGTCGTTTACAGTCACACTCTTGTGCCACTGGGCCACGACTGGCCACATCAAGTAAAATGAGTTAAGTTTGCGTTTTATTGTAAAGCATTAAGGAAAATATGAATCGTCGACTCTAAAACCTTCCGCCCCTCCACTGACCTGCAAGCATATACATATTAGATGACCCACAATCATACACCAGTGGGTGGGGCCAGTCGTGGCGCAGAGGTACTAAGTGTGACTGTAAAGCGATTGGTTGTGGGTTCGATTCCCACTCGAGAAGTGGAATTTAATATTTCCATTTTCTTCGTTCTGGTGTCGAGGCAAAGCGCGGCGTTAAGTTCCGCCACTTAACACGCAACGCCTCCGAATTCGGAAAGTGGAACACGGAGTGTCTTAACACTAGGTTCACGGGATTTCAGAGGTTTGCGGGATACAGCGTGAAGCTAAAAAAAAATAAGAGAAATCTTAAATCTTACTAATATTATAAATCGCATTTATAATATTAGTAAGATTTAAGATTTCCCTTAATTTTTTTCCTTAAGTTTGTCTCCCTTCCCTTAAGTTTGTACGGATGTGTGTGAGTTTGTTACTCTTTCACGCAAAAACTACTGAACGGATTTTCATGAAACTTTGAAGCAATATAGGTTTGATATCAGAATAACATAATAAGTTAAAATTTATAGGGATTTTTAACCGACATAAAAAAGGAGGTTCTTATGTGCGTTCCCCGATTACCCGAAGATGGGTGGACCGATTTTCAAAATTCTTTTATTGTTCGAGGTATATTTCACAATTGGCCCCATGGTAAAGAGATCAGGATCTGATGATGGAATCCTAAAGAAATCGAGGGCAATCCTCAAATTTGAAAGGCATAGATGCGGTTTTTTCGTATAATATCGCAAGTCGCAATTGGGAGATCTGTATCTGACTATCATCTCATTTTATTAACCGCCTGCAAAAAAGGAGGAGGCTCTTAATACGTATGTTCGTAAGATTACTCGAAGATGGGAAAACCGGATCGAAACTCAATGAAGATGTTTCTTGGTTCCCGCGGACGAAGTCGCTGGTAACAGCTAGTGTATTATAATTTAAAAAATGACTTTTCTTAGTAAAAAGTAACTTTTCTTATATTTAACTTTACGCCTTTCACCTATATTATTAGGGTAGGCATATAGAACCTAGAAGAAAGGCACTCCTTTCTCCGCGTGTCAACCGTATGTTTGACATTACGCGTAGATTAACGTAACTCAACGCCGCGCATCGTCTTACTTTTCACCAAACGAATAACTTTAACTAAAAACTAATTTAATCATATCATACCAGCTATATTAGTAGCTACAATACACTTCCTTTGCCCCGGCGGAGCTCGTTGGAATATCTTGGCTTGTAAATCTGCGGGTAGCTGTGAGTATATGGGTAGCACTGTGAGAGGCGGCGCTGAGTCTAGATCACCTAGACGTTCTGTTAGTACCTGAAAAAAAATGGTTGGAAAAATGGTTAAAATACTAAAAATATGTCATAATAGGTTTCAGATTATATGCAATATATATTTTTGGTATATAGACAGACAGACAGATTTTTGGTATAGAGAAAGATAATATAGACAGTGTTCTCTAGTTTTTGTTCTAATAAAATAAAAAGTTATAGTTAGATTTCTTCAGACAAGGTGAATTTAACATCCGCCTTACTTTGTTTTTATTATATTTATATATTTTTTTTGATTTTTATATTTATATTTTGATTATTGTATTTATATATTTTTGGCTTTTCTTCTTTCTTTGGGGGTCAGTCGTGGCGCAGTGATACGAACGTGTGACTGTCAATGATTGGTTGTGGGTTCGATTCCCACTCGAGGAGTGGAAATATTTAATATTTCCATTTCTTTCGCTCTGGTGTCGAGGCACAGCGCGGCGTTAAGTTCCGCCACTTAACACGCTGCGCTTTGTCTTTGGTGTCAAAGCATAGACATGAAAATCTAAATAAAATCATTCCCCCGAGTAGGAATCGAACCCACAACCTTTCTGTTTACAGTCAGACCCTGTCTTACTGCGCCATGAAGACCTCAAAATATAAACAATAAGCATTATTATAGTGAAAACCCACATTTATTATTTATTTTGCAATATAAGACATCATATAAACAAAGTATATTTACCTCACAAGTGACTTCAATATCCTCTTGCCCCGGCATGAATATCAAAATGTCGCCGTCGTCAGGTTGTAAGTGAATCTGCAGTGCCTGTAACAAAAAACAAACAAGTAAATTATTAAAAGCGTACGGAGTATGTTCCGCCGTCCAACACATACCCTCTTGCACCTGTGGGGAGACGGGTTAAGAATACAATTCCCCCCGCCGCTGGGTAGCGTCCCGTAAAAGGCGGGTACACCCGGTAGCTTGGTGGTAGGAGATTCGTTCTCCGACTGGCTCGCGACCACTATCGTGTCAAAGACGAACCGCCAAACATCTCATGATGTGTCCCGGTTCAATGGCAGCTCTCCTATTCCCACCATTCCTATCCTTACTTCTTCCTTCTGTCCTCCATCCCCAAGGCTGGCAACGCATCCATAACTCTAATGTTGTGGATGTCTATGGGCGAAGGTAACCACTTATTAACACCAGGTGGGCCTTCTGCTCGCTTGCCTCCATTAATCCATAAAAAAAAAATGGAGCAAAATAAAGAGGTTAATCATTTTTTCTCCTTCTTTGCCTGCCCCACCTTCGTTATCACGCTAAATACGTACATACATACGTAAACCAAAGGACAAGAGCAGTCATAAAAAGGGTCTATAACGTCAATACAGAAATATCCAAAGATATATTTTCGTCAAATTGATTTTTTTTCTTATGATCACATGATCAATATTTCAATACTTTCTTCATCATCGTAATACATCATCTAACTTCAAATTTGATGGGGTTTGAGTTTGATAATTGTTATATTTAAAGTATTTCCGTTTTTCCGCTCTGATAGGACAAGATTTTTTTTTTAGCTTCACGCTCTATCCTGCACACAGCAGGGTAGGCAGAGGGAACCTAGTGTTAAGACACTCCGTTCCCTACTTTCCGCCGAATTGGGAGGCATTGCGTGTTAAGTGGCGGAACCTAACGCCGCGCTTTACCTCGACACCAGAGCGAAGAAAATGGAAATATTAAATATTTCCACCCCTCGAGTGGGAATCGAACCCACAACCAGTCGTTTACAGTCACACGCTTGTGCCACTGGGCCACGACTGGCCACAAGACAAGAGTTTTTCTTTAACTACCTTGCTATGGGGAAAAAAGCGTGAACCTATGTTCTTGTTTACATATAGTTCATTGTCTTGTACCTCAACATATACTAAAAATATTTTAGTACAAATATAACAGCTACTAAATTACGCAGCCATTGTAATCCTGTATAGCTTGAACAAATATTTGCACGAAGCGGAATCGAATTGACGACCTTATGATAATGAGCAATGTCAACGTCATTAGGTAAAATTTTCCTTTTATTATTCGCTATCGCAAAATAAATATTAACATATGAAGTAGGAATTTAGAATTACCATACTATCTATTAGTGTATTATATATAATTAAACTTTAAAGTGTGTCTGTCTGTAATTTCTTAATATCGGTTGTTTTTCATAAAATGATATTAGTTATTTAAGTTTAAGGAAGTCGCGACGTGACGCAGTGGGACAGGGTCTAACTGAGGACGACTGACGACGGCTGATGACAACTGACGCATGGTTGTGGTTCGATTCCCACTCGGAGAAAATATAAATTTTATAGTACCCGGCAATAAATAATGCACATCGTGCTTAGAATGAAACAGTCGGTCAGTTTCGGTTTCGTAGAGCGCTGTCTTTGTCACTCAGTTGATATGTGACGTTTCTAATTGTTATTATTTTAAGGAACCGAGATAACGCTCTACGAAGTCGAAGCTAACCGACTGTTTCATTCTAAGCATCGATATGCATTATTTATTACCGGGTACTATACTTATTTTTATTTTTCCGCTCTGGTACACAAAACAAAGCGCGGCATTGAGTTCAGTCACTCAACACGCAATGTCTTTGTTTCTGACGGGAAATGGAGATCGGAACGTCTTGACAAAAGGCCCTCTCGACCAGCTTCATACGAAGAAAAAGATGTAAAACAGTTTAAATAAATTAAGCTTAAGTATAACCAAGGGAAAAGCGAGTCTGTCCTAATACAAATATCATAAATTACTTACTAGGAAGTCTCAGCGACTCAACTTGCAAAAAAATATATGTGAAAAAAACTTTCTTTGTTCTTTTTAATACAATTTTAAACATCTCTAACTATTTAATGTCAATTAAACATAAATCAACATCCCTGAGTACAGCTGTGTAGACGTAACCACTAGTTTGACGTCATAGCCCGAAGCTATCTGCAGTATCTTATCTAACATGTGTCCATATTTGTATTGCCAAAGAAACGTCATACAGAAATAGAAGGTTATTTTTGGTATTTTATTTTATTAGAAGGAAGACGGTTATTTTATTTTTTCCTTTAAATATTTTACCTAACGCATAATATTTTTTTGGTAGCTTCACGCTGTATCCCGCACATAGGGTAGGCAGAGGGAACCTAGTGTTAAGACACTCCGTTCCCCACTTTCCGCCAAATTCGGAGACATTGCGTGTTAAGTGGCGGAACTTAACGCCGCGCTTTACCTCGACATCAGGGCCCAGAAAATGGAAATATTAAATATTTCCACTCCTCGAGTGGGAATCGATCCCACAACAAGTCGTGTACAGTCACACGCTTGTGCCACTGGGCCACGACTGGAAATATTTTAGTTAACGCATAATATTCACAACCGGATTTAAATCTGGCCCCTTTCGAAACCGTCCTGACGCTCTGACCGCTAAGCCATGCGTTCTACTACCAACTGCGACAAAATTCGTTTGCGAATGCGTATTGGACGGTTTCTAGGAGACGCGTGTTCAAATCCATCTGCGTTCAATTTTATATACATTTTCCATGTTATTATGACCACTTGTTCATAAATTACTTCATTAAACTCACGTTATATGGAAAACACACAAAGTAGATTCAGTTATATTATAATAGTTATATTATCTCATTTAGTCTCATTTAGTCAAACTCAACAAAAGTCGTATGTTTAGAAAAAAAACTACTACTTAGCGAGATCTACATACGTAATATTTTATATACGTAATATAACTCCGAAACTACTAAAAGCACACTTTAATCTCCTCCTTATCTATTTTACAGCTGTGTTAGATGGCGGAACTCAACGCCGCACTTTGTCTTAATAAAATGGAAATACGTAGATATTGTAATCCTCACGGAAATTGCAACCTTTGTGTGACTGTCATCCTTATTGTAATGTTATCTACTAAGTAGAATTAACTTTTAAATTTCTGCTTCTATATTTCTGCTTCTATATTCTTTTTTCTCTAACAACTTATTATACTTGGCTCAAAGTCTTAACTTTATATGCCCAAATGATGCGTAACTCAAAATGATTCATTTTTTAAGTAAAGCAATATCAAAACTTAAGCAACAATATGAAATTACTTATAATAATAAAGTTGTGTGAAAAAAATAACAAATTTGATTTTATTTTATTAACAAAAAGTGTATTTCTAAAGTTCTAACAACTAGAACTTCTTTACTATACTTATAGTATAGTAAAGAATATATAATTCTACTACAGAACAATCTAGGTAAAATCTAATAATACATGCATTGCTGCGGTTAGCGGTGAACCACGAACGCTTGTCGCGTGTCATCCACATACCGCGTGGATATCGTAAACTTTACTACATAATTGAGTATTATCTTACATGTTACGAGACAATGCAAAAGATTATATAATTATAAGATTATAATATGATTATTAGAGTTTTTATTATACTAGGCTTCGCTTGTGTGAACTACACAACTATTTCACTATAGGCACGCGCAGCCGCCGACATCTTATGAGAAATCTCTAAAACTATCAGTGTTTCTCTACTATATTATGCATGTATTATACAAATAAAGTTTCCTTTTGAATTATTCTATCTATTAAAAGAAACCGCATCAAAATTGGTTGCGTAGTTTTGGAGATCTAAGCATATATACATACAGACAAACGCGAAAAGCGAATTTGCTTTATAAATACTACTCGTATGTAAAGATTAGGTGGAACGTTCGGATCTCGTTCGAGGAAATAATTTAAGTTCGATCTGGTTATTAGAGATGCGGAGTTGAGTTACGCGGAGTGACTGAACACTAACTTCTGTATATCATGTAATATGTGATATAATTATAGGTTAATAGGCAAAGAGCTGACTGAGACATATAAAAATATCTTCTGTTAAGTGCGATAACACAAAGTGAAACATTAAAAACATTTTTTCAGACAGTATGTCAGTACGTATGGCACTCGGTTCACAGTACAAAAAACTCGACGAAATGGATTTTAAATTCTCAAAGATGTAAGGGTAATATAATTTTGCCATAATTTTTATTTATTTCTTTATAGATAATAATTAGAAAAATACTACTGTCTGACTGTAATCGCGATTGGTTGTGGGTTTGTGTGGGATTCCCAATCGCAGGAATTATGGATATAAAAGGAATAAAGGATTATATTTAAATTGTTTTCATGCGGCGTTAAGTTCCGCCATTTAACACGGATGTCTAGATTATGGTCAAAAAGCGTAAATAGGTATCTTAACACTAGATTCTCTCTGACTGTCCTGTTGTGCGGGAGAACGCATCTATAGGTAAAAACGCTACTAAACAAAGATTTAAATTATCACATAGAAATTACTCGTTTTTAATTACATAAAATACCGCCAGTAGTGGCGTATTAGCACAAAGTGTGACTGTAAAGCGACTGGTTGTGGGTTCGATTCTCACTCGAGAGGTGGAAATATTTAATATTTCCATTTTCTTCGCTCTGGTGTCGAGGTAAAGCGCGGCGTTAAGATGGGGAACAGAGTGTCTTAACACTAGGTTCCTTCTTCCTACTCTGCTGTGTGCGGGTCTATTTTTTAGTTTCACGCTGTATGCGTGAAACTAAAAAATACATATATAATGTACCTACTTGTAGTTCACAATTTGGCGTACGTGTGCTATAAACCGTAAAATCTCGTCAGTTCCCGTTCTCGTAGAAATTTTCAGAAAATGTCACTTAATTCGTTATATATTAGATACCAAAAAAAATAGAAATCTGTAATGTTACATGACTTTGTAAGTCACAGACAATGCAAAATCGAAATTTACTTCTACACCAAAAATGTAGAAAACATGAAATTTCACTTTCGTACATTTAGGTGTCCGTTTTTGTATTCTCTCCAAACTCATTTTATATCAAGGGGAATGTGGATTTATCTTTATTTAAAATTCCACAAAATATCTTTTTTTCTTCTTCTAAGGACGAGCTTATATTTTAGTCTAGTACATTTAACTCAAACGTCACGGGGGAACCCTTAACCCATTATCTAGATTACAGTGACAAATTAAACACATTGAAACAATTTACTAATGGCTACATCGAAACAACATCTACATACGAGTATGTTCGCATTTACGCAAATTAAGTTTATATCCATACTTATATTATAAATGCCAATGTCTGTGTGTTTGTCTGTCACGCTTTCACGGCTATTCTACTTGTTCGATTTTGATGAAATTTAGAATGAAAGTAGTAAAAATTACTGTGTCCAACATAGGCTACTTATCAATCCAAAAATCAACATCTAAAGGGTTGAATTAAGGGATGAAAGTTATATGAAAAATCTACATCGCTTGACCGAAAGTAATGAATTTTGGCATAAATATAGTTGATAATTCAAGGTTAAATATAGGCTACTTTATTTTTCAAAAATTCACCCCCGAGAGTTGTCATTTAACGAAATAGTCACGTAGTTTACGCGCCGAAGCCGCGAGCGGGCCGCTAGTTTGAAATATACGAGTAAAGTACGTACATATATAACACAGGTATTTATTTATAGTAAGGGTTGTTAAGCCTGACCTTTCTACATTGTTGTATTACTTTATCTCTATGTAGATGTACATTTAGTGTTTTTACATATGTACTTTTATATGTTTAAAATTGAGTATATTGTTATGAGATAAAGTGCTGCAGGAAATTTATGCAGAATGGAAGCAAATAATAGAGATAACAATAGCAAATAGGCGTTTGCCAAAACAGTTTTCAAGATTCTAAGAACTGATCAGATTGTGCATATAAAACTTATTTATATAAGCTTACAATATTTTTATAATAAACGGATCGTGAAATTTCGAAAGAACCCCCGAAAATTATGCTTAATTTGGACTTGGTTCCAAAAAAATAATCTTTTCTATTATTCTCTATATTACCTGAGCTTTTTACCCAGCTTTTAATATCTGATTAAATATAACGAGGCATTTAATTGTGATACTAAGCAAGCAAAATTTCAATTACATATATAACATAAGGGGGTATCAAACTCCAGAATTGTCTTAGATAAATACAACTAATACATATTATTAACATCAAAACAAAAACTTATTGTTTAAAAGCAATCGAGACGAAAATATCGAATTGGCTGCTGTTAGAGGTCAACAGTCTCTAGGACACAGGTTCAATGTTCCGACTGAATTATATTGCTTTTCTAACGTATAGTACAATCGTAGTATTATAATTGTGTTTCTTTAAACGATAATTGAGATGTAGTAAAGTAATTTCTTTCATTACAATTTTTTTATTTTCTATTGTTTTTTTTAAGAATGATATTATCATTAGGTATACTATGAATAATTAAGGGGCCAGTTGTGACGCAGTGGCACAAGCGTGTGACTGTAAACGTCTGGTTGTGGGTTCGATTCCCACTCGAGGAGTGGAAATATTTAATTTTTCTATTTTCTTCGCTCTGGTGTCGAGGTATAGCGCGGCGTTAAGTACCGCCACTTAACACGCAATGCCTTCGAATTCGGTAGAAAGTGGGGAACGGAGTGTCTTAACACTAGGTTCCCTCTGCCTACTCTGCTGTATGCGGGATACAGCGTGAAGCTAAAAAAAAAGAATAATTAAAAGGTTAGAAAGCCATCATAGCGCAATGGTGGATTGGTTGTGGGTTCAATACCTATTTGGGAGACAATTACATTTAAATTACTTTTATTTCTCTGCTCGAATAAGACAAATGGTGGCGTTGAATACCACCACTCAACAGGCAATGTCTCGCAATCAGGTAGAAGTTGGAGAACGGAGTGTCTAGACACTAGGTTCTGTCTCACAACCCTCTTGTGTAAGTCACTAATAGTTTTAATTATAATTCACATATCTCTACTAAAACGAGAAGTCATTTTTTAGCATTCCATGAATTGAATTGAATTTACCGTGTATCCACAGCGTTGAAGGACTTTTTACGTAATTTTTAAATTTGAAAAGTGCTACTTATGCAGTTATCGAAATACGTCCAAGAAACGAACTGATGACAGTCCTAGACAGGACGAGATGTTTTAATAGATTATAGTCTATAACTGTGTCGTGTGTAATAAGTTATACTAATACAAACAAATCATTTAAGCAAAGTAAAAAATATATCATTTATTTATTAATATTCTTGAGAAATTAGACAGTACATAATAACAAAAACATTGCAGGCAAAAAGAACTTAGGGATCAGACCCTCCATTTAGTTTGACTGTCAATTTCCACCTTTCCTATCGTACACGATATATTATCGTGTGTTGGGTGACAGAACCCAACGTTGCACTTTTCTTTACCAGATTTAAATATATTCATACCGTCCAATCAGAATCGAACCCGTAACCACCGATATACAGACAGACACTATCCCACTACTATACAAGTGACAAAAACTAATAAAAAAATATAAATTAAAAGATAAACATCGACATTTCTCTAAATCCAACTCTCAAAGAGCTATAAAATGCACCAACCAAGTTATGAAACACTTTGCAAAGCAATCCGTACAGTTCATTGACTTGGGCTAGACTTGCAAAATGCTCTTATAAAACGGTAAAGCACTTTCTATCTTAACCAGTTGGGTTTAGAATATAATATTAAAGACTTGAATGCAGGAATCCGCTAGGCCTCGCTCGGTGTGAAATTAATTTTAAATATTTATCTTAGTATTGCTTGGAGCTAGGTGTAATATATAGTAAATACGATATTACACCTTCAGTATAAAAGTGAACTAATTCAAAAATTATGTGTCTGTCGTGTAGTGGCCAGTCGTGGCCCAGTGGCACAAGCGTGTGACTGTAAACGACTGGTTGTGGGTTCGATTCCCACTCGAGGGGTGGAAATATTTAATATTTCCATTTTCTTCGCTCTGGTGTCGAGGTAAAGCGCGGCGTTAAGTTCCGCCACTTAACACGCAATGCCTCCGAATTCAGCGAAAAGTGGGGAACGGAGTGTCTTAACACTAGGTTCCCTCTGCCTACCCTGCTGTGTGCGGGATACAGCGTGAAGCTAAAAAAAAAAGAAAATGTAACAAATACATTATCAATTTTTTTGCACTTTAGGTACCACAAAATACCTCATAGGTTTACAGGTACAGATTATCATCTGGGTACAGAGAGTCATTTAGTTTTTAATTAAAAATAAAAGCAATGAAAATGGAAATATTCAAATATTTCTATTCCTCGAATGGGAATCAATTCACAACCAGTCGCGTTTACATTCACACTTTGTGCTCACAAGCCACAAGTGTCGTCTATGTTATATTAAACTAGCGATCCGCTCGCAGCTTTACCGCATTATCGGCAATTTTTGTTTCTTAATTTAGTCCCTTTAGGATTTTCTACGCTTTCTGTTCAATCATAACAAAATATAGCATTTAGCATTCCTGAATACAGTAGCTTTCTAATTGTGAAAGAATCAAATTGTGAAGAAACCTGTTTCGTTAAATTGCAATCCTTCGGGTGGATTTTTTTTAAAATAAAGCAACCTATGTTTAACTTTGGATTGTCAACTATATTAACGCCAACATTCATTAAAATCGGTGAAGCAGTTTAGATAATTCATACAAATTTACATCCCCTATTTCAACCCTTTAGAGGTGGATTTTTGAAAAAATAAATAGCCTATGTTTGACCCTGGGTTTGTTACTACTTTCATTCTAAATTACATCGAAATCGGACCGGTAGATTAGCCGTGACAAACAGACAGACTTTCGCATTTATAATACAAGAATGGATACATTTCTATTATATTTATAGTATTTTTATTTCTGATTTGGTAAGATAAAACGCATAATAAGGAGAACGGAGATTCTGATCACTATATTATCTTTACTTACTCTGTTATACATCACAATGTTAAAAGTATAAATAAAAGAAACTTATACAACTTACCTGTTTAACAGCACCATCCACATAATCTTCGCATACATTTTTCGCGAAGAATGTCTCAACCGGAAATGTCCTTCCGGGAATAGTGAAAGTTGGTACGTTTCCAAAGAAAGAGGAGAACTTGGTCGAGTCCATTGTCGCTGAAGTCACTATGAGCTTGAGATCGGAGCGACGAGCGACGACCTGAAAATAAAGGATAATAATATTATATATAGACCTATAGATTTAAGACAATTCTATAAAATAGATTATGATAACCAGTATATAGTATAGTATATAGGAAAGTTTTATACATATATAATGTATATGTATATAACTTTTCATTTCAAAGTCTTGAAAAATGTATAGCCTAATGGTACAACTAAGTCACGTTAAATAAAAAAAAAATCTTATTTTGTAAAAAAACCAACATTTTTTAAATGAATTAATTATTTGTGAATTATTTTTCACATTCATAATATTTTGGTCAATGTGTTTTTTAAATGACTCGGATGTTCCGCCATGTTGGATTTAAAACACAAAACACCAGTCAAGATAACAAGAGTCTGAATCGAACCCACAACCATCGCGTTTATAATCACACTTATGTTCCCCTGAGCCACCACTGGCCTACGCACATTCCAACTTAATAAAAAGCTTTTAAAATTAGTAAAAATAAAAACAAAATATAAATTTCATTTACGAAACCTAATTTATGTAATGAAACCCGACTGAATACAATTTAAACGCCCAAGTAAATTTCGATTAGGGCACAAATGGCGACGCGTGTCTATTGAGCAAAGTAATATCGTTTCAGAAAATGCTCAAAGCTTTATTACATTATTGGGTTTATTGGATGTGTGGGAGATTTTCATTTTAAAGTACAAATAGGTAATAATGAAAATAAAAAATAAAATATGTTTTTTAAAATACACATACAATAATCATTGTTATTATTGACTAGTGGCCAGCTCGCGGCTTCGCCGCGTAAACTACTACTATTAGCTGTTGCGGTATATCGCAACCCTAGAGAGTGGATATTTGAAAAATAAAGTAGCCTATGTTTAACCTTGGATAATTAACTATTTTTATGCCAAACTTCATTACAATCGGTCAAGCGGTGTAGATTATTCATATAAACTTTCATCCCCTATTTCAACCCTTTAGAGGTTGATTTTTGAAAAAATAAGTAGCCTATGTTAGACCCAGTTATTGGTACTACTTTCATTCTAAATTTCATCCAAATCGGACCGGTAGATTAGTCATGAAAGCATGACAGACAAACACATAGCCATTCCCATTTATATTATAAGTATTGACCCGTTTGCGGCTTCGCCTGCCTGAACTACACAACTATTTCACTATAGGCACGCGCCGCCGCGCCGATATCACATTAGAGGCCTCTTAAATTATCCGTGTTTCTCTACTATATTATGCATGTATTATACATATAACACCTTCCTTTTGGATCATTCTGTCTAATAAAAGAAACCGCATCAAAATCCGTTGCGTAATTTTGGAGATTTAAGCATATATACACACAGACAGACGCGGGAAGCGACTTTGCTTTATACTATGTAAAGATTCATCATTAATTTAAAATTAAAACATTAATCCTCATCGTAACGCAACTTGGGGTAGCAACTGATAGTTGTAAGTTCATTTCCTATTAGGGGGAATAATTATATCTACTCAAATTATTTTCATTTCCCCGCTTTGGTAAGACAAAATAATTTGGTAAATAAGTGATGAGTTGCAATACGAAATAAGCAATGTTTTCAGGTAAAAAAAGGATAACAGAATATTATTTTGACATTGACTTTCGGGGCCATTGACGGAATTGACGTCAATGTAAAAAAATAACAGTAAAAATATAAATATACCACGATTAATCACATTTTGGATATTTAGGTTTAAATGTTTAAACGTCTATATAAAAAAAGAAATAATTTAAAAAAAAGAAATCACAGAATATAAAAAAAAAATAATACATAATATAGATAAAATAAGTTACATTGTAGTAACTCAAGCACATGCAACATTAGCACTTGAAGCTTTCACTAATACATAATTTTCTTCTTATTACTCTTTGACAGCCATTTCAATAACATTTTAAAGACAAAATGGCGTCGGACAGTCGTTCAACAGTTTAAATATAAAACCCATTGTTAAGCGTTTGTTTTTGTGTCACATAAGAAAATACCAATTTTCTGTGTAAATTTATTTTGTTGACAATGGATAAACTTTTTGTATGTTCTTTAAACGCCCTTCGATTGTTAATAATTTCCTGGTTTTATGTTTTTTTTTGGGTGATATAATGTACTTAATTAAATAGGTATTACACAATAAATACTCAAAGGTGAAGTTAGTCGTGTCATTTATACATATTATTTATATAGTTATTTCAAATTTGATAAGTTCAAGTTCAGAAATCATATTAAATTAAAAAAATATAAAGCAGCTTAAACAAAAAATACTTATGAGCTATGTGCAAAAAGCAAACTAGCACTTGAATAAAGAAATCCGCATCAAAATTGTTTTAGATTTACCACTGGAGAAATTTAAAATCATTGTAAAAAATACATTAATAAGTAAGGCTTATTACTCTGTAGAAGAATATTTAAAGGATTAAACTGCGTGGAATTAATCTGATTAGAGTCCAATGCCGGTTTAGCGATACCATTGTATCAAATAATAAAATTGTAATTTTTATATTTGAAAAGAGCAACTGTTGAGTTTCTCAGCAGAACTGCCTTCCGAGTCGGTGGTAGCTTTATGTACATTCGACGATTCAAAAGTGCTTCCAAAGTCTATTTGAATAAAGATAATTTGAATTGAATTGAATTGAATTCGGTCTATCTGTTTATGAGTAATAATGCCACACACAGACACACGCACAGAAACAGAGACGTCTAACTATTATAGGCAAAACTTATTTCGCCTACAATCGCCGGTATAATTGCAATATACTCATATATGGTCGCCTTTGTATACTACAATTATTATTTAGTGGCCAGTCGTGGCGCAGTGGCACTAGCGTGTGACTGTAAACGACTGGTTGTGGGTTCGATTCCCACTCGAGGAGTGGAAATTATATTTCCATTTCCTTCGCTGTGGTGTCGAGGTCAAGCGCAGCATTGAGTTCCGCCACTTAACACGCAAGCCTCCGAATTCGGCGGAAAGTGGGGAACGGAGTGTCTTAACACTAGGTTCCCTCTGCCTACCCTGCTGTGTGCGGGATACAGCGTTTAACGGGATACCTACGAAACCGCACAGTGCTCGAATGCCAAGTATCCAGATGGTGTGGATGATATTTAAGTGTGGTACGTACTGTGCAGTTGGAGAATTCGGCGGCAGGTATCAAGTCAAACTTAAAAACAATGAATATTACCGTAAAGATATAACAAATTGTTTTCGCCAAAAACCGCTATATAGCGGAAATTCTAATAGCTATAACGTGAATATGATGGCAGTAAACGCTCTTATTAGAAATGAATGACACGGCTACATTAATATACGATCATAGAGATATCCATCTCATATACATAGATATAAGATTAAGCGATAAGTTTGTTTGTCACTTTTTTGTAAATATGCTATTTATATAATACATTTATTTTTTAATATTACTATTTTTCTTATTTTTTGTAATTTTAAATATGTATGATCTTTTATCTAGCTGTTTGCAATCAGCCAATTGCATCCACTTCCACGGGTTGAGTGGAAGATATCTCTCTAAGAGATAAGTCCATCTTTCCACTTTTTTTACTCTCTTCTTTATGTGCAATAAATAATACAATAACGAATCAATTTATTGTTAGTGTGTATCGTTAACTCATTAATATACAAAAAAAAACAGCTTCATGGATACAATTCAAAAGCCATTCTGGCGCAGCGTTTGACTGTAACTACTATTGGTTTTGGGTTTGACTCCCATCCGATGAAATGATATTTTAATTGTTTTCATTTCTACACTCTGGTGCACAAAATAAAGCGCGCTGTTGAGATAGTAACTCAGGTCTTGAATTCGGGCGGAAAGTGGAGAGCGGAGTGTCTTGCGATACTTTACGCTGTATCCCGCACATAATAGGGTAGAGAGAGGGAACCTAGTTTTAGGTCACACTTTGCTTCGACACCAGAACGAAGAAAAAGATAATATTAAATATTTCCTCTTCTTCAGAGGGAATCGAACCTACAACTAGTCGCAACTACATTCACACTTCGTGCCCCTGCACCACGACTGGTCTTGACACTTTCTGGCAAATTTTCACCTACTACCTCTTATGCGAAAAAAGCATAAAACTGTACACGTATCTAAAATTATGCGAACAAAGACACTAAAAAACACTAGTATATACAATTCCATATCGGCGTGCAACACGCGATATACAGTAATTTGAACTCGATCGCTCAGAAAATTGGGTCACATTTTCAAAGCAATATCTGATGTACCGTATATTGTAATGACAAAACGAAAGCTTAGCAGCGTGAGGATGAGATGACTGGCTGGTTTTTATAGATAATTAATATTTTTATATAAAAATATTGTAAAGGCCAGTCGTAGCTTATGGGCACAAAGTAATGATACCGATGTCTCGACTATCGGGTAGAGAGTGGAGGATAGAGTGTCTTAACACTGGGTTCTCGCTGACTACCCCGCTGTTATGGGAAAAAGTGTGAACAGGAGTTCGGAAAGTGGAGGGTCCAGGCACTGCCTCAGAATACAAGGAATGTTTAAATATAACGATAGTATAATAATATCTCATTGAAAATCACCAATTGTGGTATCATTCTTGGACTCAAAAAATATCGTAAAATGCTAGTAATATAAGTATAAAATTTTAATTTAAATTTTACTAAAAGCTGATTAATTTATCCACACTTTTTGTTTTTATAATAAGCATCGGAATATAAATAACGAAAAATGATATACACAAGTAAATTATTATTTATAACATAGCAACTATATACCATACTAGTCTTGATAATTTGCTATAGCAAATAGCTATTGAGTCTAGACAGATATATCAGACACGTCATCACATTAGAACATTGACGCGACATTTCTACTTAAAAATAAAAAGCTTTCCCTCCGAGCTTTTGCTTGAACTTCTTAAATTTTATCTATACATAAAAAAGACTGATCGCTGTCTGTATATGCATGATATATGAGAAAAAATATTAATGGTGGTAATATAAATGATAAATCAATTATTTATAAATTTATAAAAATATAATTTAACAATATTATACAACCTAAAATAAGTATTTTTTTTTAATTTCTTTTCTATTTGTCTGTACGCGCTAATCTCAGAAACGACTGAACCAATTTAAATTCGGTTTTGACTATTGTATTTTGGTAAACTTCCCATTACCATTGATATTTTAAGCGGTTCATACACCAAAATGTTTCAACAATTTAAACTATAAATTTAACCAACGTTTGAGAATCAAAAAAGAACGAGATCGGACGAAAAGATAAAATAATTATAATCGTGTAGTTTACGCAGTCGTGAGCGCATCGCTAGTATTAAATAAAATTAATTCACACAATAACACGTAGTGATACGTCACTAACTACGCAATTAGATAAATGCGCAATGTCAGAGACATTTTACAAACAGTCTAATAAATTTAAAAGTAAAGTAAAAATATATACTTTCAAAACAAATAAATGAATTTAAATTCCTCCATGTTTTTCTTGAAAGAAAGACATCTAATGATGTCTTATTACACACGGTTTTTTTAGAGACATTTCATGTGGCTAAGCTAAATACTTGTCTTTGTCTACTAGAACAGGGGGATAAAAACAACAATGTTATCATGCCTGCAAGAGGGTATCGAACCTGTAACCATCGCGTTGTCTTTAATGCGTAATTTTGTTAAACAAACAGAAAATACCTTGTTACATTTTATAGTAACAAAAATATAGGTTTTTTTATTTATGCAACTGAAAATAATACGCATTCGGCGTGTTCAAAAAAGATACTTTTTTCTTCATTTCTAAAAAATGGAGAGTGAAGAAATTGTGCACTGGACCACCGCTTAGTGAACAATTAAGAAGACAACACCGACTTGCATAGCGAGGTGGTCAAAGAGAACCTAGTGTCAAGACACTCCGTTCTCCACTTACTGCCCTAAATTTAGACATTGTGTGTTGAGTGGCGGAACTCAACGTCGCGTTTTGATTACGTACTAGCCTTAATATATTTTTTAGCTTCACGCTGTATCCCGCAGCAGGGTAGGCAGCGGGAACCTTTCCGTCAAATTTGGAGGCATTGAAGGTTAAGTGGCGAAACTTAACGCCGCGTTTTACCTCGACACCAGAGCGAAGAAAATGGAAAGTTTATAATAAATATTTTCCCTCCTCGAGTGGGAATCGAACCCACAACCAGTCGTTTACAGCCACACGCTTGTGCCACTGCGCCACGACTGGCCCCAATACCATTATAAAATGTGTATTTGAACCCACGATCCTTAACCACACTTCTAAACTTAACTCCAACATCTAATCATATTCATCACGTGAGTACATATAAAGTTTTATAACTCTCTAAATCTAACGTTGTATGAATGTAAGCTATTTGCAGAAAGCCGAGCCCCTGGTCACGAGGTATTTCTATTAATCGAAAAACAAAACGTTACGTACAGACGTCGACGTCATTGGCATTTAAATATAGATAGTGAAGTTGTTTTTCCGTTTTCTGTTTTATGTTAAAATTTTTGCGATCATTTTTGTTAAAATTTTTGTATTCTTGATTGTTTTTTCAAGTAACAAGTTTTTTTGAAGAGGCATAATATATTACATATTTTCTTGGTTAAGCGCATTTTCTTAATTCTACGCTTTGCCTTGTCACCAGAGAGGAGAAATGAAAAAAATTAAATACTATAATTTTGTGTTTTGAGTCAGACGCTGTTATACGATAGTTTATATTTTTTTTTATAAATTCACGCTGTATCCCGCACACAGCTGGGTAGGGGATCTAATGTTAGGACACTCCGTTCCCCACTTTCCGCTGAATTCGGAGGCATTGCGTGTTAAGTGTGTTCCGGTTCGATGGCACGTAAGCCAGCTCTCCCTATTCCCATCATTCCCATCCTTCCTCCCTCCTTCACTCTTACATCCCCGAGGCTGACAACGCATCCATAACTAATGTTGTGGATGTCTATCGGCGAAGGTAACCAACCACTTAACACCAGGTGGGCCTTCTGCTCGTTTGCCTCCTTTACTCAATAAAAAAAAAAAACTTAACGCCTCGACAACAAAGCAAAGAAAATGGAAATATTAAGTATTTCCACTCTTTGTGTGGGTATCGAACCCACAATTAGTCGTTTACAGTCACACGCCTGTGCAACTTTTATAATATGTACTATAAACACAAAGAAATTGGATTAGGGTCGAAACTCGCATTATATCATACATATTAAAACAAGCAATCTCTGTTGCTTTCAAAATGATTCTGCCGACTTCTTTGAAACTATGTTTATAATAAAGCAACCAAGTGTTTCAATAATACACATACTAAACCTGAAAATATAAAAAATAAAAGAATGTAGTCCAACAGAAATGCCAAAAATCTAATACAAATCGAGAGAATGTTCCAATTATTTTCATTTCCCGGGGCCAGTCGTGGCGCAGTGGCACGAACATGTGATGTGTAAACGACTGGTAGTGGGTTCGATTTCCACTCAAAGCGTGGAAATATTCAATGTTTCCATTTCCTTCGCTCTGTTATCAGAGATAAAGCGCGGGGTCAAGTTCCGCCACTTAACACGTAATGCTTCCGAATTCGGCGGAAAGTGGAGAATGGAGTGTCTTAACACTAGGTTCCCTCTGCCTACCCTGCTGTGTGCGGGATACAGCGTGCAGCTAAAAGAAAGAAAAAAAAAATTCTCTACTCTGGTGATACCACAAAGCGCGGCGATGAGGTCCACCACTTGAAACGTTTCTCTGAGAGAGAGAATGGAGTGTCTTAACACTAGGTTCTGTATGCTTACCCTCCTATGCGAAATAAATATTAAAAGCGTGAAATAAATATTAATCATTATATTAACATGTCAAAAAAATGCTTTAGACATTTTTTAGAAATTTTTACGGTTATAAAATTGGTATAAAATTTCGCATATTTAAGTTAAGTTTATATGGAGTAGAAGTGGATAAAGCTAATATTTTTTATAATACTGCATTAAAAATATATGAAATTGATGAAATAAATACTACACAAACTATCACTTGCTTGTCATACACTTTTGGAACAAAGTGACATAGGGGTTACCATGGTAACGCGTATAATACGTCACTCCTAATATAAAACGATAATATAAATATAAACGCCATATCTCGTCTCGTATATATACATCGTTATTGACCTATATAAACTTCAATGAACTCGCGTTGAAAATGTGAACGCATTCATTTACTATGCAGCTCTTAAATTAGATATTTTATAGATATACATATATCTGTATATCTATTAATATATTACGCATTTTACAGTAGGCAGAGATAAACCTAATGTAGTTTTTTTGTTTGTTTGTTTGTTTTTACGGTTTTGCATAAATATCAGGTGATGGTACCCAGCGTCATAAGGAGAATAAAGTGTATTTTTAAACATACTAATATATGTAATAAAAACAAAGTTTAGATATCGTACACAATGGATGTCAGTTAAACGATGATATCAATCAACGTTTAACTGACATCCATTTTTTTCTATTTTGCGTTAAGAAATACTTAACGCGGAACTTAACAACGCGCTTTAGCACGTTTACATACTTGATATGACTTTTAAATTTTGTTTAAATACAATATTCATTCTTTTAAACATTTTTAAAGTGTTATTTCACACTTAGGAAAATTGAAAAAGGCATTTAGCAAACGCTTGCAATAAAATCCCGCTGCGTTCTAATTTTTATATGTTTTCTAAATTTCTTTACCATATTCATAGTTTAAATATCGTACTCAATCGTAATCAATATCGTAGATATTAAACACTATTTTTAATGTCAATCAACAAATTCTGTAAACAAATATTTAACTCTTTAGTTAGACAGAGAAGCATCGACAGTGAAATTGACCATTAAAGCTTATTTTGAAGGGGATAAGGGGTGGTGTTTAGAAAGGGTTGTCCTATTAAAGCAGCCTAAAATTACAGTTGGGTCGCAAATACTAGGCACTGCTCCAAGCTCCCTCTATTAGGCTACGGCTAATCCAAGGAATGCTAAGGTATCTAGTCTCTAAAAACGGCAATATAGACCCTTCAAGAGTCAATATACTGTAATACGTAGGATAAATCGATAATCACATCAGATTGTGGTCTCAAATAGAAAATGATCAGAACAGCTGTTATCCAATTCAATTCATAACATCAAGGCTGGAGTTTTTTTCACTCGCGACAACTATCGTTTACTGTATATTTAGTAATTTGTTTTTTCCTTTGGGTAACGAACGCTGCAGCCCGAACCGTGTGGAATATTCCGAGAGGATCAAATAGATGATTGCTTCAGATTGCGTATGATTTATCACTGGTATCAAAAATGTATATTTATTAACTAATTTACTTAACTAATATATTTTACTGCAACAAACATTTTAAGTGTTGAATGACGGAACTCAACATCGTACTTTATCAAAGCGAGTACAGGCGAGCTCCAAATCCGTAACCCTCTCGCTATCCGAAGTTTTTCTTAATTTTCGTAATATTAGTCTTAGTCTTAACAGTACTGTTGCTGTCGCTTCCAATAGACTTATGTATTTATTTATTTATATTTTTGAGGTATAAATTAACATCTATAATTATCACCGATCATATCAATAAAAAATATTAGGTATACATGTAAATATTGTTTTGTTTCATAGGTAATTCTATCAAGGGAAATCCCAGTAGTACTACACGGTAAAACTACTAAGAATACTAATAATCTTCACCAAAATATACATAAAAATTATTTTTTATATAAAATAACAGTCCATTTCTAGGTCCTGACACCATTGTGGTGTAGTGGACATCATTTGAACATATTTATGATTTCAATTCCTACTTGGGGATTTGATCATATTCAAATTATATTCACGTTTTCCGATTCTTTTAATGAACTGGTAAAAATGAGCGCGGTATTGATTTCCGTTATTCAAACCACTAGGTTCTTTCCTTCCAGTTGTGAGTTGTCTTATATGAAAGTAATTTTCTTTTTACTTTTTTTGGCATCACACTATATTCCGCACACAGAAGGAAACCATAATCCACCGAATTCTGGAAGCATTGCGTGTTAAGTAGCAGTACTCAATGCCGAGCTTTGCGTCGACACCAAAGCGAATGAAAATGGAAATATTAAATATTTCCACTCCTCGAGTAGGAATCGAACCCACAATCTGTGCCCCAGCGCTACGACTTCTAGAAAAATAACTCTAGGCTTCAAAATAAAAAAAAATACTAACTATAATTATATAAGGCCCCATCCATCTTGGCGTAGGGTCACACAATTGTGGGTCAATGTTCGTCGTAAGGTCGTGACTGATAAGCGATGTCAACAACTCCATAATGTGGAACTTCCTTGACACTTGTCTTTTAGTAATCGGTTATGTACAGAAAAATAACCTATTAAAGGCGTTGGAAAATTCCCTTTTGTCTTAATACGAAAACAAGATATTATAAGAAAATATTCTTACATAAAGGTTGGTCGGCAGTTTAAATACCTCCCGAGCTTTATATATGTATATATTGATTTTTAAGTCAGTGACTTAGTGTCAAGACACTCTATCCTCCACTTTATGTCTAAAATCAAGACATTACGTGTCAAGTGGTGACACTCAACCCCACGCATTGTCTTAAGTATCAGAGCGGAGAAATAATGGGTACGATTATATGTATATATTTTTTTATAGTACTCTCACTCACTCTGTATCCCGCACACAGCAGGGTAGGCAGAGGAAACCTAGTGTTAAGACACTCCGTTCCCCACTTTCCGCCGGATTCGGAGGCTTGCGTGTTAAGTGGCGGAACTTAACGCCGCGCTTTACCTCGACACCAGAGCGAAGAAAATGGAATTATAATTTCCACTTTTCGATTGGGAATCGAACCCACAACCAGTCGTTTACAGTCACACGCTTGTGCCACTGGGCCATGACTGGCCACAATGTATATTATTTTAACATAAATCCCCGAGTGTGATAGAACCCAAAACTATCGTTACAGTCCGACATGTCCAACTGCGCCACGACACTCAATTAATAATTAAAACTATTAATATATTTACACATATGTATATGGATTGGTCGCAAGCTCGAATCCCTTTCGCAGGTTTATATGTACTCTCTTGACGTTTATATGTACTTAAATATAATTATACAATATATTTAGAAGCCCTTATGGCTCAGTTCTTAATTGTGGGTATACGTGATAATTGTAATTCGTTTCTAATTCGAGGGCATCTCGTAGACAAAACACGGCGTTAAGCTCCATCACGTATGCACTTATTTTTTTGAAAACGTATAAAAATTTGACCGCAACACGATTCGAACCTATAAGTCTTGGAAATCGTCCAAACATCTTTACCACTGAGCCATACGTTCTACATCCGGCTACGTCGAAATTCTTATACTATTGTCACAACTTATCATTGTTGTATATATGTATGTATTTAATATTTTAATGTACTCTATTTATAACGTCAAACCTCAAGAGTTGTCCTCTATTTGACATTGAGGTCGATTTACTGAAGCGTATAGACTTACTATAGAGATACTCTAATTAATCGTTCATATATAAAGAAAAACAATATAAACATATTTTAACAATTGTACACCTTATTTTGTGAAGAAGAAGATGGTCTTCGATCTTAAAAATTTACCAACTTAATTCTTAAAAATTTACCAAGGCGAAGGAAATTTATTTTATAATAATTCAGTAGATATGTCAATTAATAAAAATAATTTTACTGCCGAGTCTATTAGTAGTTAAAAAGAGTAATTATTTTCAGAAAATTTTATTACATTCTCTGCTGCTTTATATATCAGCAATTAAGAAAAAAAATATTCTTTTTTATTTTTAGCTTCACGCTGTATCCCGCACACAGGCAAAGGGAACCTATGGTGGCATTGCATGTTAAGTGGCGGAACTTAACGCCGCGGTTTACCTCGACACGACAGCAAAGAAAGCCCCTCCTCGAGTAGGAATCGAACCCACAACCAGTCGCTTTACAGTCGCACTTTGTGCCTCTGCGCCGCGACTGGCCCCAAGAAAAAAATAAAATTAATTCGTGATAATTCTTGTTTACAAAAATTATGATTTATTAGTATAAAAATAAGTACGTGAAAACAATTAGATATATGTGACATATAGGCGAGTAGTTAAGAAACGGGTTGATTGTAGGTTCAATTTTCACAGATTTCGTTAGTCAAAGTGATATGTTTATTTATTAAAGATTAATCTAATTTTCACTAAAAGAAGAAACTTTCACTGCAAAATGAAGGAAATTCGAGAAGAGCAATTGCTGAGTTTCTCCTCAATACAACTGTCTTTCAAGCCAACAGAGCTGGGCCGGTAGGGCTGACAATACTGAAATTTTATTATATTTGACCCCAAGAGCCTGTAATAACATATTTGAATACCCAATATTTTGATGAATTGATTAAATCTTCGGGGTTCGCATTCACGACCATATTTTGCTGTCATACCCATACGACTCACACCTCAACGTTTTTGTTTTTATATATTTTTGTGATTTTCAAATATTTTTGTAAAAAATAAATTGCTCAGGTTCTTTTTAATATACACGAATAAGACAAAAAGAAATGGGGGCGTGGTGCTTCAAAATATGGTAAAATTACGTTAAACCTACAACGATGGCAGCCGTTCTTGACATTGATATTATGCTCACCTCTTTATATTTATAGGTATCGTTCAGACATTGATAAATGCGTTGTATGCGATCAAAATATCTAATTATAGACGATATTTATGTTTGTGTCCATGGTTACCGTGTTTATATAGGTCCATGGTTAAGGTGATATTATTAATGTTAAGAGTAGGTATTTTAATTTATTTTCTTAATTATTTTTTTAGATAAAGCTCGGTGTTAAGTTCCGCCATTGAACACGCTGTTCATTAGTTAAGAATACCGAAAAGAAAGTAGAGAATGGAGTGTTTTTACACTAGGTTCTCCGTCTATTCTTTCATGCGGCCAAAATCGTGAAGCTTTGTTAATTGCTAGCTATTACACCTACAAAAGTATGTACTTTTGTTAAGTGGTTTTTCACTTGGTCACTTTGCGGCAAAAAGCGTGAAGCTAAAAAATAAAAGAATACTATAATACTAAGAATACTATAGTAATATAAACATAATTACTGCATAAATCACTAAGAAAATACAACATGAAGTTACTACATATTATGAAATAAATTCCCCGGCACGCTAAGTCCGTATTTCTTCAGACTAATCTCATAAAGTACTGGACGAATTCTTATAAAGTTTTCAACAGGAGAGGAGTTTCTCGAAAGAATGTTATAACTTACGAACCTTTTGCGAAAATAAGGTTTTGGTACGATATTTGTAAATAAAGAAGTAAGTTAAAGTAATTGTGATTGGTTGTTGCTTTGATTCCCAGTGTGTGAATATAAGTGAGATGCTTGCAGGTTCGATTTCCGCTTAAGTGAATGATTTAATTCTACTAAGACTAGACAAAGCTTGACGTTGAGTTTCATCACTCTCCACGAAATATTTCAAATTCAATTCCATTCAGAATTGAACGAAACTCAACGTTCTTGATTCTTTATGCTTATTTTGCTTTATAATTTATAAGAAAACTAGCGGCCCGCTCGCGGCTTCGCCTCGTGTACTGCCTAATTGTTTCGTTATGTTGCAACCCTCGGGGGTGGATTTTTGCGAAATAAAGTTTCCTATGTTTAACCTTCGATTATCAACTATATTTATTCCAAAATTCATTACAATCGGTCAAGCGTTTAGTTTTTTCATATAAACCTCCTATTTCAACCATTTAGCGATTAATTTTTGAAAAACTAAGTAGCCTATGCTAGACCCATGGTAATTTACTACTTTCATTCTAAATTTCATCCAAATCGGACCGGTAGATTAGCCGTGAAAGCGTGACAGACAAACACACAGACTTTCGCATTTATAATATAAGTAAGGATACTGTTCTATTTACTTAATATAGATAATATTCCATGCGCTTTTTATAAAAATAGTATTAAAAAAATTAAGAAAGTAGTATTAAAATAAGGACAGACTACTAGTTATGTATATCTAAACATAAAAGTCTAAAATAAGAACAAGAAGAACTTTCAAGAGATGAACAAAAAAGGGCAACATGTGGACACATGTTTGATTCACTCAGAATGTGACTCATATGTATTAACACGCCAAGTCAAGGCTAGCTTCATTTAAAATGCTAAGCCCGCTTATAATAATACTGTATTTCGTTACTGATTCACAGGTCACTTATACTGCTTTAGTCTATATTATTTTTTTTTAGCTTCACGCTGTATCCCGCACACAGCAGGGTAGGCAGAGGGAACCTAGTGTTAAGACACTCCGTTCCCCGCTTTCCGCCGAATTCGGAGGCTTGCGTGTTAAGTGGCGGTACTTAACGCCGCGCTTTACCTCGACACTAGAGCGAAGAAAATGGAAATATAATTTCCACTCCTCGAGTGGGAATCGAAGCCACAACCAGTCGTTTACAGTCACGCGCTTGTGCTACTAGGCCACGATTGGCCACAAAGTCTAGTCTATATATGTACATAAAATAAAAATGTTATTGATCGCTGTCTGTACATGGGAGATATATGGGAAAAAACATTTCTGGAAGCATTTATGATAATAGAAGCCAAAACAATGTTTTTTGATTTTATTTCTGTTTATTTCTGCACGCTCTTAAACAACTTAACCTATTTAATCGTAGTTCAATTGGTTCATAAAGAATAAAGTTAAAAGGAAAGGAGGTGTAAATACTTTTAGTTAGGAAAGGAGGTGTAAATACTTTTAGTTGTATGGATTACGTAGACTAAGCTGTGATCGGGGCGCTAGTAGTTTAAAATAAATTCTAATACTTGAGTTACGCTTGAGGTAGCTTAATGGTAACTCTTCTTAACATTTATTTGATCTTTGAGTTTGAAAACGGCTAAAGATTATAACGTTATAAATTTGTGAGCTAATGAAAGCAGGTCAAAATACCTACATCAAAATTAATTATATACTCGAAGGAGTCTATATGATAGTATTTAAATTATTTAATACCTTCGTTCTGGTGACAAAATCCAGCGGGGCGTTGAGTTTCGGAAGGTTTAGGATTTGGACGAAAAGTGGAGAACCGAGCCACCGACCTATGCATGACCCTGCTTGCTTGCGTTGACCTTAATATTAAAAAAATTAAAATACTTTGAAATGCAACAAAAATGTTGCATTTTTAATACAACTTAATCACAATCGGTATATACCGATTATATCTATGTTGTATAAAAAAAAGCATTAAGAAAAATATACCAGAAGGTTGCTTCTTCCCACTAACTGGCAATATGGTGAAATAAATAAATTGAATAAAATTACGTACGAACGAAACGCTCTTTCTTATAAAACAATATTATTTTCTTACTAAAAACGCGAAGCCTACAACAACAAAACGGATTATAGGGCGCTGATCCCATAAATTCAACTCATAGCTTATTAAATTTCATCATATCTCATTACTTAGCAAGAATAAAATTAAGAATAATAGATTTCTTACAAAAGCTCCTGAATAACTTTATTAGAGACTATTTAAATTTAGAAAAGAATAGATAACAAGCACTATTTCTCCGCAACTTAGAGTATAGTGAATCATCACTAAAGTCGCAAAATTTAAGCCCCCTTCCACTTCCTTCGCTATTCACCCATTCTCAATATAGCAGCACTATGCGAGTACTAAGCGTAAACAGTTTTTTTTAGCTTCACGCTGTATCCCGCACACAGCAGGGTAGGCAGAGGGAACCTAGTGTTAAGACACTCCGTTTCCCACTTTCCGCCGAATTCGGAGGCTTGCGTGTTAAGTGGCGGAACTTAGCGCCGCGCTTTACCTCGACACCAGGGCGATGAAAATGGAAATATAATTTCCACTCCTCGAGTGGGAATCGAACCCACAACCAGTCGTTTACAGCCACAGTGCTTGTGCCACTGGGCCAAGACTGGCCACACAATCAACATTTATTAAATATTGTAAATATTTTTTGTTAGCTTCACGCTGTATCCCAATATTTACACTTCTCCAGTGGGAATAGAACACACAACCAGTCGCGTAACAGTCCCACTTGGGATGTGCCTCTGCGCCACGACTGGCTTTTGGCCTGGCTGGCTTGACTGGCTATGGATATACATATGCATTATACTTTAAAAGACGAACCCTAGGATTTTGTCAAGTAAAACTTACGATTAACCAACTTTAATGGTTTCAGTTCGAACTTTTGTGAAGCCATTAGAGCAGGGGATAGCTTCTGACTGTAAACGGAAGTGGTTATGGGTTCGATTTCCTTTCGGAGGAAGGCTTTTAAACTATTTTGATTTCTCTGCACTAGTCTATATGAGATAGCAAGACGTTTCAGGCGGAAAAAACAAAACGGAGTGTCGTGAAACTAGGTTCTCTCTGACTACAAAAGAAAGCATTTAAAAAAAATACAAAACGACTTAAACGAAGAAACAACTAACTCTGAAATTGATAAACTTAATATACCATGAAAATGAGATTAATTGTTGATTGCGTTTGGAAGCAACTAATCGATTATACAGTATTGCACTTAGAAATTGATTATTACAATTAAAAATCGATTTTCGTTGCTTTCATAATACAAGTTTTAGTTACTATGGTACATAAAGTTTTGTTAATTTATTAACGTTACATAATATGGGGTAGATAGAGAAAACGTATCGTTAAGACACTCCCTTCCCCATTTTCCGCCAGAATTCAAAATATAGCGGGTTGACCCGCGCTTTGTCTTCCAGAGCAAAGAAACAAATATAATTTAAATATATAACTATTCTCCCAAGTCGTAATCGAACCCACAACCAATCGTGTTCACAGCTAGACGTTGTTCTAGTGCACTACGATGGCTTAATATTTCGTACATACTTTTAACGAGGAATAATGTAAAGAAAAACATTTCGCTGTTTTTCTTTGTATTATTGTTATATACCGTTATTTTTTATACACTACAGTAAGCACTATTGCATTATTGAACTATAAGTTTTATAAGTGCTTATATATAAAGTTGTGAAAAGCAATTTTAGTATTTTATAAACTTAACTTTGTAAATAAACTATTTATCAAGTTTCCCGCTTTTCCTGCATAGCAGAAGAGTCAGAGAGAGAGAGAGAAGAATTCGAATGCGTGTCGAGTGTCGTTTCGGCATTCAGAAAGAGAATATGAAAAGAATAAAATATAACCATTCCTTCAAGTGGAAATCGAACCCACAACCAACTGAATTTTAAGACAGACGCTGTCCCATTATGTCACGATGGCCTAACCTCCTAACAATTTCTAAGGAAACAATTTGTCACTTTTACAATCTATACAAATAATATTATTGTTATGTAAAGCGTTTTCTCTTAGGAAATACAAGATTAGCTTGAGGCTTTAATTTGTATAGCCGATTAGTTTAACTTAAGTGAAAGTTCGACTTGTTACCGATTCCAATAAACAGTTAATTCTCCCTTTGACGTAATTCTGGTAATAAAACAGAACCTTCAAAACAGACTGAGGTAACTCAGAAATTAAAGAAAAATCCTCATGTCTTTTATTAGAAAGCTTGTGAAGACAGCTTTTTGGAGGCGACTTCAAAAAATTAAATAAATCTTTTATGGGTCTGAGTATAAATTTGCAGCATTACGCTTTTTCCCGCGTATCGAGGGGAATCTAGTGTCAAGACACTCCGTCTTTCACTTTCCATCCGAAATCGACAAGTTTGATCGAATAGCGTGTCGAATAATGAAGCTCAACGTCGCGCTATGTTTTAGGTACCAGAGAGAATAGTAAGCGGGAGAATAATAAGTAAAGTTTTTTTTATAGCTTCACGCTGTATCCCGCACACAGCTGGGTAGGCAGACGAAACCTAGTGTTAAGACACTCCGTTCCCCACTTTTAGTAAAGTAAAGTTTATTACTCTCTAGAATATATGAAAGACAAAAATGCGTGGAATGACTTGAGTTTAGTGCATGTTAGCTATCATTGTATAAAATAATAAAAACATGACTTTTATATTTGATGTTTATCTCCGGCTCGCTTCTGCAGAACTGCCTTCTAAGCCGGTGGTAGCTTTATCTTCATTCATCGATTTACAAAGGCTTGCAAAAATCTATTTGAATAAAGGATATCTGGTTAAAGCCAGTTTCCCGGAAAATCTAGGCAAATCTAGAAGCTAAAGAAATTTCAGCAAGGTCACTTTTCCTGTAAGGTGGCGATTAATTTATAATCGGCACATCTTAGACTATGGTATTGAATATACCTAATATTCTATGCCTCTTGTTCTTTAGGTATTATTGATCTGCCTATTTCTTAATACCAAAACATAAAACGATGAAAATTTATGTAAAACACATTTTACAATTAGACCGGAAGAATACCGGTTAAAAGTAACCGGTATTTTAATTCATTGTTAAAATTATTTAAGGAATAATTTATAAAAACTTTTTTTTTAGCTTCACGCTGTATCCCACACACGGCAGAGTAGGCAGAGGGAACCTAGTGTTAAGACACTCCGTCTCCCGGTTTCCTCCGAATTCGGAGGCATTGCGTGTTAAGTTGCAGAACTTAACACCGCGCTTTGCCTCGATACCAGAGCGAACAAAATGGAAATATCAAATATTTGCACTTCTCAAGTGGGAATCGAAACCACAACTAGTCGATTACAGGTCACCCGCTTGTGCCACTGCGCCACGACTGGCCCCAAAAATATATTCTAAAATAATATATTTTTATAATATAAATAAAAAAAAATGCTGCAACCCAGCCTCATCAAGACACTCCGCTATTCACTTCCCATCTGTATTGGAAACAGTACGATTTAGACAACACCTTGCTTTGTCTTATCAGAGCGAAGTAAAGAAAATGTTTCAAGATTTTTCCCACGGGCGCAAACTTTTTTTATAAAGAGAAAACCTAGTGTCAAGAAACTCTCCGCTTTCTTTCACAAAGCAAGACATTTCTTATGTGCAAGTAGAGAAACTCAACGACACAAAGAAACTGTTATAAATATAATCAATCCTCGAGTGGTAATCGAACCCACAACCATTTATATATGATCATTTTTTCATATAAACTATACGCAATTATATTTTTCCCTCAACGCTACTCCTCATGAATAAATAACACAAGGCATCCTTTGGAGAGACGTGGCAAAAATTTATCACGCGAATTGAAATTTATGAGAACATTGGCCCCATTGGATAAGGTTTTGGCCGTTACAATTGTTCGCAAGGACGTCTAATATTAATGCTCTAAAATATGCTATTTCTGATATGGAACAAACATTCTTTGGTTTAATTGTTTAGATATTTCTTATTGTCTTTTTGTAAAGTCGTTAATAATCGGTCAAGGTACGTAACTTTTTATTATTATACTTGTAGTATATATTCTTTGCGACAAAATGGGAAATACATACACGCGAAAAGACGTTTTTTTTAGCTTCACGCTGTGTCCCGCACACAGTACCCTACTGTGGCAGAGGGAACCTAGTTCCCCACTTTCCGCCAAATTCGGAGGCATTGCGTGTTAAGTGGTGTATCTTAACACCGCGCTTTGCCTTGATATCAGAGCGAAGAAAATGGAAATATGAAATCCTCGAGTGGAAATCAAACCCACAACCAGTTATTTAGTCACATTTTGCGAGTTGCGATCGATTTTTCAACTTTAGAGTTACATGACTTACGAAATTATAATAAAAAAACCATACCTTTTCTTTTATTATTATTACTACAACATTAGGAACATATGGTCCGTACGTTTAGTTTAAATATTTCATTGTCTTAATTTTGACCAACTTTCCTTTTTGAAATAACATATTTTCTAACATTTTCATTACTTATATACTAAGTAACTATTAATCTATATTAATATTTTAATGATTCATCAAACTAAAATGTCCACCTACTCATTTATAATTTATTATTTGAACGCAGGTTTCTTGTTTATTTATCGAGCACGTAGTTTGCTTACTGACGTTATCCACGCTTTGTTTTTTTATATGGAATTGGGCAGTGGCTGGAAATCATAGTGGCTTATCACTTACCCCTTATTTTCAACTGTGAAACGTAGGAAGACCATAACTTAAGATTTTTTTAGCTTCACGCTGTATCCCGCACACAGCAGAGTAGGTAGAGGGAACCTAGTGTTAAGACACTCTGTTCACCACTTTCCGCCGAATTTATAGGCATTACGTTAAGTGGCGGAATTTAATCTCACAACCAACCCACAAGTTCAACTAAAATCCAATCCACAACCAGTCGTTTACAGTCACACGTTCGTGCCACTGGCCACGACTGGCCCCATTACTTTCTACATCATCTATATAAAATCTCTCTGAATATTAAAATTACATGGACTTCTAATACGGTCAGTCAATTACACTTTTTATTAATCACAGAAACACATTTTTATAATAAATATAAAAGTAAGTCATATAAGAGTATACCAAATTTACGTATGTTATTATATATGTATGTTGACATATGTCGATACGTTAAAATTTAATATTAATATTATTTCTTCATCTTCTTCTTTTCTGAATATAATTATAAATTTTAGTTATATTTGATCCGTTACTCGTTATTTTAGAATCAAAATCAAATCAGTCAGATATTTTTTTTTTCAGTTCTCAATTTGTATTTTTCTTTCTTCAATCTTTGTTTCTGCAACCACCGAACGATCGCGCTTACAAAAGGCGAGAGAGAGTGGGCCTTGTTTCCATCCATCCCATAGTCCCGTAACACGCGGGGTTGAAAATCAATACGGGATCACCAAATACCGAGATATCATATTCTGGTATTGGAACCCCTAACGCACATGAAACTGAAACGCAAACGAAACTGTAGGCTTCAAATACCTACCTGAAGTATAAATCTATTTTTGTAACATTAGTACACATTGCATACATGTGACATTGTGTTAATGGATGATGTCATACATAAATGAATTATGATTTACAAGCGTTATTAATTGAGTGCAGCGATTTATTAGAATTACCAAGTGGCTAATAAACAAGGTAAATAATACCAACAATTAACGGAAATAGCAAAAGAAATACTTTAAAATTTCCCATTATATGAATACGTCTTACAAAATTAATTAATCTTGCGATACACGTATATATTTTGTGCAATAAATACATAGAAAAAAAATTAGAAAACGTATAAAAATTTCGATGCAACGAGATTTTTACACGTTTTCTAGAAAAATATATTTCAACTATCTAGGTATGCGAAGAACACTTTAAAAATGTTAAAGTAAATATTTAGAACTTATTTCCGTGCCAGGCGTGATTCGGCCAATAACTGGACTTATACATAAAAATTTTAAAACTCGTACTAATACGTAACACGATTTTCTTATTCATATCCATACTTATATATATTATAAATGCGAAAGTCTGTGTGTTTGTCTGTCACGCTTTCACGGCTGTACTACCGTGCTGTCCGATTTGGATGAAATTTAGAATGAAAGTAGTAAAAGTGACTGGATCTAACATAGGCTACTTATTTTTTCAAAAATCACCCTCTAAAGGGTTGAAATAGGGTATAAAAGTTTATATGAAAAATCTAATCCGCTTGACCAATTGTAATGAATTTTGGCATAAATATAGTTAATAATCTAAGCATAAACATAGGTTACTTCATTTTTCAAAAACCTACCCCTGAGGGTTGCAATATAACGAAGCAGTTATATAGTTCACGCGGCGAAGCCGCGAGCGGATCGCTAGTGGTGAATAAATGACTAAATGAAAAAATTAAAAATGAAATACCAACAGTTTCTTGCACCAACCGTTTTGTATTACCAGAGATTTAAAAAACAAAAATAATAATAAATATAATCATTTCCCCGCGTGAGAATCAAACCCACAACCAATCTTACTTATATTTAGAATCCATTCCACTGCGCCACAATGGTTTCTGTTAGTAGCAATAATAACACTAAGAAATATCAGCGTGAAATTCATTTTATAAGCACTCAACAAACGTTGAAGTAGTTGACGGAGTTTACAATCCATCGACCTAAATAGATAGCTACTGGTGCAATTCCATGAAACTTATTATTTAAATATACATATGTATATGTTCGCAAAATGAAAATGTTTTAGATAATTTAAGCATTTTTAAGTATTTAAAAAGAGATTTAGAAAACTAGAAGAAAGTATAAAAATTTGAACGCAGCGGGATTCGAACCCGCGCCTCCTAAATACCGTTCAGGCGCTCTCATCACTGAGCCATACGTTCTACTATCCGCTTTTTTATACGTTTTCTAAATGTCTTTTTCAATGTCTTAGATAATTTGAAGTGATATCGCCGACTGTGGGTTCAATTCCCACTCGGGGGAATGATTATACTTAAATTATATTTTTATTTGCTACAAAGCACGCAATATCTCTAATTCATGCGGATGCAGTGTAGGAAGGAATGTTTTGACACTATTTCTCTCTGCCTACCCTACCTATCTGATTACATTCTGTTTAATGTGCTTATTATTTTTATAATATTAATTACGTACAGAGAGACAAAGGAAGAATTACGAATATTATTTATTACCGTTCCATTCATTTTTTCGGGTTTGTCACTTCCTGCCTGAAATTTAAACATTATGTGTCGAGTTCCGGAATGCCAAGTCGTGAAAATATAATTTTGGACATTTACTTGAAAATACTACGTTCAATTTCAAATATTTATATAAACATCGAATTATCAGGAAGGTTTGCGTCGACAGCTCACGGTCACGCATGAAATATACGCTCCGTGTTAACACTTCATAGATCACTTGTTTCATTTGACATTTGATACTACTTAATATCTTATTACATCCTATTGTATAATTTAAAATGAAATAGATCCCGCTAGAAAAAATATTGAATATCACAGGCTTATCCTGAGGTTCGTGAAAATATTGTCGATGATAATGGAGGAAGGTTACGTAAAAATAAAGAGGAGTGAGGAGGGCGTGTAGACAAGATAGATGACAGTGGACAAGGCAAAAGAAGTATTCAGAGATTCTCTGACAACTCTGCTAAGTATGAAACGTGAAATCTAATAGATTTTGGTAAGAATACTATAAAAAAATATTGTAATAAATATATAAGAAAGTCAATATAGCTAGATGAGAACATATAGATTAATAGGTTGACAGTATTTGGAAAGTTGTCAAAAGGTGCAGTAGATTCGAGTTTTTTATATTCAAAATTTTATTCGGCTTCTTTTTTTTGCAATAAATCTTCTCAGTTAGAACTCCGTACTGGATCACTATAGTAGCATAGTCAATTTAATCATGTATCATTGTCAATATATAATCATATAATATCTGCAACTATTTTTAATGCAACAAGTACGTATGAAAAACAGTTTTTACTAATAAATAATAGATAACATGATACCAACATTGTTCAATGAGACAGTGCCTAACTGAAACCATTTGATGGTAGCTTCCAAAAGTGGTCAGAAACCGGAGAAAAGACATCCTCAACAATTAATTCCCTCTATTTTTCTAAAAAACAAGCTGTTTCAAGGTAAAAAAACACATTTATAGTACATAATTAGCTTCACACAATTCATTTTAATGGAATATCGTTAGCATACACAAAATAAAGTAATAAAATATCAATTATGACTATCAAATCGAGACACTGGCGCCGGCGTCTCGGCGCCTGAGTGTCACACATAGCGCGTCGCTTTGTTTGTCATCCAATACATTATGCAGATATTGGATAGCCATCGAATATCGTGTGTCGATTTTATAATAAACTCATTTACAACTTCACGCTTGTTGCCTTAGGGAAGGGTAGTCAGACAGAACAGTTTTTATTTATTTATTTATTTAGAACCATCAGTGATAATTACATTATACGAGTACATAAAAAAGTGTAACACAGGATGAAAACTTAAAGCTAAATGCATTATCGTTGAAGATGGATACAGCATGCACTAGTATACATTTTTTTTTGTTTTAATTCACATATATGAGTCGCAATTTACAGTTAATTAAAATTATAGATTTATACAGAGTAAGGAACGAAAAACAATGTCAAATAATATAATGTCCAATGAAACGTAACTAATCTAAAAAAAAAAACGATTAAAAAAACGATTATAAACAGACACGAAACAGAAATATTCTTCATTATAGTATTATAATACATGTTATTAATAATTATTGAAATAAACATTGCATTTTATTAAGCATTCAATTTTATTTTAATTCAATTAGTGTCAATACTTAGTGTCAGATATCATTCTAAATTAAGATATAGCGAGTCGAGTGATAAAATTTAATGCTGAGCTTTGTCTTTGACATAGAGCGGAGAAACGATAACAAATTCAAATATTATAGAATCCGATTTAAATATTATAGAATCGCCTCTCTCAGACAGACGTACTTGAACAGGCTCTGGAAGGCGCAGGCTCGCATTCTGTTACTGTACTTTTGTACTTGTAACCTACATGTTTCTTTTTTTTATAAATTTTTTTTTTCTTCTTTTTTTAGCTTCACGCTGTTCCAGCACATAACAGGGTAGGCAAAGGGGACTTAGTGTAAAGACACTCCGTTCCCCTTTCCGCCGTAGAACTCAATGCCGTGCCTTGCTTCGATACCAGAGCCTTAACTCGAGTGGGCATTAAATCTACAACCAGTCGCGTTTACAGTCACACTTTGTGCCCCTATCCTACGAATGTAGTATGTAAATATTATCTAATTCCACGGGTGGACTCATCATGCTGGAGAGAGAAAAACCAAGGGCAGTAATTGTATACAATATATATGAAGGTCTTATTTAAAATGACCATTAATTTTAATGACTAAAATATTTTTAAAGTAAATTTAACGTGGGCATACAAACAAAATATACTATAAACGCAAATAAATAATCGTTTTCCTGTACTATGTGTACTCGTATTGTCCTGTAATTATAATAATTTTCTAATAAACCATTCAGTGTATGACGTATTTCGAAGTGTTTTACGTCATCATTATCAGGAATGGTAAACTGTGGTTTGAATACCATGTATAAAATTTTCATTATTAAAAGAAATATAACAATGGAAATGAGTTCAAATTCCACAATGTTCCAATATATAAAAAAAAAAATAGCAGTCATGGGACTGCCGATAGAAGTGAAAACATAATTAAAATGAATAATGCTCAATTTTAAATACAAATATTCGTACAAATATTAAAAATGTTTAAAAATATATTCGTTGTTTTCATTATTCATTCATCTGTATAAAAATATTAATATGTTTCATACTCACTTTTATACTGAAGTCAATTAATTTAAATTCAATAAATAAACAGTAATCCTTCAATTAAATAATTACAATAATAGTCAAATTAAAAATTTACTTAAATGCTGTCTGGCTATCCATAGCTATAGATATACTATTATCATTAGCATGTCGGTGACGCGAACCGAGGATTTTACCCTCTACCAAAACGCTCAACGCGCCTAAAGAAGTTTTCACTTCAAAAATACACTTTTCAAAATAACGATAAATAGGTATGCAGGTTATGAGAAATGTATAATTTGTTTTTATGGTATTCATCATATTTATATTGATTTCATTTCACGTCTTTAGGAAAACAAAGCACGGAGAGTTACGCACTCTACACGCAATATATCGATTTCAGCTGAAACTGAAGAATGGAGTATCTTAACACTTGTGTCTAGAGTGTCTTAGCATCTCTCTAACTACTGCTATGTATGGTATGGTATACCTAAATATTACGGTCCTTATCACTAACGTACAAAATTGAAAAAGTGTTCTTGTATTTTTTGTTAAAGTCATTGTAGTTTTAAAGGGGTTTATATTAAATAAAACTTACAAAATTTAAATTACAAAAACGTTTTAAAAAACACGCTTAAATTTTTTTCCCCTTCATCCTGGTAGTCCTATCAAGAGGCCTACCTATGAACGTGACGGACCCATACGTTAAGCAAAACGGCAATAAGTTGGTTAGAACAGGCGTTGTGAGATTTTCTTACCCAGGTAACCTTTTTGTTAGTGGATTAACAAACAAAAATCCTTATTAAATATCTACATATATATTTATGTAACATTAAATACATAGAAAGTTTGTTTTAATACAAGAAGGCGCTAATAATAAATTCTCTTAGTATTCAAAGCGTTAGATAAATTATATTCCGCACAAACATCCATTGTTCGCTGAACGACGACGGGACGAGAATACACATGCGTTTAAGCGATGCGTCCGTGCAAGGCCTATATGTAATTTTATATGTTTATTTTTACTTGTACAAATTGCATTTACAAGGATATACAATATTAAGAATTTTAAGCAAAATATGGATATTTTTCTTTAATTTGGTTTCGTAAAGTGTGGTCCTACCGTAAATGTCACAATAACATTTATTTTTTATGCCAAAAACTGTACTCGTTTTATTAATATTAATGGAATGTTAACTTAAGTATTAGTTTTAATAGTGCCAAATATGCAGATAAAATATTAAAAGATATACATATGTAATCTTTCACTTCTTATAAATTCTAATAATACTTAGAACAAAGTAAAAAGCCACTGGGGGTTCGATCATTTTGATCTTTGCACCCGGTGAATCATCACAACTTAAATTATTTTTATCTTTATTGGATAAGCTTGCCGCTGAGGAAAACTAAGAGTGAAGGAGGGAAGAATGATGGGTAGGAATAGGGAGAGCTAGCTTATATGTCATTAAACCAGAACACATCATTAGATTTGGCAGTTCGTTTTTGACATGCGAGTGAGCCGGTCCGAGGACGAGTTTTCTACCACCAATGTTAATCGTTATTTCTTTAAATTTCCTGGGTTCTCCGTATTTCCCCCGCTCCATACCCAGCGGAGGGAAATTGTATTCTTAACTCGGCCTCCCCACATGAGGTTTGGGCTTACTTCCTGGAGCCTATTCTATTGAGTAATTCAGGTGGAAAGTGAAGAACGCAGTCACTGACTCTAAATTCTCTTAAGCTACCTTGCTATTAACGAAAAAAACGTGAAGATAAAAAAATAAATAAATACAAACAAATAAATAAATATAAAAAAATAAATAAATACAAACAAATAAATAAAGACAAATCAGACTTTTTTGGCTACGTGCACATGTTGGTACTACAGGGAATGAACGTGCCGACGAACTGGCAAAAGATGCAGCACTCACGATTACTGCCCGAGACTATGACAAAATACCCTTGTCCTATATTAAAAGATCAATAAGGGAAGAGTCTGTTAGCATATGGCAAGGCAGATATGAAACATCACAGACAGGAGCGGTTACCAAAAAATTCCTCCCCGGTGTAGAAATGGCCTACAAAATAATAAGAACAACACAGTTTACTCCATTACAGGTTCAGATGTTAACAGGACATGGTGGAATAGCAGAATACCTGCATAGATTTAAACTGAAAGACTCTCCGGGATGCGAATGCGACAGCAATATACCGGAATCCGTATGGCACATACTACTGGCGTGTCCGAGGTTTGCTGCTGCTCGCTTTCAACTTGAAGCAAAGATCGAGAAATGTCTGTCCGAGGTTGAACTGCCAAATATAATGGCAGATCCGTACTCTAGGAAAACGCTTCTCGACTATGCAGAAAGGGCATTCCGCATCGCTTGCATTAGAAATAGTACAATGGACCCAGGAAAATCACGTGCTCTCTACACAAATTTTACACAAGCTTCACAATCTGGCACTAATATCCTAAAGCCTTCCGCATGCATATATAAATGTTCACAAGCCAGAAACACAGACACCATGACCGAGTTGTTGCTACAGGCCGAAATGGGTGAGGCGGGGTTGAGAACCAAAGGGGTGGCGCTGTTCATGGATGATAGCACTGAAAGGTTGGGTGTAAGCTTTTGCATACCTAGGAATAACAAATTTATCGCAGTTTCGCCTGGTCTTGCCAGTCTATTGAATGGGAGCACTAACAGGACGGCCGTACGACGTAAGCTATATGAAGCGCTGCCCTGTAGGACAGTCGGAAATATCACTTGCCGAGTATTGCGATCAAAGAATAAGTCTATTATACTGCTCGACAGTGATAAACGGACGCCATTTGAGCAAGCTCGCGAGTTGCTCACAACAATGGGTGAAACGGCGGGTCATGGCGTACGAATTATAAGTATAGACGCTATGGTGGTCGATTATAATAGAGGAGAAGTAGCAGACCGATTGGGATGCATAAAAGCCTCAGAACAACACGAGGTATTAGTTTATGAGGACAGGGGTGAAGATCTTAGTTATCTTAAACTCAAAAACTCTGGCATCCCAGCGGAAAAGCTACAAACAACTCGCACGGCCACTGAAAGTAATTCAGAGCGACTTCAACGTAAGGTGGCAGAGGAACAAGTCAAACTTACAAACACAGTACGGCAGCATTCCATCACGAAATCTGCGTGTAGCACGATATTATCAGCCATAGGAAATGTGCTACAAAGAAAAAAGAAAATTTCATCAGAAGACAGGCAGGCTGCATCGGTGGAAAAATTTGCAAGGAATTTTGCAAAGAATGACCCTGTTCAAGTACGATCCAGGCTTACTAAAGCGGCAATGAACCAGGTAAACTCGCCTCATCTAACACCTATCTCGGGACACAAAGACCACTATAGAAATGCATACCTCGAATTTCTCGCAGTTTTGGAAGCTACTAAACAAGTGAAGCTCAGGACTTGTAAGGAAATAATGCGAGCCTTCCAAGGAGGATATTCAATCCTGGATGTAAGGCTAAAAGAGGCAGAAGCCGCCATATACAACAATCATACAGCTCAAACCATCAGAGGTATCATAAAAGGTAATTACATGGCGGCTTACAATGCTACAGTTGGTTTTGTGGAGTTGAATGAAGAGGAAACCAGACGAACAGGTGACCTTAAATTCAACACGCCTGCTGATGATCCTATCGTGGTTATAGCCAAATGTACGCAAGTTATGTTGGAAAATAGAATGCTTGAGAAAGTAAAAAGTTTTGATAGCACTCTAGAATCCACGTCAGCGGTAGAATGGCAGGTGCCCCAGATACAGTGGATCAATGGGGTTCCCGGGTGTGGTAAAACAACCTGGATCATAAAATACTTTAATACCGATACAGACATTATTATCACTACTACAACAGAAGCAGCAAATGAACTTCGGGAGAAGCTTTCGGTACGTATAGGGAGTTTGGTTAAAAGTAGGATTCGCACTATGGCGTCAATGTTGGTTAATGGGATGAGACAATCAGAAACGTACAAACGCCTGATTGTCGATGAGGCCCTGATGAACCACTTTGGAGCGATAGTGACGGCTGCAAGAATCACCGAAGCAGAAGAAATTCTATTAATCGGAGATGTTAATCAACTTCCCTATATTGACCGAGAGAATCTTTTCGATATGTTCTACCGTGCTCCCTATCAAGTGGCCAATATCACCCAGAATCTAATATGCACCCATAGAAGCCCCATGGATGTTGCGTATGCCCTACGAGAAATATATGTTGGTATATACTCATCTAAGAGGACAGTACACTCCCTCCGGATAGAAAATGTCAAGGTGACACCAATACCACGAGACCTAAAGGATACCCTCTACCTCACATTCACTCAAGAGGAGAAGGAATCCTTGATCACTCAGGGATACGGCTTGGAAATGGGTGCAAAAGTACTAACAATTCACGAGGCCCAGGGACTGACCACCAGCACAGTTGTAGTAGTGAATACAAAACCAAAGAAAATAAAGCTGCACGACAGTGTCTCACACGCAGTCGTTGCGATAACGCGCCATACCAGCAACTGTTTCTACTACTGCGGTGGTGAGGACGACGCGATAAAAAGACTAATACGGAATGCAACGAGGGCAACGACCAAAGGTATTGTGGAGTACAATTTGAAGATGGCCATAAAAGATAGAAACGAAGCGGTCATATCCACTACTATAGCATTAATGCCATCCACACCCCATCATTAAATAGAAAAATATGTATGTATGTAGTCGTAAGAAATATGTGTTATTACGTAAGAAATAAAATAAATTATACACTTATAACAAATTAATTTAGGTTAGATTTAACTCCATTATGATAGGAAAATTGTATATAATGAAAAAGGCAACGTTTTATAATAACTGGACTCTCTTAGGGTATATTCTTAGTTTTAAGTACTGAAATTGTAAACAAAAAAAAAAGCATATGATAAAACAAGAATCATGTTAAAAAAGGTACAGACCTTATGTCCGTAGAGTAAAATAGAATAATAATAAAAAAAAAAAAAACGTAAAGATAAAAAAATAAATAAATACAGATGATAGCATATACATACATAATAAGAACAGTATTGCCAGGAAAAGTGTATATAAATACTAACAAAGGTATGTTAATTAGATTAATTGGTTTAACACGAATATGACATTCATCGTATTGGCAACAATACTGTATATAAGCGTTCCAATAAAGACAGAAATAATTTATTATGTTTACATTTCAAATACTAATACAATGTAAAATAATTTTAAGATAATGTTTTCGTATCTACGATGTTAATAAACTATTTTTAGTATAAGTATCTAAGCATCTAGAAGCTTAAACGTATGAGAAATAACTTTTTCAGATTTTGTTTAAACTGTAGACATTTAAAGGAGTTCTAAGTGTGGAACAACACTTTAAAAATGTTTAAAAGTATTTGAACTCCAGGTAGTCCAGGTGGTTTTTCTCGGAAACACAGGAGGACGTCAATATTAGGATACTTTAATCCGATTTACTTTTTACTTTAGAAATATTATAATAATGGACAAAACAGTGTTAAAACGCAGCTTTAAGTTCCGCCACTGAATAAGCCTCTAGAGTTCGGCGGAAAGTGAGGAACGGAGTGTCTTTACATTAGGTTCCCTCTGTCTACCCTGCTGTGTGCGGGATACAGCGTGAAGCTAAAGGAGCGTGAAGTAAAAATATATTGGGAAACAGTACCCATCGCCGCACTTTACTAGACGGACAAAAAACATCACTTATCAAATTGGGTCGAATTCACAATCACTGTGTGTACAGAACAATACTTTACAACTGATTTTTTTTAACAGTATCGTAGTATTGTTGGGATGAGTTAGTTCCGGTTTCAAAATCTAGACGAAGTAATTCAAATTTGTAAACGATATTTCCTATATATCGTTAAGCAAAACGTAGCAGTATAATAGGCTAGATTAGATTAGATTTTATTAAGTAATAAGCCATTATGCTCGTTTATCTATCTCGCCTAACACGTGGGAAGGAAATATTTTTTTTGTAGCTTTGCACGGCTTTTTCTGCATAGGGTAGTCTTCTTCACTTTTAGTTTCAACATTTATTGGTAACTCAACGACGCGCTTTGTCTTTGGTACTAGAGCGTAGAAATTTAAATAGATTAATTTCTTCGAGTGGTAATCGAACCCACAGCTATTGTGTTTACAGTCAGACGCAGACGGCAAACGAATGAAAATATAAAGATCCACATAGCTTTAAAACTGGTAAAACGTTAGAATTAATGTAAAGCAGAATGAATTCGATTAAAATATTTAATTTTAATCCTTAAAAACTAAAACAACATTTAAGGCAAGGTATTTGGAACAAAAACAAAAATGTACTACGCTCAATGCTAAAATTAAACCGCGTATAAATAAACCAGACGAGTGGCTACGCAATGATTTAACGTGAGATTAACTAAAAGTACACCTGGTACGTGAGAGTGGGATATTGAGATAGAAATAAGGATATGCAGACGTTCTGCAGGTGACAATGTAATAGGAAAAAGAAAATAATTTAAATAAATATTTTTAAATACTTTTAAACATTTTTAAAGTGTTATTCCACACTTAGGAAAACTGAAAAAGACATTTAGAAAACGTATAAAAATTTGAACGCAAAATAAGTTATAATAAAGCGTATAAGAATTTCTACGCAGCTGGCAATAGAACGCATGGCTCAGTGGTGAGAGCGCCTGGACGATATTCAGGAGGCGCGGGTTCGAATCCCGCTGCGTTGAAATTTTTATACGTTTTCTATATGTCATTTTCAAATATTTTTAAATTATTTGCAAATGCATGAAAAAATTGGGAAGCTGAAGATAAACATATTCTCAGATGTAATAACGCAACGAGACATGTCGAATCCTTTAGGATTCACCAAATTAAGAACTAATTAAAGTTAATCACTAATAAATATGCAGTTTTCAATTTCCTAAGTGTGTAAACAACACTTTATAATGTTAAGACGTAGTCCTGTACAGATTATTTCCTTGCTACAACTAGACACGGACCCCACTATAAGGGCCTCTAAAAGACAGAACTGCCCAGATATATTGAGCAGATTACGTGAATGAATAAAAAAAATATACGATATACCTGTATAAGAATAAACATAAAGAAAGGAGAGGTAAAATTTTGGATTCCATGTCGGCGATACTGAAGAATAGCAACTTACGAAGTATGAGCACCAGTGGACCGTATGTATGCAGAAATCGATCTCATTGAATAACAGATTCTTAGCGTTAAGCTTTTAGTTATAACCAACTCTATTTAATTATCATTCTGGTCGTTTTTGTAAACTGCTTAGTCCGGATTGATAGCGCAAAAAGGGCTTAATATATAATACACTTTTTATTAAAGTAGTTAAAAAAAATAATCTTTTTATAATAATAATCTTTTTAATCTAAGTAAATATTGTATGTCTATTTAATTTGACAATTAAACAGCTTAACAACACTTAAGACATTATAACAAAAGAAATCGCTGCCAACTGCATCAAAACCTCAATTCTTTATATAAACTCATATATGTACAAAAATATTTATACACCTATTACTAAGTACTACGCATAAAGCTGCTTTAAAATTAATCCGCGCACCGTTATCCCCAGACGAGCGCTCAGACGCTATTGTCTCACGCCCTACATGTGCTAAACAGAGCATAATGTTCTTGTTATTCATACTTTATATGTATTTATAGTATATAATACATCAAATTGACTAATGTGATTGCAAGATATATGCGTGTTGTTAGTATAAGTAATTATTATTATAGAGATAAATCAAAAAGTAGGTGTGACTAGTATATAACAACATATATAATATATAACGGGCAATTATCAAAAAATTGGCTAAGTCCATAGATCCGTGTACTTTGAAAATGATGAGTGTGCATTGATTTATGTTTATTTCCTTTAGGATATTTACGTTGTTGTATTGGCAAAGATAATCTTTTATTTCAGTTAAATTAATTATCGTATTTTAAACTAAATAATTGATTGAAAATATGTTAATATCACTACATAAAATAAAAGAAAGTCGTTTCGCGGTCTGTATATCCATATGTAAGCTTAGATCTTTAAATCTACGCAACCGATTTTGATGATTTTTTTTTAATAAATAGATTGCTTCAAGGGCAATGTTTATATGTATAGAACATGTATAATACAGAAGAGAAACACTGATCATTTTAGATGTATCTATAGTGAAGTTGTAAATAAACACATATTTAGTATCAACTTTGTAGTAGAATGAAAGTAGTAAAAAATACTGGGTCTAACATAGGCTACTTAGATTTTTAAAAATCAAGCTCTAAGGGATTTAAATAGGGGACGAAAGTTTATATGAAAAATCTACACCGTTTGACCGATTGTAATAAATTTTGGCATATAGTTGATAATCCAAGGTTAAGCATAGGCTACTTTATTTTTCAAAATTCCACCACTGAGGGTTGCAATATACCGACACAGCCAGTTAGATCACACGGCGAAGCCGCGAGCGGGCCGCTAGTATAATATAAAATGTAAATCTATGAGTTAATATATGCCCGACTTGCGCCACGATAATTCAATTAGTGTATTTGACATACACTTTCAAATGAAAAGACATACAATTTGTAAGGATAACGTAGTTTACACGTCAATGCTACTGGTTGTTTTAATATGACCAAAGGTAATTTCTACTAATTTACTATGAATTTTTATATGTATTTGGTGAGGTACATAAGTAGTTTGAACAGTACAGGACAGGATGCGCATTAAAATACTCCTAATGTAAATAGTATTTATATTTTATTTTTAAAATAAAAAGTATATGAGGCCGCCCTAGCACACTGTAATAAATAAAATTTAACAAAAACCTACACTTGGGTCACTAGTCCCAGCCACTGTTCCCAATACATCTTCCTGAAGTTCGATGGATACTCGCACAGGGAATCCAGGGATTGCTAAGGAGTGTCTCCTCTGTATAAATGAATCACTATTTTTATCGTGATACAAAATAGTGGGGAAGGTTATAGCCAAAACGCAGATCTTGACTCAGGTCCAGGAAGCTTGTTTATTGTTTTGCTCCTAAACTGTTTGATACATAACACATAATATTCACGTGTTTCACCTCGTGTGTAATATACATTAAACAATTGATGACTTTATTTACAAAACTCTGAAATTAATGTACGAGCGAAATATTCTTAGTTGATAAACGTCCTAAGTATTTTGGATTCACGCTGTTACCCTAGCGGGGTGTTTCTGGTTCTTTTTATTTTTTTCTGATTTAATTAAGTTTATCTTCATTTAATTCTTTAACGAATAAATATCCAGTCGTGGCGCAGTGGCACGAACGTGTGACTGTAAACGACTGGTTGTGGGTTCCACTCGAGGAGTGAAAATATTCAATATTTCCATCTCCTTCGCTCTGGTCAGAGGCAAAGCCTTCTAATTCGGCGGAAAGTGGGGAACGGGGTGTCTTAACACTAGGCTCCTTCTGCCTACCCTGATGTGTGCGGGATACAGCGTAAAGCCAAAAAAAATAACAAAAAAATATTCCACGTAAATTAAGTCATTATTAATAATATTTATTGAAATTATGTAGTATTAAAGGAGTTAGACTTGTTGTCTAACTCCTATATATTTTGTTAAATATTTTTTTTTTACAAAAAAAAGCTAACATAAACCAACTTCAAGGCTAGTGTATAACGTGCCTAAAAAGATTAGTGTTTCTATTGATATTCTAACTATTTTCGATTTAATTAGTGCTATATCAATTTTGATGAGAAAAGATAAAAAAATAAAGAAAAAAGATAAAAATATTTTTTGTAATTTAGTTTTTATTGATGAATATTTAAAGAAATTTTAATATTTGATGATCCTTCACGTCTTTACATTAGTGCGTATTTATTTGTTAAAGTAGGTTGAGGTCGGCGAAGGCGTAACTTAAGCCAAGTTTTTACATTCCATTTCACTTTTACCAAAGAGCATTTAAAATTTAATTATTATTTTAGGCATCTTATAAATTGATAGCGAAAAAAATACCGGTTTTATGTATTTAAGTAGTTTTCTTCTATTTATATATGCGAGTACAAGCGCGTTTTGACGCGTAGAATACAAGTTACTTTAGCAACAAGACATTTTATACAAAAGAATATGTAAATCATATTGTAATGTGTGTTTTTATGTATTTAAGTTGATGTATTTATGATTATGAAAATTATTCGATTAATCTGCAATTTTCATATTTTTTGGTTTGTATAATTCTAGTAAGAAGGAGCAAAGGTATTTCTTCATATATTAATATGTAACTAAATTTTTATTAAAATTTCTTTAAACGAACTGAATACAATAAAAAAATCAGTTTCAAACTTTACTACGCCTGCCCATCCGGCAGGACAGAGAGTAAATACACTCTATTCCATACTTTTCGTCCGATTTCAAGAAATTTAAGAATCGAGTGGCGGAATTGAACTCCGGTATATGAAAATAATTTAATTATAATCATTTCAATGAGTAGGAACTGTCTGTACACAATAAGAAAATCAGCTTCAAGCTTTATTCCGCAAGCCTCTGCCCACTTAGTGCTAAGACACTCCCTTCTCCACTTTCCATCTGATATATATGAAAAATTGGAATAATTTAAATACAACTATTTCACTGAGCGGGAATGGAACTTACAACTACGCATATACAGTCATACGCTGTCACCATCTCCACGATACAAGATGCCTCTATACAATATGTCATTAAATTATTCAAAACGCTTAACTAAAATTTACTTTAATTATCTCAAATAATTAAGATAATGTAGTTAATATTAGAATGTATTTCAATGCCAATTCTTAAGTATTCGGGATAACTGCCAACATAGTGAAATGGTCTAAAATATTTTGTTGAACACCGAAAATTGGCAGTCGATGTTCAACCGTTTATATAATTATTAACCAAAAAAGGAATAAAGTGTCACATAAAAATGAAGGAAAAGACTGTTTTATTCTCTACATATCACACATTACTTATGTACATATATACATACCAGGGGCCCACTCGCGGCTTCGCCGCGTTCACTACAAGACTGTTTCGTTTTATTGGAACCCTCGGGAGTGGATTATTGAAAAATAAAGTAGCCAATGCTTAATTTTGGATTATCAACTATAGTAATGCCAAAATTCATTACAATCGGTCCAGCGGTTTAGATTTTTCATATAAACTTTCATACCCTATTTCAATCCTTTAGATGTGGATTTTTGAAAAAATAATATTTTATCCATTCTAAATTTCATGCAAATAGGACCGGTAGAGCGGTAGAGACTTGGGTGTTGCGTTCATCGAAACATTATTTCACATTTCATGCTTATTTACTTATCTTTATTCACTGCTTGTTAATAATACACAAAAAAACAGTATAACTTAGCGTCAAGACACTCTGTTTTCCACTTTTCCTAAAATGAATCTAAGACATTGCATGTTAAGAGGCGGAAATCAACGCTTTGTCCTCCGCGCCTCCTGAATACCGTCCAGGAACTGCATGGCTCAGTGGTGAGAGCACCTGGAGGGTATTTAGGAGGCGCGGGTTTGAATCCCGCTGCATTCAATTTTTTATACATTTTCTAAATGCCTTTTTCAATAATTACTTAACTAACCGAAAAGAAAACAACCAAAAATTCTATTACGTATTACATTAAATTTTCAATTTGATAATAATTTAAGGAAATTGATATACAAATCTTAACTTAACTAAAATTTACTAAAAATTCTCTTATCAATTCACACAAACAAAGAAAGAGAAAAAAGTTAAAATTTGTCAATACAAATTATCTTCAAACATTAACAAACACCAAGTAGTTATCTAGTTCATGGCTGAAATGTACGTGACTGTTGTAAAAACACGCATTAAAATGACATTTTTTTATAGAAAACTGAACCAATTTACATACAAATGTTGGTATGCCTCGTAAATATTAAATTAGATAGTAAATGCATTGCTCTCGCAGGATTTTTTCGTATCCTATATCCATACTTATATTATAAATGGGAAAGTCTGTGTGTTTGTCTGTCACGCTTTCACGGCTAATCTACCGTTCCGATTTGGATGAAATATAGAATGAAAGTAGTAAAAGTGACTGGGTCTAACATAGGCTACTTATTTTTTCAAAAATCAACCTCTAAAGGGTTGAAATAGGGGATGAAAGTTTATATGAAAAATCTAAACCGCTTGACCAATTGTAATGAATTTTGGCATAAATATAGTTGATAATCTAAGCTTAAACATAGGATACTTTATTTTTTAAAAATGCGCCCCCGAGGTTTAAGGCGCGGGCCGCTGGTATGTAATAAATAGCATTCTCTCTTGCCAAACGATTGTTTATCGAAATAATCTTTGGGTAACAGATACTTTCAAAAAATTCTCTACAGAGATATTAACAACAAAAATAAGTTGTAGCGTATAAGAATTCTGACGTAGCCGGAAGTAGAACGCATGGCTTAGCCGTCAGAACGCTTGGACGGTTTCCAAAAGGCGCGGTTTCGAATTCCGCTGTGTTCAATTTTTTTTGCATATTTTTTAAAAATGTTTTCACTTACATCATAATGTATATGTTATATCGACACTTGCCACCATCTAATCTTATAAGTTTGTTTCTTTAAATATTTAAATAATTTAAAGCATTATTATAAAAGGTGATAAGTGACAATTTTATTTATATATGTAAGCGTAAAGTGCAATAAAGGCGAATACTTTGAGGCGCAATGCTTTAATTTTTCTAGGTATATAATATATAAATTTATTTTCCTAATATTGAAACTTATTAGAATATAATACGGGTAATGGACTCGATATCCTATGGTGGAATCTATCGATCCACTCGATCCTAAATAAAATCTGTTTCTTAAAATTTAAAAAAAATTTTAGAACTATTTATATTTCTTAAGCCTTAAGTTCCACCGGCATTAAGTTCCTCCACTTATCACGCAATGCCATCGAATTCGGCAGAAAGTCGGGAACGGAATGTTTTAACACTAGGTTCCCTCTGCCTGCTGCGTGCGGGATACAGCGTGAAGCTATAAAAAAATCATATTTCTTTATAACAACATTAAAACAATATCTTTTGAAGAAAGTTATATGCAGATATGCAACTTCCATACAATATATGACTGGTAAGTAAGTAGCCCTGTTGACACATGAAATAAACGCCTCAATAACGTGTATGTCACGTTATACAAAAGATATGTCTACTAAATTTTACTCTAACGTAAAATTTTGAATGTACCGAATTTAAAAAAAACATTTTTTTCGTTGCGTTTTCAAAGTTTTTTTTCATATATATACTAATATACAGTAATAATAGATTCTAATATGGAAATGTTTATGACATTTAAATTTTACCGTTACGAATCTTAATAATAATATTTCATTTACTTATATCGTAAGAACAACAAAGAATAAATCCATTAAGTAAAAGTTTTAGTCTATTATTACAAGAGTTAGTAAATTTTGCGGCCATCGTATGCATCACTGCATACGACAAGCACAAAAGAATGTTATCTCTAATCTTAAACATTAATTGAACTAGAAAATTATTAATACAATAATTTTATTTCATTTAAAAACAATAAACGCTCAAAACAATTACATCCGGAAACAAAGAATCTAAAGATAAAGCTTCGAAGATTCGAGAAATGTACGAACTATATATATCTAACAGTACTCTGTACGTTTCCGTTTCAACTAAACAAGTTTCTATATTTAGAAAGACACATTTTTTATATACTTTGTTAAACTTTTACTTGTGTTATCATCTTTTATTTATAACTTCACGCTTTTCCCCCCATAATTTAGTGAGAGACAACTTAGTGTCGAGACACTCCGTTTTCCGCTTACGAGTATCATTCACAATCGAGACGTTGCGTGTTGAGTGAAAAAATCACCGCGACGCCGCGCTTTATCTCCACAATGAACAAAATAAAATAATTAAATTAATCGAATGATTGAGAAATATCCTGATGGGAATGACAATCAATCGTGTTTACAGATAGTTCTGTCGATATTTTTATATACATAATATTTTTAATGATTATTTTAACCTTTCTTGAATATATATATTAAAAAAGCATATAATTAAAAATAATAATAACAGAATTTTAGACATAATACTCCCATATTTTGCTATAACGTGATAGACAAATTACATTGCATGACAGCTAAAGTGCCTCATTCACGGTAAGCAATTAAGAAAACAAATACACCACTTCCGTTCTAAAAGAAAATGCTAGTCATTTAATAATAGTATATATAAAATTAAATATACACGTGTATGTATAAGAAAAGCGTTTGAAATAACTGAGAATAGTAGTGGTAAAGTAATTTTGATCAGAATTAAATTAAATTGTAAATAATAAAAAAAAAATTAAATTAAAAAATACAATAAATTGTCGATATCAGCGTTAAGTTACGCCGCCGAGTACGCGGAATATCTTACTAGCGACCCGCATGCGGGTTCGAATGCGAAAATTATATGACCATAACGGTTTCATTTTTAATTTGCTTAAATTTATAATTTTAATAATAGTTAGAACTACACTTAAATTAGTTAAGCCGTTTCAGATGTAACAGAAAAATAATTTAAAATCATTGTTTTCGGTTCTATTACATTAATAAATGTCCCCAATCATAATTAGCCTCATATATTTTCTGTGTCGGCGATCAGATACATTTTTGTCATATGTATAAATGACCAAAAAAAGGAAAAATAAAGTAACTATGACTTTATTTCCTCCCATAAATAAGAGAGATACATGAAAATAAACATAAAAACAAAAGCTTATTCGAACATATATGCATACATACATACATACATACATAGATATGTTAGGTAAGGTGAGTTAGGTGCTTTGGCAAGACGCCACGGCGCCGCCCGGCCCGGTCAGTGGTGCTTGGTGCTAAAATAATATCTTTTGATATTAGGTACGCATATACATTTTAATATTTTTAATGTATTTTTTTTTATATTTAAAAAATCATCTGTCACTGGCTTATGGCTTTTGTGTCTTTTATGCTTTTCCCTATTTTCCCTTTATTATTTTGTTTTCTTTTTCTAATTCTTCTATTAAAGAGTACCTTCCGGGAGTCAAATCCGGTGGTATACATTATGCAGGTACAAAACGTTTTTGAAAAAGTATAACATAATATTACTTCAAAAAAACCTAAAATAAATTTAAGTCATACTGAATTTTTATACGTTTTAAAAACATATTATTCACTATTTAAATTTTTATACGTTTCTTAAAAACCGTTTAGCGTATGAATAACATTATGAAAATGTAAAAAATATTTAAAAAAATAACATTCAGTCTTGTCAAACGACTGTTCGTAGAAATAATATTTTGGTAGCAGGCATTTGTGAAAATGTTACTACAGAGATGTTAACAACAAAAATAACTAATAAGCGTACAATAATTTCAACACAGCTGGAGATAGAACGCATGGCTTAGCGGTCAGAGCCATTAGACAGTTCCAAAGAGGCGCGGTGTCAAATTCAGTAGTACGCTGTATCCCGCACACAGCAGGGTAGGCAGAGGGAACCTAGTGTTAAGACTCTCCGTTTCCCACTTTTCGCCGAATTCGGAGGCTTGCGTGTTAAGTGCGACACTAGAGCGAAGAGAATGGAAATATAATTTCCACTCCTTGAGTGGGAATCGAACCCACAACCAGTCATTTACAGTCACACGCTTGTGCCACTGGGCCACGACTCGTAGTTTTTTAATGTAATAAAGTTTCAGGTTCAAATATCATCGTCAATTAGTTTTAGCCTAAATTCTTCGCCGATAGTTTAAGAAACCAAAGATAGTTTCTTCAATTGATTGTGCAATCTACTAAATAAGCCTTTTTAAATACTTAGTGAAAGCAAACAGATTGATATATAAATGATTTTGATTTGTATTTCTATGCAAGTGGTCGCAAATAATAACAAACCGTAATGTACATAAATATAGGGTCATGAGTAACTCCTTTATATACATCTGATTTACTGATTTATAGAAATGTATGTAACAACACTGGACCGTCTTGTCCTATGGGAAATTACTAACTTGGCAGACGTTCTGACACTCATATTAGTTTGTTCATTATATGTCTTGTTGTATTACTGTATTTTATGTCTTTAATATCCAGCTAAACTATTAGTCAAGTCACAAATCATAATATTAAAACGTAAATAAAAAAAACACTTTTTACGAAAACTAGGCAGATAGACGATAAATATAAAATTTGATAAAGTAAAAGTGAAGAAATGAGTGCATATAGCCAATTCCTTATAAGAAAGGGTTTAAAAATATATTCAGTGAATAAAAAAAAATACTCCATGCATTTGACGAACACTGTAGGTAACGTAACGGAACGGATTCTATAATAGTAATAATAGATCCCGATTAATTTTAAGTCAAATGTTGACGTTAATACTAACACTAGTAAAATATGACCGTACCTATTCTTAACTTTGCACCTGTGCTTTATACTTGTTTGAGCTTTTAACAATGTTATTCAAAAACAACAGTCAAGGTAATTTATTGAATCCCTTTATTCACGCCCATCCATTTTACACCTTTATCTCATAAAACAAAAAGATTCATTTTACATCATTTTACGTAAATAATATAGTCTAAGGAATAAAAAATATGGAAAAACAAAGATTATTTTTATAATAATACATTGTTTATCAAACATTACATACTAAACCTTATTTACAAATTCTTTAACAATTTAAACTAGTATTACATAAAAACTGCAAAAAACGTAAGGACAAGTTACCAGTACTTATATGTTACTTTAGTAACATATAAAAATAGCTCAGATGTTGTACGCTACGTAGAAGGCCGCAAGCTGCGATACTTGGCGCTACCTACGCTTTAAGTGGCTACCTTGCAACGCCGGATTAGTTCAATATTGTGTAGACTTTAGACATTTCTGTCTAGATTTAAAAAAAATCTAATGCTTTACGCTTTTAATAGCGAGGTAGACAAAGAGGACCTAGGGTCATGACTCTCCGTTCTCCACTTTCCACCTCAAACTGAATATGGGGGAACTCAAAGCCACGTTTTGTCTTTGTTAGCTTTCGTGTATCTATGGACCTTTGAGAGAAAATCTATAAGCAATGCTGTTTTATACTGCTGTCCTGCTGTCCGATATGAAAATGTGTTGATATACAGTGCATTGGATTTGTGACCTAAGAGTAGACTTAAGGGGCTCCTTGAAAATAGACATTTATTATCTGAGTTCCTAAATAAGCTAAGCTAAGATAAATTGAAAAGATACTATTAACACTGCTTTCGAGATACGTGCTAGAAATGAAGCGATGATAGAACTACAGGCCCAGATCTTTTAGTAGATTTCACTGTCATACTTACGTCATCTTCTATCGTATATAAATGAACTATATGGCTGGTAAGTAAAGAAGTAACCAAGAAACTGATTCATTAATTAGTTCAAAGTACTAGTTTTACACACTTTTGGAATGTTTCTTTCCTCAGCAAGTTCTTCTAGAATTGTCCACTTATTTTACGTAATAAATAAGAAAATAAGATAAAAAATTACATAAATTAAAGAAATATACAAATTTAAATTACTTATAATAAACATTTCAAAAAAACCTACCCTGCCTTTTTTTAATTATATTTTTCATTTTCTTTCGTAATGTCTGCACTCTTATTCAACGTACAATAATATGGTAGCGCAATATGTTTACTTACTCAGTAGTGAGACGTACTTAGCGTTAAGCCTCTAGAAAACTTGTTGGAATTCTCGAGCTGAGCTTTCTTTTTCATTTTAATAAAAGTTTCAAACTTTTTCCCTATGTAAGTTAAAAAAATACTAAAAATAACTGCGTTGTAGCATTGTTTAATTAAATTTTTTATGATATAATAAAAACGAAAAGAAAAATACAAAGAAAGATAAAATAATATAAATAGACTGTAAAAGAATTCAGTTTAATTTAGTTAGCGACAAAGTTATTTTACATTAAAGTTTTTGAAATATAACAGCGAAAAACTAAATAACATACCACTTGTGTTTCATATTTATTACGTAAATTCAAGAAAAACGTAAAAAAATTGAAGATTATGAGATCGCCTTATGATATGATACTATTACAATATCCAAACATTGTAATAGTATCATATCAGGGTAGGCAGAGATAGCCTAGTAACAAGATACTCCGCTTTTCAATTCTTAATAAAATTTGCAAAATATAAGAAAATAATACTAAATAACAAAGACAAAAAACGAAAGTAAATGTTAAATTCAAAAATAAATATTCTAGAATATTTAAGGAACCGGTTCGTGTCTCATTTTGAATTCTACCTTTTCCCACTATCTACACTTATCCGTTCACATTAAATATAAAACAAGTTATTATGTAAAAAATTCGATATTTTGTTCGCATTATTGTAATTAATTATTATATATAATTGATTATTATTAAAAAAGAAAGTAGCACGATTTGATAATAGTGGACTGGATAAAACAGGACTACCTGTTAACGTTTAAATAGCGCCATAGCAATAAGTCTATATAGTAGAAATATATAGCAATAAGTATATAGTATATTTTTTGATATAACTTACTTAATTTGAGGTAGTAAGTATATAACTAAAAGTCACTTTACAAAAAATTCGAACACAGTACTCCGTGTTGCATTTACTTTATTAATTTATAATACTTTTTCTTGCAATATAAAAAAAATATATGAGCATTGTGCACTTCTCTTTCTGATTTTTTTAGCTTCACGCTAAATCCCGCACACATCAGGGTAGGCAGAGGGAACCTAGTGTTAAGACACTCCGTTCCCCACTTTCTGCCAACTTCGGAGGCATTGCGTGTTAAGTGGCAGAATTTAACGCCATGCTTTGCCTTTGATACCAGAGCGAAGGAAAGATAGAAATATTAAATATTTCCATTCCTCGAGTGGGAATCGAAGCCATATAAAATATAAACTACTAAATTTCATACTCTGCCATAAAATGGAGAAAGGAATATTTATTTTATAAGCTCTGCAAATACTCAAGAAACAAAATAGAAAATATAAACAGATTGTAAAACAATTCTCTAAAAACATTATTTAGCTAGGTACAAAGTTATTTTATATTAAAGTTTTTTAAATATAACAGCGAAGAACTAAATAACATACCACTTGAGTTTTATATATTTTTTTTGCTTAACGCTGTATATGTTTTATATTTGTTTCAAAAAATGTCTGTATATGTTTTATATTTGTTTGAAAAAATAGATTTTTTTTAGCTTTACGCTGTATCCCGCACAACACAGGGTAGGCAGAGTGAATCCAGTGTTAAGACACTCCGTTCCCCATTTTCCACCCATTTTTGGAGGCATTGCGTGCTAAGCGAAGGAAATGGAAATATAAAATATTTTCACTTCTCGAGTGGGAATCAAACCCACAACCAGTCGTTTACAGTCACACGTCTCCCCTACTGCGCCACGACTAGCCACAAAAAATTGAAAAAAAAAACAAGATTATAAAATTGCCTTATTTGGATAGCCTAGTAAACAAGACTCTTCTATTCTTAACAAAATTAACAAAACATAAGAAAAAAAATACTAAATAACCATGTCGAAAAACGAAAGTAAATGTTAAATTCAAAAATAAATATTCTAGAATATTTAAGGAACCGGTTCGTGTCTCATTTTGAATTCTACCTTTTCCCACTATCTACACTTATCCGTTCACATTAAATATAAAACAAGTTATTATGTAAAAAGTTCGATATTTTGTTCGCATTATTGTAATTAATTATTATAATTGATTATTATTAAAAAAGAAAGTAGCACGATTTGATAATAGTGGACTGGATAAAACAGGACTACCTGTTGACGGGTAAATATCACCATAGCAAAAAGTCTATATAGTATTTTTTTTCATACTTAATTTGAGGTAGTAAGTATATATCTAAAAGTCACTTTACACAAAATTTGAACACAGTACTCCGTGTTACATTTACTTTATTAATTTATAATGCTTTTTCTTGCGATATTAAAAAAATATATTAGCATTGTGCACACGCTAAATCCCGCACACATCAGGGTAGGCAGAGGGAACCTAGTGTTAAGACACTTCGTTCCCCACTTTCCGCCGAATTTGGAGGCATTGCGTGTTAAGTGGCGGAACTTAACGCCGCGCTTTGCCTTTGATACCAGAGCGGAGGAAATATAGAAATATTAAATATTTCCGTTCCTCGAGTGGGAATCGAAGCCATATAAAATATAAATTACTAAATTTATAAAATATAAACTACTAAATTTCATACTCTGCCATGAAATGGAGATAGGATTAATTTTCGTTTATGGACACGTCTGCAAATATTCAAGCAAATCGAAAGACAAGAAGTCGAGTAAAATATAGGGGCAATATATAAAAATAAAAAAAAATACCTTTGAACAAGGCAGCATTTGGTATAAGAAATTGATTATGTATGCATATATGTATGCATTTTTATATATTAACACGATATACTATTTTTAATAGCATTTCGTACCGAAAATAAAAATAAAATTAAGAAAATTGGCAAAAATGAACTAATCTCTAATATACATTGCTTTCTAATTATAAATAGCTCAACAGTTATTAGAATCATACATTTTCTAATAAAAAATCATTTTTTCACTGCAATCATTGACCTATATTATACACACCATACACTTCACCAATAGACAATAACTATAGAAGCAAAAACAGTCAACAAAAAGTATTTATTCAAAGCCAACCTTGGATGAACAGAATAAGAAACAATTAAACTGAAATAACAAGTTAAAACATCAAGTTATTGTCGACGAGATATTTTAAATAGAATGTGACGTGTGCCCTTGCGGCAGTCCTTGTGATGACTTTTGATATACTTGTACATATTTTTAATATACGTCACTTTATTTTGCAGCAGGGTAAGCAGAGGGAACCTAGTGTTAAGACACTCTATTCCCCATTATCCGCCGAATTTGGAAGCATTGTGTGTTAAGTGGCGGAACTTAACGCCGCGTTTTGTCTCGACACCAGAGCGAAGTAAATGGAAATATTAAATATTTCCACTCGTTCAGTGTGAATCGAACGCACAACTACAGGCACACTCTGTGCCTCTGCGCGACGACTGGCCCCTGGGTAATTTAGTGATCGTTCTAATTTTTTTTGTCAACTTTACACTAGTTGCAGCGTAGGAGGGTAGGCAGAGACAAATTAGTGTCAAGATACTGCGTTTTCCATTTTGCGTAGTTAGTGCTCCAAGAACTTTAGAATAACAATACTTTTACATCTTATAAAAACACAAGAATCTTACTTCTTTTTTTGCAGACAAGAAGTATAGATAATTTCTACTAATACAATTAGAAAATTAAACAAAAACCCTATTAACATTAATTTCTTTTAAATATTAACTGTATATATATGTAAATACATACATATACATATATCAGAAAGTCGAGATATGCAAATCGATGATATAATAATGCAACAGCATAATTGCATAATATTTTTATACTGAGTGGGAGAAAATGAATTATGAATCTATTGTACTTTGTGGAATACCTACTCGTATAGCAAATGAATGGTAAAAACTATTAAAGAAATCATTAAAATGAATACATATGTTTTACAATAATTCTAGGGGATTTACTTTTACGCTGTTTTGCATCCATACAAACTTTCGCATTTATAATACTAATCTATATTCTAAAAATATAATATAATAAGTAAACATGACTTATCCATACAAAATAACACGGGTATCGTTAACCTTAGATCCGAATACCGATATCGATGTAAACAAACTAGTTAGAAAGTGAATATCTAACGTTTTAAGGTCGAACGTGTCGTGTGTTAATTCCACATATGTATGTATTTATGTACATATATATGTATGTACTGGTTTTTAATATTGTGGGTTATCATTTATATGCACGAGATATCGCGAAGGAATTGTAAATAAGTCAAATATTTTGTTCTTTTATTTTCATACTAGCGACCCGCTCGCGGCTTCGCCACGTGAAATACCACTTTCATCCTCTAATGCCTCTTTGGGAAGGGGGGGTACCCTTTTTATAAAAAAAAACTCTCGCTGGGTAAACTGCTACGTTTATACTCTATTTCAGCACCTTTCAGGTTATTTTTTAAAAAAGAGAGATAGCCTATGTTCTACCTTGCCTCATTAACCATTTTCCTGAGAAAATTCATCCATTTGAGTAAAGGAGTTTAGATCTTTCATTCTCACTATATACTAAACATACATAAGTTTCGATCCACTGTTTCAACCTTCTAGGGTTTGATTTTTTACCCGTTCCTGAAAACTTAGTGACTTCTGCTGTCATATAGTAGATTATATAAAGTTTTATAGACCGGTCAACTGTATCTTTAATTAATGTTATGCTTATTTTTACCCGCGACGGAACGGCGACTGTATATGTGTTTGGGGTGAGAGGTTGTTTGTTTGTTTGTTTGTTTGTTTGTTTGTTTGTTTGTGTGTTTGTGCAAATTACTATGTCAATTATTTCCATAACTATAAGTCCGATTTTGATACGGTTTTCTATGATAGGTTAAGGTTCAATTGGCGTATGTTCTTATGTATGTCTTATTACCTTAACTCACCAGGGGGCGCTGCAGTAAGCATTTTACGTGAAAACGAATGTTTTCAATTATCTCAAAAAATAATAGTCTGATTTCAATAGATTTTCAGTGGTAGATTCAGGTTTAATTGATGGATGTTCTTGGATATGTTTTATCGTGTCAAACCACCAGGGGGCGCTGCAGTAAGCATTTGTTTGTACTTTTTTTGTATTTATTTGTCTAAAACCGAAACTACTGCTCCGAATAAAAAGAGTTTTCATAAAAAGATTTATCTTTGCTTGGTGCATATTTTAAGATTTTTCTTTTTTTGTTACGGGGAAAACTCACCACGGGGCGCTGCACTAAACATTTGTTTATGCAGAGCAAAAACTACTAGTCCAATTTAGATGAAACTTTCAAGGATGGGTTCAGGCTTAATTGGTGCGTCTTTCCATATATGTGTTATGGTGACCACTCATCAGGGGGCGCTGTAATAAGCATTTGTTTGAGTTTTTTTGTGTAAAACCAAAATTTTTCTTATATTTATTTGTCTAAAACCGAAATTACTTATCCGATTGGCTAGAGTTTTCAGAACTAGATTAAGCTTTACTTCGTACATATTTTAAAATTTTTGTTTTTACGTTACGGTGAAAATTCACCAGGGGGCGCTGCAGTAAACATTTGTTTATGTAGAGTAAAAACTACTAGTCCGATTTAGATGAAACTTTCAACGATAGGTTCAGGTTTAATTGTTGCGTGTTTTTATATGCCATATCACAAACTACCACGGGGCGCTCCAGTATAAATTAATTTGTTCCAAATCAAAACTACTAGTGGGTTTTGTGATTTTCACTGATTTGGTTAAACTTAAGTTTCCTAAAAATGTTACGGTGACAATCTGCCAGGCGCTGCAATAGGCATTTGATAACCAGAAAGCATTGGGCTTATAATTTTTTTGGATTTGCATGAAGATTAATATAAAGTATTTCGAAATTATGTAATAATATATAATGTGTATCTATACACTTTAAAAAGTTTAAAATAAAAAACAAAATTAAAAATTTTGAAAATACCCACGACGGTTTAATTGTAATTGAAAAAGGATAAAATAACTAGATATCCCCCGCCTAAAAGAATATATGTAACGAGATGATGGGGACAACTTCGTCGGGGGCTGCCAGTTGCAACCTCTATTTTAAATATAGTAGCTAACAGTATAGATTTCGTTCTTAAAGTTTTTAAAAGGAATACCAGTTATCAAAACTGTAAGTTCATATTAATATTTTAATTTTTTCCTAAACCTGTTTTAACAGCATGAAAACCTAGGAGAAGTTAGCAAACTTAAAGTAATGGCAGCTCCGACGAAGTCGTCCATCATCTCGTTACATATATTCTTTTAGGCCGGGGATTTCTAGTTATTTTATCCTTTTTCAATTACAATTATATTTTATAATTATGTAATTTAGTGATATTGAAACAAATTTAACTTCACTCGTGAAGTATCGACATAGTTTGAATGTTATTTTTTAATTTTATTTTTCTGCGAGAGTTTTGTTGAATATCAGGTTGCTCTAATCTCTAAGCTAACTCCATACAAAAAATCATTAATTTCTACCTGGTAGATATCAGTAAACAAATGATTTACTTATATAAAATTAACAGACAGACAGACAGACAAAAATTCTACTGAGTGGCTTTTTGGCCTCTGTTATCGATATGTAAAACCCAATTAAATTTTTTCCGAAATTTTTCATGTACAGAATTGACTTTTCTCCTCTTTTATTATATAATATAGAATAGATATAGATTTTACACGATGGTTATATATTTCTTTAAGCTTCATCCTTTGTCCCTGTAGGTAGGGTAAGCCTAGAAGACTGAGTATGAAGACACTTTGTTCCCCATTTTTTAGCCTGAATTTGTCAGATTCCTTATGAAATCGATGGCGGAATTCAACACCGCGGTTTGTCTTACAAGATTGATAAAAAGTTTTTCGAACAGATATTGTACCCACCACCAATCGACCAATCGCATTTCGACCTCGTGTACAATACGAGTATATTTATAGCATTAAGTTCTACAGCACAATTAAATATTGAGCCCCGCTATCATTAAAAGTGATTGATTTAAGATTAATTACAGGAAATAACAAACAAAGAAAGGCAGTCGAAAAAAACAAATAAAAAAGGCTTGTGACAGCGTCTGATTTTAAGCGCAGTTAGATGTGGGTTCGATTCTCATTCAGGGGAAACGATTACTATTATAGCTTCACGCTGTATCCCGCACACAGCAAGGTAGGCAGAGGGAACATAGTGTTAAGACACTCCGTTCCCTACTTTCCGCCAAATTCGCAGGCATTTCGTGTTAAGTGGCGGAACTTAACGCCGCAACGATTACTATTACTATTTAAATTATTTTCATTTCTTCGCTTAGGTAAGAAAATAAAGCTTACCGTTAAGTTCTGCCACTCAACACGCAGTGAGTTTCATCAACTACCCTACTATTTCTGAAAAAGCGTATAAAAAGCCACAGTACATGGTTAAATAAAAAAAGTAGACTCAAAATTAAGTTTAGAGGAATCATTAAGATAGCTTTCCAAAAAATACATTAATAAAAAAACACATACTAAAAAAAGTAATAAAAAATTGGGTTTTACGTATACCAGTTTTAGCTACATGACGCTTAATAAAATCCTAGATAACCTTCATTATGTGATGTAAATACTAACGAACGTTATAATGTTGTTTTGTAATATTAAATTACATCTTATTTGCATAGTAATTGTCTTGATTTATAATATAATATTTTTAAATGAAATTGAGGTCAGTCGTTGCTCAGAGGCACGAAGTGTGACTGTAAACGCCACTGGTTGTGGGTTCTATTCCCACTCGAGGAATTTCAATATTTAATATTTCGTTAAATTCGCTTGCCTTCGCGTGCCGTAGGTAAAGTGCGAGTTACCCCACATAACATGCAATGCCTCCAGAATTCGGCGGGAAATGGGGAATGGAGCGTTGTAACATTAGGTTCCTTCTGCCTACACTGCTGTGTGCGGGACACCTTAGCACGTTCTTTATTTCTACTTTACTGTGCATATGTTTATTGCGTATGCGATTAACTAAGCTAACCGCGCCATTTTCTACAAAAAGTAGCACTTTTACAGCATTCATCTCAAATTCTAGGTCCAAATTCCACTCGAAAGTATGTTTATATTAAAAATGTAATAAACATGTGGAATAACTGGTTACGCTTAGGTCGTGTCAGTCTTATTTTTTACAAGAATTCAATATATAAGGAGTCCAAAATTATTAAATATTCGTATGTATTTTAATTTTTATATATCCTTCAGTTTTACGCTTTTTCCGGCACAGCAGGGTTGTCAGAGAGAACAAGTCAAGACCCTCCATTGTCCATTTCCCTTTGCATTCGATACGTTGGATGATAACTGACGGAGCTTAACGCCGCAAAATGTCTTTTTCACTAGAGTGCAGAAATGAACATTTTTAAATAATAATCACTCCTCAAAATGGGATTCCATCCCACAGCCATCTTGTATACAGTTTATCCGTAGTCCATTAAAAATAAATATACAACAGATAAAAAATAAATTCCTTTAAATGCCTCGTAGTTTTATAATTGTTCACTCGATACGGTATGGAGTGCATTTAATTGTACCCATACATACGTATGTACATACATTATCTCATTCGACCCCACTGTACTCTCTATAAATAGAACCAAGAGATAAAAACTACGTCACAGAAACAGTACAGTTAAAGGAAAACAATATTGATATTGTGATTAAATATAATAAGGAATAAGTTGGTAACAATATTTACTAACAATAAGACAAGATGAATTCATAATCAATATTTTTAAAGAATTGATTATATTATAAGTTTGGTAAATAACAAAATTAAATATGTTAAAATTAGTAATTTTGTGTAAATACTTAGGAGTACCTATCTACTTTTCGTTATTTAACTATGATTCAGTGTAAAATGTTGTGTGGCGGAACATAACATCGCGTTTTTATTTAGGTTTATATTTTATATAGATACACTAGATCTCTGACTATGCTACTATATGTTCAAATATAAAACAACTTTAATTATTATTTTTTTAAAATATTAATAGCATATATTAAAAGAAATATAATATTAATAGAACTATTAAGAAATGTAAGAAAATAGATATTAGTTACATTTAATATTTAAGACATTAGATAAATGGCCAGTCGTGGCCCAGTGGCACAAGCGTGTGACTGTAAACGACTGGATGTGGGTTCGATTCCTACTCGAGGAGTGGAAATATTTAATATTTCCATTTTCTTCGCTCTGGTACCGAGGTAAAGCGCGGCGTTAAGTTCCGCCACTTAAAAAAAGTAGGGAACGGAGTGTCTTAACACTAGGTTTCCTCTGCCTACCCTGCTGTGTGCGGGATTCAGCGTGAAGCTAAAAAAAAAAAAGATAAACATTGAAAAACTAAACGTTAAGTTCCGCCACTTAACACGCAATGCCCCCGAATTCGGCGGAAAGTAGGGAACGGAGTGTCTTAACACTAGGTTTCCTCTGCCTACCCTGCTGTGTGCGGGATTCAGCGTGAAGCTAAAAAAAAAAGATAAACATTGAAAAACTAAACTAAACTAGCTTAGGGTGTATTTTATAAACTTAGTTAAAGCTTACTTAGTTTTAAAAACGAATTTTGAAAGAAAAAAAAAATAAATTATATAAAAAAAGATAATTTAAAAAAGGTACAAGACTTATGTGTGAGTGACAAAAATTAAATTGTATAAAAAATGTTTTTCATTTCCCAATTAACTTGTATCATCATTCTCTGTGTGGGAATTGACAATTAATCGTGATTGCATTCCGGCGCTGTCCCATTGACTAATTTTGTGGTGCATGAAACTATTTTTATTATAACATAACAGTCGAAAGAAACACATCAAAGATAAATAAAAACAATAAACAAACAGACAAACAAACAAATAATAAACACGACCTGGGAACCGAATCTTGCTTTTATAATTAATTACCTTTGTACTGCCAAGCAACGTGACTTAAAATGTTGACTGTTGTACTCTTACGAAGAGATGTTTGATGTTTGATGTTTACAAACAAATTAATTATCTTATATTATATAATCTTTATATGTATGTTAATAAAAACACGAACGTGTGATTGTAAACGACTGGTTGTGGGTTCGATTCCCGCTCGAGGAGTGGAAATATTTAATATTGCCATTTTCCCTCGCTCTGGAATCGGAGGTAAAGTGCGGCGTTAAGTTCCGCTACAAGTTCGGTGGAAAGTGGGGAACGGATTGTTTTAACACTAGGTAAAAATAAAAAGCAGATGACACTTATATTAGATTCACTCCTAATTTTAACCCTTTTAAAGTGTCATTCACAAACTTAGAAATAAAATCTGCGTTGTATATCCGTCTACATAGAAATAGTACATGCTTATTACAACTTATTTATATTTTGTTTCTGCGTTCACATTTCTATGCATTTCCTCAAAAGATTTTTAATTTACTTAATATTTACTTACATTTAAATATTTACAGAACTTGGCACCCATTTATTTCACTCTTTTCTTAGCGCAGTCTGATTAGGATTAGTTTATCCTCCTATGCAAGTGACAGATTTCGTGGTGTAAAGAAAATAAATGCTTTTTTTTCATAGCAGGATGATTAGGGTGAAAACCCTCCGTTATCCACTTTCTAACCGAAAGAGATATATTCCATAACAAATGAGTTTTCATTTCTCTAGAATTCATCATCAATAATTTAAAGAGAATTTTCTCGATACCGAACCCACAACCAGCTTCATACAATCAATTGCAATCCCACTGTGCCACTATGACCTCAAAATAAATAATCTTTATTATATAATATCGTATAATACAATAAACGCTGCACTGCAGACGCATCTGGGTCACGTCTGTAATAGCGCATTGATCGCAACTATGCATTTTAAGCGCTGACTATTCAAAAGAAAAGACAATTTTAAAGAGAAACGTTCCACGTTGTGGTTAAAGTAGGTCGCAAACTCATCTCATTTAAAATTTAAAACTACCTTCTAATTACTGTAATAACTGCAAACTAACGTCGTGGGTTCATATTTTACAGGAAAGATTCGCTTAAAAAAATGTTATTTTTCCTAGTGTCTTAACACTAGGTTCCCTCTGCCTACCCTGTGAGCGGGATACAGCGTGAAGCTAAAAAAAAGAAAAAATGTTATTTTTGGTAAAACAAAATGCCGCGTTAAAGTTGAAATGAGTATAAAACGGAGATTAGATTGGTTGGTATTATCTATCTGCTTATTTTGCAAAACTAATCAACTAAAACTGCCTTCAGTATTTAAACCCGACCGTTCAGATAATTAATTACTAAGAGATTAATAAAAAAACCTCTTCCTAACTCTTAAACCGCTTACTTATAATTATTTACTTGTAAAAAAATTAAGGCGTCCAGTAATTATCACTTATCTATGTATAGGTATAATCTTCACAACCTTTATTGATAATAAAATATATTTTCCACTTCCTCTAATTTTAGATACTGTTTCTAATAGAACATACACAGCTCGGGAATGTACCTAACAAGATATTTCTTAGAAGGCTAAGTTTTATCTAGACTGAACTCAATGACTTGTCTGAAGTCGTATTACATAGATTAGCTTATACGTCCATGATGGGGGTCCATGATGGAATGCTTGCCCGCAGCGATCCCCGCCAGCCCTACTTGTTAGGGCTGCAGAGTTCCATCCGCCACGTACACCAGGGCACTGTATGTTAGGGCGTCCCCCCGAGGCGACGCGCACCAGCGCGTCCCCGTTGGTGTGAGAAGTGGGGAGGGGGGAGAAGACGAGTGCGGCGTTGGGGACCGCCACCCGACACGCCATGTCCGAGACGGCGGGAAGTGGAGGACGGAGCTACAAATAGCTACGTGGAATGTAAGAGGAGGGATGGAACAGAAGATGAATGAACTACTAGATGTGATGGATGATAGAGATCTGGACGCGATCTGTGTGACTGAGACCAAGAGAAAGGGCAGTAATACTACCGATCTGCCGGGCAGTCGCGTAGCTCTCTGGGCCGGCGTACCAGAGAGTGATCGCGGGTGTCAGGGGGTAGGTGTGTTGTTGTCCTCTCGATTGGTGTGTGCAATGGTGGAATATAAGGCGATCAACCCGAGGCTCCTTTGGGTTCGCTTTAAGCTGGGGATAACAAGATTATTCTTGTTAGCGGCCTACGCGCCAGTATCCTCAGCTCTATCAGGTGAGCTAGAGGAGTTCTGGGAGAGTGTCAGGGAAGTTCTAGGTAGCGTAAGAGCGAATGAAAAATTAATAGTGTGCGGTGATTTGAATGGATGGGTCGGAACGGAGCGGATCGGTTACGAGCTTATATTAGGGAAGTACGGTGATAAGAGAGTGAATGAAGCTGGTAAGCTTATTTTGGAACTTTGTAAGGAGAAGAATTTGTTTGTGGCAAACACGATGTTTGACCACAAACAAATTCATCAGTACACATGGGAGCGAATGGAAGAGAAAAGTACGATTGACTTATTCCTGGTGGATCAGCGTATTCGGAACCAAGTTATGGACACGCGTGTGTTTAGGGGTGCCGACTTGGGAACGGACCATTATCTAGTTGTTACTAGAATAAGGGGTCTGTTCACAGGCTGGCGCGCCCGCACGACGTGTCCAAACTTGGAGGCGAATAATCGCGTAAGAAGCTGGAAGCTTCAAGATCCACCTATAAAAGAGGAATATAAAGAAAGGGTTTCCAAGAAGCTAGACAGTTGCGAAATAGGAAATGAGAGTGTAGAAGTATGCTGGCAGAATCTTAGGAATAGTATGACTGAAGCAGCAATAGAGGTGTGTGGTACGGTGAAAAGAGGCTTTAGTAAAAAGCGCGATGAATGGTGGGATGATGAAGTGAGAGATGCCGTAGAAAGAAAGAAGAAAGCATGGCAGGATTATAAAGCCTCTGGTAAGAATAAAAGTATGAGAGAGATCAAGAAGAAAGAGTATAAGTTGCAAAAGCACCAAACGAAAGCACTGATTAAGGCGAAGCGTGAAAAGTCGGAGAATGAAAGAGATGAAAGGTTGACGAACAACTTTCGAGAAAACACGAAGCTTTTCTGGAGAGAAGTTAGTGATTCTCGGGGTTCTTCGTCAACCTGCAGAATGAAAGGGGTGCTTTCGAAAGACGGTGAAATACTAACTGAACCAACACCCGTTTTGCAACGATGGGCGGAATTCTATAAGGAGATGTATGAATGTGATGACGCCTCTGTCTCAAGTAACAGCGATATGCTGAATCTTGATGTAGCAGACGGCGAAATCAGTATAAAAGAAGTAGAGAGTGCCATAAGAAGTTTGAAATGCGGTAAGGCAGCGGGAGCAGATGGAGTTACTACTGAGATGATCAAATATGGTGGGCCGCGCGTCTTGGACCTGTTCTTTCATCTGTGCAATTTATGCTGGAAGAAAGGGGAGGTCCCAGATGATTGGCGAGGCGCAGTCATCGTGCCTTTGTATAAAGGCAAAGGTTCACAGATAGACTGTGCAAGCTATAGGGCTATCAGTTTGATTAGCTTAGGTAGTAAAATTTATGCTAAAATTTTAGCGAGAAGAATGCAAGAGAGATCTGAGAGGCTGTTGTGGGAGGCCCAAGGAGGCTTTAGACCTGGAAGAGGGTGCATGGACCAGATCTTCTCCCTCCGCATGATCACAGAGAAATTTTTGGCTGTAAACCAAAAAGTTTTCTGTGCTTTTGTGGATTTGGAGAAGGCATTTGACAGAGTTGTGCGAAAGAAGTTATGGGAGATACTGCCTCGGTACAATGTGAACGGACCCTTGTTGCAGGCTGTAAAGTCTCTTTATCGAGATCACTCAGCCTGTGTACGAGTAGGAGCTGGCATGTCGCCTCGGTTTGATATTCAATCGGGTGTCAAACAGGGTTGTGCCATGTCAGCTTGGCTGTTCAATTTGTACTTGGATAGTTGTCTCCAAGGAGTGAAACAAAGTGATATGGGAGTGAAAGTGGGTGACTTGAAGGTAAACTGCCTGTTGTACGCAGATGATGCAGTGCTTATTGCATCATCAGAATGCGAGTTGCAGGCATTGGTCACCATCCTGAAAGATGGGTGTGAAATTAATGGTCTAAGCCTGAATGCGAGTAAAACTAAGATTCTGGTGTTTAAAAGAGATGAAGAAAGAACGGAACGCAAGATCATGGTTAACAGAAAGAAACTAGAACAAGTGAATGAGGTGGTATACTTGGGAAGTATGTTTAGCAGAGATGGAAGATATGATATGGATGTTGAAAGGCGTATTGCTGCCGGTAACAGCGTTAACGGTGCCCTCGCTGCGTTGATGCGACGGCGGAACGTGAGCATAGCCGCACGTTTAGCTGTGCACAATGCAGTACTGGTACCGACGCTGCTATACGGCAGCGAAACGTGGGTATTGCAGAAGAAGAATGAAAGAAAGATGAATGCTGTGGAGATGAGATCTCTTCGAAAGATGTGCGGAGTCAGCTTAGCTGACCGAATCCGCAATGAAGAGATACACAGAATGGCAGGTATTAGCGAGAACGTCATAGTAAGAATGAAGAAGGGCGTGCTCAGGTGGTTTGGGCACGTTGAGAGGATGAGTGACGAAAGAATGGTAAGAAAGATTTATGAAGCAAAGGTGAGTGGTAAGAGAGGCAGGGGGAGACCTCGGTTGACCTTCGAAAACACAGTATCGATGATACTGGAGGAAGGTCACGTAAAAAGCATGAGGACCCCCCGGAGGGCGTGTATGAAGAGGTTGATGACTGTGGACGAGGCGAAAGAAGTATGCAGGGACCGTAGCGTTTGGCGCTCCGTTCTCTCTGACTACCCCGCAAGGGATACAGCGTGAAGTTAAGTAAAAAAAAAAAAAAAAAAAAAAAAAAAGCTTATACGTGTTAACTAAAAGTAACTAAGTGATTGAAGGATGCACAGACGAAACTCCTAGGCGTAAAAGGTTGAATTTATGCTTAAAGCTAGATTAAGTCAGAATTATAGTAAACTCGAGATTTGAATCTGTAACCGTATCGGCGAATCTCCACACTACTGATCCATGTGCATATGATAGACTTTTATATATGCAGGCTTTTAACGGTCTGGTACACCTAAATAACTATATAAATCATTCCTTTAAGAGGGGATCAAACCAATAACTATCATATATACAGCCAAATGCAACGTGACTTAGCCACCATGGCAATGAAAAAAAAATGTTAGACTTTTTGTTTCCACATTTTGTTCCGAATAGCAAGCAGAGAGAACCTAGCGCCATGACATCGTTCTTCGCTTTTTTCTTGAATTCATGAAAGGTATTGCATATTAAGTAGTGGAAGTCAACGCCGTACTTTGTATTTACCAGAGCAAATGAAAATAATTTATTAAAATACAAACATTCTTCTGGACGAGGTCGAACCCATAACTATCGTTTATACAGTCAAATGCTCGCAAAAACATGATAGCGTTAAAAAACCATACAAATATATTTGGGGCCAGCCGTGGCGCAGTGGCACAAACGTGTGACTGTAAACAACTGGTTGTGGGTTCGATTTCCACTCGAGGAGTGGAAATATTTAATATTTCCATTTTCTTCGCTCTAGTATCGAGGCAAAACGCGGCGTTAAGTTCCGCCACTTAACACGCGATGCCTCCGGATTCGGAGGAAAGTGGGAAAATTAGTGTCTTAACACTAGGTTCTCTCTGCCTACCCTGCAGAGCAAGATACGTGAAGCTAAAAAAATATATATTTAAAACAAAAATCTATAAATTCAAGGCAAAACGTGCCAATCTCCACAAACATACAATCTGTGTACGAATTAATCATAACAATAATATTGACTTGTTTCGGTCGATTGGTGTACTACGCCACTAAGTGCTGTGTAGATAAGATTATATACAATAAACCTATAAAAAAACTTGGTTTTTATGTAAAAATATCATGATTGATTTATTTAATGGAGTGGAATAATACTTAATGGTATTAATATAAGAAAAATATTTTTTCATTAGTATTGCCATATATAAGCAGGCACTTTCACGTCTTACCCTGAATAGCAGGATAGTAAAAAGGGACCCTAGTGTCAAGACACTTCGCTCTCGACTTTCCGCCCTATATCGAGTTTTTAAGACGGAGAACAAAGCCAAACTTTCTCTTAGGTACCAGAGCGGAGAAATTAATATAATTTAAATATAATAATTCCAGTAAGTGAAAATTGAACTATTACTGCACCACGATGGTTGCTTATAATACTCGTATACTTAACCATTGATATAGTTACTACGAGAAGACATGTGTTAATCCGCATTTTAAAAAGGCTCCCGAAATCTAAGTCTAGGTTGCTCTGAGCACCTCTCTGTGCAGAATCACTATCTTTTTCACGATTGAAAATATATCCTTTAATACATAAGCAATCCTTAGTGTATAAAATGTAAGATATAAGTTATAATTGACTTCGGTTATATAGAAAATATAACAGTGGCAGTATTGTGTAACTTTCGACGCGTCAAAAATACGTAAAGTTCACATCTTTATACTAATATACGTCTACAACTTTGTATGAAAAATGAGTTCATATTTTTACCAAGTTTGAAGTGTTATTCAGAGATTAAGGTTAAACAATTGTTAAATGAAATTAAAATGGATTTTTTTTTTTTTGTTTAGTTTTGTATTAAGCACAACATAAACAAAATATATTTACGTTTTCAATCCGTATGCCTAACAATACGCCTAAGCAATGTCGCACTTTTTCTAACTACACCACGGGAATTTCTTTGTAGAATATAATAAAAAAACAACAAATTATATTCAATAGTTTCATAAATTCAAATTAAAATTCCAAATTTCTTTATTCAAAAAGACTTTTGTAAGCACTTTTGAATCGTCGAATGTACATAAAGCTACCACCGACTCGGAAGGCAGTTCTGCTGAGAAGAGCCGGCCAGAAACTCAGCAGTTGCTCTTTTGAAATATAAAAAAAAAACTTGATTATTTAACCATTGTATGGTTAGGTAAGCTGGCATTAGACTCTAATCAGATTCATTCCACGCATTTTTATCCTTTAAATACTTTTCTACAGAGTAATAAGCTCAATGTTTTAATTACTTTATAAAGTATTTTTTACAATGATTTTAAATTTCTCCAGTGGTAAATTTAAAACAAGCTGTGGAATTTTATTATATATGCGTATACTCCGACCCATAAAAGATTTATTTACCTGTACCATATATATATTTTATATACAAACATTTAAATGTTATTCAAGTCAATCATAACTCATACTGTCAGACCTACGAACCACAATTCAACTAGGAACCCGTCCCTTTTTCCTATAATAAATCCTTCACAAACAACATTATATAACCGCTTTGAAGTAAGTCGATTTATTAACGTGGGAATGCTATTGCGAATTCTAAGCTATATGACTTTATTATTTTTTTTTAACTTCACGCTGTATCCCGCACACAGCAGGCAGCAGAGGGAACCTAGTGTTAAGACACTCCGTTCCCCATATTATATTATGATATCACTTATGAGGCAGAGACTAGAAAACGGAGTGTTCTGACACTAGGTTTTCTCTGATTTAAAACTAGGAAAAAATATTCTAAGTTACGGAAACCATCTGCTACTTATTTAACAAGGCCAAAACAACATGCATATTATTAATATCATTCTAACAATTTGGCAATAATAAATCCCATATTAAAATACAATAGTTAATTAAACAACAAGAAACGATTTGCATATACAATAATTATCATATAACGGGGTCAGTCGTGGCGCAGAGGCCCAAAGTGTGACTGTAAAGCGACTGGTTGTGGGTTCGATTCCCACTTAAGGAGTGGAAATATTTAATACTTCCATTTTTTTCGCTCTGGTGTCGAGGCAAAGCGCGGCCTTAAATTCCGCCACTTAACACGCAATGCCTCAAAACACACCGGAAAGTGGGCAAAGGAGTGTCTTAACACTAGGTTCCCTCTGCCTACCCTGCAGTGCGCGGGATACAAGAGAAGTTAAAAAAAATAAACAAGAAGAAACGATTTGCTACAATAATTAACATATAATATATAACATAATATCAAAGTCGAGAACAATCAATTAGAGACAAATGCGTAGTAGTCGATAATAGCGTGACCTAGCTCTGATGTTTGAAATTGTTCTGTGCACTTTGAACTTACTTATACTAAATTTATGCTCTTTGCAGATATTTCCTTTAAAATTTACGTAATAAAGGCCATAGTGGCGCAGTGAGTTAGTGTCTGATTGTAAGCGGTATAGTATTGGCTTCAATTCCCGATCAGTGGAAGCTAATATGAAAAAAAAATGAAGAAAGATCATATTTTTATAATAATGTAATACAGGGGTGAGCAACCTTTTCAAGGGGCGGGTCACTTTTAACTACTAAATTTGTCTGGCGGGTCACATTTAAACTTTAATAATGGCTGGCATGCCACACAAATTAAAAAAACAGTTTATATCAGTACAATTATATGTATATTTTAAAAATTTAAAACGCTCGGCGGGCCATGATAAATGCTTGGCGGGCCATCAAAAAAGCTTGGCGAGCCACTTGTGGCCTGCGGGCCACGCGTTGCTCACCCCTGATGTAATAGATTAGAAGTACATTGCATTAAGTTGATTGTGAATTCGATTCCCACGTGGGAGGAATGATGATTACATTTGAATTACTTACATTAGCTCCCCTCCTTCCGCTTTGGTAAGAAGACATTGAGCTCCGTCAGTCAAGACGCGATTTCGGGAGGAGAATATAGAACGGAGTGTCCTAACATTTCGTTCTCTCTAACCACCGTGCCATGTGGGAAAAGCGTTAAGCCGCATACTGACTATGCCATAATAATATTATTTCTAGAAATAATATTCTAGAATATTCAACATTTACTTTAGAATATCATCTTTTAAGTTAATATTTTTCTAAGCATATATCTTGTTAAAATTGTATAATCAAGTAGTATGAAGTATAAATAGAATCCACATATTTAAATCATTATCACTCCTATTACCTCATATATAACGTTCAAATTCCTATATTTTCTAAGTTATATCAAAACATGACCTATTTCTATCGCCCTTTATGTGGAAAATAACAAAGGGCAAAGACCTTATGGACGTAAAAGAAAATGTGCCACTCACTTTCTATTGGCCAATAATGTTTATTGTCACACATTACACATTTTATGGTATATATGTACCTATGTTTTTTTTAATTAGTACGTGGTCAGGGCGAGTCGTGACACAGAGGCATAAAGGTTGACTGTAAAGCGACTGGTTATGGTTTCGATTCCCACTCGAGGAACGGAAATATTTAATACTTCCATTTTCTTTACTCCGGTCGAGGTAAAGCGCGGGCTTAAGTTGCACCACTTAACACGCAATGCTTCCGAATTCGGCGGAAAGTGGGGTACGGAGTGTCTTAACATTAGGTTCCCTCGGCCTAAAAAAAGAACGTGGTAAATAAATTTTAATAAAAGCAGCTTCACGCTTTTTCTCGCATATCGGGGTTATAGAGGACTAGTAGCAAGTCACTCCGTCTTCTACTTTCTACCTGAAATCGAGACATTGCGTGTTAAGTGTCTAAGCTAGCTAGCAGAGCAAAGAAATAAAAATTCAAAAATATGATAATTTGAGTTGAACTGACACTGTCCCATTGCGTCACGATGGCCTTTAAAACGTAAATAAATATATTTGTATTGAAATGTATAACAATTAGTTAACTTTTTGTATATATTTATTTATATACTAACTAGTACTATATACGAGTACTGTACCCGCCCGCGGCTTCGTCCGCGAAAACTACACAACTAACCGTTTAGTCGGCTGCCGGTAGAGCATCAGCTCATGCCCAGTTGTATTTATCTCTGAAATTTTTGTTCAATGATAAAAAAGATTAAAAAATGTACCGTATAGCATTCCAAAACAATATAGCTTTCTGAATGTGATAGAATTGTCATGATCGGTTCAGTATTTCCGAAGATTACGCCTTACAAACAAAGTTACAAATTTTACCTTTTTATATAATAGTAGCTTCACGCTGTATTCCGCACACAGCAGGGTAGGCAGAGGGAACCTAGTGTTAAGACACTCCGTTCCCCACGTACCGCCGAATTCGGAGGCATTGCGTGTTAAGTGGCGGAACTTAACGCCGCGCTTTGCCTCGACACCAGAGCGAAGAAAATGGATATATTAAATATTTCCACTCCTCGAGTGGGAGTCGAACCCACAACCATTCGTTTACAGTTATACGTCTGTGCCACTGCACCACTACTGGCCCATAATATAATAGTATAACTAGATACTTTTATTGATCTCTTATTTAAGTTATAATATATACTTTTACACAACTACACAATGATTTCCCACATGCCAAGGTTGGCCGGGAGAGAATGCTTTTTTGCGTTAAGCCTGCCTTTTATGTATATTTATTGATTAATTGCGTGCAATAAACGATAAATAAATAAAATTCAATGGCCTATTAGAATATAGTTATAGTTAGTTTAAATTAAATCTTAATTCCATATTATCTATTATAACAGATTCAAGAAGCAATTGCAAGGCAAAGAGTAGCGGACGGAATGCCTTATTGTACATATGTACATTTATTGTACGTATGGTCTCTATAAAATAACATATGTAGGTAGATATGTACATATCTACCTACATATGTTATTTTATAGAGACCATCATATCGCAGTATGATAGCGTCCGTTTGACAGGATTCAAGATGGTTGTGGGTTCGAATTCCACTTTAATTACTTTTATCTCACTCGACCCGAATCTCCCGAATCAAAGACGTTGCTCAAGACAAGGGAGTAAAGAGTATCTTGATACAATGCTCTCTCTGGATATAATGCTATATAGAAAAAACGTGAAACTTTTTTTTATATAATTATTTCATTTAGAAACAAAAAAAAAGTCATTTTATTTAAAATAAGAATTTACATATTTCATTTTTTGAACGCCAAACAATTTACTACCGGTTTACTTAAAAGTCTATACATACCTGATACATTGTAAGCTTCCGATATTTACTTGGGCAATATGATGTAATTGCATTATGCAACTATTGACTTAAGTCATTAAATTTATTGAATTTTGAGTTCATCGACAACACTGTATTTAATGTAGTGAAAATACTTAACTTTAATACTTCTCTGGAAAGCATTCATACCAATGACACTATAATATTTTTTAATATTTTATTTAATTAACTACATACAATAAGTTTTTTTTAAATTAAAATGTATTTTTTTGTTTGCAATGTAAGTATATTTATTTTCTTTTACTTATCGATAAATACGAACAACATAAGGGCTACTTTTATTTATTTTTCTTTTTTGAGACTTATACATTCTAAACATACTTATATTATAAATGCGAAAGTCTGTATGTTTGTATGTCACGCTTTCACGGCTAATCTACCGGTCCGATTTGGATGAAATTTAGAAGGAAAGTAGTAAAAGTGACTGGGTCTAACATAGGCTACTTATTTTTTCAAAAATCAACCTCTAAGGGGTTGAAATAAGGGATGAAAGTTTATATGAAAAATCTAAACCGCTTGTAATGAATTTTGGCATAAATATAGTTGATAATCTAAGCTTAAAAATAGGCTTTATTTTTTATTTTATAAAAATATAACATAGTTTATTTTTTAAAAATGCGACTCGGAGTGTTGCAACAAAACGAAATAGTTAACGCGGCGAAGCCACGAGCAGGCCGCTAGTTCTAAATAACGTTTTAAAAAAAAACTTTTAGATTTTAAATAAAATATTGAACTGAATAATCGTAAATATTTTGGTATTTATTGACTTGCTTACGACTACAGTAGTTCAAAATGTCGGTTCGTCATAATCGTTTAAAACAGTTTCATAAAAATATGTACTATATTTAGTATTTTTCTCAAAAATGTACTACTATCATTTTTGAGAAAAATACTAAATAAAAAAAGTTCTTATCATACATAAAAATATATATAACAAAATTATTACTGATCGTTATCTGTACATAGAAGATATATGAGATATTATAGACATTTATTACGTACGTATTGCATTAGAAGCCAAAATAATGGCTTTTATTTCTTTCTGACTGTTTGTTTGTGCACAGTAATCGCTAAAACGACTTATGCGATTTACTTTATTTGAATCGATTTATAAATAAAAAAGTTACAACAGTTAAAATAAATAAATAAGCAAAAGTTTGTGATCTATCCAAGAATGCTAAGGCGAAATAACTAAATAGTTACTCGAGCAGGTCGCTAGAACATACTAATATTATAAGCACGAAAGTCTATCAGTCCGTCTGTTTGTTACACTTTCACGGCTTTTACCCGTGGGGGGACGGGTTAAGAATACAATTCCCCCCCGTCGCTGGGTAGCGTCCCGTAAAAGGCGGATAACCCAGTAGCTTGGTGATAGGAGATTCGTTCTCCGACTAGCTAGCGACCACTATCATGTCAAAGACGAACAGCCAAATATCTGATGATGTGTTCCAGTTCGATGGCATGTAAGCCAGCTCTCCCTATTCCCCCCATTCCTGTCCCTCCTAACTCCTTCTGTTCTATATACCCGTGGCTGGCAACGCATTCACAACTGTAACGTTGTGGATGTCTATGGGCGAAGGTACCACTTAACACCAGGTGGGCCTTCTGCTCGTTTGTCTCCTTTGTTCCATAAAAAAAAAAGAAAAAACGGCTAACCTAACAGTTCGATTTGGATCGATATTCGTAATGAAAGTAAGTGAAGACATCAAATATAGGCTACATTTTTTTCTGAACGAACCTTTTTGAACCTGAACGAAATTTTCATATGTACACATCAAGTGTTCCAATATATGAAATCTTGTAAAAAGCACAGACGAAGCCGCGAGCAGTTCACTAGTATTATATAAAATCACTAATTTATAATCTCTCAAGGCAACAAAAAATCCCATAAAACCATAATGCATCAAACAAACAAAGTCATAGAACAACCGAGGCACGGTCGAATCACAATACAAGCGTCAACAATCTCGGCCGGTGAGTGACAAGTAGTCACGTCATGCATATCGACCCTTTTCGGAAGTGGCCTGATTTCTTAGAGCCGGCAACTAGAACAAGGTTGTTGGATAAAATATTGTCTTTATTGTATGGTTTTTGTATGGAAAAAGATCTAGATGATAAAAAAGATCATCTTGGTGCAGTAGTGTGACATTGTTTGATTTTTTACGCGATGGCTGTGGATTTGATTGCCACTCAGGGGAATTCATATATTTTAAATTTTAATTAAACGCTATTGGTTATGGGTTCTATTCCCACTTGAGGCATTGAAAAATTTAATATAGCATTTACTATGTTCCATGTCGAGCAAATGCGCAGCGTTGAGTTCTCCCACTTAACAATTAGAGAAATTAGACGAGAATTTAGCAGAAAATGGGGAATTGGTGTGTATTAACATATTAAGTTCCTTCTGTCTACCCCGCTGTCTGCGGGATACAGCGGGATGCCATTTTTTTATATTTCTTCGCTCTGGTGACAAGATAAATAGCTACGTTGAGTTACGCCGCCCCACTCGTAATGTCTCTGATTTGAGAATTGGGTGGAAAGTGGCGAACTTGTCTGCCTAATCTGCTGAATGAGATGAATATCAAATTTAATATCTTAAACTTGGTAGGCAAGTGTTCAAAAGGACTGAAAATAGATTTCATATGTTACACCGCAAACTTTAGATCTATGTAAATACAACTATTTTATTAGGCTTTTATTACGCCTGATTAGTAATTCGCGTACTGTTGGACTACTAAAAGTTGAGGAGTGAAGTGAAGGAGTGTCTTCACGGAGTGTCTGACACTAGGACCTCCCTGTCTACCCCGCTACGCGGGAGAAAGCGTGGAGCTGCAATACAACTAATAACTGAAACATCAAAAGCAAGTCCATTGTTCGTTTAACAGAGAAATAAGAAAAAAATGAAAGCTCAATGTCTAATCACTAACAAAAATAATTAATCATTGGTGATGACTCACCATTATTTTGTCAAAAAAACAATTTTTAAAATATTTAAAAAGAAATGTAATAAGCTAAGTCCAGAGAAAACTATAAATGAGTTGCTTTGACGTACTTGTATCACGTGAATATTCGTTTAGTTACGTCAATCACGGACAATAATATAATACATATGTCTGTATATAATATCGAATTCCATTCTGAATACTATTTAATACAAGATATACCTATATGGAATCAGAAGCTAAAGACATATATATGGCTCAGTGAGTGTCTGATATGCAGTAGTTCTGGGTTCGATCGAGGTAATTATTGAGTTTAATTTACATTAATTTCTTATCTTTGAAATGATAAAGTACGGCGTTAGATTACGCATCTCACTCATCACACAATGTCTAGATTTCGGAAGGAAGAAGTGGAGAGCAAAGTGTCTTGACACTAGGTTCTCTGTGTATATAAGCGGGAAATGCATTAAGGTAATAAACCCAAATTAATATAACTCTAAATTCTATAGTCAACCTAATCAAAGATTCAGTTCTGCGATGAGTGAAATTTTAAACATACTTATATTTTTTGCTTATGGCAAGCATTCATTAATATAGTCCAATTTTATAGGTAGTTTACTGCGGTAAAGTTTTGAATAATTAAATTTTAAATATTTAATTAAAGATAACGAGCCTATAACGGTATTCTATTATACCGTCAGCCTGGGTGGGAGCGTCTAAACTGCGTATGAGGTCAATTATAAGGCGGTACAAAAACTATTTTATAAAATGAATATATATTATATAAGAAAGCATGAAATTTATGTCATGGCGCAGTGGGACAGCATCTGACCACCTCAACGTAATGTGCGTTCGATCCTCACTAACAAGATTAGTTTTTCTAATGTTTTAGAATAGTTATTATTTTCATTTTTTTGTCCTCTCTGGTAAGAAAGACAATATAAAGCGTTAAGTTCTGCTATAGACTGTTGTGACAATCATTTCTCTCTACCCTTACTAAGTGGGGTAAAGTGTAAAAACATACGTATGTCGGTCGCGTTAGCCGCTTGTCGACTAATACATTTTGAACGTATACAACATTCTTACTTGCACGTGTTTTTGATTATATATATTTAAAAAATATCTGTTTCGATTGATTGTGTATTTTTTTATAATTTTAAGTTTGTATTAAATGTTGTAATTTCATACATAACATCAACTTATCAGGTTTCAATTAAAGATTTTTTTAAAAATACTAAAATTATATGTTTTTTTAGTATTTACGAAATTTTTTTAATATAACGATTTAACAGTAATTCATTTTTATTTTTAAAAGTTCGCTAGGCATTTCTGTACGAGGCAAAGACCTGTATTTCCTAAAATAAACATATTTCTCAAATGTTCATTTAACTCATTCGTCAAGACGCTGTCGTGACTAAGATAGGACGTGATCGATTGCACCCAACAGTTGTGGGTTGAAATCCCACACAGTATTTGTATTATTATAATTGACGTGTTTTACTGGATTTAGTGAAATTCCTCAAAATTAGGGAACAATTGACGCAACTGAAAACCAGCGATGTCAGAGGTACCTCAAGCATCAAGAGCTGAGTTACACTTATGACAATAAATATGTTTTAACATTTATTTAAAGATCTTTACCTTTAGTTGTTTTTTTTATTTAAAAGGTAAAATAAATTAAAAATATATTAAAATGTCAACTTTTCTGCATTCACGCGACTTGAACCCGGGTCCTTAATTCACTGAACACTGTCCCAACATTCTATGCTATAACAAATTATAATACTAATCGTATCGTAGATCTCAATGAATTTATTATACTCGTATATCTTCTAATTATATTATGTTTATAAGTAACATTAAAATTGCAAGGTTCAGTTATGCCGCACAACACACAAATTTTCCAATTCGAACGTAAAGTGGACAAGAGAGTGTCCTGACACTAGGTTCTCTCAGCCTAGCGTACGTAAAAACATTGAAACTGTAAAAAATATATTATGAAAATAACATTCAAACATTAAATTAAAGTTTCAAACATTAAATTAAAGCTTTAAAAGTTACTTAGAATATGAGTAATTTATTTTATACAAAACAATAGGTCCGTAAATATTAACAAAAATATTAATTAGGCCATATAAAAATAACCCAACAAATTATACATATACACACATACGTTGGCACAAGCGCTTCATCACGTAGCAATATAGCATGACGTAGTGTAAACAAAACACTGAGTCATCCAGCGAATCTATTAAACAATATTAGCAAAAGAGGAAAGTATCTAATATTTTCTGTTACTATACTAAAATGTCACAAAGCAGGGTTAAGTATCCTTTTTCAAGCATCGACTGTTAAAATTTTGTGATTTTTAACAATTCAGTATTATTTCCCTTAATAGTATTTAAAAAGTAGCGGGAGAATATCTGTAATATGAAATTCAATTTTTGTAAGGGTTTCATAATTTTATTGAAAGAAAAAAAAAATACATGAATTCCGAACAATGTAGATTGTTTAGAGCAGGGGTGAGCAACTTTTTCAAGTGGTGGGCCACTTTTAAGTACAAAATTTATCTGGCGGGCCACATTTAAACTTTAATAATGGCTAGCGGGCCACACAAAATAAAAAAATATCAGTACAATTATATGTATATTTTAAAATTTTAAAACGCTTGGCGGGACACGCGTTGCTCACCCCTGGTTTAGAGTGTAGTTTATTTAACACTAAACCTACAAGAACAACTTAACTGCCTTAGATATTTTTCTATTTTTTTTTAGTCTCACCCGTTTTTATGAAATTGTTAGTTTACTATTTTACATTTATACTGTCTTAATACATTAATTTTCTATATTATAGGGCCGCTTAAGAATAAAAAAATCATAGAATAACATCAAAAGAAAAGTCATCATTAGACGGGTAGGTTCAGTGTTAATGTTTGCTCAGTCCGATTAGATAAATTATTGTACTAATACTTCTTAATAGTGGAATATTTTAAACTCAAAAGGAAACTTTGACCATAACACCTTTGACCCTTTTAATCTAATAATAATTATTTATTTTTACGAAGTACCTTTCTCCCATATGGCAGAGTAGGCAAAAAGAACTTGGTGTCGACACGTTCTCGAGATATGTTATTTTGAGGAATTCATCATCGTGCCTTATCTTGGTTGCCCAGAGTAGAGAAGTAAATATAAATAAATTATTATCGTTTTACTGAGTGGGAATCGAACCCACAACCAATTGTGATTATACTTAGACACTAAGTTAATGCGTCACGATGGCCTCACATCATAGTATTTTTTTTATTGTGCTATGTTAAGAAAGAGAATTTCTGAATACCATTGTATTATATCTTAAAAGATTTCAAAGGTATTTAAAAATTACAATTTTCATCCCTTATTTCAATCCCTTAGGTGAAGTTTTAGAAACAAACAAATAGGTAGCTTATGCTAACATTATATCGTCAATTACTTTTTGAGAAAATTCGTCACAATCGGTCGGACGATTTAATCTTTTTATACAAGCTTTTATCCCCTATTTTAACACTTTAGTAGTGATTTTAAAAACAAAAGTAGTAATATATTTGACTGTCAACTATTTTTATACCGAATCCTATAAATTAGCAATGAAAACGTAACAGACAGACTGACCTACAGATTTTAAGATATCCGTGAGTCTCTTTGTCAAAAAACATAATAATTCGTTTGGATACCTCCAATAATATACTACAATAAACAAATATATCTTACCAAATACAAAATCTATTAAGCTCAAGAGAATCATATCAACACACATTCGTATCCGCACGTCCCCAGCGTCGTAGCTTACGTGACTAACCGCACGGTGTGAGATGCACAATTAAAGTTTGGCAATAATATACTTTATTTCTTATCATATAGAGAATGTATTTCAAATTTAATTTTAGTTTACCTTTAGGGCGCTCATGTAATGCGGAAGTGTTTGTTTCATTCTAATGGTTATCTCAAATAGCGATTTATAGTTAGCGAAATATACCTATAAACATAATAAAGGTTTATAGTGAAGAACGGAGTGTTTTAACACTAAGACACTCTCTCTCTCTCTGTGACTATCTTGCTATGCGGAGAAAAAGAGTAAAGCCGAATAAAAGGTTTTATAATAGGTTTTATAGCTAAAAAAAGGATTTACGCTGGGTTTTAGAGGGTCGTATCGCTTTTAGTTCTCGGGGAGTCCCATACCATCCTACATAAGAAATTTATCAGCCTTGCGCACGGATGGTCAACATAAAAGGCATTTGACAGGGTCACAAAAAAAGGTTTTACAATATGTTTAGAGGTAACCTCGACTGTTAACTACTTTAAACGTAAAACAATTTCGACTTTAATTACAATAACATATTTTTACTGTTTGTAAGTACGATATTTTTTAATTAATTTAAGCTTCAAGTTACAATAATTAACTGTTACCGACAAACACTTTATCCACTTCATTTCTTATTAGAGCTTTCAAATTACTGGGCTGATGTCACATTATAAGAACAATGTCCTTAATTAGGCAGAATATGGAAAAACATATAAGGAAAAAGGTTTTCTGGCATTACACTGCATGTTTCTACTTAATTGGGTATTCAGAGATAATCTAAGGCACATTTGTTTCGCCATAACTTGAAATATTCGAGGAAGGGGCGGAACTCAACGCCGCACCGTCTTTAAACAATATTAAATGATAAAAACTAAATATTATGTTATTTATTATATCTATATAATATACATATACGACTTAACTGCACAGTACAGTTACATCGGACACGTACAAACATGTTAACTTACCTTGAAATTCTCAAAATGATCATGAGTCACGAAGGAATGCGACGATGAACATCCAAGTAGACAGTGCGTGTTGCACAACGTAAACAAATATATAATTGTATACTAATTTTATCGAATCTTAAAATAATTGAGCTTTTAGTTTAATTTGTTACTTAACACGAGGCAGTTGTGGCGTAGTGGGACTGTAAAACAATGGTTGTGGATTCCATTCCCACTTGGATAATGATGTTTTTTTTAACTTCACGCTGTATCCCGCACTTAATTTAGGCTTGTAACAGAATTTTATGCATGCTGTCTTAAGTTTTTAATTTGTAAACTTCTCTTGCTTGTTCAATGTAATTATCACTGATGAATCTTAATACATAAATAATTAATAACTAAACAGCACGGTAGACAGAGGGAACCTAGTGTTACGACACTCCGTTCCCCACGTTTGGATAATGGTTTTATTAAAATAATCATTTCTTCCCTCTGGTACCTAAGATAAAGCGCAATATCTCGACTTAAGGCGGAAAGTGGTGCAGTATTTTGATAGGTTCTCTCTGATTACTTTGCTGTTAGAAAAAAAAATGTAAGTTCAAAACACGCTCGTGCCTTGATTTAGCAGAAGGTGTAGAACGGAGTGTATCGGCACTAGGTTCACTCTAAATACCCGGCGATGCGAGAATAGGCACCTGTTTTTTCTATTCTACTTAGCTATCTCGTTGACGTGTAAAATACCTGTCACATTTATCAATCAATTACATTTTAATTTTTGAGTTTATTATTAATTTCACACAATTAAACGTGTTTTTAGTGTATTATTATAAAAAAAAGCTTTTTTATCTTTCATATAATCTTTAAATATGCAGATGCAGATTTTATGAACGGACATCCGTCCGCACAAGTTTCATAAAAAAAAGTCCATGTTTTGCCACAGAGAATAAAAAAAAACGATTATATAATTGTACCCTCAAGTTACGACTTAGACAAAAAGTTTTTTAAAAAATTAAACAATAAAGAAAAGTGTAACCGAATATTTCGTCTATTCCTAAAAAAATGACCATGTATATTATTATTATCTTAAAAATATCTTGTTAAAAAACTTTTGATGTAACTATGTAATATAACTGTTCAAAATAATTCGATTCTAATTCGAAAACATGTCATGTAAAATCCTAGACTTATTTACGGTAGTGTAATATCTAGACAAGATAATAAAATCTCCAAATGTCATGTGCTACAAGGAAGGATGCGAAGGCCGTTATACTAAAAAATAATCATTTCAACATCTAAATCACAGTTTGTTATTTGTATATATTTAATGACAATGCATATTATATCATTTGTTTAAATAAATTAATAATGCATCTAAAATGCAGCTCGCTTCCTCCTACACATTTTCCACCTTAAATTGAAACTTAGAACTTAATGCCACAATTTGTTCTTCTTGTCAGAGAGATATAATCACCGAGTGGGAAACGAATCCTTAACCAGCCGCGTTTATAGTCAGACGCTGTCAACTGCGTCATGGAGGTCTAAACCTAAAAACTCCATAATTTTTTTGTAGACATAAATTAGTTTAATCTAAAAAAAAAACATTTTTTTTAGCTTCACACTGTGTCCCTTACACAGCAGGGTAGGCAGAGCAACCTAGTGTTAATACACTCAGTTTCCCACTTTCCACCGAATTCGAAAGCATTGCGTGTCAACTGGCGGAACTTAACGCCGCGCTTTAGCTCGTCACCAAAGCGAACAAAAACGGAAATATTAAATATTTCTTCTCCTCGAGTGGAAATCGAACCCACAACCAGTCGCTTTACAGACACACTTTGTGCCTCTACGCCACGACTACCCAATTAATTATAATTAAATTATACTCAAAAAAATCAAACTATTCAAAAAAGTCATACAAATTTGTTTTTGTCAATGAAGTATTTGTGATCGTTATCAATAACCTGTATCCACTTGTAAGTAGATCAAAATATTTATTAGTATCGAAATACCTAGAAGTATTAGTAATCTTGTGATAAAACAAGATGCAAAATGTTACCAAATATGGCGAGGAAAATTTCCTTGAGGTTTTATCTCAACGCATGTGATATTAATTTTATCGTAAACATCTTCAGTTTTAAGAACTTTGTTTGTTCTATTGATCTTAGTTACTATTTGGCCTCAATATGAATATTTAATTTCACGCTTCTATGGTAGTCAAAGAGAACCAAGTATTAAGATACTTCGTTCTCCACTCTCTGCTTTAATTTGACACATTGTGTGTTGAACGGCGTAAGTGAACGCTGTGCTTTCTCTTGCACCAAAACGAACGAAATGAAAATAATTTTGATCAAATTCAATCGCATTTGAAGTCAGACGTTGTTCCACAGCGCCTTAATTTTCAATATGGGATATCTACAAGTAACTGCTGTATGGTATTGTAAAAAAATTAACAAAAATTGAAAATACTTATAGCAGCCAATACATTGCCGTTAACATTTATTAATATCAAAATGTTTTAGAAGAAAACCAAACTTGTCGAGTCTACATAGTTGTAGGTATAAAGTGGTTACGAATTCACCATATTAATTATATTTAAAAATATATTTCATACAATTCTGGAGGATTATGCTACGGCCAGTCGTGGCCCAGTGGCACATGAGTGTGACTGTAAACGACTGGTTGTGGGTTCGATTCCCACTCGAGGAGTGGAAATTATATTTCCATTTTCTTCGCTCTGGTGTCGAGGTAAAGCGCGGCGTTAAGTTCCGTCACTTAACACGCAATGCCTCCGAATTCGGCGGAAAGTGGGGAACGGAGTAATACTAGGTTCCCTCTGCTTACCCTGCTGTGTGCGGGAAACAGCGTGAAGCTGAAAGAAAGAAAAAAAAAAGAAGAATATTATACTAACTGGTCCGGACACGTGTGCAAAATAACAAGCGAATCAGGTGTTAAAAGGTGAATCAAAATAGTTAATCAGACATTCAAAATTATCGACCGGAAATGCATTATGAATAATATTATTATTAAATATTTACTTGGAAACTTAAAAATTAATCATACAACTTTTGACAACAAGTAGACTAAGAAGAAATATAACAAAGCGTAACATGAATACATACTTTATTACGAGTAGCTAGCACGTAGTTTGTTCTAGTTTTATGGGACTATAAAGAACATAAAAAGGAGATATTTTTTCTGTATTTAGGTTATAAATATGTTCACTCAGAGAGTAAATTCTCAGTTTAGTTTAGTTCAGTTAATTCTTCTACTAATGTATCGTTAAGTTTGTAAATAATCAGATATGATTACACTAACAATAGTTAGTTAAGTCTACTAATTGACTAAATGACTATTAACTAATAGGCATAAATTTGTTTCCGCTTTGCGATTTAGATTACCATGTCTACATTCGACACTTCGTTCTTCACTTTTCGCGAAATTCAGAGACAAGTTTATCTTGTCATCTAAGCGTAGAATTTAAAATAAATTAAATATGATAAAGAATTATTCCCCCAAGCAATCAAACCCACAATCACCGCGCATACAGTCAGACGCTGTTTCACGGGGCCAAGGTCTGACTTAAGTCACATTGTTTGTAATTAGCCTGCATTTATAAAAGATGATGTTACAAAGATTATTAATATTACTTATACTCAATTACTTAGACTTTTTTTACCTTCACGCTGTATCCCGCACACAGCAGGGTAGACAAAGGGAACCTAGTGTCAAGACACTCTGTTACCCACTTTCCGCTGAATCCGAAGGCATTGCGTGTTAAGTGGCGGAATTCCTTAGACTTAAATTTACTTATACTTAAGTTTTATCAGCTTTTAGGAGGGTAACATACCATAATATAAGAATACAAAACCGAATTAAATGTTAATTCATTTTTTTTCCTACGAAGAAGATAAGAAACCAACGCACGCTCATATCTACTAACGCACAACAGATACACATACATATAGTCTGGTGCACTTCTCTTGGTGACTAAGTAATATTTTGTTGTTCTCAAACGATATAATTCCCTTTAAGGTAAAATTTTGACAGATTTATCTCAATGTTTGATGCGAGATAAGTACTGACGTCTTTGGTTACTTTCCAATAACGTTATTGCACAATAACAATATTATAATTTTAGACAAAGGATTATTTGTTAAGATGTTCTTTATGACAAATGAGTAAAAATTTTATAATATTTTTAATAATACAAATTTTAAAATAATATCTAGAGGTATATCTCTTTCAAAGTTAGGTTTTAATTTTTTTTTTATTCATCTATTTAGCTTCCTAGATATTTAACATACAACGTCCGTTACGTTGGGGATCATGGTAATCATTATGGTCAACCATAAATTGGTGAAAATAAGTGAAGGAGATGTATGAGCTTTTATAACGCCAATTAATTTAAACCACTTTTAACATTTTAAATTGTTATTACACTCTTAAGAAATTGACAAAGACATTTTTAGAAAACGTATAACAATTGTACGCAGCGTGATTCAAACCCGCGCTTGTTGGAAACTGTCCGCTTAGCCATGTAGTTCAGTTGACCTAAAAATGTATTTTTTAACTTAAACTAATTATGAAAAACGTCAATAATGTCGTAGCACAAAATCTAATAGGTATTCTGCTGTGGTTTTTCTGATAATTCAAATAATGCTTGACTTAACGGTTTAAGTGAAGCTTTCCTTAACAATACCTACTATTTTTAAGCTTCTTTAAAATGTAGCTTTATGCTTTATAATCAGAAAAATCTAGTAGGTATGATGATATTCTGTTCTTCATGTTTCACCCGAAATCAAAACCTTGTGTGTTGAGTGACGGATCACTCCGCCGCGCATCGCCTTACATACCAGAGCAGAGACATAAAATAATGTAAGTAAAAATTCTCCTGCAAGTGGGAATAGTACTTACAACTACCACGATTACAGTCAATCACCAAAATTGTTTCCTAGTAACATAACATAAATAACTTAAGTCACATTTAGCTAATGAGGAAAAAACGTGCCTATGAAATTTACAAATTCCAACGGATTAAAGACTTAAATAACGTTATCAATTCAAGTATTATTAGCTTTACTTTCTTCACTTGTCATTACATAATTATTTTCTTATCATATTGTTACTATAATACATTTATTAATAGATATAAATAACGGTCGTCGTGGTACAGTGGAACTGTATCTGAGTGCAAAAGCGTGTGTTGTAGGTACGATTCCCACTTTAGCTTCACGCTGTATCTCGCACACAGCAGAGTAGCTAGAGGGAACCTAGTGTTAAGTAAGACACTCAGTTTCCCGCTTCCTGCCGAATTCGGAGGTATTGCGTGTTGCGTGGCGGAACATAATGCCGCGCTTTTGCCTCGACACTAGAGCGAAGGAAATGGAAATATTAAATATTTCCACTCCTCGAGTGGGAATCGGACCCACAGCCAGTGGCTTTACAGGCACACTTTGTGCTACTGAGCCACGACTGGCCCCTTTAACTAGCCCCCACTTCAACGAATGATACAAATTATTTTTATTTCTTTGCTCAGGTCAGGCAAAGCGCGGCGTTAATTTTCGCCTCTTAGTAACTGATATCTCCGATTCGGGCGAAAGGTTAAAACGGAGTGTCTTAACACTTATATAGCTCGCAGCTTCATAATAAAAAAAAATATAAACTGTATAAGGAAGTGTCAAAATAAATATTAAAATGTTTAAATTTCCATATTAAAATGTTTGTTCAGCTTGAAGACTATTAAAGTATTTACTTTTCATTCTATTGTGCAGTAAATTTTATTGCAAGACATATAATTTACCAATAATAAATTAGCTTCAATAAAAAAGTAGAAGAAACACGGTTAAAATCATTTTCATAATATTTTTGGTAATCTTGGCAGGAAGATTCAATTTAGGAAAACATTGTTCTGCTATCGAACACGTGTTCAAGTTTTCAAGAAAAGCGAAAAGTTTAATCTAATTATGTTCATCTCTCTGCTCTGGTGTTCAAGACAAAGCGCGACGTTGAGTTCCACCACTCAACACGTAGTGTCTTAAATAGGCCAGAAAGAGTGTCTTAACCTAAGTTTTCTATACCTACCCCACTCGGGAAACAGCGTGAAGATATAAAAAAACATATGTAAAACATATTGTTACATCCGTACACGACGAACGAACAACGCATGTAGGTACTTTATCATCAACAAAATAGTCTAAAGAAGGTCGTATTGGAGGTCAGACTCACTTCCGTGGAAATCGGAAGGGATTATAAGAAATAGCTGCAATATTTCATTTTATAGTTCGTCAATACTAATGAAGTAAAAAAATATAATATTAACTGCTGTCAATTTTATTATTATGTTGTCTTGTTTAAATTTTTAATAAGGAAAACGTTTATTTGTTTCGGGCCAGTCATGGCCTAGTAGCTCAAATGTTTGACTGTAAACGACTGGTTGTGGGTTCGATTCCTGCCGGAGGAGTGGAAATATTTAATATTTCCATTTTTTTCGCTCTGGTATCGAGGCAAAGCGCGGCGTTATGTTCGGCCACTTAACACGATACAGCGCGAAGCATAAAAATGAAAACTTTTTTTTTCATCTAATCGATTTTTTAGCTTAACATTGTATCCCGCACACAGCAAGATAGGCAGAGGGAACCTAGTGTTATGACACTCCATTAAGATTTCGGGTGGTAACTGGAGAAAGGAATGTGAATGTGTCACACTATCTGCTCTTTGACTAAGCTGTGAGACAAAAAGCTGCTAAAAAATTGAGCATAGCATTTAATATTCAGGTTAATTTAGATTTAAAAATGTTGGTCAAGGCTTGTTTACTTACTTAGGTTTCAACTCAAGATACACGACCGTTTGAATGTTGTACAGGTACTGGGCATGATTTATTATCCGATGGAAATAGTTTGTACCTTTTTTTAAGAAAATAATGCAAATGGAACAATATGAAATAAGCTTATACGGTGGCAAAAGTACAGAAAGCCTAAATTTAATAGAAATAAACTAAATTAATAAAATAAACATTAAATACCCTGCCATATAATTCACATATAATTTTGTATAAAGAGGCAAACACGTTGCTAAGGCAACGCATATTTTCCGCATCAACAGATTCACCAACATATATTAAATTAAGAGTACCTACATCACGATTACATTATATAGTTAATAACAGGTGAAAGTTGTATAATCGTATAAAATGTTTATAGGTTCGAATACTGCTCAATGAAATGGTTCTATATTTTAGTTATATTATTGCTGCCTTAGGTTCTCTCGGCTCACCTGGCTGGGTCGATTGCCCGGGCAGCCATTAGCTCATCCCCCTCAGCCTTCCATACCTGTCCTATTGGGACTTAGCCGGAAATGCCACATACAAGGCTTCATAAACATTGCCCCGTGACCCACCTATAGTTGTGGGTGGATGATCGCAGCGGTCAGAGGGCAAGGCCCTGAAACCGTTTCTGTGCGGTGAGGGAGAAGATCTGAAGTGTACAGCTTAATGAAATGGTTCTATATTTTAGTTATACCATTGCTGCCTTAGGTCCCTTAGACTTTTAAGCAAGTGCAAAATGTACAAAAATGATTAGCTACGATATTTTAGTATATAATGGTAAACTATAAGTATATTTTAAACGGTTATATTGTTATAATCCATCAAATTTCAAATAAGCGTAGACATAAACAATATTAAAACAATTCATCTCGTTTAAAGCCTGTTAGTCCTTAGTACGCCACGATGACCTTTGTTTATGACCATATATTAAAAATGCAGAGTGACGAATCACTAACTGCCCTCTTATCTACGATCTCAGCAGGTTAAAACAAATAAGTAATAAATAGACATATAATATATTCATTGGCATTTGGAATTCCCAACAAGTCAATTCATGCTTAAACGACTGCTAAATAAATGCATGACCTTATCTTTATATGGTGTTATATCTATTATTAGACACAAAAGTTATTTTAGTTTAGATTAATCATCATATAGTAATATTATAAAATATTTATTGCGCGTTTAGTTCCGCCATATAACGCGATGTCTCGAATTCCGGTGGAAAGTGGAGAATGGACACTCCATTCTTGACACTAGGTCCTCTCTGAATATTCTGCTATGCGAAATAAACCGAAAAGCTAGGAAAATACTAAAATATTTTTATATTAAAAAAAAACAAAGAGAAGAAATTTCCATAGAATCACATTCATTCATTTATTCATTATATTGAAAAGAACTCAGAGGTATGTATGAGACTTACGAGCGAAGTATATGCTTAAATGGCTCGAGTAAAACGTCCATTAACGTTCGCAGCCCCCTTTCAACTGTATCTCTATAATCAAATTTATTATGATATTTAAGCCATAGTCAAAACACAGTTCTAGATAGACTGACTTCTTATAACAGAATATATAGAGATTTTGTTGTTATAACTCTCGCGCCTACTTATACCGCATACAAATATAATAAGGAGACAAAAACTTTCTTTTGTAAGGGCATCGGAAATACTGAATCGATCATGAAAATTTCACAATTAGAAAGTTACACTTTTCAGCAGTGCTATAGCCTATATTTTATTATGGTTAAACATAATGTTTCGAGAATCCTAAAGGGGCTGAATATACAGGGGATAAAAGCTGCAGATCACGCGGCGAAGCCACAAGGGGCCCCTTGGTTAACTACGAAGGTGGTTCGTTAGTAAGTTTATGTATTTGTTTTTTTAAAGCGATTATCTTCAGAAATATTTGGAACCATGGAACCTCCAATGCTATATGTTTTAGGCTTCTATAATAAAGGCCCACGTCCGGTCTAGAAATTCTTATCTTGCCATGCTTGTACCATGTAAATAAATCTCTGTGCATTGACAATATTCACCGTGCGGTTGTCCATCGCATTGCAAAGAGAACCTAGGGCAGTATTTGAGATTTGCAACTCAATCGTATATGTAGGCTGAGGAGGTCTTTTAAATATGCGAATTATCGCTCGCCTTCACTGTTCAAGCTCCATTTACTTTAATAAATTTCAATTTATAGTCCTGCATCTATCACGCAAAGCTAATGAATGTGTGTGGAGATCAAAGAATCTTATCACAAAGTTTTAATTCACGTCATAACACTAAATACGTACGATCAAAAACGTATACATATGACAAAGCGTATAAAATATATTAAATGAACGCGCAATATTCATTATGGTGGGTAACATAATTTTATGTGCCGTATCGCTGCGTACGTTATCGCCTATTTATAGTACATATATATAAACATACATACATATATACATACATATATATATATATATACATATATATACATGTATATATATATTCTTGTTTATCAGAAAAACAATTTACGTTAAGAATTGTATAAACGTTTTTTTATAATTTGCTCTTGAGATGACTATATATAGTATGCAATTAGCGTTTTAAAAATAACATAATAATATTCTTGTTTTAGTAATTATATATTACTTTTTTGTCATGAATAAACGGTTAAGTGCGTTCTTATTTATGAAAATTATAATTCTTTTAATGAAAATTATAATTCTTTTTTTTTGAGTTACGCTTTGACGTGCAGTATGATGATGATGCTAGTCAGAAATTCTAATGAATATTATATTTACTTACTTAGTTTCATTCTGAATTTATTAAGATTTTTTTTTAAATTGTCTTTTTTTGTTTTCACCAAGGCATATAGTTTTTTTTTAACTTCACGCGGTATCCCGCACACATCAGGGTAGGCAGAGGAAACCTAGTGTTAAGACACTCCGTACCCTACCTTCCGCCGAATTTGGCCGGCGGAAATTAATGCCCCGACACCAGGGCGAAGGAAATGGAAATATTAAATATTTCCACTCCTCAAATGGAAATCGAACCCACAACCAATCGCTTTAGTCACACATTGTGCCACTGCGCCACGACTATCATATAGATACTTTAAGCTATAAAGAATTCTATAACAAATGGAATACTTAATAAGTTTAACATCAACATTTCGTAAACGAAACGCTAAAACACTTAAAACAAGATAAGCCGACCTTAATTCATTATATACCAACTAGCGGCCCGCTCGCGGCTTCGCCGCGTGAATTACATAACTGTTTCGTTGTATTGCAACCCTCGGGGGTGGTTTTTAAAAAAATAAAGTAGCCTATGTTAGACCCACTATTTTCATTCTAAACTTCATCCAAATCGGACAAGTAGATTAGCCGTGAAAGCGTGACAGACAAACACACAGACTTTGGCGTTTATAATATAAATATGGATTAATTAATTACAAGAGTAGAAAGTATAATATTATCAAACGTTCTTCATTAAGCAACAAAGTAGCTATATAGATATTGTGACTGTGACACCAAACCTGTCACATTCTTACAAAATACCTCTACGTAAATAGTATTTATAATGCAAAAAATATAATTAAGTCGTATTATTTATACATTTAAAGAAATAAAATTTTAATGTCAATTACTAGGTTTACTGTAGTTAATAAAGCATTTACTTTGGACCTGAGGAAAATCGACGCAAGAAACTCAGCGGCCAATATCATATTTTCGTGCGAAAAGTGGTAAACTTTTCGCTTGCTACTATGCTCTCTTTGACTACCCCGATATGCGGAAAAATGCGTTAAGGTGAAGGAACGACAATGTATATAGTCCAGTTCTTTAATTATCCCATTACGTGCGAGACACTTGAGCACAAATGAAAGAAAAAGTTACATAGAATTAAAATTACATGTTTATTATTTTATTTATTTGAATCATTTCATCGCAACAAATCTGATGATAGTCTTAGTCAGACTGATAGCAGATGAATAATAAAACAAAAAAATATATTTGAATCACCTATATAACAAGCCCTGACAAATGTATATGAAAATAACCATAAAAGAGAAAATAAACAAAAACAATTGCCACGCAACGGCACGCAAGTTACCTATATGTAATATAATAAATTTAATTTAATACAAAAATAATAAAAACAGTAAAAATGTAAAAAATAATAATATAAGTAGTAAAAATATCTTAATTTTCCTTCAATAATATTTTCAAATCGATACAAAAACATGATAATCTTTGATTGATTAGAAACTTTTAAATAGCAATTAAATTCTAAACCCACATCGATTATTGGAACTATTAACTCATTATAGACACGTTATCGATAAAAAAATACCGTAAAACCAATTAATAAGTATAATATACAACTTCCTCAATTTTGTTAAGAAATTTAATTTTATAATATGCATAGTTTAAGCAATATTTACATCTAATTATAAGATTTTTTTCTCTTGTGTGACTTTGTGTCTCATTTTCTTCTTTTTCTCCTTCTATTCTATTCAGTATTCAGAGAGAACCTAGTGACCAAAACACTCCGTTTACCAATTACCGCCCGAAATAGAAATATTGCGTGTTCAGTGGAGGAATTAAATTTCTACGTCTTAAGTATCGGAAAATTAAACATAATTTAAATGTAATAAATTCCTCAGAAGTATGAATTTGAATGAATATTTGTGTTAACAGTCAGAAGGGCTCAATTTGTCAATTCTTATAAATATATAAAATATATAAAGTATGTGGTTTAGTAACTTGCATATCAAAAAATAGTTTTAAAACAATCTTTTAACATTTAAAAGAGTTATTCACACCCTTAGGAAATATAAAATACATTTTTAAAAAGCCCCTAAAAATACTTCGTTTTTTAAGAAGCGATAAAATTTTGAAATATTGTCGCTGAAGTTTATATAAAATCTACGTCTAAAATTATAATTTCTCCCTAAAATTATAAATACTTAGTTTGAAGTAGAACCCATGGTTTTGCACTAAGAGAGAGTGTTTTCAAGAGGCGCGGGTTCTAATATTAAAATTGAAAATGATTTTCTAAATAGGTTTTTCAATTATAACAAAAATAGTTTATTGCAAGTTATCAAATTTGTACATATAAAATGGACCGTAATAGGCATGTAATAATAACAACACTTGTTCGCAACCTACTAAATAATTAGCCTTAATAAATCCTTTAAGTATTGACGACTTATTCTACGTCAAGTGGCGTTAGAAAAGTTTAGCTGCACCTACAATACATATTTATAAGCTTATAATGTTTAACTTAAGTTTTCACGTAACCAAGTAGATTCATTTTCAGATTAAAATAAAATCACAAAAAACTAAAAAAAAAAAAGACCCGAAAATGATACGGACGGCAAAACCTTGTTTACTTATTTTATTGTTACAAAAAAGCTTAAGTAACGCATTCAATATAAAATAATTTCATTTATATACATACTAAAGATAACGTTATATAGCGTGATATATAATAGTTAACCAGTTCGATGTATTATGATAAGGGATGTTATGGAGCTTGGTAATTGTAACCGAAACTATCGGATATCCGAAATGAAAACTATCCGTTACCGTAACGGAATCGTTTCTTCCGTATAGCAGGATAGTCAGAAAAAAGCTAGTGTCATAACGCTCCATCCTTCACATTCCGTCCGAAACCGAGACACTGTCTGTTGAGTAGCAAAAATCAACGCCACGCTTTGTGTCAAATACCAAAGGGAATAAAATTTAAAATATAATCGTTATCCCCAGCAGGAATCGAACTCCATTCATTAGTATTTACAGATGCTGTTCCACTGCGTCACGATGCAACCAATATTCAAATTAATAATACAAGCAAATAGCCTTAATTAAATAATATATAAAAAAGAGAGAGATCCATCACTACTTTCTCCACTTTAACGCGGAAGCTGTTAAGAATGCTCACAAATCTCAAGAGTTGAAAGGTTAATCGAGTTTTGCATTACAATTATGCAGTCGCGTAATAAAGTCATTGTACTGAGAATCATTGATTTCGACAGCCGTGACGTCACACTGTAGGGATGTCTAGGCAGAAGCCGAATAGTTATCAAAGGTCACATTTACGTTAGTATTATAGTATATATTAATAATTAAAATTACGGTTTTTACTCGACCGTACCGCATACATGTACGTATTATACCTGGCGCCGGCGATCGGAGGGGAGTGACAAGTGAGGTCACTCGGTGCGATGTTGCAAACATTTTGTTTTGTTATCGATATTTTTATTTATTATTATATTGTATTATTTTATGTGTAGCAAAACCTGTAGGTAATATAAAAAAAATAAACTCATTATATATAGGTGTGAATATTTTTTGGCAAAAATAAATTTTGCTTTTATAAAGATTTCTTTCAGTGAATATGGTGTGAGGTAAAATTGTTTATGATAAATATTTTTATTACTTAAAATATGTAGTTAGATAAAAGAATATTCAAGGCTTCGTTAAAATCAACAACATCATTAAGCTCTATTTATAAGGAGCATTAAATAAATAGTGACTAAAATGGATTAAAAAAGTGTAGTGAAACTGACTGTAATTGTAAACGTGGGTTAGGTTCTCACTCAGAGGAATGATTATTATAATATATATAAAATATATTTTCTTTTGCTCGCTCTGGTCCTTAAGACAAAGCACGACGTTGATAACTCAACACACAATGTCTCAATTGACTAAAGGTGGGGAACGGATTTTCTTGACCGTAGGTTTTTACTGCCCTATATATGTACCCTACTATGCAAAAACAAGAGTTAATTTCAAATATATTGAAGTTCACGGACTAATTCTAAAAATACAAACACAATTTACAAACAATGGGATTTTTAATTCAATTCCTACATAAAATGCATCGTTTGACCTATCAGATATCAAAGCAAATCAAGCGCTTATAAAAGTAATGAGTACTGTTAGCCATTTTCTGATCTGAAATAAAATTTAAAAATATAAGTACTAATGAAATAAAAGACGTATAAAGTAAGTTTATAATTTTCACTGCTCTTAGTGTCTTCCGTTATAAAATAACCTTACAAGATTAGAATTTTTTTTTTTTTTTAGCTTCACGCTGTATCCCGCACACAGCAGGGTAGGCAGAGGGAACCGTATAAGTGTACCGTATAAGTAGTGTTAAGACACTCCGTTCTCCACTTTCCAGCGAATTCGGAGGCTTGCGTGTTAAGTGGCGGAACTTAACGCCGCGCTTTACCTCGACACCAGAGCGAAGAAAATGGAAATATAATTTCCACTCCTCGAGTGGGAAACGAACCCACAACCAGTCGTTTACAGTCACACGCTTGTGCCACTGGGCCACGACTGGCCACTTTTCTGGCACTGGACTGGCCAGAATTTTGATATAATTTACATAATATTACGATATAAGACGCCAATCTCAAATAAATATATCTTACAGAATACGTATACATGAAATAAACAGCTTGATAACATATTACCACGAAACACACACATAATAATAGAATTATCAATATTTTTATTATCAGCTAAATTGTTATCGACAAGTATTTATCGTATACCGGCCTCTCTATACCCGGCGCACTGTAGAGGCGGGGGACCGTCGCCCCGCGCCTCGCCTGCCCCCGGCCCTGGCGTATATAACGACGGGCAGCACGCGCGCCGCGTCTTACAACTGAAAGCCGTCGTGTAGTTCTGTGCCCGAACACCCGCGAAACCACGCGGTCTACATTGTGAAAGTGCAGTTTCTCGGTAGTGAGAGTTAGCCGAGCGCCCACAACGCTAAAATATAAGTGGTGTGAATTTCTTGTGAACATAAGAGAGTTCAATGGAAGCCAGGTTCGTGACCTGTCGCAGCTTCCAGCAGATCAAGCCGCCCGAGAAGAGTTTAGCACCGCCGCCGCCGACGGTCAAGGGGCTGCTGTCTCGCTTTGGAAGCCAGGCTCAAGCTTTGTTCGCACCTAAGAAGCCAAGATTCGGTTCGTCAGTTGCTATTCACAAACTACGCGAATCGAAGTGGTTCAAACATGAAGAGCAGAACATCTTGTGCGCTGTCCTCGAATCCGGATTCGTTCTGGAAGTCCGAGCTGAGGACCCTTTGCCGCCGGACACGACGCTGTCCCCTGACTACCATATGTACGCCGTCGCCATGTGGAAGAAGGGTAAAGGTGTGTTAAACTTGTCGTTTAAACCTTGAATTAGTATTGAGAAACAGAGATAACGCGGAGGCGTGATGTAGGACTAAATAACACAACGTTACGTAGCGGTCGCGCGCCGCAATAATGATCTCACAATGGGATTTGTAAATAACTCATGCACGCTGCAATGTCCGCGCCTCTTAATGACGTCGCGCATTAATGTGTAAAACATGAATTACTACACCCGGTGCTGTCGATGTTTGCGCGGTGCATTTTATAAATGTATATACACCGGATATTTAACTCGTTTATATTAATACAAATGTATTCATTTGAATAAGAATGTATTGATTTGTACGTCGATTTTTAATTTTAATAATTTATAAGCAGTCCGTAAATTAAAATTTATGACGGTTTACAGAAAAAACAAAGAACCCGGAACAGATAGAGGTGTACACAGTGCAACAAAAGGGAGTGCGCAAACGTATTATCAAGACTACCTTGGGTGCTTTCTGGAAGAAAGATTCCGTCATACGCATCAACAACGTAGACGACAAGCAAGAGACGCCCAACAGTGAGAAAGACATCAGAGCAAAGGTAATTACACAGAACGAACACACGTTTCCAATTCGAACTAATCCTCCGTAATCTGGTAAATTCTTTACCTTATCTAAAGCTAGGAAGTAAATCAGACTTGTATTAAACGATGATTACTATAATGAAATTCGTGATAAAATAGCTATTTTGTAAATAGACATCGATTTATCAACGTCACACGTTCCAATAGTGAGTTGCATAACGCGGCCTTCCAACAATGTTTTGACACGCAACATGAATTACGATTTTATGAAAGATTGCCAATAAAGTCCTAACCTACATAAATACGTCTAGTTTTCTGGATGATAATCATCCGCTTCAGATAGTGATTTTTTTAAAAGCAGTCCCTAATTAAATTAACCTTTTTGTAATTAACGTTCAAAAGACTGCAGGTCTGTTCCTATCTTTCTTTGCGTCGACCTTAAAAGGTTTTGCTCCGTATTTCCACTAGGATAGACGTCAGAATTGGAAACCTCTTATTTCAGATAGCCTCATCGGGGCTTTTTGAAAACAGTGGAACAGCTACTAAGGAGCTTCTACTGATTGCAGCTCGACATGGCTACTAAGTCAAGATTTGAAAGGAACTGGCATAATACTCTGCATTTCGTCCACTGGTGCCGGTACGGAGAGACTCCCCAAGAGGCTCGCATGAGACAGGTAAATGCCGACATACATATATGAATATTATGAAAAATTCTAGAACCTATGTATATTTGATCGATGTTAACATATTTTTTCTTTTTCCGCTTTCAATATTGGTTCTAGAGTTTATTTGTGCATGTACATTATAAAACACTGTCTTTACGTTTTGTGATATTTTTCTTATTTTTTTTTTATATTAATTTCCGCAACATGTAAAATTTTCATACAAGTACTTGAATTTGTTACAACTTCTACGTTATAAATTTATAGACATTTGACGTCTGTAGATTGATAATTAGAAGCTAGATACGACTATCGTAACGACAGATTCTTGGGCTACCTCATTACTCATAAATCATCCATTTATGAATTGCTTATTTTCAATATATTGTTTGTATGAGTTTTTAATGTGGTTTTCCGCCATGCTTTCATTTGAATCCGAGAACATGGTAACATACCGAGCGTGCAATGCAATGGGACACCAATGGGGAGAGTTAAAAAAAAGAAACGCACAAAGTAGCAATTTTGTTACAGATCAGCTTAACGACGTCGAAAACACCCATGATTATCATATTTTGATGGTAATCGTTGAGGCGCTTTGGACTGGCTGACAACTTTACAATATCGGTGAGATATTTATATGTACCGGATTCATTGTGCCTTGTGTTTAACTTGTGTGACATGCTCTAATACTGTACTATATCCTAATTCTACGCTTCTTAGTTTTAATTTGTTTTTACTAAGGTAGTTGGTTCTAGAATGTAAAAGTAATAAACATAATCGTAAAGATGCAAGGAGAACTCGAACGCAGATTGATTTAAATACTGGATATAATATTCCAGATAACTTGTTCGACTGGTTCTTACAAAGTGCACTCTCTTAATGACTACCTACCACGTAATCGAATTGTGATACATTAAGTATAAACACTTTGAACTCTTTAGGAACTAATTATCTGTAAACATGATGATATCTTAATTTTCTTTGGTATTTTGGTAAGTTAGGGCCAGTCGAGGCGCAGTGGCACGAACGTGTGACTGTAAACGACTGATTGTGGGTTCGATCCCACCCGAGGAATGGAAATATTTAATATTTCCATTTCCTTCGCTCTGATATCAGAGGTAAAGCGCGGCGTTAAGTTCCGCCACCAAACACGCAATGCCTCCAAATTCGGCAGAAAGTGGGGAACGGAGTGTCTTAACACTAGGTTCCCTCTGCCTACCCTGCTGTGTGCGGGATACAGCGTGAAGGTAAAAATAAACATCTTAGTTTGCGCCAAATTAGGTAACAGAAAAAATAATCGCATTAATTCAAACCACGCGCCCATAATTATCAGAAAACACATTAAAAAAACGACTAAACGTGACTGCGAACAAATTAACATGCAAAAATTAACACAACATTCGAAAGTAAAATATACATAATAATGTTATCATGCAACGTTACAATCGGTCAATAACACCAAAAAACTTGTTATAACCCTTGACAATGAGCGTTTTCTAGTAAATTCTTTGATATAAAACGACAAAAAATGGAAATAATATAATTTTAAAATTTAAATTTATTCATTTTGCGTAAATAATTATGCATTCAATAACTTGTTACGGTGGAAATGTAAAATACAAGAATGCGGCGTACCTTGTTACATCCACGTTTATATGAAGTACTTACATTTAGTTTACCGTTAACTAAACAAATATTCATTTTATTACAAGAGTTATTTACGTACTAAAAGGAGGATAGATAAGAAGTATTTATAAATCTAGTTCTTTAACATAATCTAAATTTATAAAAGCAAATATTGTCATAAAATGTTTCCTACTACAATATATAGTCTATATATAAAGATGAATTCGATGAAGTCTCAGTTTAACACATTTTTCAACATAACAGGACAGTCAGAAAGAACCAAAGTGTAAATATACTCCTTTCTACATTTTCCGTTCAAATGGAGACATTGCGTATGGCAGAACTAAGCGCCGCGCGTTGCTTTGTTAACCAAAGTGGAGATACGAACATAAATAACGAAAAAATTCCAACAAAATTAAATTCGAAGATACAACCATTTTTTTAAGAAAAAGAATTTTAATTTTTTTTTTATAGCTTCACGCTGTATCCCGCGTACAGCAGGGTAGGCAGAGGGAACCTAGTGTTAAGGCACTCCGTTCCCTACATTCCGCAGAATTCGGAAACATTGCGTGTTAAGTGGCGAAATTTAACGCCGCGCTTTACCTCGGCACCAGAGCGAAGAAAATGGAAATATTCAATATTTCCATTCCTTGAGTGGGAATCGAACCCACAACCAGTCGCGATTACACACTTGCGCACTTGCGTGCGCCACGCCTGGCCCCATAAAAATATAATTTATATAAAAATAATAATCCGTTAAACAACTGTATTAACAGTTTAAACAAATAATGATATAATAAATTAAAATACCAAAGCAAATGTCTTTGTACAAGACCAGACCTACATTACGCATTACGTTTAAACGAAAGGGACACATGTTTAAACAATGATATCATCCTACATTGTACTGCTTGTAGCTAGCTAGCTATTGATTGTTCAGATGCGATCAGGCGGCAAATAAACTGTTTTATTTATAAAATTTAATTAAATTTTATATTATTGAATAAACTATTAGAGGTCATTGGAGTAGGATAGTGCCTGATTGTAAATGTGATTGGTTGTAGGTTCGATTCCCATTCGAGGATATGATTATAATTTTAAAGTATTTATTTCTTCAATTTGCTTAGACATAGCGCGGCGTTAAGTTCCGCCACTCAACGGACGGAGTGATTCAGTACTATAATTTTTCTACCTACCCTAGTATGCGAAAAATAATCGTAAAGCCGAATGGTTTAGTAATAAAATATAATCAATAAATTATTGTAGTTGCTACGTTAGCAACCAAAATAAATTTCTATATTCGGATTGTTATTATTAATGTAATAATTATTATGATACATTATTCGACTTTTAGTGTCAAATTTTATCTGCGTTCTTTAACTGTCATTCGTGACATTGACAGTTATTAATTTAGGTTAACTGCCCCTGAGGTCAGGTTAGGGTTAATATGTATCAATTTTATCAATAAACAGCCACGGTTTTAAATACATGTGCACGTTTTTAAAATTACGGGACAAACGTGATTATAATGAAACGTAAAATTATATTAAATTTAACTTATTTCATAATATAAAGAAATATTTAAAAAAAATATGAACATGCATAAATGCCAAGACGGAAGTATTTAAATATGTATATTTTAATTTAATCTTTATTGTAATTTATTTATGTCGCGACAGACCAAATAAATTAACTTATTATTATAACAGATAACTTAATGGCAATATAATTATTATAACAAGACTAAAAACGATAAGATGACCTTTGATAAATAAAAAGATATCAGCAAATTTCCCAATTCTATTACTAACGTGAATAATTCATCAAATAACACGGTTTATTATTATTCATAATATTTAAATAAAATACAATCAATCATTTTACATTGTGGCCAGTTGTGGCCCAGTGGCACATGCGTGTGACTGTAAACGACTGGTTGTGGGTTCGATTCCCACTCGAGGAGTGGAAATTATATTTCCATTTTCTTCGCTCTGGTGTCGAGGTAAAGCGCGGCGTTAAGTTCCGTTACTTAACACGCAAGCTTCCGAATTCGGCGGAAAGTGGGGAACGGAGTGTCTTAACACTAGGTTCCCTCTGCCTACCCTGCTGTGTGCGGGATACAGCGTGAACCAATAAAAAAAAACAAAAAAACAATCAATCATAGATATATCACACGTGTGACATAGTGATAAACGAAGCTAAATAAAATACGTTTCAAAGAATTTATAAGGAAATTCTAGAATTTGAGGCCGTCGTAGCACAGTGCGACGACTTCTGACTTTTAATGCGATTGATTGTGAATTAGATCTCTAATTGGAAAATAACTATTTAAATTATTTTCGTTGTTCCACTCTGGTGAGACTCAACAAGTAATGATGTTTGGAGTATCTTAACATTACGTTCTCTCTGACTACCCTTCTATGCGGGAAAGGGCGTGAAGTTGTGAATGTCTAACATTCTCTTAACAATTTTACACAAATTTACATATTGTGGCCAGTCGTGGCCCAGTGGCACAAGGGTGTGACTGTAAACGACTGGTTGTGGGTTCGATTCCCACTCCAAGAGTGGAAATATTTAATATTTCCATTTTCTTCGCTCTGGTGTAGAGGTAAAGCGCGGCGTTAACCTCCACCACTTAACACGCAATGCCTCCGAATTTGGCGGAAAGTGGAGAACGGAGTATCTTAATACCAGGTTCCCTCTGCCTACCCTGCTGTGTGCGGGAAACAGCGTGAAGCTATAAAAAAAGACACATTAATAAGTAATAATAACAAATAATTTTCTTGTTACAGATAAGCGAATCGCTAAAATGGGGTAACATCGGCATGAACATGGGTGTGATGTTGGTCAGCCAAAACAACGGGCGAGCTAAGGCGAAGTCCGTCTGAGTGTCGCACGCCGGCAGCGCCGGCAATTGTCTTTGCTTCTCGCGACCCGGTAACATCGACTACGTATAAATTTAAAATCATTCCAATTAAAAAAATAACGGACTTTTTTAATTTTAATGTCACTGTCACAGCACAGATTAAAAACAAGGACTTCAAAATCAAAATGTCATTCAGGAAGCACAGATTATTAATATTATTTGACAGATAATGTAAATCTTTAAAGGTTGGTGTCCCGGGTTTATACGGAATCTCTCGCATTATAATAAGAGTTCCGAATTGAATTGTTAACTATTATAATATATTAGCATCGGAATCTCCTGTTTAGGGCGAAATCCGAAAATTCAGAACATGTTTACGTACCGTTTTATTTAAAAAAACTTAAAATAAAAAAACAGAAACCTTTCAAATAATGTGAGGGATTGGAAAGCTTTAATTTTGTTTAGAAACCAATATAAAACGTTCGCGGTAACTAACATTCCTGTAATAAAAAGACGCGCCCCGCGGCTTCTAATAATATAAATAAATAATATTTATACGATATAAATGTATTAAACGTCATATTGTTTACAACTAAGACGGTAATTAGAAATTTTTCGTTCACTATTAATAATAAGAATTTCATGTTTTAATAAGACTGTTCTGATTTTTGAAATCAATAATGTTAACTGCGAAAAACTAGGATTTTTTTTCACTAAAAAATCTAGACCTAGAACTTTTATCTTAAAATAGCTATTTCTACAGTAAAAAAATACCTATCTATCCAATTAGTTGGCACTAAAAGTACTTAAAACTATATAAACTTTAAATAAACGCATTTTAATAAAAAAATCTACTCTATAATAGTCGCTTAGTTTTTCGTAGTTTGTAATTTGATGAGTATTGTTAAGTATTCATAATTTTAAAGACCTAATGAAATGTTTGTGACATGAGTTCGAATGTTTGTGTGTTACGTACAAGTTAATGTTCTATTATTTATATGAAGCATTTTTTAAATAAATTGTATGAATAAAAAACACAATGTTTTTTCTTTTAAATTTATTTTCTTATTCAATAATTTTATGGGGCTATCGTGGCGCAGTGGAGCGTTCAACTGCAAACGCTATGGTTTTGGGTTCGATTGCCACTTGTGGAAACTATTATAATTAAATTATATTTATTCCTCTGCTGTGGTAGGGCTAAAGGTGGCATTGAGTTGCATCATTTAGCACGCAATGTCTCGAATTCGGACGGAAAGCAGAGAACAGTGTATATTAACATTAGGTTGGACTCTCTCTCTCTCTCTTACTTTGCGGGATAAAGCGTGAAGCAAGAAAATAAGTGTCATTATATAAGATTAAATTAAAAATAGATATTTTTAGAGGATAAATTGAAGAAATTCGTCCTTAAACTAATAATTTTCCTGTTAACTCAAAGCCTGTAATGTTAAAAGTGACTAGTACTGTCTGATATAAAAATATATTACGATTATGTTATTTAATACATGAAGGAAATACTTAGGACCTCTTTTACGAAAATTATACTGACAGAGGAGTATTAAATTTGGCATACTTAAAGCTTATATGCAGAGAAGTGCAGAAAGCAAATATGTAAGTTTAAACGGTTTATATTAAATTTATAAAATAAATATTACAAACAATACTAAAAAAAATTATATTAAACTATATGTTGCACATATCAATTTATATAGTTACATAAACCTAGTGAAGGTAATGCATATTTTATGGGTACTGTACGTTAATAATTATCAAAATTTGTGTTTGAAAACAATATATTTGTATAAAATCAAGACCTAATTCTAATTTATATTGTAAAACTAATTTTAAAGCCTTCATATCTATAACATACGCCCTTTCTCTCTCTCTCTCATTTTCTTTTCGGAGTTGGCTACCATTTAGCTATCTAAATGGTAGTGAGAAATAAACAGATATATAATTTTTAAATTTGAAATAAATGGAGTAAGGAATTCTTTGTTGTAGTATTTTTTTTAGAAATATATGAATTTAGGTGTTATTTCACACTTGGAGTATGATTAAATAACTTAGTTAAAGTGGTTAGACGATGTCCAAGAGACACATGTTCAAATCTTGTTAGGTTTAAGCTTTTATATGAAGACTCTAAAACGGTGATATACAATATCATTTTTTTAACTTTACTTACATACACTTTTTCTTTCTATTATAATAGCATCTGTTTAGAAATATATTACACAATCTAAGAATATAAGAAACAAATTTTGTAAATATAAAAAAGATTGTAAATTAAATATTATTGCTCACTCGCTGGCTAAAAGTGAATACGAAATAATCAAAGTATAATAATAAGCAACTGTTGAGGTTTTCTATGGCTCCTCACAGCAGAACCGTCTTCCAGGCCAGAAACTTCCGGTAGGAGTGACATGCATTACTTACTACCTTATAAATATTAGCGAGTTCCTTTTCTGTGATATTGTATTTTAATTTAAAAATCGTGTAAAGTTTTAAACAAGTTATAGTTAGGCAAAAGCATAAGTAATAAAAAAATGACTTAACAGCAAATTCACTTCAGAGATCTCTCTACAGAGATGCTAACATCAAAAATAAGTTGTAATAAAGCGTATAATAATTTCGACGCAGCAGATAGTAGAACGCATGGCTCAGTGGTGAGAGCGCCTGAACGGTATTCAGGAGGCGCGGGTTCGAATCCCGCTGTGTTCAAATTTTTATACGTTTTCTTTAAATGACTTTTTCAAATTCACTTTCTAACGTCTACCAAAAACAAAATAAAATCGAAATAATTGAACATCCATTTCACTTTTGATATAAAAGTTTTTAAGCCGGATTTACCGCGTATATTATAAACATCTGACCATCAGTCAATCTGTGACCACGGACTACTGTAAAGTGTTAGAAACGATGGGTTTTCAAAAAATGTTTAGTGAATGTTATCTCAAAAATTACTATTCGAATACCAAAAATGTACATGATTAATATGAATAAAGCCAGTTCTCGTTCCACTTACCTCTCTCAGCAAACCAAACAGCATATCAGTAGACAGCGATCTCTCGTGCGCCTCATCCATGATGATAGCGCAATACTGCTCCAGATCCGGTTCTCGAAGACCCTCGCGTAGGAGAATACCGTCTGTCATGTATTTGATGACCGTTGACGGTGATGTACAGTCTTCGAAACGGATCGCGTAACCTACTTCTTCTCCTGATGGGCAAAAATGAAAATTTGGTGATTACAAAATGTTGTTTACCACTGGCTTGTTAGTATACGAAATTAATTGTTAGAAAAAACAATAATATTGTGGGTTCGATTCTCACTCGGCGAAATGATTATATTTAAATTTTTATGTCTTCTCTCTGGTACCAAAAATTCTGCCACTCAACACGTAATGTTGCGTTGCAATAGGATAATAGAATAACTTGACACTAGGTTCCTTCTGCCTAACATGCGGTACGGGGCAGCGTAATGTTAAAAAAATATTTACAATTATCAATATTTCATATCATTGGATATTAAAAATTACCTTCCATTATATATATATACTTTCATATATCTTTCTTCCTAATAAATTGCGAAGCTAAAAAAAATCGATCGCTTATATCACAATTACCGCCACTTCTCATACGTACACGCTCACCCAATTTTTTCTTCGTTTCACCAAACACAGATCAAACACTTTTAAACATTTTTAAAGTGTTATTCCAAACTTAGGAAAATTGAAAAAGACATTTAAAGAAAACGTATAAAAATGTTATACGTTTTCTTTAAATGTCTTTTACAGATCAAATATCTAAAAAAACATAACAAAATGACAATTCCATTATATAATCGAGTTAGCTCACCCAACTTGCCCTTGATCTCGTCGGACACGCGCTTGGCGACGGACATGGCGGCGACGCGGCGCGGCTGCGTGCAGCCGATCATGCCGGCGCGGCTGTAGCCCTCCTCGTGCAGGTACTGCGTCAGCTGCGTCGTCTTACCGCTACCTGTCTCACCTTGTGGTAAATCACACAAAATTATTAATATTTTGGACGTGAAATAGTGGTTGACTTTTGGATCAAAGTTCCTTACCCCTGTGAAAGGGGGCTAGACGGAAAAAATTCTCACGAAAACTTGTAACGATTTTGCTATAGTACGCTATTGTAAGCTGTGCGGCACTCCTCGAGTGGGAATCGAACTCACAAGCAGTCATTTACAGTCGCACGTTCGTGCCACTGCGCCACGACCGGCCCCTGACGACTTATTTTTAACCGAATTAATGTATATATTAGAAGATACATTTTAGAAAACCCGACGTTTCGAATACTTTATAGTAAGTAGTCCGTGGTCACTCGCGGGTAGACTGAGGTGGCATTCGTCTGTCAGTTGATACATTATTATTACATTATTATATCAAACTACCGCCAACGATTTCTTAGTTGCTTCGCGTACTGCCCTGGATTCCTGCACAATGAGCTAACTGTATCATGCCTTTTGGTATGGTGGTTTTGAGACTTCAAAGTTTTTAGAATTTGGTACAAAGCTTGAAACCATCTTTTCTATTGAATACTTTTCTACGAATTTATGGTACAATCATAAATTCATTTAATGAGTGATATATAGTAGAGTGATGTATAATAACGTCTAAGAATTAAAATAATAACGTTTTTTCCATTGAAATTAGAGTGAATAAGTATTTTAACTGACGGACGAACGCCACCTCAATTTACCTGTGACCACGGACTACTGTAAAGTTTTCAAAACGTCGGGTTTCCTATAATATATTTTAGAATACCAAATATATACACGTTTAATGCGATAAAATTAGTTTTATACGAAAAGGTCATTTTTAGTTTTAATTTTTATTTGTAAATAAATTTTATTTCATATTAAAATACTTATCTAAGCTTTTTTTGCTCATTCATTTAATTCCTCAAAAAATTAAACATATCCGCTTTATCCGAAACGTATTAATATTTTTTTAATTTCAACTGTATCAATAGTAAATCCAGTCTGCAAATTTATAGCAAATGGGTATATGGTTTTTGCGATCTTTAACATACTTTAAATAATAGATAAATATTTAATAAACGAATTAACCCAATACGTTATGTAATTTGTATTCAGAAGTATATTTAATAGGGGCGCAACCAGTCGTGCCGTTACATATTGAGCGAAGCGAGCAAATAAAAATCATTTATTTTAGTTCAATGAGTTTTTTGGTGATAATTAATCAAGAACATGAAATGTTTTCAATTTTTTTAAGAACCATCTCTATATTGGCATTTGTGTACGTGCAAAATATCATAAATTTCTGACAAAGAGCGCAAAAAAGTCTCCAGTAGAGCGCTCCGCTCGCTTTGGTCAATAAAGAAGCAATTTCTAAATAAATATATTTTAGGTCGTTGTGGCGCAGTGTGTCAGCGTCTGACTATAACGAGTGTTGCAGTTTCAATTCCCACTCGAGGAAATAAATATGTTGAAAGTTTTATTTCTTCGCTCTGGTACCAAAGACAAAGCGCGTTGAGTTCCGCCACTCAACACATAATGCCTTAAAAAAGACATTTAGAAAACGTATAAAAATTTGAACGCAGCGGGATTCGAGCCCGCGCCTTCTAATTACCGTCCAGGCGCTCTCACCACTGAGCCATGCGTTCTACTACACGCTGCGTCGAAATTCTTATACGCTTTATTACAACTTATACGCTTTATTACAACTTATTTTTGTTGTTATATATGAGATGTTATTGTTATATGAGATGTTAACAACAAGGAGGAGCGGGTTCGAATCCCGCTGCGTTCAAATTTTTATACGTTTTCTAAACGTCATTTTCAATTTACCTATGTGTGTAATAATTATACAAAAATGTTTAGAAGTACACAATACCTTAATTTCGGGCGGCAGAAAAAAACATTTTTTAAAACAAAAATATAATTTCAATACAAAATACGTAACTTACCAACAATAATAACAACACTGTTCTCTCTTATGACTTGCATCAGCTCCTCTCTCACAGCGAAAACTGGTAAATATCTCCTTTGTTCACTTATAGACATTTTGTTTACGAAATCCGATTTGGATTTCCTTTCTTCGTCTTTGCCCTCTTCTGTAAAAGGAAATACGTAATTTAATATTAAAATTGTTATTCTAAAAAGCTTTTAAAATAACATATTTAGAACAACAATTAAGTGGTAAGAATGCTTAAACAGTAAACAAGAGGCTAGACTTCAAATTTCTAAAAGTGGTAATTACACTTTAAAAATAATGAAATGGCGTAAGTAACTAGAATATATACTTAATTAAAATTTTCTTTCGCTTTCTTTACATTTATTCTATCACCTAGTATGAAAATATAATCCGGTTGAAATACTTTTAGTTAAAATGTTTTAAATTATAGCAATGGTATAGTTACAATAGTTTAAAATATTTTAAGTCAATTTAATGTGTAATTACTAATATATAATTTTATATATCTATAGGCCTTTCTGTTTCAATTCGAAATATTGCGCGTTGAGTGGTGGAACTTAACCCCGTACTTTGGTCTTAAAAACGGATTTTTATCATTTACACACTGTTATTGGACTTTTAAGATTACCCGTATGGTTTTCATTATAAAACTTACAACAATCTCTATCTAGACTATGTCAAGAATATCTTTACAAATAATATTCTTTTTACTTAGAAGACATATCTTTTTTAACATATATTAAAGTCTTATTCACCCACTACTAACCTTTATCCATATGTTCAGCGTATTTGTAAGCTGTCTTCGTAGGACCGTCCTCAGGTTCTTCCTCTTTTTTCTGTATACCCATTATGTTACCTGAAAACGGAATATTTTTATGAAATATTATTTAATTAATTATAAAGTATGTCATTTTAAAGCTTCGCACATCCACATAGCAGAATAGGTAGAGGGACCTAGTGTCGAAACACTCCGTTCTACACGCACTACAAAATAGAGACAATACGTGTACGGAACTCAACGCTATCAGAGCTAATAAATTAATATAATACATTATATTTTTCTTTTTTTTTATAGCTTCACGCTGTATACCACACATAGCAGAGGGTAGGCAGAGGGAACCTAGTGTTATGACACTCCGTTCCCCACGCACCGCCGAATTCGGAGGCATTGCATGCTAAGTGGCGGAACTTAACGCCGCGCTTTGCCTCGACACCAGAGCGAAGAAAATGGAAATATAATTTCAACCCCTCGAGTGGGAATCGAACCCACAACCACTCGTTTACAGTTACACGTTCGTGCCACTGCGCCACGACTGACCCCTGAATACATAATTCAAGTATAATAAAGTATAACAATTAATAAACATATTTGCAAGCCTAAATTTAAACAAACAAAAAGTAATCATAAACAAAACTTTCATTTTATATCAAACAAGCCAAGATATATAATTAAATGATTAAGTTCAAGATTAACCCACTCCCTAAATTCTAAAAACTAAATAAATTACCAATTTTAGTTCCTTCCAATTTCCAATGCTTTTTCTGAGCCTTTCTTCTTTCCTTTTGTTCTCTAAACGCTTTAACTAGCGCTGAACCTTTACGAGCGTTTAACGCCATATCTGATGTGGGATCTTTTACCTGTAAAATAGATAATATATCTATATCAGACAGTCTGTATTATGCGGGTTGCCAAGTGTTTTTTATATTGCAGATATTATTAATTATTTATATGCAGTATTTTTTAATAATAATAAGAAGTGTTGTTTTAGTCTTTAAAAATATTATAGGTCAGTTATAAAATTATATAAATGGTCTTACTTAAGTTCTTTTTTGTCATTTGATTTAGTATTGAAGGACCAAATAAATGAATATTGTATGAACAATTTAATGTACCATAATATAATGGCCGAAATCATCAGAGCGAAGAAAGTAATGTAAATCATTCGATAATTTAATTATATAATCTATAATGAATATAATTAATTATAATAAATCTCTTGAGTGGGAATCGAACCCACAAACAATTGAGTTAGCCTTCAGATAGTGTCTCACTGTGCAACGTTGACATCAAATTTTCTACTTTAGCTTATTTGCATTTTAAAGATAATCACGTCGAAATTTAATATCAAATCCTCTCATTTTGTTTAAGAATTGGATGGTAGAAAATGCTGAATGTATTAAATTCAAAATTTTAGCTTCATACTTTAACCCACATAACAGATTAGGAAGAGAATACCTGGTATTAAAATTATTTTTCTTCAAAGTTTTCTATGTCTTCTACCCAAATTTGAAATATTGTGTGTTGTGTATGTAGCAAAACCCATACTGGATTTGAACCCATAACTAAGTTACACAATAAGACAAACGTTAATATAATAATTTATATAAATATTACTTACAGGTATAACAGGCTCAGGTTGTTTAGTGAAGACAATCCTACCATCTAAGAATGGAGGCACAATATTGTGTACCAGCAAATGTACACGATCCACACTTTCCTGTGAGCAAGAAAATAAATTTATAGGAAAAGAAAATAAAAAAGACATACATATGTATAAAAAATTGTGATATGTAACTTAAATATTTTTATAATGTTATTGAGATAACCCGACACATTTCAAATAAAAAGAATAAAGATTGAACGTAGCAGGAATCAAATCTACTCCTTGAACATACTGTTAAAAGTATTAATAAAGATTTGGAACCCGAATTTTGCCACATTGCCACTGCCATATTTTGCCTAACACAATTTTCAAAATAGCAAAATTTTCAGCATAAAATAATAACCTTTAGAGGTTGTTATTTTATGCTGACTATATTATGCTGACTATGAATAGGTTCAAAAGTTCAAAATTCTAATAATAGTCTGTCTATAACTTCCAAAATTCTAATAATTTAATATAACAAAATTATACACATACCAAACAAATAAATTTTAAAGATAACTTGTTTCAAAATTAACTAAAGCTTATGTCTATAGTCAAATCATCTCATTCTTTATTGTTTCTATAAAAAAAAATATTGACAACTTTTTTAATTACAAAACCAAACAAAAAATTTAATAAAATTAAAAAATATTTACACTCACCTCATCCAAATCATTATTAACATTAATAGAATGCACTACACCACTCGTAAGCATTCTATTTCTCTCCCACAGTTCATTATCCTTGTCAATCTGCTGTCTCGCCGCGGAGACTTTTCTATTCCTTCTTTTCTCTATCTGTTCTTCCTTCCTTGCTATATATTCCGCACTTGTGCCGGCGAAGGGATCAGATTCGTCGGTTTCACCTGTTTATGTAAATTATAAGAAAATTTGATATAAATATAACGTAAGTGAAAAGTTAAAAGTAAACAAAAGTAGAAGGTAACTAAAAAGTTTTTAACTTATAATAAGAAAAAAATATATGTTTTATAAAATGTAATAAGAATTTTGAACGACGAAATTGAATTAAAATTTGTACTATCCAAAGATTATTTCATAGAACCAACCCTTACATACACTTTCAAAAAAAATCAAACATACTTAAACAATAGTATAAAAGAAATAATTAGTAAATTAAACATTTTGTCTTCTCTTTTTTTAGCTTCACGCTGTATCCCGAACACAGCAGGGTAGGCAGAGGGAACCTAGCGTTAAGACACTCCGTTCCCCCACTTTCCACCGAATTCGGAGGTATTGCGTGTTAAGTGGCGGAACTTAACGCCGCGCTTTGCCTCGACACCAGAGCGATGAAAATGGAAATATTAAATATTACCACTCCTCGAGTGGGAATCAAACCCACAACCAGTCGTTACAGTCACACATTCGTGCCACTACGTCACGACTGGCCCCAAATTTTGTCTTCTCTTTTAAACAAATATTACAACTTTAGTAAACCTTAAGTAAAAAGGTTACATACATTAAAATAATATAAATAATTATAGTACCTTCACCCATATTGTACCAGGCTCTATCTAATTTCTTCTCAGCTTCCTGCCATTCAGGATCATCTGCATCTAAGCCACGACGAGAACTGACCCACCTGAAGATATATATGTATATAGAATTATTCAGAGTTTGTAATATACAAAAAATAATATAAAATAAATAATGGAGTTTTCTAACAAATAAATTCACTGGCTTCACTCAATTTGCAGTCAATTTAAACAACTTTAGTTGATCATAACAGTAATTATAAAAATTGAGACATAAGTATATATAATTAACAAGAGATGGCGCTGTTTCGAATTTTTTCTCAACTTTTGTTTACAAATTCGACAAAATATTGCATATTTACAATATAAGTATTTTTTTTTCTTTGTTTATTATGTTTGGCATTAAGAAGAATTAACAGAGTGACAGGGTGTATCGTTTTTCATTTTTATAACATACTTAAGAACATGTCAATATCTATGTTTTTAAAAAATAATGATAATATGTAATAACGAAATACATAAATTTTAAAAAGAAATTATAATTATACCATATATATTTAAAATTATACCCAATAAATATGAAACTGTATATAAAATCAGTAATTAATTCCTTGAATCAGCATCAAAAAAAACCATTCACAAACAAAATGGAGAACACAATGATGTCTCAAAAAAGTTTTTTTTGTTGTCAGTGTTAATAACAAAATTAAAAGCACAAAAATATATAACTCCAAAAAAACTTACTTATGAGGAGTAGCTCTAGCAGTATCATCATATGGGCGTCCCTTATAATCTCTTGTGGGTTTTCTATCCCTCGGCAAAGGAGTTGGGAAATCCCAGCTTGATTTACGAATGGCCTTGGGATCATCATCATCATCATCCCAAGCAGTTTTATCTGTTGGTTTCAGGGCTTTCATACTGAAATATAAGATTGTTCATTTAAATTTTATTTTCTATGTCTACATCTTAGTTTTTTAGTTTAGTATTAATAGTAAAGAAACAATTTTGAAGCTTTATTACGAAAATTATGCAGACGGAGGAGTATGAAATATGGCAAAATTAATATAATACCACACACACTACAGTATTTATGACATATACTTTTGCATAGAGTAACATTAATTTACTTGCTGTGTATTTTAATAACAAGGAGACCAGTTTAATTAATTAACTAACAACAAATTGAAATATTGTACTAGAAATTTCTTGTTAGAAAGAAAATGTCTAAATTAAATACTCTTTATTGTACACCAGAAAGATTTGATACACAATATTGTGTAACAATCAGTCTATAAACATATTTAAAGGTTATGAATGTTATACTAAAAAAAGTAATCAAAAGTTAACTTTTCTATTTTACAATTTTTAGAGAACCAAAAAAATTGTACATAATTTTTAAATAAAGACAGTTTTAAATATTATTTTATACACTGACATTTTTTAAGATTAAACTTCTAACAAAGAGGTCATAAAAAAGAGATTACACCTGTAGAATTTTCAGCTTAAAAGAGTGAGATAGTATACACTTACAACTTTATTGATAATTAAACATTTAGCAAAGACTAAATATCTATTACTATGAAAGAGATCAAAATGATGTTTTAATACCTCTCAAATAAATATAAGCTTACCTTGGTGTTCTTGGTTCATCTTTAAATCTAGGCTCATAATAACTTCTCCGAGAGCTATCCCTATCTGTATCCCTACGATCCCTCCTCTCTGAATCTCTCCTTTTGTCCCTTTCACTCCTATCACTTCTATCACTCCTTCTATCCCTATCTCTATATCTATCTCTTTCTCTCCTGTCATCATCACGCCGTCTGTCTCTATCACGTCTATCATAGCGGTGATAATGATCATCATCATCTTTAGATCGTGACTGTTTTTCTTCTTGTGTTGAATAGTGTACACCTTTTTCTCTTGTCTCTTTTTCTTTTCTGGAAATTTATATGATAAATGTATAATACTGAGTATTTCATGCATTTGACTTAGAATTAAACAATTAAAATATAATTATGAAATTGACACCCATTTCACAACCATTTTAAACACACAAAACAATTTATATTAATATCCTACATAATAATAAAGCCGATAATACTTATTTTAAATGAAATTTATAAGTAAAATGAATTATACTTATAAATATGTAATTCGACAACTTCAAAATACGCTCTTATAAAACATCAAACATTTTAGGTTAAGTTAACTTACTTTTGCAATCGCTCCAGCATTCGTTCCCGCGCTTGTTCTGACAGACCTCCTGTGTAAGTTGGAGTTTCCTCATTATGTCGTCTATACTTCCGATTTTTTCCATCAGAAGAATTTTGTTTACTATCAGAATCATCGCCGTCGTTTTCTTCATTTTGAAAGGAAATCAATCGATTTTGTTTTCTCTTAGCCGCAGCTAGTTTATCTAACCCCAATAGAGACGGTTTAGCAAACTGAAAATCAAGTGGTTTATCCTTTTTCTTGATTATTAGACCGCAAGGAGCATCTGACGATGTTCCTTCTAAACGATGTAAATTTTCTTCATCATCTGCCATTATAAATTCACCAATGACAGTCAATAGGTAGCTTAGAATCTATATTATCCAATTTTAAAACTTAAACTAATAACACTTAAATAAAATAGTTAGTAAATCAAAACTCTGCTGTCTAGAAGAATTTGCAAACAACACTGCCTATAGTGACGACACACGTGACATTGACATTTGACAATAACAACAAAGAAATGTCACACGATAAATAACAGACTATATAAGGCCCTTAAGACATTTAAAGAAAAAAATTCCTAAGTGTGGAATAACACTTTAAAAAAATGTTTAAAAATATATAAGGCCCGTTATGAAGGTGCATTTATTTTTCGTCTGATATGCTTACAAATGTATTTTTTTTATAGTTTTCATTTTAATATTAGTTAGTATTTGCACGATAATAAGATTTCACGCGCTACTTCTTTCTTGCCATAATATCGCCAGTCAATAAATAACACAAAGTGAATTTGTCTTATGTGCGTATATTGTTGACTAGCGACCAGCACGCCGCTTCGCCCGTTCTCAAGCTTCTAACTTTAAAAATAGTGTAATTTTCTTACATCTATATAATTATCATCCATAATTCCAACCCCTTAAGGCATGCGGCGGCGCAGCGCGTGGTTTCTTACTTGTGTTAATTTCAGTTTTACATTTCGTAATGACTTCGCCATTCACAGTGTTTCTTCTATATTTTTATTTTCTAAGCAGTATGCTTATGCCGATATTTTTTTTTTAGCTTCACGCTGTATCCCGCATACAACGAGGTAGGTAGAGGGAACCTAGTGTTAAGACACTCCGTTCCCCACTTTCCGCCGAATTCGGAGGCATTGCGTGCTAAGTGGCGGAACTTAACGCCGTGCTTTACCTCATTGCCGATATCATCATATAATAACTTCCATCTTGCTTTAGGATATTTTTTTACAAATTTTCTATGTCTTATTTATATGTTATTATACATATAAATGTTATTATACATATAAATAAGACATAAAAAATTTGTCTACAAAAAAAAATCTAGCTTCTAACTTTAAGAAGAAAAACATAATTTTTACACAAACTTTCATTCCATTATCAACCATTCCTTATCTTTACAGTCCGTTTTTCAGATTAAAAAGTATGTCCGGTCTCAGTCTCTGTGCCAAATTTCATTTGAAACGGCTTAGTAGATTATACGTGACTGAGTAACATACAGACAGACTTTCTTAGACAAAGTTACTTTCACATTTATATGTGGTCTCTCTGACAATATGAATATTTGTTTTGATATTTTTATTACCTTTTTATTATCTTTACACTCATTAACACTTTGCTAGGTATCTCGCTAATTTGTTCGGGACTAGTCAATTACAGCAATTAGAATGAGCAACTGCAGAAGGTACCTATACATAAATAAGCACTCGCTTACTTTATTCTTTTAGAATTCTTAGGATCATATTTCAACATGACTAGAGAGAGCAAGATGATATGACGTGATCTCTAAAGCTTGAAGGATCACCGCTAGTTCGCCAATTAATTATTATTGATATTATCTCACCAGACACATTTTAGCATGTAGGTAGGCTATACAATATAAATAATTTATAGTATAAAGACGTATAACATGATTAATCACTCCAATTTTTACGTGACAAATTTCTTCTTCTTCCTGGCATTATCCCGGCTTTAGCCAGGGTCTGCCTTCCTACTCAACCTCCTCCATTTTGCACGGTCTTTCGCATTCTCGGTGGTAAATCCATTGGCTCTCATATCGTGCTTCACGGTGTCCAGCCATCGCTTTCTTCGGCGTCCTGGCGGTCTTGCTCCAGGGACAGACATATCAAGGCAGATTCTTCCTACTTAGTTCTCAGGCCGGCGTGCAACGTGGCCATACCATCTCAGGCGACTCTCTTGAAGCTTATCCGCTACGTTTTACGTGACAAATTTATACAACATTAAATATTATTAATACACCCGGCGTTAGGTGCGTTATTACTCATATTATTTACAAATTTTAAAGTTAAAGTTTTTACTGTATACTTCTATTATTATATGCATAGTTTTTACTTCCGCTTATCTGCAATCCTCCATATAACCTTTGAGTATATCAAATTTCATAATTGTCTGTCAGTACAATTGATACAAAAAAAATATCCACAAAGGATTTCCTTCAGGTGTTAATACAATGACACCTAATTTTTGCTCATATTGGAAATGCCATGAAAAAGACATGTAATAATGTTTGAATAATCTATTGTAATACAAAGCATCTACAAGTTCTACAACTACTACGGCATACTACAAGTCGGAACGTAACATTAATATTGCATATTTGCAAAATGTTCAAGAAGATCCTTGAGAGCTTAGGTATTCATTGAGATAGTTGCTAGACATTACATAAAATATAAATTAATGAATACAAAGTCTCAGTAGACGAGCAATGTAATTACGTTCGGAAAAATCGTTCAGAGTGGTAAATTAACAAATTTATAGTCGTTATAGCCCAATGACTAAGATGTTTAACCGAAAGTGCTATAATTCGTGTAGGTAATAGATTCAATACACGCACTGTAGCAACACACATTTTTTTTAAGAAAAACAGTTTCTTGATGAGCATACGTCAAAAAATAGATTGAGTTTATAAAGAAAAAAGAAAGGAATTGTTATAAATTATTTACAACCACGAAAACAATAAAATTGTACTGAAATGTGCGTTAGTGGTGTGTAATTAAACCTATCTAACAATATATATCGTAATTACACACATGAATAAAATCTTTTCATTTTCCACAACAAAAATAGAACAGTTTGTGACTGACGCGCTTGCTACGAAGACGTACGACGGTGTCTGAAAAAAAATAAACGCGAAGTGGCGGGAAAGTTGTGAATATTGTCAAAATCATATATTTCAATTTAATATTATATTAGTGTTAAAAACTTTGTGTAAAATCTAAATAATTACAAAAAATGTGTTTAAAAATGTTTATTTAAAAGAAAAATCAGTTGAGTGTTATTGATATAGAGTTTATTAAAGTTTTATTAGTGTTATATAGTGAGTATAAATAAATATAGTGCGATGGGCGACATCGAAAATAACGCAGAAAAAGATGTGCCAGGTGTGTAAAGTTTAATTTAGTTGCTGTCTATTATTTCTTATAATATATGTACGTATGTATATAAAATTATTAGTAAGTACGTAAGTGTATAAATACGAACGTGTAATTAATGCAATGTGAATGTATACAATGACATTTAGGTACATTGTTTCAAAATAATTTAAAAGACTATTAAATTCATTCAGCTTATTAATATTATTGACTTTACATAAATTGCTTGAATAAATAATTATAATCATATGTAATCCCTCCAAAAGATTGATAATCGCTTCTTATAAAACTTATTGCTCATTTTATATCATGTTTGCTAGTCGATGAAGCGTTACTCTTCTAAGCTCTATATCTAAACTGATCGGGGTAATTGATTTTTTTAAATATGAAAGTATAATAAGAAACATGATATTTTAAATTGAATTCTTGATATGATTTTATTAGTATGACCTATATCTTTATACCTTGATTCAATTGTTGTCGTCTAGTCTTTTTGAAAATTTGCACACGTGTCCGACGTTAAAAAATGCAATAGTTTCGTGTCACCAAGTTTAGCGTTAATCGTTTTAACGCTAAACTTAAAAAAATATATATCTCTTTAAGGTTATTTTTAAAGTAATTTATTTTTGGGACTTAACCCAACGGGAATCGCTTGCACTTGCAACCGTCGTGTACGAGTACCCGTACAGTAGTTTAGTAATAATTAAATAACAATAGGAGGTCATCATGGTGCAGTGCGACAAAGTTAGATTGTAAACGCGATGCTTGTGGGTTCGATTTCTACTCGGGGCAATGATTTTATTTAAACTTATATTTATATAAGACAACTCGCGGCGTTGAGTTCCGCCTAACACGCTGATACTTCGATTTCGGTCGGAAAGTGTCGGACGGAGTGTCTTGACACTAGGTTCTCTCTGACTACCCGTTATACGGCAAAAACTATGAAGCTATATAATAATAGCTATTTATTATTCTATATTATCTAACTTTAAACTTGGTATAGGTCAGTGTACTGTTGTCTCAAGACCCGAGTTCATTATACGGTGACAAATGCATATCGATCGCCTTAATTAGGTATATTGTTGCATGTTTTAAGGCAATCGGTTATATAAAGTAAAATGAGACCATAGAAGATTAATTAATTTTGTTCTACTTGCAAGTATTCGCGTGACGATTAATTTTCAATCTAGATATCAACATTGGAAGTATTGTCCAAAGAATGTATAATAATTAAAGTTCTTTAGTTTTTTTGAAGAATCTAAATTAATTATTTTTGTATGTAATTGTTGTGCTTTATTTAGTGAATTAGGTATTTTTCTCAAAAGGCAGAGGAATTTAGTTATAGATTTATTGCAATAAATGTTATTGCAAAGACGTTTTGTAAAACGAAATATTAATTTGGCTAATCATTAAATTGTACAAATATATTATAATACTAGCGACCCGCTCGCGGCTTCGCCACGTGAACTACCACTTTCATCCACTATTGCCTCTTTGGAATTGTTTTTTTTTTTATAAAAGGGGGATGGTCTAAATTTAACCTTGCGTCACTAATTATATTCTTGCGAAAATCATCGATGCATCTAGTACAATGTCTATACTATTTGATAACGTATAGTGATAACTGATCTAGTAAGAAAACGTACGAAATCTGCTATCATATAGATATATGATAGCAGATTTCGTACATATATACCATCAGGTATATAGTATTATAAACTGGTCATAATATTTTAGACTTTTTATTTTATTTTACAATTGTGTTACTTACTGGTATTAAAAAAATACCTTTACTTGCAAATAATCAATATAACTTGACTTTGGTACTTTTTATTTTTCTGCGGGAACTATATTGAATACCAGGGTAAACTAACGACCCGCTCGCGGCGTCGCTGGGTGAACTACTACTTTCATACCCTATTTTAGCACCTCTGGAATTATTTTTAAAAAAGAGAGGTAGCCTATATTTGACTTTGCCTTATCAACTATTTCCTGAGAAAATTAATCGAAATCAGTCAAGGAGTTTAGATCTTTCATTCTCACTATATTAACATACATAAGTTTCATCCACTGTTTCAACCTCCTAGGGTTTGATTTTTTTTAAAAAGTAGCCTATATTTGACCCTACGACTTCTTCTTTTCGAATTTCATCTAAAGCGGGCTAGTAGATTACCCGTGAAAACATAACCTATAGAAGAGATACAGATTTTTGCATTTTTATAATAATATTAATGAGTACGAATATATCTAGTACAATGTCAACTATATAATAACAGATGGTGACAGAAAACGTAGTGACATTTGTTGTCAAATAGATAATATAAAGTTTTGTAGACCGGTCAAATGTATTTTTAATAGCAAATTATCTTCAATAAATGTTGTGCTCAATTTATTTTATAATTATTTTATGTAATATTAGTGATATTAAAACAAATTTAGTTTCACTCGTGAACTATCAACACAATTTAAATGTTTTTTTTTATTTTATTTTTCTGCCGCAGTTGTATAGAATACCAGGATGAAAACTATCCCATATGTTGCTCTAACCTTTAAGCTAACTCCATACAAAAATTCATTAATTTCTACCCGGTAGATATCAGTATATAAATGATTTACATATATCGGTTTTTTATTTTTTCCAAAAAAACTACATGGAAAACCGGGATAGAAACTATCCTATGTACCTTTGGACTATAAGCTATCACTATACCAAAATTCATTCATTTCTGTCCAGTAGTTTTTGCGTGATTGGCGAACAAATTAACAGACAGACAGACAGACAGACAGACAGACAGACAGACAGACAGACAGACAGACAGACAGACAGACAGACAAAAATTCTACTGAGTAGTTTTTTCGCCTCTGTTATCGATATATTAACATACCCAATTAAAATTTTTCTGAAATTTTTCATGTACAGAATTGACTTTTCTACTCTTTTATTATATATAGAGAAGAGATTATAATCTATAGATAGTCATTTAAATAAATTTGGGGTAACTATTTTTAATATTATATACGCTCTTTACTAAATGCATACGAGCACGTAAGTATAGACGTAGGTATATAAAACATAATAACCTGCCTGTCTGTCTGTCTCTCATGTCTGTCTGTTTGTAAAGCTAGTACCTAGCCAGCTAGTCTCTGTACCGGCTCAACTGATTTTGACGGGACTGTCACCCGTGGGAAAACGGTGAACTTGAAAAATATAAATAAAATAGTGTGCTCTTTACTTTGTGTTAACGTTGGTGAAACATTTAGCAGTCGTCTATTTTCCATGACCGAAAATAGAATGATGTTTCCTTAGATAATAGAAAAACAGTTATGAAATAAGCACAATCATCGTTCAATAAAATTTACTTTTCATGTTAATCTACGTTAAAGCGCAGAAAAGTTACCCTCCTATGGGATTGTCCACAAAGTTACGTATCGGTAAAAATATACAACAAATATTTATTGTAAAGTCACGTTAAATAAATTTTATTTTATTACTCTATAGACATAGGCCTTTTTGTAAAAGTATTCTTCTTTTTTTATATAAATTACATTTATAACTAAAACATATAAAATATATCCTAAGAGAGCCCAGTCAATTTTATTTCAAATTTTAATTGCCATTTTATCTTAATACAACTTAAATATTAAATGTACCTAACCTAATTTATTATATGTATATAACTAATACTATTACAGCAAAGTAAACTTTACAATAAAACGATTTGTCACCCGTAACTCCGTTTGCGTGGACTATGATAATATACGTAAAACTCCCTTTTTTTTCTTGTTCTTGTCGAATTTTTAATGTCTTAATGCTTCCCTTTACTCCCCAAAGAAATTGAATGTTTAATTTCAACATCCTACGTTCATTAGTTTCGGCTGTGGATTCTCTGTCTGTCAGTCAGACGGAAGAAATGTATCTATAGGTACAATTTACTTATACATTTTAATAAGATCTTTGGTTTGCACATTTTTACAAATTGTTAAAAGTGAAAGTTAGACTTAAAGTCTACCTATGGCCACATATTATTGTAAGTAATCGAAACAGCGATTTTTCAAAAATATATTTTTGAATACCACTAAAGAATATGTACATTTATTAACTGCAGAGACAGAGGTAAATTAACGACGCAATTCAACACCCAATCTTATCTATCATAATCGTTAACTAAAATAGTTAATATAAATCGTTTTTTTAACATTTTTAAGATGATATGTTATGTTTTTTTAACATTTTTAAGATTTTTATGATGTCAAGTGTGGAACTTGGAAAATTGAAAAATATATTTAAAAAAACGTATAAAAATTTGAATGCAGCGGGATTCGAACCCGCGCCTCCTGAATGCCGCACCACTGAACCATACGTTGCGTCGACAGAGATGCTAACAACAAAAGTAAGTTGTAATAAAGCGTATAAGAATTTGACGAAGCGAATAGTAGAACGCATGGCTCAGTGGTGAGAGCGCCTGGATGGTATTCAGGAGGCGCGGGTTCGAATCCCTCTGCGGTCAATTTTTATACGTTTTCTTTAAATGTCTTTTTCAACATTGATATTTGTGAATTTAAATTTTGTATTTGAACCCGTGTAATATCGCAAGCCATGTTCAGTAGTTTAATCTCAATCATATTCAGTGAGTCACACGTTATTATTGCAACTATAGCATACATATCGATACTGTTTTACAATAAACGTTTTATCCCAACAACGTAACTTGTATTGCGAAGTAACTTCTATAGGGCTGTAGAAAAAGTTTTGGGTGTATTTCAATCAAATGGTAATCACTGTTTGATGCCTGCTTTATATCCTGACCTGCATAATAAGGTTCCTAAATTTTATTGACTTCCTTTGGTATATATGAGTTTATGGTACGTATGGCGCAGTTTGGATGGATATGTTGATACGCGATGGTTGTTGGTTTAGATTTGTTTTAGGGAATATATAAAAAATATTCACAATATCTGCTTTGCTTATTCTTTAAATAGACGAGAAATACAGTTGCAAATGGTTATGTGAGAATAGAATGAACATAGTAAAAATAATAATAAAAATAGTAAAAAAGAAATCAAAGGATATTTTCTTATTATATTATAAGTATTCCATTCCAAATCAAATACAGTGTATGCAAACAAATCACATGGTTCAAAGTGCGTTAAAATAATGTAGTAAGATTTCTTTAGAGAAATTGATTTACGAAAGAAGCTATTAAATTCTTTAAATTCTTTTGTGTTATTTTTAAAATAGTTAAGTTTAACTAACAGAAAAGCGCATTCTCACAACAAGTGTCATAGGTTGCTTACTGGGAAGTCTAAGCGACTTAACTTCTAAATATTGTATATTACTAAATCTCTTTCTATTTACTTAATATATGAAAAAAGGTATGCAGTTTAATTCATAAATTTATTGCAAACAACCTGTCGATTGTAAAAAAAATAAGAATTTTTCTTAGAAAATGATAATAAGCCTAATAATTCAATCAAATTGCTTATGTATATTGTACACGTATGTATACATTGTAAATAAAACAATACTACATAATATTAAAATGACTTGAAAACAAACATTGTAACCAAATTTTAATGTAAACTAAATATGGAAAAAACTTTGGTAATAGAAAGGTTAATTGTATATGTTTCAATAACATAACAATAGTAAAGCACAAGCATGTGTGTGTCAAAATCGTATTTATATCGTTCTGTACTACAAGAATTTCTATTTCTCTATTAAAATTTTGTAAATAAATTATAATTGTTTTGTTGACAAAGCATTTTTTATGCACAATAATAATTGTAATGACGTAAGAAATGATTTGAATATTAAATTTACTATAGTGAGGTCAGCTAAATTCGACAACGGCTGTATTCTAATTTGCTTACAGTGAAATTTAAAGGGGAGAAATAATATTTTTTTCATGCCGTAAAGCTAATATAAAAATATGTCTAAATCTCTATTTTCTAGCTTCATCCTTAGAAGAGTAGTCAGGGAGAACATATCCAAATGCTAGGGTCCCTGCATATTTCTTTCCCCTCCACTGTCATCATCCTTTTCATACACGCCCCGTTTTTGCTCTAATGCCTTTTGTATGATTTTACTTCAGTATCATCGACACTGTGTTCTCGAAGGTCAACCGAGTTCTCCTTCTATATACCTTTCTTACCATTCGTTCACCACTTACTCGTATTCTCTCGACGTGCCCATTTCACCATGTTTAATATTTGTCTTTATATAAAATATATAAGTTATGTACAATTATGTATTTAAATTGTCGGTTAGAATTATATAGCCTCTCTTTGTGGGAAGGGCCTCGACTTGCTTGTGACTGGCTAAATTTCAGTAGATATATTGAATAGTTAATACGTTTCAGTATCTAGCGCTAATTTTCTCGTTGTTTGTCACACAAATAATAATAAGATATTGTAATTATATGTCTCCAAATATTGTGGCCAAAAGCCTGAAGCGGAGCTTTTTTCGTTAATTGTATATGTCGTTCAGTATAGAAGTGGTCTAACTAAGAAAATTAATTTCTAGGAAATATTTTTTTTTATCATATATTTAAATAATCTTTACGTCGGGAATTGTTTATTGAGATGAATACTTAATACGACCAATTTTAAAATGCATATAAAATTAAATAATAGTTAAACCCAAGTTACTTCACCAATGCAGAAAAATTGTATGGAGAAAATACGAAGGAGACAAAAACGAGGAAATCTTACGTTATGATATGATGAATGAATAATAATAACAACATAACGAAGTTTGAAAAATCTACAACAGTAAATATTTTTTTGATTTCGGTACACAGCGCCTTTTTAAAGTTCTAATGTAATTTTAATCTAGAGTACTAAATATATTACTATCAGTAACGTATATGCATATAAGATATGCCACTTTTACACGGACCGCCTCATATAAGATATATAATTGAAAACGTGAATAAATACGGTGAAAATAATTACGTAAGTCGAAAGCAATATGCGTAAAAACAGATATATTTGTGTATTTATTCGATGTATGTACAGGATTTCCTGAATTTCTTCTGTTCTTTTGACATGTTTTAAGCCATACAACGTATAGCAGGGTAGGCAGAGACAACCTAGTGTCAAAATATTCTGTTCTCCACTTTGAGCCGAATATCGTGACGTTTTGTAGATAGTGGCAAAACTCAAGAGGTAATGTTTTTTAATATATACTTATTTAGGCACATGATGTTTTTCTGTACAGTGAATTACGTTTAATATAAACAAACTAATTTCAATTATATAATTAAGTAAATAACGTAATTGAATTTTCATTAAACAAAACTTATTTAAGTTTTTGATGAAATATACCTACTGTAAATATATTTTATTTTCCTCCATCCCATATATTTTGTACGTAACTGTTTTTTATAGCAAGTAACCCAACTCAAGATAAACAAAGATCATCTAGTGCCAAGACACTCTGTTTTCTACTTTCCGCAGGACATCGAGACTTGAGGTGGTGTAAATCACACCATCTCAGGTCTCGAGATCGAATCCAATCATTTCACCAAGTGGGATAGAACTCAAAACCAATCGTGTTTACAGACAGATGCCGTGCTACGACGGCGTCGATATAACATTTTTAGTATAGAAATAATAACACTTAACAAAATAAACAAAGTTAAGTTCAAAAATAACTCGAAATATTGCATTTTTCCATATTGCGATACCAGTAGTTTAAAATTGTACAATAGAAATGGAACAAATACGCGTTTCAAAAACACAACTGTTGATCAAAATGAAATTCTTTGCGTCTCTTAGTCTATTTTCACGCTAGAACTTTTGTAAACTTGTCTAAAAGTCAGAACGAAATTGATATTGAAGTTGGATAATGTGAGATAAATTTACATTTGGTTGACTTTCAATTAGTGTTTCAAAGCTTTTGTCGATTGTAAATAAAAGTTAATTAACTAACAAATTGGGGGCCAGTCGTGGCACAGAGGCACGAACGCGTGACTGTAAGCGACTGGTTTTGGGTTCGATTCCCTTTCCCTCTGGTATCAGAGGTAAAGCGCGGGCTTAAATTCCGCCACTTGACACGCAGTGCCTCCGAATTCGGCCGAAACACTAGGTTCGCTCTGCCTACCCTGCTCTGTGCGGGATACAGCGCGAAGCTAAAGGAAAACTAACAAATTATTTAATAAATATTTCTTCTACCTAATAAGTTATAGTGGCGAAGGTAGATCACTACCAGTAGGTAGGTTGAGTGTAAGCGCGACAATTGTGGGGTTGATTTCTACAAAGGGTGTTTTTTAATATCACTCTATATTCCGCTCACAACAGGCTAAGCAGAGGGAACCTAATATTAAGACACTTCGTTCCCCATTTAGATTTTTTTTGAAGTAAAGAATTGAGGTATTGAGATCCGCCGCTCAACAATGTCCGTTAGGCTTTTGGCTTTTTCCGAAAAGTGGAGAACGAATTGTCTGGATACTAGGTGCACTCTAACCACCCAGAAGCGGCAAAAAGAGTGTAGTAATTTAGCGATGAACGGAATTACTTTAAAGTTGAGTCGCTTTCTTTGTTTACTATACTATAAATGCAAAATTGTTACTGAAAAAAATATTTAATTAAATATTGTTTACTAAGCGTTTCTATTTAAGTTACCATGACTATATGTATTAAAACAAAATTATATTAACGTTCATTCTGCCAATCCCTACTATGCGGGATTAAGCTGAAGCTGCTTTTTAATCAAATTATTAAATCATATTAATCTGTTTTTCCATTGTTTTTTGGTCAATTAACATAAAAATGACAGTATTACCAATTTAATAGAAAACTTAAGTTGCTTTTAAGAATAGTCACTGCGATATTCTAAATAGTTCAACTAAAACATAATTTTTATAACATTTCCAATAATTGTAGAGCTTCTTCGTTTCCTTTTAAAATGAATAAATGTCAAGTACTATGCTTAATAATACTTAGATTTTTTCTATAGCACAAGAAAATCGATGTGCTCTATGATGGCATTCATAATAATGCTTAGTAACAAGAACAAAAAAAAAATAACTACTCCTAAATAGTCTTACATATTAAGTAAATTATGATAAAAAATCTCTTAAATCAAAATATAATCGATTTACAGCAGAAAAGCTGACGATATTGACAAAGATTTTTATTATTCAAACATTACGTTTATAAAAAGATAGACGCGGATAACCTGTGTATTGGACACTGTGTTCTCCGCTTCCCGCCGAGTTTTAGAAAATATATGTGTTGAGGAATATATTACCTACCTACTTTTTAAAAAACGTGCACGAAAAAACCTTTTTTTAACATTTATCCTATTTTGTTTCTTTGAATGAGTGCCTCACGTGTAACGTTAAATATTAGCACTGTACCACGCTAGTCTCGATAACTTATTATTGCATTGCTAAACAATATATCATTAACACTAAAATAAACAATAAATTTTATAGTGCAACAAATAGTGCATTCATTTCGTTACTGCTTGCAGTGACGTATTTCTTCAATGAATAGATACTATTCATTCAGATTGCCACAGTGGCGCAGTTTCGATATTTCTTAGTTAAGGTAATTCTAGGTTCAAATATACATTGATAAAGTACTTTATACATGTATCTATAATATAAGTAAATCAGACAACGTTTTACCGGAGGTAATTGTAATGTGGGAACTTAAAGTGTTGAGCATTCAACTATATAAATTATATGTCTGTATTTAAATGGAATAATTACTGTAACAACTATTGTGTGTCCAATGAATAAATAATTTATAATACGCCGGTTTTAACAATAAAGAAATATAACACTAGAAAGAATAAGCATGTCTGTAATAACAAAGTTAACCTATTTTTAAGCTATGTTCTGAAATCTAGACACTCCTTTCTCCACTAGAAATCGAGACCTTGCATGTTAAGTTAAGGAACATAATGCTACACTCTGGCTTTCGTGCCAAAGCAGAGAAATGAACATAATAAGTCAGACCCTGTCACCCTGCGCAAAGATGGTCTCAAGCTATAAAATTTATCGGGTTAAATTATCAAATCGAGGAATTATCGAGGCCAGTCGTGGCCCAGTGGCACAAGCGTGTGACTGTAAACGACTGGTTGTGGGTTCGATTCCCACTCGTGGAGTGGAAATATTTAATATTTCCATTTTCTTCGCTCTGGTGTCGAGGTAAAGCGCGGCGTTAAGTACCGCCACTTAACACGCAATGCCTCCGAATTCGGCGGAAAGTGGGGAACGGAGTGTCTTAACACTAGGTTCCCTCTGCCTACCCTGCTGTGTGCGGGATATAGCGTGAAGCTATTTAATTTTTTTTTAATTTATCAAATCACACAGCCTTACGTTTTGTAGTAAATTATTTTTTTACCCGCGACGGAACGGCGACTGTATATGTGTTTGGGGTGAGAGGTTGTTTGTTTGTTTGTTTGTTTGTTTGTTTGTGTGTTTGTGCAAATTACTATGTCAATTATTTCCAAAACTATAAGTCCGATTTTGATACGGTTTTCTATGATAGGTTAAGGTTCAATTGGCGTATGTTCTTATGTATGTCTTATTGCCTTAACTCACCAGGGGCGCTGCAGTAAGCATTTTACGTGAAAACGAATGTTTTCAATTATCTCAAAAAATAATAGTCTGATTTCAATAGATTTTCAGTGGTAGATTCAGGTTTAATTGGTGGATGTTCTTGGATATGTTTTATCGTGTCAAACCTCCAGGGGGCGCTGCAGTAAGCATTTGTTTGTACTTTTTTTGTATTTATTTGTCTAAAACCGAAACTACTGCTCCGATTAAAAAGAGTTTTCATAAAAAGATTTATCTTTGCTTGGTGCATATTTTAAGATTTTTCTTTTTTTGTTACGGGGAAAACTCACCAGGGGGCGCTGCACTAAACATTTGTTTATGCAGAGCAAAAACTACTTGTCCAATTTAGATGAAACTTTCAAGGATGGGTTCAGGCTTAATTGGTGCGTCTTTCCATATATGTGTTATGGTGACCACTCATCAGGGGGCGCTGTAGTAAGCATTTGCTTGTATTTTTTTGTGTAAAACCAAAATTTTTCTTATATTTATTTGTCTAAAACCGAAATTACTTATCCGATTGGCTAGAGTTTTCAGAACTAGATTAAGCTTTACTTCGTACATATTTTAAAATTTTTGTTTTTACGTTACGGTGAAAATTCACCAGGGGGCGCTGCAGTAAACATTTGTTTATGTAGAGTAAAAACTACTCGTCCGATTTAGATGAAACTTTCAACGATAGGTTCAGGTTTAATTGGTGCATCTTTTCATATATGTGTTACGGTGATGACTCACCAGGGGGCGCTGCAGTAAGTACATTTGTTTGTGCAAAACTAAAACTACGAGTCCGATTTGAATGCAGTTTTCAATGATAGATTCAAGTTTACTTAGTGCATATTTTCATATAAGTGTCATGTATGTTTACTTAGTGCATATTTTCAAGTATGTGTCAACTCTCTAGGGGGCGCTGCAGTAAGTAGCTGCTTCCATTTTTTGTGTATAACAAAAACGACTAGTACGATTGGAAAGAGTTTTCAGTATTAGATTCCGCTTTGTTTAGTACATGTTTTTAAATTTATATTACGGTGACAAGTCACCAGGGGGCGCTGCAGTAAAATATTGTTTGTGCAAAGCTAAAATGACGAATTCGATTTGGATGCAGTTTCAGTGATAAGCTCAAGTTTAATTAGTGTATGTTCTTGGATATGCTTTATCGTGTTAACTCACCAGGGGGCGCTGCAGTAAACATTTGTTTGTAATATTTAAAACAAAACCACAACTACTAGTCCGGTTAGGCAGAGTTTTTAGTATTAGATTTACCTTTTCTTGGTGTAAGTTTTTAGGTTCTTTTGTACGTTAAGAACTCACCAGGGGGCGCTGCATTAAACATTTAATTATGCAAAGTTAACACTATAAGTCTGATTTGGATGCAGTTATCAAAAATAGGATCAGGCTTAATTAGCGCGTGTTCTCGTATATGTGTCGTGGTGACACCTCACCAGGGGGCGCTGCAGTGAGCATTTACTTGTATTTTTTGTGTGAAACCTATTTAGATGCGGTTTTCTGTGATAGGTACAGGTTTAATTGTTGCGTGTTTTTATATGCCATATCACGAACTACCACGGGGCGCTCCAGTATAAATTAGTTTGTTCAAAATCAAAACTACTAGTGGGTTTTGTGATTTTCACTGATTTGGTTAGACTTAAATTTCCTGAAAATGTTACGGTGACAATCTACCAGGCGCTACAATAAGTATTTGATAACCAGAAAGCTTTTTTTTGGGCTTATAATTCTTTTCTTTTGGATTTGCATGAAGATTAATTATAAAGTATTTCGAAATTATGTAATAATATATAATGTGTATCTATTCACTTTAAAAAGTTTAAAATAAAAAACAAAATTAAAAATTTTGAAAAAATCCACGACGGTTTAATTGTAATTGAAAAAGGATAAAATAACTAGAAATCCCCCGCCTAAAAGAATATATGTAACGAGATGATGGGGACAACTTCGTCGGGGGCTGCCAGTTGCAACCTCTATTTTAAAAATAGTAGCTAACAGTATAGATTTCGTTCTTAAAGTTTTTAAAAGGAATACCAGTTATCAAAACTGTAAATTCATATTAATATTTTAATTTTTTCCTAAACCTGTTTTAACAGCATGAAAACCTAGGAGAAGTTAGCAAACTTAAAATAATGGCAGCTCCGACGAAGTCGTCCCCATCATCTCGATACATATATTCTTTTAGGCGGGGGATTTCTAGTTATTTTATCCTTTTTTAATTACAATTAAACCGTCGTGGGTTTTTTCAAAATTTTTAATTTTGTTTTTTTTACAAGATTATAGAAACAATTTCAAAAAAATATATTTTTTTATAATAATAAGTAAAAAATTCAACTGATATATTAGTATAAATAAATAACGTAGAGCAATAAAATAATCCAAATCTAATTTCTTCATACATTACTCAACCATCACACTACATGTAGGTACTTTGTGGCCAAGATACTAAATGTGCGTCGTATTTTTACATTTTAACGGTCCATTTCCCGGAAAATCATATCTATTAATATTTTATGTATGAACACGGTACCTCGATTTTAATTAAAAATATTATGTAAACATGTGATTATATTGATGTTGAATATATCAAACTCTGTAGCTCAATGACATGGTAGGGCATGTTGTAGATCATGGATTCAAATCTCAAATTTTTTCTAGGAGGAATTTGTGTTGTACTATTAAAATGTAACAAGAAGAAGAAATAAATGTTTGACGCTAAGTTTGTCTTTAGCTACTATGTGTTTATATGAAAAAAAGAAACAAATGAAACGTATTGAATATGCTACACTCGTTGTGAAGGTGGTCCATCCTGGTTCAGTGTGACAGCATCTACATGACATACGCGACGATTGTGGGTCCGACTCTAATGTAAAGGAACGATTATATTTAAATTAACTTTTCTTTGATAAAGTGCACAAGACAAAGCGCGGCGTTGGCATTGGCATGGCCATCAGCAAATATCGTTTTAAATTCGGGCAGCAAGTGGAGAACGGAGTGATGGAAACTAGGTTCTCTCTGCCTGCTATGCGGGTAAAAAGCGTAAAGCTGAAATAAAACATATATTATATGATATACCAAGGTAAAAACAAAAGGTCCCTGTGGAACTTACTGTATGTTTTCCTATTAAAATCCACTTTACATTCTATTTATTTATTCACCTGAACAAAACGGAATTACAACGTTCATTTTTAATTAAACGCCATCATGGTGCAGTTATAATTTGATTAACTATTCACGGTGTTTGTAAATTCGAGTCCTACTGAGAAGAGTATTAATACATATGTATAAAAAAGTGCTTCCTTGCTTGAAGTAAATTTTATTAATATGTAACATACTTTTTCATGTAAAATATGGACTGAACAGTTATATTTGAACCTATACATATTGAGCTTAGCCAGCGCTAGTTGAAACATTTAAAACTTTTTCAATATCAAATACAAGTGGACTTTTATTAAAATGTCATATGTAAAATGTCATATGTAAATTCGTATAACATTTTTTTTAGGCGTCGCCATTTTCTTACACATTCTAAAAGAATCTTAACAGAATTAGCCGTGTGTATGATGCAATTCAAAAATTCTTTTTAAAAATTCAGATGATTAGAAAACCTTACAGTAGTACCTGGCAATTATTTCGGTTTCAATGATTTCGATCTCGATAAATTTTCCACTAGAGAAGTGTGTCCTGCGCAGGGGTGTGAATCTAGTCTTCCCACACCTGCTAACAGTGAAAATGGAAAAAAAAACAAGTAAATTTATAAGTAACAGAAAACTTACAGCAAATAAGTACACTAGCGACTAATATTCCCAATAGACTCCGTCTTCCTAGCATTTTCATACACCGTGAATTATTAAAGCTCAGTCTAACAGAGAGTTCCTTTGCTTTTACCCGTCTCTAACAATACATAGTCTTGGAGTGTGATCTTCAATTCACTTACGCTAGCGCTGGTATTATTTCACTTTAAAAGATTAATGTACGTCTGTGTGCATATTTTATGATGAAAATATAGTCGCATTTGCTTTATTTAATGCTTTATATTTTTTTTATAAATATTATTCGAAAATATAAAAGCCTTCCCAATGATAAGAGATTCCCCGGGATAAATGTTAGGGCTCCAGAGTAAGAACATTTCTCACGCACGTGATTTTAAGTAAAACCGCCATCAGCAACTGTATCTGGATTTAAAATATAAGCGATAATCTCTGAAGATGTGTTTATGTCATAGACTATTACTGTACAGATGTCATATCTCATCTTATATGGTAGTGAGCCAAGTCTATAAATTTACTTACTCTTCTTTTTCTACCTTCTTGAGATTTTCAGCAGCAAAGTCAAAGATCACGGTGCGGCGTTTGTACATACTTCTTATGTGCATACGTTGACAAAAAAATCAAAAGGTTACATATCCGAATCTGTAGTAAACATGGCAATTGTAAAAAAACCGGTTAATTTATATAATACTTGTGTATGTATGTGTAGAATTTGAAACAATATAGAACTTCTTGCAGTATTATAGCTTATTAAATTTTGTAATAATTAAATATCATAGTAAATGTATTGTTCTCGGCTAAATTCTTAAGAAACCTTAGTAAATGAAGCCTCTAGAGAAGAAGCTTAGTTGTAAATGTAATTGTATTTTCCTTCCTATTAATATAATAAAAAAATATTGAAATATTGCTATCAGAATATTGTACAAAAATCTTTCAGACTTTTCTTAGTAGTTTTGCCTATTAAACTATACCTACATCATATGAATTTTCTTTAACGCCACGTTTTTCTCGCTTAGCGGGAAAGTCAGAGGATTATCAAGTGTCAAGACACTATGTTCTACACTTCTTTGAAGGAGAGTACTTACTTCATATTTTGGATAATTCACAAAATATATTATATATTGTGGCCAATGTTTTATTCTCATATATAAGCTATATTATTTTTAAGTTTCATTAAAATCCATTTAGTAGTTTTTACGTGAAAGAGTAACAAACATTCTTACAAACTTCATATTTGTAATATGAATAGAACAAGACACTAAGACGACTAAATGCAGTGGAAGCCACATGTTTATTTAAATTGCACGTGAATAGCGGAGCAATGTGTCACTAGGTGTTCTCTGCCTACGCCTCAACACGTGAAGGTGAAAATGAAGAACTATTTGGAACTATAACACGATGTTTCACAATTGTATTATTTTTTGACATATCTGGATGAGAGATCATGATTGTAGTGTCAAGATATAATTAATTGTTACTTTTTGTTTATCTTATTAGCGTTTGTTCAAATTTGTCCAAAATGTCTCTAAGTACGGTCTTAATAGAAATAACCTGATCAAGGAACGATGTGATATTTTTATGTGACTTGATCGTTACAAGTATCTAGTGTATTATCACTAGATAGTATCTACTATCTAGTAGGCCATGCATATCTCATTAAATTTATATATGTTTATATACAACGAAAGTTTATTTTTAAGATAGCTTAGAGAGATAATGGATATATTTTTTAGTTGTAAGTGGTAGATACTGTATGCCGTAATATATAGTTTCCTAATACAACGACAGTTGCATCCATAAATACATAATATCATGACTATGTGTAGCTAATTTAAGATTTGAAAAACATTTTAAACATTATTTTTTTAATGAAAATTTAAAAGATGAACGCAGCTAAAAAAGAAAACACAGCATGATCTGCTATCTATTAAAGTGGCTTGTCAGCCTTATCGTTATGCAGAGCTGTCAGTAACGTATAGAGAGCTTTGAAGTGCGATTGTAAACGACATCAAAGTGTTACGTAGTTCCGATTTATTTATACGAATGTTCACTTTCTTTATTACGTTTCCTTTGGCCGGTTTGTACGTAAACTTGACATTGGTATCGGCTAATGAATGAATTTATGGGGTTCTCCGAATGCTTTATTAGTTTTGGTTGAATTAAGCTTTTGGTTAATTTTAATTTATTGTCTTATTCGTTGGAACAAGTTAGACGAATTCATCTGAAGTTATAAAGAGCAAAAAGTTAACTTTGATAATTTAATTAATTTATTTTAATTAGTTTAATCACTTTTATTTTGGTATTTTATAATACATTTTAGGAAACCCGATGATTTGAACACTTTACCAGTAGACACCTATCACCAGGAACTAATAATACTTACTAAGTAAAGTAAAATAAAAATGATTATTTCGTTTAATATAATTTTATATAAAAATTGTAAAAAGCGCGATAACTAAAGATCTTATTACTGTAATAAGTACACAAGCAACAGATATCCCCAATAGACTCCGTTTTCCTAGTGTTTTCATACAACGTGAATTATTAAAGTTTAGATCAACAGAGAATTGCCTTGCTTGTGCTCGTCTTTATAAATCACTTTATTAATCAATATTTTTTTAAGTTTATAAGTTATATCTAAATTTTAAAATTTATGATATTATCGTCGCATAGTGTGATACTATGCGCATGCAACTGGTTCTGGGTTCGATCCCATTCGAAGGAATGTTAACCTTTAAATTATTTCCACATGTTCGTTCTGGTATCTAAGACAAAGCGCTGCATTGAACTCCACCATTCAACATTCAATGTCTTGATTTAGGTGGAAAATGGAGAATGGAGTGTTTTGACTAAGGTTCCCTCTGACTACTTCCCCTCCGAAGAAGTGTGAACCTGTTTATTTTAAATATAAAAAGCTGTGACGTAGTTCCGAAATATGTGATATGTGACGTAAGGCGAAATTTACGTGTATAAATGCTAAACAGGGAATTCGTGTTTAGAAAATATGTAGTGTTATGTATTGTAATAGGTACATATTGTATGTAATAGTATATAGTAATCAAAGAATTTTTCTAAAATGACTGGAATGTGGAAAATAAAACAGTTATCAAAATAAGCGAAATATAGTGTAATTTTAGAACACCATTCATCTATTTTGAAAATGTGTAAATATGAAACTAACGACTAGTTAGCTTTTTTTAACGTCACGCTATTATCCCGCATACAGCAGGGTAGGCAGAGGGAACCTAGTGTTAAGACACTCTGTTCCCCACTTTCCGCCGAATTCGAAGGCATTGCGTGTTCTTCTGCGTGACTCCTCGAGTGGGAAACGAACCCACAACCACTCCCGTTTACAGTCACACTTTGTGCCCCAGCGCCACGACTGGCTTTTCAAAGTTATAAACGTTTTTAAATAAATCAATCACAAACTAAATTAATCATAAAACAATTAACGTTCTGAACAATGAGCTGGCTGGCACGTGCGGGCTGAATGCCAAAACTCAATAACTTGTTTTCCCTAAATCTGTCAACAATATGTTTAAAATATATTACAATATATAAATATTGTGGAATATCTCCATACAAATTTACTATTGCTAGTAACCTTCTGCATTCCTTAGATCAGAAAAATATGCGACGATATACATATACATTGGTATAAGAGTGTCTGTCTGTTGTCAAATAAATGGAAAGTGGCAATTATTTAATTAACAAATGTCAAACGGATGTTTTGAACGATTAACGTATTTTGAACGTTTAATGTATTTTGAATGAATGAAGCTACTTTGAAATAATTTACTTTTCGTGTTAGAACTGGCTGGCTACTTCTTATTCAAATTAGGTATGACAAAGTAATGTTTTTTTTTTTAATTATATCAAATTTTAGATTATTTCAAATTAACAATAATTATTAACATATTGTTAAATAATTGTGAATTATTTAAAAGCATCTCTAAACTTCTTTGTCCATCGAAAAACTGTAGACTCTTGGTTTAGTTTAGTATACAAATATTGAAAATTTTAAATATCCTTGGGATGTCTGAACACATTCATAAATTTAATTTTATATAAAAATCCAATGAAAAATGAACACGCTTTAGATAAATTATAAAAAAAATATAGTGGGAATATACAATGTGTAATATAATGTATCATTGAAAGACTGTAACATTGAGTCTTAGTGACGGTTATTTGTATTTGTGATTTTTTCATATAGTTTCACACTTTTATAGTCTCGCTCGTTAGGTAGAGAGATCCTAATGTGAAAACACTCTGAATTCCATTTTTGTAGAGCGCAGTCAAACTTTGTCACCATAAAATGATAATCATTCCTTCGAGTGGGAGTTGGAAGTGTAGGCAGAGGGAACCTAGTGTTAAGTCACTCCGTTCTCCACTTTCCGCCAAGTTCGGAGGCATTGCGTGTTAAGTGGCAGAACTTAACGCCGCGCTTTGCCTCGACACCAGAGCGAAGAAAAAGGAAATATTTAATATTTCCACTCTTCGAGTGGGAATCGAACCCACAACCAGTCGTTTACAGCCATACGCTGCGCCACGACTGGCCCAGTTATTTGTAAATAATATGATATATATTAAATTCCATGAAGAATAGATTACTGCTTATATAAAAGTCGTATTATTGTCAAGTCGGAGTCATGTCATCTGTATTGGACATAGTAAATAGAATTTTTCCTTTATAAATGTTTCTATCAGTATGATATTATATTTTTCTTCCTCTTCAATATTAGATCCTATATGTAAAGTGATAAATCTTTAGTAGTTCTTTTCTCATGTTAGGAAAAGGCTTGTTAAAGAAAAATCATAAATTTACATTAATTAAGAAAACTGAAATTAATTAAGATTTTTGTCACTGGTGTATTTAAACTCTAACCAGTGGAATTAGCAAGTCTGCAAACGGTGAAACTTTAGATTATATTATAGATATTTCTCGAGACAACAAAAGTTCAAATGTGTAATTTAATTAAATTTAAGTTAAATATTAAAATAATTTGTATATAAAATGTACATAATATTATATAAGCCGTAATAATGTACATAGCTAGAATTTTTTTAAATACTATGGCATTGCGTCCAAATCCATTAATACATACTTATATTATAAATGAGAATGTCTGTGTGTTTGTCTGTCACGCTTTCACGGCTAAACTATTGGTCCGATTTGGATGAAATTTAGAATGAAATTAGTAAAAATGACTGCGTCTAACATAGGCTAATCAGTTTTCAAAAATCAACCTCTAAAAGGTTGAAATAGGGGATGAAAGTTTATGAGAAAAATCTACACCGCTTGACCGATTGTAATGAATTTTGGCATATTCCTATATAGTTGATAATCCAAGGTTAATCATAGGCTACATTATTTTTTAAAAATCGACCACCGAGGGTTGAAACATACCAAAAGAGCCACGTAGATCACGAGGCGAAGCCGCGAGCGGGCCGCTAGTTTATAATAAAAGTTAAAATTCCAAATTAAATTACGTAAAACTAAATTTAAATATGTATTTCAGAAAGTTAGGGAAAAAAATCGAAATTTTTGTCATTTAAAGTTCATTCAGACCGATTCATACTGAAAAGTATCATTTTGAGGTTGAGGTGGCGCAGTGAAACGTTATCTGACTTTAAATACGATGGTCGTGGATTTGATTCTTTCGGAGAGATTTCCCACTCGGAGAACGTTCATATTTTCATTAATTTTATTTCCCAACTTTTCAACAAAACATATTGCGGCGTTGATTTCCGTCACTCAACACGTAATGTTTCGAATTCGGGCGGAAAGTGGAGAACGAAGTGTCTTGTCAACGAGTTCTTTAACAGCATTTAAATTTTGGGAAAGGCGATTTCTTTTTCACAATAGTTTGATCATGATTGGTTTAGGTAGATAAATAAAATGTATTGAAATGGATCACCTTCATTGAAACTTGACCCCTCGCCACTGATATCCATATTTATAATTTTAAAATTTTAAATTCATATTACTGTATATAAATACGGTATTTATATTAAGACGAATACGCTATTACTGTTATTTTAAAACTAACAACTACATGAAGTCACCTTGGCGCAGTGGGATAGCTTCGATTGAAAACATGATGATTATAGGTTCGATTCTCACTAGGCGAAATTATTATATTTAAATTTTCGTTTTGTGGTTGTAAACGAAGACAAAGCGTGGTGTTGAGTTCCGCCACTCTGCACGCATGTCTTAAATTCGGGTTCAAACTGGAGGACGTAGTGTCTTGGTTAGGTTCTCTATGACAGACTCTATATACGGAAAACTATAACTTCAGCTTCACGCTGTATCCCGCACACAGCAGGGTAGGCAGAAGGAACCCAGTATTAAGATACTCCGTTCCCCACTTTCCGCCGAATTCGGAGGCATTGCGTGTTAAGTGGCAGAATTTAACTCCGCGCTTTACCTCGACACCAGAGCGAAGAAAATGGAAATATTAAATATTTCCACTCCTCGAGTGGGAATCGAACCCACAATCAGTCGTTTACAGTCACACGCTTGTGGCACTGGGAAACTACAACTACTTTCGTTTATTAACACCTAGACATACAAAACAAAAATCATTGAAGATATTTAATAGCCGCTAAAACTATGATCTAATGATAAACGAAAATGAATAAACAAAAGTATATATCACTGTATGAATTGACAGGATGCGTGATTCAAGCGTGAACTGGTAGTAGGTGGATCGAAATATAAATGGTGACACGTGTAGTTGCTGGTATTCCTGTAACCAAGCAGTTTTCCATGTTAATATTCGTCCGGTAGTTTCGACAGGCGTGAAATAATAAATGTTAGGTATATTTTTGGCATTGCCAATTCGCCTATCGTAGTTGCGGAACAAAGAGGGATAATAATTGGTTATTTAGATATACTCGTACATATAGAATAAATATGTAATTTTTCAAACTAATACAAATAGAAATAAAGAAAAATATTACCGTTTTTTTATTCCCTTGAAATATTTTTTGAAAATGTTCAATGTACAGATTTACACTTTTTTAACTGGTTTACTATAGAATATGGCTTATTCTATATATGGATTATGAATCACCTTCTTCTGAAATTTTTCTAAAATAAGACGTGTAGTCTTATTTTTCGACCATTTCAGAGATTTCAGATTTTACATTCTGGGCGGCGGTTGTTCAGCTGTTCAGCTTAACGTCGCACCCTGTCTAGCTTAAAAGAACATACCTACATAATATATATAACAAATGCAATATGGATTGAAACTTATTACTATTTTCCATACTTAGACAACGTAGCAGCTTCCCTGCAATAGTTTTAATAAATGGTTTTTATTTATAATAAAGAAAAAAGTACTGGTCATCATAAAAATAGCGAAGAATATAAAAAAATAAATGTACTTATAATATAAGTAAACGTAACAAAAGTTTCTGACTGTACTGGACGATATCATTTAATTTCAAAAAGAGAGAAAGCTAGAAAGAGAAAGAAGATAGAGTCTTCTAGTGAAGCCTCCAATCCAGTCTCCAATCAACCAATTTTTTTTTCGTTATACCTTGAACTTACTTCCTATTTGAACCCGTTACTTCTACTTCTACAAAACATACATTACAATATTTTGATATTATTAACAAATATACATTACAATATTTAAATATTACTACATTACGATGACATATTACTTAACAGATTCAAATGGAATTTGCCAAACAAATTTCCAACTTCAATTAACTCTTGGAATGGTGAAGTGATCCCTGTAAATGACATGGCTAAATGACTGTTATTAATTTCCAGTTCCCTAGGTGATAGTAGGGAATCACAAATTGTTACGAATTCTATGAATTCTAAATTATACAAGCTGATATCTATATCAGCTAAGCATAACATTTGTTTTTCAGCTTTGTGCTTTTTCTCGCACAGCAGAGTAGTCATAGAAAACCTAAATAAAAATAGTGTCAAGACACTCCGTTCCCAGCTTTCTGCCTGTAATCTAGACATTGCGTGTTGAGTGGCGGAATCCAAATTCATGCTTTGTCTTACCAAAGCACTGGATGGAAACAATTTAAATATAGTCATTCCTAGGGGTGGAAATCGAATCACTGTCACCAGTGGCGTAGCTAGGTAGGGCCCCGGTGCATAAGGACTTTTTCCCTTCCCTTCAATATTTTTTTATTATATTAAGGTGATACGGTGATATTGAAATTGGGCGTAATTCTTTGAACTTGTGACGGGAAACCTAGAGCAGTGGCGGGACACTTTTTTGCAACTACCGCTCAAATATTTTGACGTTAATATTTTTGTTTTTTTTCGCTACCGGGTACTTGGGCATGCCCATAGTGCCCACTACAATAGATCCGCACTTGGTTAGAGGGCCCTCCCTAAACAACGCCACTGGCTGTCACACTACACCACGATTGCCTCATTAGCCTAATATAAACTAAAACTAAAATTCATCGTAGTTAAACACGTCAATTAGCCTTTAATTGGCACTTAATTCGTAAACTAACATCTTTATTTTCTCCTGTAGCATATCACAGTCATACATGACCTAGTGTCAAGACACTCCGTTTACCACATTACGTTTATTTGGCGGAACTCAACGCCGCACAATCAAAATCATGTATTTTTAATGTCATTTAAACATAAATTGACGTATCTGAACACAGCTGCTAGTATTCTATTATAACACTGACGGTACGTAATTAGCTTTTGTAGATAATTGCTTCGCTACATTTAATAATGAGAGTTGTATTCAATCTGTGAATAAATATATGCATCACACTTGGCAATGTATGGGACTTTATGCATATTATGTTGATTTAGAATACGTTTATTTAATTACTTTTGCGTATTTCCGGTTTGAATTTACAAAATATATTCAGATATATATTTATAATTTACTTTATGTTATTTTATTTTAGAAGCCATAACATTAGTTATGTTTTTCGCTTTAATCATATTAAAACATCTGAATTTGAATTTGAAATCGATTTGTAAAGATTATTTAACGCGGGATTTGAACCCATTGTTACTAAGTGATAACAGTCAACACACAGTCGAAACTTATAAAAAGCTAAAATTTTACACGGTATCTTGGACAGTGTAGAAGAGCACTAAGAGAGGATCTCCCGAAATTCTTATAAGACATAGAAAGGAACTAAATCCGAAAAAGCAATTTATTCGCTTAAATTTATTTACTTAAAGAGCTATAAAGGAAAACTGCTCTAAAAACTATTCGTTTAACGTAACTTATCTTAATATAAGATAAAGCGGGACGCCGCCGTCGTAAAAACTAACATCGTACGGTGACATTTTATTCGAGGTACAAACGAGTGTACGTTACAGAAATAACATCTAAAGTGTAATCGGGATTTGACACTTGGCGTTCGGCCAATTATGGCGCTGTGATAACGTGATGGTGGATTTTTTTAGCATATATTTATCTCCAGTTCTTGCAGCATCTCCTCTTGTAGTAAAAACAAAGAAAAATTAAAAATAAGACCTTTCGACTGCCATTGTAAGTACCCTAATTAGTCTTACCAGAGCAAGAGCATGGAAATAGTTTAAATATGATTCAGACAACAAGAAGACAACATTCTGTTGAAATATTGAGTGTATCGTGTATGTGTATATTATTTTACATATATTTTTTTTAAATATAGAAATCGAAGAATTACCTATTGCGGTAGTTAACCAGTACCGGTAGTTAAGTGTGGCCAGTCGTGGCCTAGTGGCACAAGCGTGTGACAGTGGGGAACGGAGTGTCTTAACACTAGGTTCCCTCTGCCTACCCTGCTGTGTGCGGGATATAGCGTGAAGCTATTTAATTTATTTAATTTAACCATATCTTGAAGTAAAACTATATCTAATTCGTCTTTATTTCTTCCTTGTCTGGGTAGTCTGGAGTGTTAAGACACTCCATCCTCCACTTTCCGCCCAAAATCAAGAGTAATTGAGAATCACATTGCGTGAATATCAATCATCGAAGAAAGAAATTAAAATTTTAATATAGACATACATCGCTTAACATTGACAAACATCGCTTTAGAGTCAAATGCTTTCCTACTACGCCATGACGGCCTCTTCATATTTTGTGAATAAAAACTAGTAAATTACTTTTTTATGAATTACTTTGTTTTTATTTTTTTTACATTATAAAAAAATATTGGGTGAAGTGACAGTCAGTATCACGTTATCTCTAACCAAACAAATAAGAAACATTTTTTGCAGTTTTACGCTTTTCCCGTATAGCAGAATAGAGAGAATCTTGGTTCAAGATACTTTATTCTTCCCTTTCTGCGCGAGTTTGAGACTTAACACCGCGATTTGACTTACCAGTGCCTAGAGATGCATAATTTAGACTATAAGTAGTGAAAATTTTTAATTATAATTATTTTCCCCTAGTGTAAATTGAATCTATAACCATGCCAATTCACTATGGCATAATGGCGTCAAATCAAATATTAATTTCTTTAACTTTCTGAGAAAATTGCAAAAGTTTTATAATATCATTCTTAGAATTAATAATCGTATAATAAATTATAATCCCTGTAATCTATATACGAGACCTTGATATCCTTATACATCTGTTACATAAGTTTGAATGGAGCTATTCAATTGATCCATTAGGTACAATTTAGACGGCCATACTACTTATTGAATTTCCGTTTGCCGTAACAGTGGCTTGTAAGAAGGTTTCTTGACTTTGCCGTCTTTGATTTTGTATATAAGTTCAGTCTAGACTAATCTATATAAAATAAGCTGAGGCTTATTATATAATGTAATATATTTTTGTACGTTTATAATTAAATGTTATTTCTCCACTCAGTGATAAGACAAAGGCGTTCAGTCCCATCATTTAACACGTGATTCAGATTCGGCTGAAAAATTGAGAACGAAGTATTTTGGCACTAGGTATGGGGAAAAGAGTCATGTTGTATGGGGAAAAGGTTTGAGCTATGTCTAGTTCCATATATGCTTGCAGAAGTTCCAATATTTTTTAAAATTTTAATTTCTCAATTTATTTTTCGCTTTATATAGAAAGAAGGAAATTTCATTTGATTTTTAGAGAATAAAGCTTAATAATAACTCGTATATAATAGTTTTATTTATTTGTAGAATAAAATTAATCAACTCTTGAGCAAAACTCGTTATAGAGGTTAATTAAAACTATTGTTTAGAGTTAAGACTTTTCTAGGAAACTAATGTTTCGTATAAACAGTTCATAGAAGAAGTTAGACTCTCTCAGAAGTAGATACATATGTCGATCTATGTCAAATACCATAAATATATGACATATATTTATGAGAACATAATTTAAGAACTTTTAAACACTTTTAAACATTTTTAAAGTGTTATTCCACACTTAGGAAATAGTCCCGTCCCGTGGGTAGGATCGAATCCCGCTGCGTTCAAATTTTTGTACGTTTTCTTTAAATGTCTTTTTTTTATAATTTAAGAAGACAATCTTTTGTCAATGACTTTTTCCAATATATTTGTAAGTTTGTATACGTTAATATCATGAAATATCTATCAGAAATGAATGATTTTTTTTAAAAGTAGATCTGGACGTAACATCATTCATTTATGAGATATGTAATATATCAGCCAAATAAACTACAAGAAATAAAAAAGGTCGCAGATGACTGATGCATCTATGAGCGGTACTTACCCTTCATTGTCATCAAATATACGTCTTGAAGAGTATCCTTATAAGTCGACGGCACTGTGTTGCTCAAGGTGAAGCAAATGGTAAACTAGCTTTTCTACGATTCGATTTCCTTGAAAATCAGACTGAGAGCTCGAATCAGATGACAAACCATATTTTCTTTATTACAACTTATTAAAAAATGTCTTTTTCAATTTTCTACTGGGAATGATATAATGATACTTTAAAATGTTAAAAGTATATAACATCCTCACTTGCCAAACTATTGTTCGTAGAATAGTTTTTAGTAGCAAAAATGGGTAAAAATCTTTCTACAGAGATGTTATCAACAAAAATAAGTTGTAATAAAGAATCATCAGTAGAACGCAAGGCTTGGTGGTCAGGGCGCTAAGACAGTTCCTAAGAGGCGCGGGTTCGAACCCGCTGCGTTGCATTTTTGATTACGTTGTCTAAAAAAATCTGTAATATTTTTACCAGCATATCGAGATATTGCTATACTTTTTAGTTTATCAAAGTAATTAATCAATATATCATGTTTATCTTCGTTCGTATTATATTTAATTAAGTGTTTTTTCCAGCTTTTTACGTAGCTATATATAAATTAGTGTTAAGACATTCAATATAATCGAAAATAAATTCCCTACCTTCAAAATACTTCTATTTTCTAAGTAATTTGTAAATTTATATGACATTCACCTATGTATGAATCCTAAATATAATTTCTCACATTTATCAGGCTAATAAGCGACACGTAAAATGATTTAGATGAGCTTAAACTGCAATTAGTGCGGCCCAATTACCTTTAATTTGGTATAGTAGGATAGAATATGTAGTTGTATATGGTGAAAATAATGGATAATATAAAACTAGTGGTAATAAGTAAAGAAATGCTAAAACATGAGTATGAAATAAATGACGGCGTTTAACTATATACGCGATGGTTGTAGGTTTGGTTCCCACTCGGGGAAATAATTTATTTAAATTTATATTTAAATTCATTTTACATCTTTACTTTTATAATAACACAAAGAGACAATAGAGCGTTTTAGCACTCAGAAGCTTCACGCACGGACATGAAGATGCTGAGGTGGATGTGTGACGTTACGCGGGCTGACCGCATACGTAACACATTTATCCGAGGTAGTCTTGGTGTCCGTGACGTAGCGGATAACCTTCAAGAGAGCCGCCTGAGATGGTATGGTAACGTTGCACGCCAGCCTGAGAATTATATCGGAAGAATTTGCCTTGATATCTGTCCCTGGAGCAAGACCCCTAGAACGCCCAAGAAAGCGATGGCTAGACACCGTGAAGCAGGATATGAGAGCCAATGGACCAACGAGGATGCCAAAGATCGTGCAAAATGGAGGAGGTTGAGCAGGAAGCCACACCCTGGCTAATGCTGGGATAGCTGCCAGGTAGAAGAAGAATAGAATAGAGCGTTTTATCACTAGATTTTATCTACCTATCTTGCTGTACAAGAAAAAGCGGGAAGTTGAATTTTAAATAATATTACTATTATATGCTCTTTAAATAAAATAATAATACCACGATTGCACCGACGAGTACTTCAATCCTTTGAAAAATCATAAGCCTCTAGCAAGGCTGAAGGCGTTTTATTAGACAACTAGCTGTGCCCACGAGCTCCTATGTGCGGAATTTACGGAAGCAGTTATATATAGTAAAATCGAAGGAGCCTATTTTAGACAATTCACAAAAAACCTTATAATTTCTATCCATTTTTTTATTCTGTATCTCTATATTATTGTAAAGTTTAATTAAAATCCATTCAGTAGTTTTTACGTGAAAGAGTAACAAACATCGTTAGAAACTGAACTATCAATACCTTATATCTTATACATATCTCTTTAATAGATAAACAAAAGGAATCTGTATAACACAAAGATATACATAAAAGAAATCTTTACCCTCGATCAGTACTTTCAGCGAGTACAATCGTAGCAATCATTTCTGGCCAGTTTCCTTGTTAAGCAGCCATAAAATTGTTTCATGACGTGTTTTATGTGTTGTCTTGAATATGAATGTCAGGTCGCATTCAATTGCCGGCTAATAGGGGCTGTACTGTTATGTAACGGGGGATATGTCTTGGTATAACTGAGTCTATTTTCTGATAATAGGATATTGTGGTGCAGTAGGATATTTGAGGGTTAATGCCATTGGTTGTGGGTTCGATTCTTAGGCGATGAAATGATTGTATATATCGCTTGGAAAAATAATTTAAATTTGGGGGAAAGTTGAGACAATAATTGATACTATGAAAAAAAAAAAACAAAAGATTATTTTCATTTTGTACTATTTATTTGCTTTCGACTTACTTAATTCGAGTTTTAATACTTCTTTAGTTTATTTAATTTAGTTTATTTAATTTATAAAAATATTATAAACAACTAAACGGATATTAGGTATGTAAAAATATTAGAACTTAGCTTTTAGAATTTGCATTAAGAATAAAATTCAGCCAAAAATAATACATTTAAAACTATATATTAAAATAATAATAAAAAACTTAAACAAGTCACATTTGATACCAAATTATCTATAGATTTGGTCTGTGTAATGTTAACTTATAAAGGTATACCTGATATACAATATTCTTTTCAGTTTCACGCTTTTCCTGTATAGCAGAGTATTCAGAGACACTGTCCTCACACTTATCAACTTTCCACACTAATCCGAAATGACATGAGTCGCAGAGCTGAACGCCGTTTATATAAACGTTTTAACGCGTTCTATATAATTACCAGAGCGAAGAAAAGAAAATAATTTAATTATATGCATTCCCTAGAATGGGAATCGAACTTAAATATTTATTTTTAGTACAGTTTGCACCAATTACTGATTTAGTGAATAAATCATTTAAATACCAGCCACTTACCAAAGATACAGCTCAAACGATTAACAAAAAATAAAAAAAAACCGTAGTATTAATTATTTATCGACTACTTTAAGTGATTTCCAATTTCTGATAGTAGGTAAAATTATCGTGATATTTTCATGATAGGCACTGCATCGTCGGGAACGTTCACCCCGCTCGATGTCGACTGACCTATTTCTGCATTTGATTATGAAAATGAAAACACATACGTATGAAAATGCATTGCTTTAAGTAAAAATGATTTTTATAAATATCATTTACTAATTCTTTTTTTTATTTATTTTTATTGTTAGCATTAGGCTTTTTTCTATATTGAACATAGTGTCAGGACACTCCGTTTACCGTGTTTACATTAAGCTTCGTCACTCAATATATAATGATTCGATCATTGCAATTACAGTGGCGAAAATGAGCTTTTCTCCCACTGCAATGGCTTTTTAATTTTTAATTTGTCTCACAAATTCAAGAACGTGTTATATAATTTATTGAATAGTAATATTTATTTTGGCGGGGATTCCGTTTAATTATCAGTATTTCTTTCAATATCCTACTGGCCAGAGATATTATAAGCACCTACGAGTGTTTTAGTTTTACAAATACATATTTTAATGATTTACTACATTAAGTACATACGAATAAATATTAGAGGCCATATTTCAACTAATTTCATCAATAAACATTATCTTCTGCTCACAGTATGCCTAAAATTGTTATAAAATCGAATAATAAAAAATTAAATATATTATGTAACCTTATATACTTAAATTATTGTAAAGATATATGGCAGAAACTGGAGAATAGAGTGTCTTAATATTAGGTACTCTCTGACTACCCTGCTCTACTCTTTGACTGCTATGCGGAAAAAAATATAAAGTTGAAAAATAAAAAATAACCTCATTCAAAACATATTAATTTCGGCAAATAAAGTTGAAAAATCTTTTATTAAAATATATATTTTTTTAAATCTTTTAATAAAACAAAACGTAATGTAAGCTTAAGAATCTTATTTAACAAGTCAAAGTGATGGATATATAAGATATGGCCCTCAGAATTTATCGCGTACAGGTGGTTATCTAAACGCTGAATGACATGTTTATTTTTTTCCACCGAATTTTCTGTTCGAGCCAAAAGATATTTGCGATGATAAATCATATAAGCTTTATGTGCTTGTACTGTTACATTTAAAAGTGGTTTTTATTTTGTTTTATAATTGACGCCGGTTTAGTGCAGTGGGACAACATTTGATGTGATTGGTTATGGGTTTGATTCCGACTAGAGGAAATGATGATTATATTATTATTATTATTCAGCTTTACGCTGTATCCCACACACAGCAGGGTAGGCAGAGGGAACCTAGTATTAAGATACTCCGTTCCCCACGCACCGCCGAATTCGGAGGCATTGCGTGTTAAGTGGCGGAACTTAACGCCGCGCTTTACCTCGACACCAGAGCGAAGCAAATGGAGATATTAAATATTTCCATTCCTCGGGTGGGAATCGAACCCACAACTAGTCGTTTACAGTCACACGCTTGTGCCACTGGGCCACGACTGGCTATGTATCTTTAAGCTTCCAATAAATCACTGATTTAAGACAATATAACTTTAATTGTTTTTTCTATATTTGATCTACACAAAATAACTGATGATGATACTTAAATAATTTTAATTTTTTTACTCTGATACCTTAGACAAACACGGCGTTGGAGTTCGATTACTCTCTACGCAATGTATATTTTTTAGCGAAAACTGGAGATTGAATTGTCTTGACATCTCTCTCTATTCCTTTCTTGCTATGCAGGTAAAAGCGTGAACCTGGAAATTTACTCTTAATTACTCTTACATACTTACGTTGTAGTAATGGAGTTTCAAAAGAAGATTCTAATATCGTTAATTGTAGAACTTATTATAGTAAGATTAAAGTAGATTACTTTAATTTTTTCAATAGAAATTACATTTTATTATATTCTTGTTATAAATTCACATTTACACTTTCTTTTTGTTTTTTTAGCTTCACGCTGTATCCCGCACACAGCAGGGTAGGCAGAGGGAACCTAGTGTTAAGACACTCCGTTCCCGTAAATGGGAACGGAGTGTCTTTCAGAGGGAACGGACTTTCTTTCAGTATAATAAAAAATAAAAAAAAAACAGCTTCATGCCTTTTCCCGCATAGTGGAGTGACTACCCCACGTCAGAGAGGACAAAGTAGTGTCAACATACTCCGTCCCCCACTATAATATTAAATAATAAAATTATGTATATATATTTATAAAATAAAAAAAGGATACTAGCTAACCGTTTTTGTCTTCACCTATACGTGTGGTATAATTTTTGAACAGCTGTGTTTTAGTTAGTTTTATTGCTTTGCCACAGTTAAGACGAGGAGTTCACGTTAGCAGTTGTTTTAATTTACAGAAAATTAACAATATTAATGATTTTCCTTTTATCTGCTTTTGTTTTAAAAACAAAAGCTTCTTAACAGTGTCTGTAATTTATTAGTAACGTCTCAAAGACAACTTTTAATGAGCAATTATTTTTTCACTGTGACACATTTTTCCGCATAGTACGGTGGACAGAGAGCACCTCGTGTCAACACACTCTTTTCTCCATTTGTTTAGCTTCACGCTATATCCCGCACACAGCATGCAGAGGGAACCTAGTGTTAAGACACTCCGTTCCCCACGCACCGCCGAATTCGGAGGCATTGCGTGTTAAGTGGCGAAACTTAACGCCGTGCTTTACCTTGACACCAGAGCGAAGAAAATGGAAATATTAAATATTTCTACTCCTCGAGTGGGAATCGAACCCACAACCAGTTGCTTTACAGGCACACTTTATGCCACAGCGCCACGACTGGCCCACCCTTTCTCCACTTTCTGCCCAAAATCGAGACATTGCATATTGAATAGTAAAAGTCAACACGAAATTTGTCTAGTTCACTAGGCGAAAATAAGAAAATAATTAAACCAATGGCGATTACAGTCAAACCTCCCATTGTGCCACGATTGTCTCAAAAAATTAAGAATACAAGAAAGATTAATGAAAAGTATTGAAAATATTGTAAAGAGAATATTCCAAATTATCAAGTTTTAATGCTTTACGGCTTAGCCCTGTTTATAAAAACGTGAAGCTTTTTAAGAAATGATTATTATGTACAATAAAAAAAAAAATAATATAAACGCAGTAAAATTTTACTCTGTAAATACAAAATATAACTCGGATATAATAAGAACATGTCGCCTTTATCACTCGATTCTTAACATTTCTCATGATATGCGTGCTCCAAGCGCCATTCGCGTTAACCAGACCAAGAACAAAGTAATTGTTATAAGATAATTAACACGAGCCAGCTTGTGACTCAACGCATTTTTATATAACTGTTATTATCTGATCTTCATACTGGTTCACAGTGTAATTGTATAACGTAGTAAATGTAAATATTTGTGGGTTGTGAATAAAAACATTTGTAAATATATTTTAACCTAAAGTTTTTTAAAGGAAAATTTAACGAAATGCATGTATGTATAACGACTTCTCTAAATTTGAACATTAAATAGTAAAAGATATTCTTCGATGCAAATGATTCATTAAATATCGCATATAATCATAATAACTGTTATGATATGGCGAAGTGTTTCGTTGAATTCCGTCACTCACGCCCCAATGACTCAATTCCGAGCGGAGGGTTTGCACACTTAGTTTTCTCTGAAACTCATATAATTGTACAAAATAATTTACGATTGCTAAAATAGGTAATAATCCTATAAAATTTAACTATAAATATAAATTTTCAGCCGATTAATAACACATAGTATGTTATTCAAAGAACTCTTCTTATATCTAAGACACTGTAACTACATTTCTATACTATTCTTATAGACAACTTAGACTAAACTACAAACAAAGTTTGTAAGCTAATTCATATTTCATTTCATAAGTTTACAGTATGGCGTTCATAAATAGTAAGCGAGATATCATGACTTCCCCAACAGCATGTTCAAGTTCCAAAAACCCTTGCTAATTACTTTAAAAAGTTATGATGTTTCGCCTAAGTTGAGAATATATTTAAATATTATATCACATTTGGTAATTGACAGCACTTTGTCGCAGATGGTAATGTTTTGTACGTCCTAATGCTGATGGTAAATGCTTTAATTTTCGTTTGTTTTTATGATCTAATGAAATAAATAGAGGCACAGTAAGACGTTTCGTTGTAACGCAATTGGTTTTAAGTTGATGATTTTCTCGCGATGGCATGATCATTTTTTTTTCTTCTAAAGACTTTATCGTCTCAACAGATGCAGCTCCTTTGTTCTGGATGTTGTTGGGATTTCCTTTTCTATTATTTTTTTTTTCACGTTTTTGGTTGCTCAATCAGTGTACTCAGTTACATGTTCATTCATTGGTATTAGAATCTTTATATTGCTTATATGGTTATCTTTATATTATTGAACGGTCTTTAGTTTAGTTGCGAGTTTGGTGATCGCCTCGCTGTCCCTACATAAGATGACCATTTTCAGGTTGTAATTGATTATATTGGCTGTAGGAGTCTTGTTAGCCCGTCGTATAAATTTGCCGATTGCGTCTTCCTCGGTGTCAGGATGTTCATATTTATATAAAAACATAACAATTATTGAAATTATTTTCATATCTCCACTCTCATAAGATAGCGTTTTGTGTTAAGATCCGTCAATCAACATGTATTGTCTCGAATTCGGGCTGAATGTGGAGAAAACAGTATTTTGACACTGGTTTCTCTTTAGCTACGCTCTTTGGCTACGCGGAAAACAGCCTACGTATGAAGCTTTGTAAACATGTGTAAAATTTCGACACTGACTTTTACCATCCTTTAGTTTTCACTCTTTTATGCAGAAATTAGGTAAGAGAAAGAGAGTTCACTTTTGATAAACTAATATAATGTAAACAAATTTTAAAGTACTTATCTGATTTACCAACAAGTTCTGTTTGTGTTTTTTACTAATTGAACACAATTAGTAAAAAACTTATTTCGTTTTCGGCAAAATTATTGGCAGAACAATATGTTAAAACAGAATCAATGAGGATACAGAATTGTTATTTTATAAAAAGTAATATACATTTTTTTTCAATTTAAAAATTAAACAAAGTTATAAGAACTAATTAATGAATAAAAGATACAATTTGCCAACTTTAGAAATATTTCCTAATCGATATGCATACAATTAAGATATTGTAAAAGTCAAAATTGTTCAAGCGTTTCGTTGTCAATCGTTTCAGGAGATTTTTAATTAATTGAAATTTTTCTAACTTCTAAAAACTTTCTGTACTTTTTAAATAATACTAAAAATACGGTATATAATATAGAGGCCATTGGTTGTGGAGTAGATTCCCCTTCGAGGGGAATAATAATGTTTAAATGATGATAAGACAAAGGGCAGCATTGAGTTTCGCCACTGAACACGCATTGTCTCAGATTCGGGCAGAAAGTGTAGAAGAGAGTGTCTTGACACTAAGTTCTCTCACTACCCTGCTGCTCATGAACGTTCTAATTGTTAAAATATCTAAAAAAGGTAATCCTGAAAATAGTGACTAAATATTATGAAATATAGAACCTATAACTACTGAAGTAAGTAGATACCGAGTGTACTCACTCGCTAAATTAAATTCAAAACAAAATCACAAATAGAATAAGTAATAAAAGCAGTAAAGTACACGGACCTCGAGTCTGTGGTGACTAAAAAAACAAAGAGAAAAAAAAAAGTAAGTAGATGTACAGTACTTAAAAATCTTTTAAGTTAAATGTGTTGTATCCTATTTAAAATTAAATTAGGAGCTTACTATTACTATTATTTACTATCTTACTTTAATTGTAATAATTAAAAAATATATTTATAGCCTAGCCAATAAAAAGTCCCTAACTCTAAGTCACTGTGGTGAAACATTATATCACGTGTCCGTAGGGATCACATATAAAAAAAACTTACATATCTTTTTACAGTAAACTAAACTAAAACGTGTCTGACTAACGTTTTATTCAAGAATAATTATTATAACGAATGTGACATAATAATTGTCATAACCTTGTAGCGGCCAGTCCAGGCCAATTTCATTGACCTACACGTAATGTCTCGATATAAGCGGTAAGGTGTAAATGGATAGACAGTCATATGTATATTGTTATCTTTACAGACATACGGACAGCATTACTTAACACCATTATAGTTCAATCACGATTGGTTGTCGGTTCAAATCCTTTTTGGTTGAATAATAATAAAGAATTATTATTATTGGGGCTAGTCGTGGCGCGTGGAATGAACGTGTGACTGAAACGACTGGTTGTGGGTTCGATTCCCACTCGAGGAGTGGAAATATTTAACAATTCCATTTTCTTCGCTCTGGTATCCGAGGCAAAGCGCGGCGTTAAGTTCCGCCACTTAACACGCAATGCCTCCGAATTCGACGGAAAGTTGGAAACGGAATGTCTTAACACTAAGTTCCCTCTGCCTACCCTGCTGTGTGCGGGATACAGCGTGAAGTTAAAAAAAATAAAAAAAATATTAAGTCAAGTCCGTCACTCAAGACACAATGTCTTGAATTTGGATGGAAAGTGGAGGACGGATTGTCTAGACACGAAGCTCTTTTGAATTGTCGATTTAACTCATATTTATTTGCTTCAATAGTTCAATCTTCAACCTCTAAAGACAGTTCTTTTACTCAACAGTTGCTCTTTACATATAGTATTTAAAAGAATTGGCATTATTATACCAATCAAAGATTGGTATTATTATATTTATCTAGGATAGGATTAGTCGGATATACCTTAACGTTAAGCAAAAAGAAGAGAAATTAACAATTTTTTTTTAATAATCAATTATATTGTTTGTTTAAGGTAGTCTACCGGCTTTGTATATTATTTTCGCCTTATTATATTCGCCTCTGTATATTACTATTATTATTTATGTGTGTATTTTCTTGTTATTATGTATTCTTTTTTCTAATAAGATTGTATGTGTGCAATAAAGTTATAAAGTTATAATTATATTGTTAAATCTACTGAAAATATATGAAGTTCTACGCACTTAAAATAAAACAATAACCCATCAAAAATAGATTTCGCAATGTATTTCAAATTACAATATACACAGTTAGTCGTAAATTTCAATCTACAGCAAATTCTAGACCAATCTTGTATGAAATAAATTGTACTGAACGCCGGATGCTTTGAATGAAAATTTATAAACCCTATATATGCTATAGTGTTAAAGTAAATATCACTACAAAGTATAAAGCAAAGTCGCTTCCCGCGTCTGTCCGTATGTATATATGTATATATATATATATATATATATATATATATATATATATTAAGACGTCTATTTAAGACGTCATTGTACGTCATTAAGACGTATATTTTAAGACGTCATTGTGCAGGTGCACTTTAACAACGTCTGATGTAAACAAATGATTGTGGGTACGTTTCGTTTGGGACATAATTATTATATATATATATATATATATATATATATATATATATATATATATATATATATATATACGGACAGACGCGGGAAGCGACTTTGCTTTATACTATGTAGTGATATTTACTTTAACACTATAGCATATATAGGGTTTATAAATTTTCATTCAAAGCATCCGGCGTTCAGTACAATTTATTTCAGACAAGATTGGTCTAGAATTTGCTGTAGATTGAAATTTACGACTAACTGTGTATATTGTAATTTGAAATACATTGTGAAATCTATTTTTGATGAGTTATAGTTTTATTTTAAGTGCGTAGAACTTCATATATTTTCAGTAGATTTAACAATATAATTATAACTTTATAACTTTATTGCACATATATATATATATATATATATATATATATATATATATATATATATATGATTTTGATACGGTTTCTTTTAATAAATATAATAATTCAAAAGGAAGGTTTATATGTATAATACACGCATAATATAGTAGAGAAATATTGATAATTGTAGAGGTTTCTGTGATGTCTATATTGACATAGTTGTGTGGTTCACCCAAGCGAAGTCGCGAGCGGGCCACTAGTATGAATATTTGTAGCGTAATTCTATAAGATATGAGTGCATCTGTCCGTCTGTTAAGTTGGCATTGAAGTTTAGATGATGTTTGCGATCTATTTGTGGAATCAAAATATAAATCCATTTACATATATATTCATGGATTAGATAAGTATTACAGTCATTTGTGACTGGTGTGTACTAAAATAGATTTAATACAAATTAAATAAAAACAGTTCTTAATTATTAGTAAAATCATTATTATTTATCCTGCATCTGACTATAAACACGGTAGTCGTGGCGGAACTTAACGCCACGCTCTGGTACCTAACTAAAACAAAACGCGGCGTTGATTTCCGCCACTTAACATTCAATTGTCCGGAAAATCTAGTTTTCAGGCGGTGTTTCAATGAAGAACGGAGTGTCTTGACATACGGGATAAAGCGTGAAGCTGCTTTATATATATGTACATAATACCTACATAGATTAAATAAGTATTATTGTTACTGGTGACTGGAGTATGTTAAACTACATTTAATACAATTTAATTCATTTTCAATTTCAATTTTTCGTTAATTATTAATTAGTAAAATATTATTTATGCGATCAACATGCGTTGCGGCTGCGTCTAACTGGAAACACAATGGTTGTGGGCTTAATGGCTCGATTCGTGATTCGTGGAATTAATTATTAGGGATATTTTCATTTACTGAGGGAAAGCGCGGCGTTAAGATCCGCCATTTAATAAGCTATATCTTAAATTCGGGCAGAAAGTACAAAGCGTGGTTACACTTGATTCTTCCCAAATTATAATAATGAATAATGTTACAAATAATAACAATTGCAAAAAACAAGTAAAATTGAATTATTAAAAGCAATAATAGTATGTATGTAATTGAGACAAAGCGCGGCGTTAAGTTTCGGCACTTAACATGCAATCCCTTCCGTTAAACTGTCTCTATCCTAGACAGCAAAATCTTCTCTCCCAATTGAGACTATGCACATATGATACTAACTTCATATAAACATATAAAAGACCAGCTCGCGGCTTCGCCGCGTGAACTATTTCGTTATATTACAACCGTCGGGGGCACATTTTTTAAAAATTAAGTAAGCTATGTTTAAGCTTAGATTATCAACTCTATTTATGCCAAAATTCATCACAATTAGTCAAGCGGTTTAGATTTTTCATATAAACTTCCACCCCCTTTTTCAACCCCATAGAGGTGGATTCTGAAAAAAATAAGTAGACCCAGTCACCTTTACTACTTTCATTCTAAATTTCATCCAAATCGGACCGGTAGTTTAGCCGTGAAAGCGTAACAGACAAACACACAGACTTTCCCATTTATAATATAAGTATGGATATAAGAGATTTATATGGAAAAAGTTACAAAATATATACTACCTCATTCAACGTTTAAGTAGGTGTAGTTTGAAGCATAAACCATTTGATGATCCTAACCGTAAATACGAAAGTAATGATTGGTGGATTTCCTTTGCCAAATTGCCGTAGTGATGCAAATATTGTTTCATATTTCATATGAACTTGAGGAAATCTTATTTATAATCAATATAAATATTTGAATTTTCTTATAAAAAATATTTTTGTTTATTTTGTAGAGTTAGTATAAAATTATTTTTAAGACGTCATTGTGCAGGTGCACTTTAACAACGTCTGATGTAAACAAATGATTGTGGGTACGTTTCGTTTGGGACATAATTATATTTCCATTTTCCTGTAATAGCAAAAGGAAGTGCGGCGTTGAGTTCCGAAATTCAACACGCAATATAATGGCTTCGGATAGAAAGCCTAGAACTAAGTGTCTCAGGTCTAGAAAAAACAAGAATTGATTTAAAGTTTGTATAAAAATTTAAAGAAGATGACACAATAAAAATTAATCTTAATTTCCCAATTATTCAATGTTGGGTGATATAAATATATACTTAAAAATAGACCAGGCTGTTATATATGTATTTGTAAATATTGTATTTTTTTTGTATGTTTTTATATATGTATTTGTAAGGTAGATGTGAATAAGAGGAAATAAAACAGTCTTAGCCGTGGAGCTTGCCTTTTTACTACATAGGCTACATTAGACTATTTGAGACTCTATTTTCAGATTTGACCTATTTTGTATGAAATAGCCGAATAGGCTACCGTTGCATTTTATTTTACAATTGTAACTTTTAAAACGTTTCAAAATAACAACTGTCGAGCTTTCTTACTGGTTTTCTCAACAAAAGTGCCTTTGGTAACTTTATGTTCATTCAACGATTTAAAAGTACTTGCAAAAGGCTATTTGAATAAAGAATATTTTGAATTTCAATTTTCAGTATAACGTTAATAATTTCATTTTTTACTTGCTCCAATAATAGTTGTTATAATTTCAACCAGTACTTTTCAGTTGCTATTTACAGTCAGTACTTAAAAAAAACAGCTTCACGCTATATCCCGCACACAGCAGGGTAGGCAGAGGGAACCTAGTGTTAAGACACTCCGTTTCCCACTTTCCGCCGAATTCGGAGGCATTGCGTGTTAAGTGGCGGAACTTAACGCTGCGCTTTACCTCGACAACAGAGCGAAGAAAATGGAAATATTAAATATTTCCACTCCTCGAGTGGGAATTGAACCCACAACCAGTCGTTTACAGTTACACGCTTGTGCCACTGGGCCACGACTGACCACAGTCAGTAGTTAGGTAGAACTATTATTTCTTATTATTTTAAACCCTATATAACGGTCTATGAAATGTCTCTCTGCGAATTACTGATAAGATTTCTCTTTGACGCATAATAAGTCACAATTAGGATTAATATAATAAATTCACAAAGGTGAATGTTTGCTTAAAAGTGTAAAGACGTATATATGTGTATAAAGTGTGCAGTGTTAAGTGTGCAGAGGTTAATAATAGAAGTGTATAATTTTTGGAACAATAGATACTTTTAAGTATTTGACTTTTATTTTCTTCCTAAGATCTAATTGACAGTACACTAAACTTAGCGTTAAGACACTCGACGACGGCTAGACGAAAAACCTGGATTTTTTATAATTATTACAGTAATAAAGCCATGGTGGCAATTTGCGGCCCAGTGGTACAAGAGTGTGTCTGTGAACGACTGGTTGTGGGTTCGATTCCCACTAGAGTAGTGGAAATATTTAATATTTCCATTTTCTTCGCTCTGGTTTCGAGGTAAAGCGCGGCGTTAAGTTCCACCACTTAACACGCAATGCCTCCGAATTCGGCGGAAAGTGGGGAACGGAGTATCCTAATACTAGGTTCCCTCTACCTACCCTGCTGTGTGCGGGATACAGCATGAAGCTGAAAAAAAAATTATAGTAATAATAATATATGTATATAAGTCTCAGTAAATAAATCCAGAATCCTCTTTAGATTCTAGTAAGAAATAGAAATAAGCGCAAGACAACTTTTATGAAAGGAAATGTTTAATTAAGATTTAATTAGACAAGAATAGAAAGCTTGATAAAATAATATGCATTAGAATTTCTTCGGATCTAAGAAATACTTTCTTAGAACTGCAAATTTCAAGGTATTTTCTTTCAGTACCGACTGCCGTAACTAAAAAGAAAGAAAAATATTTTTTCCTTATAATATCATGGGGTACAAGCCTGAGGAATGTTGTAATAAAAAATACTGCTTTTAGTTTCACAGCTTCATAATTTTTCCCACATGTCTACCCCCCTATGCGTATTAGGACACTAGACTAGCCTTCTGACTATCTTTCTGTCTGTCTGTACGCTTTCATGTCTAATCTACAGATCTGATTTTGATGAAATTCAGAATGAAAATAGTTGAACACTCAGGGTTAAACAAAACTACCTATTTTTTAAAAAATCGACCTGTAAAAGTTTGTAATACGAGATGAAACTTTATATAAAAAGTTGTATAGTTGTGCAGGCGAAGTCTGGAGTGGTTGCTAGTATTAGTTTAAAGAAGCATTACTTAAAAAAGCCATCATTTAACACTAAAAACCCAATTTAAAACCCGTGTTATAATCAATACAGATGGCTATCAATAATTTAGATGTCACAGTAGATATATAAATAGCGGCACTAAACGACGGTACACGGAAGGCAGACCAGGCAGTGACTCACGACCTTGTCTACAGATGTAGCTAGTCTATTGATTGGCAAGCAGTTAGTAGAGAAGATAGTTTTTGACGTTTATTCCGCATAACAGGGTGGTTGGAGAGAACCTAGTGTACACTCCGTTCTCTGCTTTCCGTTTGAAATCGTGAGATTGGCTGTTAAGTGGTGGAACTTAACACCGCCTTTTGTCTGTTCGCCACTTTATAACGCGATGTCTTGATTTCGGGCGGAAACTGTAGGACGGAGTGTCTTGACATGTGTGTTATCCGATATCCTGCTAAATAATAAAATATATAAACTTCTGGACACTTCTTTTAAAGTTCACATTTTGAAATATTATTGAAGAATTTTTAACTTGATCTTTAACTTATGTTTAAAACGCACTCTGTCATTCAACCTATCCAACTGGCGTTCTATTAAAGGTTGAGGGTGAATTGAATATCAATATGATTATAATGACAAAATGACACGTCTCAGAATTATTGCTCTCTTGTTCGTTAAGTTATTACCATTAAAGTAACAAAATAAAAAAAAAACATTTTCATGCTCTACTGCACATAGCATATAGAATTTAGTGTCAAGATTTTCCGTTCTTCACTTTCCACACATAATCTACTTTACGTGTTGAGGGGTGGAACTTAACGCTGCGCTTTGTCTAACCAAAGAGTAAAAAGGAAAATTGAAAATGATTAAGGCATTTCTCCGTGTGGGAATTGAACCCACAACCAATCGCATTCATCTACAAACGCTGAACCACTGCGCCACTATAGTTCCTAAGCAAGTATTCTTATGTAAATAAGCAGCCTTATTTATATTTAGATTTGAGTATTAATAGCTACATAATATTTAACATTCATTAGGGAGGCTAGATTGAAAATAGTTTTCTGCAACACGTTTATTTGCATAAGTAAAAAGGTTGAAATATTTTTATGTGAACTTACAATAGGTAAACATTTGACGCGAGGTTGAGTTTCGCTATGTTTCGAATTTAGACGGAAAACATAGAACGGAGTGTAGTGACACTAGGGTCTCTCTCTCCCTCTCTTTTACATTCGCGCTATGAATTAAATATAAGGATAAATAATTAATTTTAGTGGGATTGAACCAATAACTACTAAATTTACAATCAGGGACTTTCCCCCTGAGCCACTATGACTTCTAATAAAGATTTGTAATCAAAGATAAAGGAATTCCAGTATTTTAGATTAACATATGGCACATAAATGCCTATACGACCTGTAAGAAAATTTCTAAGTAAAATCCTTTGAATGGGAGTAATTCCGTTAATTTGCACTCGATGTCAAATAGCGCAATTCAGTAGATTGTTGTATTCCGGACACAAGGGTGAGTGACTCGAGTGACCCTCCCGCCTTTTGAAGCGTAATTGCGTTAAGATGTTACATGTTATTTGTGATCATGTTCCTTTTGAACATCATCACAAATAAATAACTTTAATTTGAATATTTTATATACTGAATATTTTAAAATGATTATTGGATTGTTTTCTTGTCATTTTTACGTTTTTTCCTGCATATCGAGGTAGACCCTAATGTTAAGACATTCCGTTTTCCACTTTCCCCCTAAATTTGTGGCATAGAGTGAATTGAATAGCGGATTTTAACGCCGCGTTTTACCTTAGTTACCAAAGGGGAGAAGTGAAAATAATTAAAATATGAACATTTAGTAGGGAACGGAGTGTCTTAACACTAGGTTCCCTCTGCCTACCCTGCTGAGTGCGGGACACCGCGTGAAGCTAAAAAAAATGAACATTCTTCTGAGTGAGAACTGAAACAATGCAATCAATGGCAATCACATTTAAAATGACGACTGTAACTCAATGGGACATTGTCTTACTGATGGTTGTAAGTTCGATTCATACTATGAGATTATTATTATTTCACTTTTTTATTTATTTTTGATCTCCTCTTTGGTGTAATATGGGGATCAGAGATCCTAATTACAGTTTTATCTCTACTTTCTTTGCACGTTACGTAGCATAACCTAACGCCGTGCTATATCTCATCAAAGCAAGTACCGAAACTAAATACGATTAAAATATACAATCAAAATATACATGAAAAGTTTGATAAATTTCATCTGAACAAACTTTTACATTCTTTTTATGTGGTTCATTTACCTTAGACAAGTGGTATACTTTTAACATTTAAACATTTAGCTTAGTTAGTTCTAATAAGTTAAAACATTTACAAAATAACACAGTATATGAGTATTTTAACCTGCAACGAATAGTTTACGCATTTCTAAATATATGACAAACTTGTGCGGTGAGTATTTGGCGCGGTATTCCTTTGACGTCGAGACGTTGACGTTTTGTTATCCTTATATTGAACTTTATGTCAAAGACTTTTATATATTTGATGCATGCTTAAATTATTGCAATATCTCAGATACTGGCAAAAAGTGTAAAGTGTAATATCTTAATATTAGATTTTCTCTTCTATGACGGAAAAATCGTGAAGCTACAAAAAATTCTAAAATATACTTTGATCGTGCAGTTGAAACTATTAGCCGACTGCTGGTGGTTCTCGTTTGTTTGAATTTATTTAGTTTTATGTTTTATTAATATATTATTATGTGCTTTGTTAATCTGTTTAGACTAAACGAGGAAAACATTTACCTATTTTTTTCTATTCGTGTGTGTTTTTGTAAATTTCATTGTAAACTAAGATTTTTGCTGCCTAAGATATTAAACGTTAAATGTTATATTTTTACAATAAAAAGTATGTAAAAGTTCATAAATTAAGATTAAGTAACTATACCTATACAAGAATAAACGAACACACAGAAAATATAAAAGTTCCGCCTTTGAAGAAAAACTTTACATGTGTATACTTTCCCAAATCGCATCCCAAACTCACAAATAACATTTAAAGTATTCACAAAAAGTTAAGAGACCCTACAAGTTATTTAAAAGCGCACTATCTTCATTACGCGTCCATTACTCTAGGGAACAAGCCAGAACTGTAAAGGTACGTAAGCCGAGTAATCTCTTAAGTTCTTACTTATCCTACTTTATCTGCAATTTTGTCCACTTTTGATCCTTAAGATTACCTGCTTTGTTAGAATTGTGGGTGTTTATGTCTAGATAGTACTTTGGTTTTGATTATTTTGATATATGGCCAGTCGTGGCGCAGTGGCACAAGCGTGTGACTGTAAACGAGTGGTTGTGGGTTCGATTCCCACTCGAGGGGTGGAAATTATATTTCCATTTTCTTCGCTCTGGTGTCGAGGTATAGCGCGGAGTTAAGTTCCGCCACTTAGCACGCAAGCCTCCAAACTCGGCGGAAAGTGGGGAACAGAGTGTCTTAACACTAGGTGTCCTACCCTGCTGTGTGCGGGATACAGCGTGAAGCTAAAAAAAAAAAAAAGTTTTGATATATGAAAATGTCACTGTGGCTTAGTTATGGTGTATTTGACTGTATGCGCGGTGGTTACAGGTTTGATTTATATTTAGGCAAAAATAAGAGAAGAAAGAGAAAATACTTTTGTCATTCCTCTTGGCTTACTAAAAGTTGTCGCGGTGTAGTGTCATAGCATCTGACAATGTACGCGATTGTAGTAGGTTCGATTCCCATTCGGAGGTGTGACTAGAATTAATATATAATCATTTCCATGGAAAACGATTTCTCTAGTTCGGGGTAACTACAGGTTCATTTTGCGATACTATGTACTGAAAGGAATCAAATACAAAAATGCCTTTGTATGGTTTATGATGTTTATAGCTGTATGTACGTTGGTTGTAGGTTCAATCTTGAATTAGGGACAATAGAGATAGAGAGGGACCTAACAAAATGATTGTCTCTCATTTAATAATCATTTATTAAAATAAATGAAGTAAACTTCATCTTTACTGAAATATAATGATATAAAAGAATGAATTTAATCTTTTATATTATTTCTATTTAAAGAATTTCAACAAAATTGTTGAATTCTTGGCGGAACGCCACTCTAACGATTTGTGAAACATTGTCGACTGAAACTAACTAAACTATATTATATTTTTTCTACAAATAATGAGACCTTGAATAATAATCTTCTTACAAGGAAGTAAAAAAATCTTGACTATTATAAAAGAAAAGGACTTATTTTTAGAAAGAAATATGATTTAAAATGAAATACTTTGTTGAGTTATTTCTAAATAAACATGAATATTTAAATAAAATTTTAGCGAAATTAAATTTTTATAACGACGCTTGCAGGAAAATTGTTTGTTGGTACATTTCAAAAACGACGGGTAACTATGTAGTATGTTTACTTAATTATAACTAACGAGTTGTAGCCCGCAAGTTCGTTGTGTGGGTTATGAAATGTAAATTAAGTTGTTTTTTTTAGCTTCACGCTGTATCCCGCACACAGCAGGGTAGACAGAGGGAAGCTAGTGCTAAGACACTCCGTTCCCTACTTTCCGCTGAATTCGGAAGCATTGCGTGTTAAATCGCGGAACTTAACGCCGCATTTTGCCTCGAGACAGGAGCGAAGGAAATAAATAGAAATATTAAATATTTCCACTCTCGTGTGGGAATCGAACCCACAACCAGTCGCTTCAAAGTCACACTTTGTGCCACTGTGCCACGACTGGCCCAGTATAGAATAGATAATTGTATTGTTAATATTTTATAATTTAAAATTAGTATTTGTATAGTAAGTTCATCAATACATTACAGTAGGTTGTTGTGGATTCGATCCCTTCTCGAATAAAATATATATATATCAATTATTTTCATATACACAGTCCGCTAAGTCTAAGCTTGGTGCTTATTTCCGCCACTTGCGGCCCAACTGCAGGCTTAAGGGGCTCCTTCAAAATGCATTAACGCTCGTGTCTACAACCTGAGCTCCTCTCTCTACTTAACCAAATTTGAAAAGCCTAATAATGCTGTTTGTGAAATACGAGCTACTAAACTGATGATAGATATGGAAAGGCTGAAAGCTTAGAGTAGATTATAGAAATGTTTTAGTTATACCTCTCACATCTTCTTTTCCCGTATACATATGTGTCTATGCCTATTTCGGGTAATTTCGTTGATAAGTTTGAACTATTTGTTTACTTTAAAGTGATTTTTAAGAAAAAATATTTCTTATGGTACTGTAAGTTCTAGCAGTATTATGCGTTTTAGGAAGAATAAGAAGACGTTAAGGCCATTCGTGGCGCAGGGGCACAAAATATGACTGTAAACGCGACTAGTGTTGGTTTTTGTTCGATTTCCACTTCAGGAAATATTTATAACTAGCGGCCCGTTCGCGGCTTAGCCACGTGAACTATTTCGTTATATTGCAACCATCGGGGGTGCATTTTTAAAAAATAAGTAGCCTATATTAGACCCATTCACTTTTACTACTTTCGTTCTAAACTTCATGCAAATCAGACTGGTAGATTAGCCGTGAAAGCGTGACAGACAAACACACAGACTTTCGCATTTATAATATAAGTATGGATTTCCATTTTCTTCGCTCTGGAGTCTAGGCAAAGCGCAGCATTAAGTTGCGCCACTTAACACGCAATGTCTTCAAAGTTCGGCGGAAAGTGGGGAACTTAACAATAGGTTGCCTCGTTGCATAGCCTGTCCTGTCGGCGAAACGCCGCGCTTGCTTCGACACCAGAGCGAAGAATATGAGAATATTAAATATTTCCACTTCGCGAATGGGAATCGAACCCACAACCGTTCGCTTTACAATCACACTTTGTGCGTCTGCGCTACGACTGGCCCCAATGTAGTATTATCTCGTGGATCTATATCATAAACGATGAAACAAAAAAAAATATATTATCAATTTTTTAACCTTTTTTTACTTTTACTTTTATAGTTTATTTTATGTCAAGGGCTGGATGAATTCAAGCTTCTACCTACTATTTATTTCATTTATAGCAAAATGTCTCAACATTCTGTTATAAAAGACAGACTATACGTACGTTATTCCGCTACAAATGAGAACGAGTCTATTACGATTACTCCCAAGACTGGGCACAAGTCATTTATGTGATAATTTAACTGTCTGACTGACGTTTTGGAATATTACTATATATAATTTGTTTTTAGTAGAAGAAGAAAATCTGTTTTACACAGATATACATATGTTTTCTTGATAAAATACAAGAATCGTTAAGAAAAGCTATCATTTAGGCGATATTACACTTAAAGGACACATTGTAGATCTCTTTTTACGAAAATTACGCGAGATAGAAATTTGGCATACCTACTTAAAGTTTACATGCAGTAAAAGTGTAAAAAGCCAATATCATCTGTTGTTATGTATTAGAAATTGCATAGAGGTTAATCAGAGAGGACCTAGTGTTAAAACACTCCGTTCTCAACTTCCCCTGCCAAAATCGAGACATTGCTTGTTGAGTGACGGAACACAGCCCATACCTTTGCCTTACGTACCAGAGCAAAGACATGAATATTTAAATATAATTATTCCCCGAGTGGGAATCTAACCTACATCTCTTTACAGTCAGAATGTTATTACAAATATATAGAAAAACAAATATATAGAAATAAATAAAGACATTGAAGTACAATAAATTAATTAAATTAATATATTCTTAGCATATACTTTTATATGAAGTGACGAGACATAAACGTTGCTAAGCTAACGCTTATAAGTTAGCACTAGAATTTATGTTTTATGGTCATTTCCATTCTTACCATTACACAAACTGAAATTCGTATAAAAACTAACTTTCAACAGAGCTGCAAGCAATAAAAGTTGGAACAACCGCACAAATACAATTTTTGCAAATAACTGGTAAGCTTACGATACTGTATAGTTACAACATGTTTTTAATTGAAAATATATTAGTTTATTCTTAAATATATTTATAGTAAGTAATGTACGAAAGAGGCCGCCGTGGCCAAATGGGGCAAAGTCTGACTGTAAAACGGGTTCGATTCTCTCAGATACCAAAGACTCAGCGTTGAGTTTCCCCACTCAACACATAAATGTCTTGATGGGTGGAAAGCTGAGAGCGGAGTGTCTAGGTACAAAGTTTCTCTCTGACTACTAGATAAAGCGTGAAGCTGTAAAAATACTAGTACTAGAATATATTTACAGCAAGTAATTTATAAATAATTATTTTTTTGCAAAATACAAAATATTTATAATAAATATTGTGATATTGTGAAAGAAATCATCCAAAATAGATGAAAAAAGCGAATTCTTGAATAAGTAATTATACCTCTTTGAAATACATGAATTCTCATCAAATTTGTACTTTAAATGGAGATATCAAAAGGGTAAAAAGTTTGTTTCAAGAACTTTTATGATTAATGTGATATCTGTAGACACTAGAACATTAATCTTGATATGCAATGCTATTACTTGTAATAATACCTTACACTTTTCTATGAAAATTTAAATGCATTCACGTCGCTCTATTCATATTAAATTTATTACATTCTAACGATGGAACTAACTTCGAAAAACTAATTTGACTACTTAACTAGTTTGAAAAAGTCAAATTTTGACTAATTTTCTTAATTTTCTTATTTCCTTTTTTTAAGGAATACAAGTGGAACTTTAAAGGTGTAATTCGGTTACTATATAATTTGCTAGTGATATTCGGTGCTGAATGACAGAACCGAACGCTTAGCAACGCGCTTAGTAATATTTATTAAACTAAAAGAGTTTATTTATTCGTTTACTCTTTTATAAACTTATTTTTTTATTGGCATATGTTGTGAGACAGAAACCATTTACAAAAATAACTTAATTCTAAATTCTGTCTTTTCTATATCTAGTATATACGTAGGGTAGGTAAGAAACCTGTACCTGTTTATCAATCTATATTAAAAAAATGTTGCATTACTTAACCCACTCCTTGCCTTTTAACTTGTTTGAAAATTTGCACACGTATTCTACGTTAATACAATATTTTCATAGCGTGAATCTGATTACGTTGCCAGTTCGGGCAGGATAACGAGAAAAACATTTTAAGCGCTTTTCTGTTAATTTCATTATCAAGCTAATTTGAATAAAAGCTAATATGTATATTAAATACCATTATGGTTTAGTGGTAAAGCATCCTACTATAAAAACGATTGATTGTAGGTTCGAATTCCATTTGAAGGAATTTGTTATATGTATATAAATTATTTCTCGTATCTGTGTTTCAATGTGACAAATCGTGGCATAAAATATAATCACTTAATATACAATGTGACAAATTAAGAAGGAAAATGAAGGACGAAGTGTCTTGACACTAGATTCTATCAGGCTATGTATTCAGGCTATATTCTGTACACAGTAGGGTAAGCAGAGGGAACCTAGTGTTAAGACACTCCGGTCCCTATTTTCTGCCGAATTTTGGAGGCATAATTTTTTTATTATCTATTTTTGTTCCAACCGATTGTTTACTTTAATAATTCCGGTTAGATATTTCAAATAATATTAACCTTTTTAATAGCTCAACTGATTAACCTCAACTTTTAAGTGCTTTTGCATTTCAAATTCATTTTAAGCTTCGCGGTGGATTAAAATACCTTAAGCTACAAATCCATAGAAACATCTCGAGAATATGAAAGCTAAGCATTATTACTTAGTATAGACGTAGTTTATAATAAAAGCATTTTGTTATGTTTACAAGAAGAATGTACATTTTAACATGTTGTTAATTATAATCAGGAACACACATTTGGGACAATTAAAAATAATATTTTTTTTTAGAAATCGGATAAAAATTTGAACGCAGCCGGAATCGAACCCACGTCTCTTGAAAACATTCCAAGCACTATGACCGCTAAGTTACGTGTTAAACGCGTGTCTAAGCTGTGTAAGCTTAAATATTAATACGTTATCTAAAAAAAATGTCGTTTTCAATTTTCCTAAGAAGAATGTACTTTAGCAACTGGATGAAGGTTAGACGAAATTTCATTTTTAGTGCAGATGTAACCTTTTAGTTCTTGATACGGATAAAGGAAACCTATTATGTCGGTTTCGATTACGGAAATCATGTGTTTTCTGTTACGGATTATCCGTTAATTTTCGATAATTTCTATTAAGGATATTTTATTTAGTTACCATTTTTTACGGAATATGGGGTAAATTAAATTAAGGCTTAATCGAAACGTGGGTAACAGAGCGCCAAACGCTAATTTCTTTCTTCTTAAACAGATAATTACATTTTGTGTTGAACTCAGTGATGGGAAAATTTAAGTTCATTTGGCATCTAAATATTAACAATTGTTCATTTAGTTATGCGAAAAACACAATTAACTATTAATTCATTGTTAATTGTAGTGTAGTCGTTAAGAAGTAATATTTTCAGCTGAATTTAATTTTTTTGTGATTTCCCCATAAGTAAATAATTAATTGTTAATTATAATTAAACTTTGCCCAAAACTGATTGAGTTACTACATAATATTTTAAGCATAATCATGCATCTCCTGCTATTTAGTGTACAGGCTATTCTTGTATATTGATAAACCACTCTATGTGGGTTGGCTTGTAAAAGCCTACAGTTTGCTTTACCTATATATAGATTAGGTAAATATTTCCATTTATTCAATTTGGAGGCAAATGTAATTGAACAAAGTGCGGCGTTGAATTCCACCACGCAAATCAACACGCAATGTCTCGAATAGAGGAAAATGGAGAAAGTTATTTTGTTGACACTAACATCACTCTGCGAATCGTTTTATGGGAGAAGAGGAAAAAATAGCTAAGTATATACTATAATAAAATAGCATTAAAATCACTCTTCAATTGTTCATAATAAAATATGACGAGCATATATAGAGCAGGGGTAAGCAACACTTTTTGAGGTCCAAGCCTATATAATTTTACAAAGTGGTAGTGGCACAAAGTGTGACTGTAAACGGCTGGTTGTGGGTTTGATTCCCAGCCGAGGAGAGGAAATTTTTAATATTTCCATTTTCTTCGCTCTAGTTTCCAGGCAAAGCACCGCCACTTAACACGCACAAAATGAAGGAGTGGGAACGGAGTGTTTTATCACTAGAATCCCTCTGTCTAACCTGCTGAGTGTGGGATACAGCGTAAAGCTGAAAAAAAAATTAGCAGGCCGCATGCTAATTTTTTTTTCAGCTTTACGCTGTATCTTTACGCTTAAGGCCTGAGTTTGCACACCTCTGAAATAGAGGAATAAACTAGGCTGTATCGATGTATAAATCAATCGTCATATTTTATTTGATACATGATATATATTTTTCCGTGTCTTATTAGATAAAGTTCATATCATATTACCACTTAATATCAGACCATCGTGGCGCATTGGGTCAGTATTTGACAGCAAAAGTGATGGTTTTGGGCTCGATCCCCGCACTGGGGAACGATTATTTTTCATTTATTTTGACATATATATTTTTTTTCCAAATTTACAAGTAAACTCACATATTTTGCGTATTTCTTTTAAAAATGCAGTCTGGATGTCAATTGCAATGAAAAAACGTATACATAGACAATACAAGAACTTAATATAATTAATGTATGTAGGTCTCCAATCCAATATACATCTTTAACATGTAACAAGACATGTATAGAAACGATTTCGATTTCACATGTCCTCTTGGGACCTCAAGGAGTCCTATTCGATCTTTCTCCTTACATTTCTACCTTACATCTTTGAAAAAAACATTTATTCGACTGCAATGCGAAAATTTGTCTAAATTAATTATTGTTTTAATAAGGCATAATGAAAAGCTATCGTGGAGCAATTATATCTCTATAATTGTACACGCGATTGTCGTGGTTTTCATAATTAGTTAGGGCTTGTTTATAATATTTTTTTATTTATTTAATAGCTGTGAACAATTTAACATAGGTACATCTTATAAGTCTATAATCGAAATAGTCTAAGTTGCATCCTAATGCACTTGCTGTCTATCAGTAAGTCTGGTTCAAATCGGTCAAGCCGTATTAACCGAAACGAACAAACAGACAAATATTCTAAAAAAAGTTTCTTCTGTGTATATGCATTTATTATACATATATATGCACATACATATGTACATACACACATATTTAGTAAAGAAAAAAAAGACACTCCAATTTCATTTATTTGTATATATTATGTATGTCACAAACTGAACAAACTCTTGTTTAGCGTAGCAGATAAGAGTAGCAGCTTCACTTCATACCGTGGTAGTCAGAGAGAACATGATGCGTGTTGAATGGCGGATCTCAGCCCTACATTTTGTCTCAGGTACCAAACCGAAGAGATGAAAATATAAATATATTTATTTTACCAAGTGGGTATCGAACCCACAAAAATCGATTTTACAGTCAAATGCTTTGTCAATGCACCACCACGTCCTTTATTAATTATAAATACTAATAAATTTTATTAAAAATGTATAATTAAGGAAATATATTCCTAATTGTAATATCTAAACGTTAAATACAGAAAACAAGTCTCTTAGACATTAGTTTAAGAGAGTATCAGCTCGAGTTATAACAACATTGCATTCTGAGTAGATAACCCTAATCATTTATATAATTAGGTAGTAAATAAAATGATATAGATTAAAGAGCAAATATACAATTCAAATACAAATCGATGGTAAGTCTAGTTACTACTAGCCTACTTACTCTAAATTAGTTGCAATTCTCGGGCTGGTTAGGCCAACTATTTCCGCTAGCGAAGCCTAAAATTGAATCGGCGTGGCCTAAGGACTCGATTCTTAGAGTTTACCTATCAAAAGGCAGAAAATACTAGAATATAATAAAAATAATGAATATGGAAAAATACATTTTTAGAAAGTGCTTAAAGATTTAAACGCAGCGATATTCGAACCCGCGCCTCTTGGAGACCGTCCAAGTTATGCGTTCAACTTTTTACCGTCTGTATAGAAATTCTTATACGCTTATTACAACTTATTTTTGTGGTTAGCATCAAGGCGTTAAATGGTTTGCAACAGGTGCGGGTTCGAATCCCGCTACGTTCAATTTTTCATAAGTTTTCCAAAAATATTTTATTCAATTTCCTATGTATATGAATAACATTTTAGAATGTTAAAAATGATTAAAGATTCTAATCTCGTATATAAAAAGTACAATATTTCATGAGATTATAGTAGCGTAGTGTGACTGCAATACCCACACGATGGAATGCTAATATTTAATTTATTTTTATTACTACGTTCTCGTAATAAGACAAGAGACGTTTACTTCCACCACTCAACACACAATGACTCAGATTCAAGTGGAAAGTGGAGAACGGAGTGTCCTGAATCTCTTTGCCCACTCTGCTAAGCAAAAAAAACTTAAAATATAATATGGTAGCTAGTAATCAATCCTTTGACCTTTAATAATAGTTTAAAATGTTAGAAACTGCAGTTAAAGCGCATACATACATATGCATGACATGTCTCAGCAACATATCTTCATATTTCAATATACATAAATCATAGTCTATTTTTGTTCATATGCAACTAAGGTTCTCGTGCATTTATTCGAGTGTTACAAAGACTTGAGTTCATCTGTGTAAAAGCTCGATTCATGAAAGAAAATTACTAACATTTTTTGTAATAATTCTGAAAATAAATCGTACTTTGTTTTAACTTTTTGTAAAATAGCAAAAGCTACTTAAAATGCGTTGAACCGTGTATAGTATAGCGGAAATAATAGTGTACCATAAATGTGCCGGTCAGAATGTGGTTGTGGGTTTAGTTAAATGGGTCAATTTCTATGGTAGTAGTAATAACAGTAATAATAGTAATTTTTATAATAGTAATTTCTTATCGCATTATAAATAATCATTAATAATATATATTTTTATTCTAAGTAGGGTAGGCAGAGGGAACCTATATAAATTTTAGTATGATCCAAACACGCAAACAAAACGGACGGCAGCTTTATAAAAAAAAAACATTATATGCATACAAACTAACAATCTACTTGTCACTATTACATAAAAAATTTGAAGACATACCTATTACTTAGACTAAACACGCAACAATTGTGCCACGACGGCATTTCATTCATAATATTTGTTTTTCCAACCCCTTCAGATAGCCACGCTGCATGATTTCCTCTTACAGGTCAGTATAAGCCGTATACTGACAGAGGAAGGTCGCGTCGCGCTATACAAATTTCCTTCAAACTTCGTATACGTATAAAATAAATTAAAAAGTAACTTTTAGTATGTTTTATTTGAAAAATCTATAGGAAAAAGTGAAAATGCTGTTTAAGATGAATGAAATCGACAAAGAAGATAGTATTGAAGGTACAGTAATTAAAAGTTAATTAAGTTCTAAGATTCTTCACAATTTATGGCGAGATTTTAATGATCCAAATCGTTTTGTTATTACGCTTTTGCGTTTTCAAAGATTCAATTTGAGAATGTAATTGTTGTAATTTTTGTTTCTGAAAAGTGATTTGAAGAAGTCGTTTAGCTTATATTAGTTCTGGATGAAATTTTAAATAAAAATATGCAATTTCAGGCATTTTTATATAGTAGTGTCGTCAAAGAGAATCTGGTGTCAAGACACTCCGTTCATCGTTCGTACGTGATGCTTTAATATGCTTCTCGCTTTATATAAAAGTGTATCTTAAACACATTGTAGTAGGTAGTTATATGTAATATTTATTTTGTATATTTAATATATTTTTAAATTGTAATAATCTTATACATTGAAAACAAAATAATTTCAGCATCACTTTATCATGTACACTTTAACTTTTTGCTATTAATATATCAGTTACTATAAAAATAAATCCATTTAAAAGTACTTAACATTACTTTTGAATATTTTATTGATTATAAAAATACGGAGAGCACGATAGTCGTCATAGTTTCTTATTTTTTATTTATTATCTTTATTTTGTTAGCGTCACCTTATATCCCTCACACAGCATGTTAAGACACTCCGTTCCCTATTTTCCGTTGAATTGTGGAGGCGTTGCGTGTTGAGTCGCAGAACTTTCCTTGCGCTTTGCCCAACACCAGAGCAGAACGAAATGAAAAATGAAATATTTCAATTTCCCAAGTGGGAATCGAACCCACAACCAGTTGCGTTTACAGTAATTCTTTGTGTCTCTGCGCCACGACTGACCCCAACATTAAGTTACTTTTTCATTATTTTTTATTATAAATGCAGAGTGTACAGTAGCCCACTAACTTTTTTATTTATTATATTATTAGTTTCTAAGGAAAATAAAATCAATCGAACTCACTACTACACTAATCTGACCCTGTAGATAAATTTCCGCTGTCCCCAAGATATATAGTCCGCTGCATCACAAAGCTAATTCAAAGTCTTAAGTAAACAAGGCAGCCTCAAGGCAGTAAGTCACTAATCACCTTTAGGCAGAAGCGCTCTTAATTGTTTGTTTTTTAACAATAGACTGCCATATTATTATTTTTGTCATTCGTATATGTTTTTGAAAATATTTTTGAAAATTAGACAAGTAGAAATGTAGTGTTTTGACACTCCATTTTTTTAATTTTTTTATATATTTTATAAACGTATGACGAACTTAACATTTACCTAGCCGCCGCGAGTCCTAAAACACGCTATGTTAAATTACCTTGGAAAATGGAAATCGGGAGAATCTTGACACTATATTCTCTCGTACTTTTGTTTAGGTAAACGTGTGAAGCTGTAATAAATTAAATAATAAAATGGAGTCAATAGAGTTAACTATCGCCAATTTACCAATGTTTACCTTTAGTAAAAAAAAAATGTATTAATATAAAATTCTTTACAGATATGTTTACAATAATTATGTTATTTTTATTAGAATTTCGACGTAATAAGTTAGTTATTTTATATACTTAAAGAGTTTCATGTTCAAATCTAGCTAATGTGATAATTTTATTTTTATAATTCAATCTTTTTTCTCGCTTAGCAGCGTAGCCAAAGATCATCTAGTGTATTGATACTTCGTTTTCCACTTCCCTATCGAGTTTTTTTTTGTTTAGTGGCTGAGTTGGGTACCGCACTTTGTTTTAATACCAGAACAGAGGAGCAAAAAAAATTGAAATACTCCTCCGAGTGGAAATCGAAACCAAAGCCAAATGGGTATATAAGCACTGACGCTGCAACACAATAGCCACTTCTAAAAAGTTTTAGCTTTTAAAGAGTTGTAGTTAACCTTTTTTCGTTTCATTACTACGAGTATATTAGTTACAGTGGCGCAGTGGCACAAAGTGTGATTGTAAAGTGACTGGTTGTGGGTTCGGTTCCCATTCGAAGAGTGGAAATATTTAGTATTTCCATTTTCCTTCGGGTATCAGAGGTAAAAGCGCTGCGGAAAGTGGGGGACGGAGTAACTTAACATTAGGTTCCCTCTGCCTACTCTGCTGTGTGCGGGATACAGCGTGAAGTTAAGACACTCCGTTCCCCACTTTCCGCCTAATTCGGAGGCATTGCGTGTTAAGTGGTCTAACTTGAATTGCTTAACGCCGCGCTTTACCTCGACACCAGAGCGAAGAAAATGGAAATATTAAATATTTCCACTCTTCGAGTGGGAATCGAACCCACAACCAGTCTCTTTACAGTCACACATTATGCCTCTGCGCCACGACTGGCCCCCAAAATATTTTATTATTACACCGATTTATTTCATTTTGAGTTGTTAACAGTTGAACAACTTATAAGTTGTCTTGTTTATTATGTATGGTATATCGAGACTTATTGTTCCCACTTCCCAAACTCCAGTACAACTGTAACTTCTAGTAACTTCTTGTACTTATTTGTCATAAATCAATTTTTGTTATGATTTTTGAATAATGTTTAGAGATTTAACTATTGTATGACATTTCTAAACAATATCTGTACTTCAGACTGTATAAGTAGCTTTTAAGCAGTTTTTTTTTCTCAATAATATTAGCAATAATTTGAAAGAAGCTTATACTTGTAAGCTTAAGGATATTTATAAGAGTCTTTCTATAGAAATACTTATATAAAATGAATGAAATGTATAAGAATTTTTACACGTGACTAAAAGGTATACACTGTTTATCATCTTTATTTATAACATCAGATAAAAGATGCGGGTTAAAATTTCAATACGTTATAAAAGTTTATATCAAATTAAGCAATGATGTATCCAGTGGTCAGAGTTCTGCTTTGGTAAATTAACCTGTTAGTAGGTATATTGTGAGGTGATTCTGGCATAGTAGCCGCGTCTAACTGAAAATGCGGTTGGTTGTGGGTTCGATTCCTAATTGAAAGTCTTTAGATAACTTTCATCTCTCTGCTCTGGTACCTAAGTCAAAGAGCGGCGTTAGGTTTCGCCACTTAATACTCAATATTTCGATTTCGAAGCTGCTAAAAAGGATAACACTTAGAATAATTACGGTATGCTTGAAATGTTTCTCTTCTGTAGATACAATAAATTAAGAATAGAGATGATTCTGCAATCAAGAAACAAACTTATAAAATACTTAAACATCGCCATATTCAAAATTATTTTTTCGTTCGACTCTCACTGGGGGAAAAGATTATAATTATGTTATCTCTGTTCTATATAGTCACGGCGTTGAATTCTTATGCCACTCGTTATCATTAGCAACTTAAATAACAGTAAGAAAATACATTAACAAATAAACATCTTACTATTTATTTTTTTTAGCTTCACGCTGTATCCCGCACACAGCAGGGTAGGCAGAGGGAACCTAGTGTTAAGACACTCCGTTCCCCACTTTCCGCCGAATTCCGTGGCTTGCGTGTTAAGTGGCGGAACTTAACGACGCGCTTTACCTCGACACCAGAAAATGAAAATATTAAATATTTCTACTCCTCGAGTGGAAATCGAACCCGCAACCAGTCGTTTACAGTCACACGATGCAGCCACTGCGCCACGACTAGCCTCAATTCTCTTTCTATTATTAACAATCCAAAAAAATATCAACCTAAACCAATATGTCACGTAAGGTAATAAAGCAAAATAATATATAATATAAGCTGAGAAAAATCTCCAGTTGACATTGAGCGAGGTCCAAGACGCGAACAAAACGGGCATTAGGATTAGAAAATGTCCACAAATATTTTCTATTGCCTCTTGTAATTTTGGCACAAAAAATGGCAAATTTTCCGAATTGTTGGGATTCCATCGGTATTGGCCTTTATATTGTATTTATTTTTGTGCCCAATAAATAAATGTGAAGGCAGAAGTAAGTATACTTCCGGTATATATTATGTAGCCAGTCGTGGCCCAGTGGCACGGCGTGTGACTGTAAACGACTGGTTGTGGGTTCGATTCCCACTCGAGGAGTGGAAATATTTAATATTTCCATTTTCTTCGCTCTGGTGTCGAGGTAAAGCGCGGCGTTAAGTTCCGCCACTTAACACGCAAGCCTCCGAATTCGGCGGAAAGTGGGGAACGGAGTGTCTTAACACTAGGTTCTCTCTGCCTACCCTGCTGTGTGCAGGATACAGCGTGAAGCTAACATAATAATATATATTATCATACATTCATATGTATGTATGTATTAAAGGCGTCCGTATGATACAGTGGAACTGAGTTTACGTACGGGTGATAGGTACAACTTGAACATCCACAGGGTAATTTGTATTTTTACATATTCAGCTTCACTCTTTATCTCACAGCACGGTAGGCATAGTGTACCTAGTGTCATGCCACTTCGTCCTTCAATTAATTTGAGACACTATACTGAGCGGCGGAACTGAACGCCGCGTTTTATTTTACCAGAGAATAGACAGAAAAATAACTAAATGTTAACAAACCCAGTCTCTCCCCAACTCTTGTGGCCCAGTGGCACAAGAGTTGGACTGTAAACGACTGGTTGTGGGTTCGATTCCCACTCGAGGAGTGGAAATTATATTTCCATTTTCTTCGCTCTGGTGTCGAGGTAAAGCGCGGCGTTAAGTTCCGCCACTTAACACGCAAACCTCCGAATTCGGCGGAAAGTGGGGAACGGAGAGTCTTAACACTAGGTTCCCTCTGTCTACCCTGCTGTGTGCGGGATATAGCGTGAAGCTATTTTTTTTTAACAAACCCACAACCAAACGTGCCATCCTACTACGCGATGAAGGAATCTTTATGTTTTTACATAATGTTACGAATATTTTTAAATATATATTTTATTGATATCGACGTTTTAAATACTTTGAAGTACACCTTGATTACATGAGATAATGTATATCTTCTTCTAAGATCAATTTCAATTATGATTACTTAAATTATAAACGGCGCTGCTTGTTCTTGTCCAACTATTAGCGATGTCTTTTACAAAGCTATGAGATTTCTCTTTTAACAGCTTCACGCTTACGGGGTACAGAAGGGAGAACCTAGTGTCAAGACCCTTTTTTTAGCTTGTCGCTGTATCCCACACACGTCGGGGTAGGCAGAGGGAACCTAGTGTAAGGACACTCCGTTCCCCACATATTAAGACATTCTATTCAAAATTAATGATCTTGTTCTTTCTTTAATTTACCTGTTACACGTAATTGTTACATGTAACATTAAGTTTAAAAGATTTAAATTGTATAGAAATTTATTAGGTCTTTTTTAATATTTATTTTTTTAGCTTCACGCTTTATTATTCGCGCCGAAGTTAGAAAGAACGGAGCGCAAAACGCTACGGTCCCTGCATACTTCTTTCGCTTCGTCCACTGTCATCAACCTCTTCATACACGTATTTGGGCTCTTATACTTTTTACGTGTTACGTGCCTTACCTTTCTTTCATAAATCTTTCTTTGCTTTTTTATTTATTATGTGTTTTAAATAAATTTACGGTATATGTTTGGTATCTATACTATTTGTAATACTAGTACTATTTATCATACTGACTATCATATCGTAATGAGTTCATTGACTACTTAGTAATAGTGGGGCCAGTCGTGGCGCAGAGGCACAAAGTGTGACTGTAAAGCGACTGGTTGTGAGTTCGATTCCCATTTGAAGAGTGGAAATATTTATTATTTCCATTTTCTTCGCTTTGGTATCTAGCTAAAGCACGTCAGGTAGGTCGCCACTTAACACGCAATGCCCCCGAATTCGGTGGAAAGTGGTGAATGGAGTGTCCTATGTTCCCCCTGCCTGCTTGCCCTACTGTGTGCGAAATACAGCGTAAAGCTAAGACTACTTAGTATATTATATACTAACGTAACGCAAATTGTTATGTTTTTAATCGGCTTAGGCAAAGTGTAGCTTCAAATTTCACCATTCCACTAGCAATCTTACTTATAGGGCAAAAAGTAGGGAACAGAATATCATACCACTGCTTATATAAAAAAAATGACAAAAAATTAATCAAGATAAATATTTAATTAAGGACAAAGCTGATTTGCGAAGTAGATATAACAATAAAAGGTTTATTAACCATAATACCATAATTGTCTTGACATTGTATTGAAGTACACAGTGGGTAATTAAATAAGCTTTGGGGGACATTCCTTTTTAGGACGATACACGACGTTCTAAATTGGTTTGACAATGAACTTGTACTAATTGTTCACTAATTGAGGAAACAAGCTTTTTTATATAAAATGGTGACCGTTGCAAATAACACTGGATATTTTTTTATGTTTTAAGTTTTATGGTAAAGCTTCTGCCTACCCAGACAGAAATAATCTAGTTATTTCTTAAATAACCTAGTTATTTCTGCCTATATTTTGGCAAAAATTACTTATTATTAACAGAGCGTAGAAATAAAAATTACTTAAATATCATAATTCCAACGAGTTGAAATCGAACTCACGACCAATCTGGTTTGTAAACATTATGTGGTACACTAGAATATTGTAGTATCCTGCTACGCCACAATGGCCTCATTTTAAAAAAAAATACGTCAAGAAAACCTCCAAAGTAAAACCTTTTCCTCAATGATCTAGAAAATATGTAAATTCTTTACTTTCTAAACATTTTTAAAGTGTTATTCCACACTTAGGAAAATTGAAAAAGACATTTAAAGAAAACGTATAAAAATATGCTCAGTGGTGAGAGCGCCTGAACGGTTTTCAGGCGGCGCGGGTTCGAATTCCGCTGCGTTCGAATTTCTATACATTTTCTTTAAATGTCTTTTTCAATGTACATTCTTTATTTCCAGTATATAAAAAACTCCAATAACGTTATTATTAATTATGAATTATATAATAAAATTAAATAATGATTACTATTAGCTATATTAATTTGTTAAAAAATATATAAAAAGTAGTAAAAATATATAATTAGAAAAACATTCAAATTATAAATTAATTATAAATAAAAAAAAAATATTAATACATTGTAAGTTTAAAACTTTTGCGTAATTCTTCTGTAGGTTATAATCTATACTAATAGCTAAGGTAAAGGTCATATGAAGGTTGTAAATCTCATTAATAAAGTATTGGCGACTTCGGTCGATACTTCAATAAAAGTGCCTTAGTAGCCTAGTAGTGAGAATAAAATAACACAATCGTCAATAAAAAAAAGACACTATTTTTTTTTTAATTTGTACTCGTAATAAAGCCATGTACATTTTAAACTTTAAGCGATACTCTGTTATTAAATTAAGGACTTTATAATATTTCCTTAAACGGAATTAAAAAAAGCTCAAAGTCGGACTTTCTCTTACTAATTCAGTAAAAGACATGTTTTTTAATATAAAGTTTCGTTGGACTAAGATTCACACTCAAAATCCGTGTTTAGTTAGAATCATCTTAACGATATATGGAAAGCTTTAACGTCTAGAGACTTGAGCTCTTTGGTGATGTTATCAAGTCACCTTGTTTTTCTTTATGAGTGTGTGGAAATCCATTTTATATATTTAATTCGGTTAAACGGGATTAGATTCTCTACTCTCACCATTAGCCGAGGCCGTAGTGGCGCATTGATTTCCATAACTCAACATGTCTCGATTTCGGGAAGTGGAGGATGGAGTCTTGAGACTTAGTACTCCCTGACTACCCCGCTATAGGTGAAAAAGCGTTAAGCTGCCACTAGCTGAAGTCATGGGAATACTACATCAAATCATCTAAGCTTACGTCTTCCAATACCACGTTTACTAACTGCTTACTTACTGCTACTACGTTTACTTCATTTCAAACAGACATTCAGGTACCTAATAAGGAAGCAAGTAATATACATATAGTTATCCATACTTATATTATAAATGTGAAAGTCAGTGTGTTTGTCTATCATGCTTTCACGGCTAATCTACTGGTCCGATTTGGATGAAATTTAGAATAAAAGTAGTAAAAGTTGCTGAGTCTAACATTTTTTCTAAAATCAACCGCTAAAGGTTTGAAATAGGGGATGAAAGTTTATATGATAAATCTAAACCGTTTGACCGATTATAGTTAATTTTGGCATAAATATAGTTGATAATCTATCTTAAACATAGGCTACTTTATTTTTCAAAAACCCACCCACGAGGGCAAAATAACGAAGCAGAAATGTAGTTCACGCGGCGAAGCCGCGAGCGGGCCGCTAGTGTAAATATATAGTACTTTCAGGGGCTACATATCCCATCTTTCCCATGGTGTAATCGAAACAAACACAGCTGAAAGTTAATGGTCTGCCTATATGTATATATATGTATATATGTTCAATTAGCCAACCCATTACGTTCGCACTACAGTTTTATAGTTCGTTAGCAACTAGTACGGCTCCGTTTTAAAAGTTAATTGAGTATGAAGTATGGACGTATTCAATTCTAATATTCATTTTGAAATTGTTGTATTATAATTAAATAAGCTTACTTTTTGTATTGATTTATGGTTTTTCTACTTGTGTTCAGAATTATGGTTTATAATCGTTTTATATTAGAAAGTTATGATACAGTGGCTTTGTTTTAGATACTATATGCTACCTCGATTTTTAGAGTTGTAATTTCAAAATCAAAGAAAAAGACTAAATACATTTTAACATTTTTAGAGTGTTATTCATATACTTAGGAAAAGGAAAAAGACATTTAGAAAACGTATAAAAATTTGAACGCAACGGGATTCGAACCCGCGCTCCTGAAAACCGTTCAGGCGCTCTAACCACTAACAATAAAAATAAGTTGTAATAAAAAGAAAAAAGCGTATAAGAATTTTGACGCAGCTGGTAGTAGAACTCATAGCTAAACGGAGAACGGCGTCAGAGCGCCTGAAAGGTTTTCAAGAGGCGATGGTTGAAATCCACCTGCGTTCAAATTTTTATACGTTTTCGAAATGTCTTTTTTAAGAAGCTTAATGGTTCAAGTTTTTAACCTCATAATTTTCTTTTTCTTTTCTTTTTTAACCTCATAATCAATAAATTACTACCAGAACAAATGTCTTACATACAATATTTTAAAGTGTATTTTAAAATACATGTAGGCGCATACCGTAGATATAGCAATATGATTGTCACGTTCTAAATAATATTTATTATTTATCTAGTAAAATACATAATAAATAAAAAACAAAATTAAAAATTTTGAAGAAACCCACGACGGTTTAATTGTAATTGTAAAAGGATAAAATAACTATAAATCCCCCGCCTAAAAGAATATATGTAATGAGATGATAGGGACGGCTTCGTCGGGGGCTGCAATTACTTCAAGTTTGCACAAACCTTCTCATAGGTTTTCTTGCTGTTAAAACAGGTTTGGCAAAAAAAAATATTAATATGAATTTACAGTTTTGATAACTGGTATTTTAAAGACTTTAAAACGAAATCTATACTGTTAGCTACTATATTTAAAATAGAGGTTGCAACTGGCAGCCCCCGACGAAGTCGTCCCTATCATCTCATTACATATATTCTTTTAGGCGGGGGATTTATAGTTATTTTATCCTTTTACAATTACAATTAAACCGTCGTGGGTTTTTTCAAAATTTTTAATTTTGCTTTTTATTTTAAACTTTTTAAAGTGAATAGATACACATTATATATTATTACATAATATCGAAATACTTTATATTATTTCGATATTATGTAATAATAAAATGTTCATGCAAACCCAAAAGAAATTATAAACCCAATGCTTTCTGGTTATCAAATGCTTATTGTAGCGCCTGGGAGATTGTCACCGTAACATTTTCACGAAACTTAAGTCTAACCAAATCAGTGAAAATCACAAAACCCACTAGTAGTTTTGATTTTGAACAAACTAAAATATACTGGAGCGCCCCGTGGTAGTTCGTGATATGGCATATAAAAACACGCAGCAATTAAACCAGAACCTATCACAGAAAACCGCATCTAAATAGGTTTCACACAAAAAAATACGAGCAAATGCTTACTGCAGCGCCCCCTGGTGAGGTGTCACCATGACACATATACGAGAACACGCGCTAATTAAGCCTGATCCTATCTTTAATAACTGCATCCAAATCGGACTTGTAGTTTTAGCTTTGCATAATTAAATGTTTAATGCAGCGCCCCCTGGTGAGTTCTTGACGTGAAAAAAAACCTAAAAACTTACAACAAGTAAAGGTAACTCTAATACTAAAAACTCTGCCCAATCGGACTAGTAATTGTGGTTTTGCATTAAATATTACAAACAAATGTTTACTGCAGCGCCCTCTGGTGAGTTAACACGATAAAACATATCCAAGAACATGCACTAATTAAACTTGAGCTTATCATTGAAACTGCATCCAAATCAAATTCGTCATTTTATCTTTGCACAAACAATATTTTACTGCAGCGCCCCCTGGTGACTTGTCACCGTAATATAAATTTAAAAACATGCTCTAAGTAAAGCGGAATCTAATACTGAAAACTCTTGACAACCGCACTAGTCGTTTTGGTTTTACACAAAAAATAGAAGCAGCTACTTACTGCAGCGCCCCCTAGAGAGTTGACACATACATGAAAATATGCACTAAGTAAACATACATGACACATATATGAATATATGCACTAAGTAAACTTGAATCTATCATTGAAAACTGAATTCAAATCGGACTCGTAGTTTTAGTTTTACACAAACAAATGTACTTACTGCAGCGCCCCCTAGAGAGTGGTTACCGTAACGCATATATGAAAAGAAGCACCAGTTAACCTTGAACCTATCGTTGGAAGTTTCATCTTAATCGGACTAGTAGTTTTTGCTCTGCATAAACAAATGTTTACTGCAGCGCCCCCTGGTGAATTTTCACCGTAACAAAAAAAACAAAAATCTTAAAATATGCATGAAGCAAATTTGAATCTAGTTCTGAAAACTCTACCCAATCGGATAAGTAATTTCGGTTTTAGACAAATAAATACAAGAAAAATTTTGGTTTTGCACAAAAAAATACAAGCAAATGCTTACTACAGCGCCCCCTGATGAGTGGTCACCATAACATATATATGAAAAGACGCACCAATTAAGCTTGAACCTACCCTTGAAGGTTACATCTAAATTGGACTAGTAGTTTTTGATTTGCATAAACAAATGTTTACTGCAACGCCCCCTGGTGAGTTTTCCCCGTAACAAAAAAAGAAAAATCTTAAAATATGCATCAAGCAAAGCTGAATCTTTTCCTGAAAACTCTTTTCAATCAGATCAGTAGTTTCGGTTTTAGACAAATAAATACAAAAAAAGTACAAACAAATGCTTATTGCAGCGCCCCCTGGTGGCTTGACACGATAAAACATATCTAAGAACATCCACCAATTAAACCTGAATCTATCACTGAAAATCTATCGAAATCAGACTACTATTTTTTGAGATAATTGAAAACATTCGTTTTCACGTAAAATGCTTACTGCAGCGCCCCCTGGTGAGTTAAGGCAATAAGCCATATCTAAGAACATACGCCAATTGAACCTTAACCTATCATAGAAAACCGTATCAAAATCGGACTTATAGTTTTGGAAATAATTGACATAGTAATTTGCACAAACACACAAACAAACAAACAAACAAACAAACAACCTCTCACCCCAAACACATATACAGTCGCCGTTCCGTCGCGGGTAATAAAAAATCTAGATTTTCACTGAATTTACTTCATTTTCACTATACGTATACTTAATTCGTAGTTATATATAATAGGGTCACATAATGTCTTACAACCAAACCGGCCAAGAGAAGACAATCTTTGAATAGTTGGCAATTTGACAAGTGACAAATTGTAATCAAATAATTAGATAGATTGTAATCTATATATACAAGAAATGTGGCCGTCGTGGCGCAGTGGAACAGCGTGTGACTGTAAAGCGATCGTTGTTGGTTCGATTCTCACTCGAAGGAATAATTATATTTAAATTTTCATTTCTTCACTCTAGCACCAAAGACAAAGCTGGGCGTTGAGTTCTTTCACTTAACACGCAATATCTCGAATTTTTTAGCTTCACGCTGTATCCCGCACACAGCAGGGTAGGCAGAGGGGAAATAGTCTCAAGACACTCCATCCTCCACTTTCCAATGAAAATATTAAATATTTCCACTCCTCGAGTGGGAATCGAACCCACAACCAGTCGTTTACAGTCACACGTTCGTACCACTGCGCCACTACTGGCCCCGACCTTGGATTTTATTTTACAGCTCATAATTTTTCGATAAATGCAAGACTAACATTTTATGTTTCCCCAAGCGAGATATAGTACCAGTAGTGTTTTGGTCATTCAAATACAAGTTCTACCTAGTTTTAATTCAAACATACACATCATAAATTTACGCGTATATTTATTACTAGCCATCTTCTCATAGGTCTGAATACATTTAAAAAAAAAACTTTAAGCACAGTGATTCACTCAAAAAAAGCAAAAGAATATATAATGATACAGTGGTAATTCCATTTTGGATTTCTGACATTGTGAATTAGATTGCGGAACTTAACGCAGCACTTAACAAAATATATATTTACTAGCGACCGCTCATGGCTTCACTTGCGTAACGACATAACTTATTATACAAAGTATCAATCTCTAAAAAAATCAACCAACCACTTAAGGGTTGATTTGTGAAAGTAAAATAGCCTATAAAAGACATTTAAAGAAAACGTATAAAAATTTGAACGCAGCGGGATTCGAACCCGCGCCTCCTGAATACCGTTCAGGCGCTCTCACCACTGAGCATGCGTTCCGGTGAACGCAGCGGGATGAACGCATGGCTCAGTGGTGAGAGCGCCTGAACGGTATTCAGGAGGCGCGGGTTCGAATCCCGCTGCGTTCAAATTTTTATACGTTTTCTTTAAATGTCTTTTTCAATTTTCCTAAGTGTGGAATAACACTTTAAAAATTTTTGAAAATAAAATAACCTATGTTTGACCCTGGGCCTCTACCTAAATCAGGCCTCTACATTAGTCATGAAAGCATAACAGACAAACAGATAGACTTTCGCATTTATAATAATAGTATGAATTTTAATATACTATATGCATATATAAATATATATTTCTAAAATATTCACTAAAACCTTACTTCTGTTTTTTTCTACATATATATGTATGTGTTATATTATTTTTATGTAAAAATACACAATATCGATTCTATATGCAATACTGATTATTATTGACAGCGTTAACCGCAGCTGCATGCAGCAACACTACCTAAATAACATTGTCTAGGTTACGCAAACCGCTTAATTTAAAAGTAATCGTTAATAGCAAACTAAAATGTTAATTAATGTGGTTAGAAACTTTTAGCATTTTAATATTCGTTGGACTAAATATAAAATATAATTTGGGTTTCACTTTTAAAAGAAATTTATATTGTTAGCTTCTGCTTTAGGCCGTCATGGCGCAGTGGGACAGCGTCTGACTGTAAGCTGTTATGAGCTGACCGTTCATTGCAGGTTCGATTTCTACTTAGAGAATAGAGACAAGGCGAGTCGTTGAATTCCGTTACTTAACAAGTAATATCTCGATGTTGGGCAGAAAGTCAAAACACTACGTTCTTCACGTAGTATTTTAACACTAGATTCTCCCTGACTACACTGCTATGCGTGAAAAAGCGTGAAGTTGTTAAAACTTCAGTTTTAAAATGGCGTGATGATTCCTTTATTGTACATCAATATGTAAAACAAGAAAAAGTATTTTTATGCAGCATTAAATGCAATTGCAGTGCCATGCAGTTTTAAATGCAATTTTTTATAGGTTTTCTGAAAACGTCTTCTACATTAGAACAGTTAAAGGAATCAAATCATCTATACAATATAATTACTTATAAACAATGTTGCTATTATTAACAGTGGCCAGTCGTGGCCCAGTGGCACAAGCGTGTGACTGTAAACGACTGGTTGTGGGTTCGATTCCCACTCGAGGAGTGGAAATTATATTTCCATTTTCTTCGCTCTGGTGGCTCTGGGAACGGAGTGTCTTAACACCCTTCCCTCTGCTTACCCTGCTGTGTGCGGTATACAGCGTGAAGCTAAAAAAAAAAAATGAATCAACCAACTATCTACACTATCTATCTTCTATTGCCCATAGCAATAGAAATCAACTCCTACAGTGCTGCCCTAACAAGTCATTTGAGATATTTATTACTTAAACTTAAGTATGAAATGTAATTATTACAAATGAACCATATATACTGGAAATGTCTGAATGTTGAACATTTCACTCACTATATTGTACTGTATTGTATGTACCACAAAGAATAAATATGCTATATTAAATAGTTTTTTATGAACTATTCCATGCTTTTATACGTTATATCCATACAATTAATGCAGCTAATGAGAGAATTATATGTCATGCTAGCTGTGCTCGCGGCTTTGTCCGTGTAGAAATTAAAACTTAAAAGAAAAAAGTTATAATCTTAAATTAAAAGAAGTCTTAATTATTAGAAACATAAATAGTAAACAAATGTTATTTTAAAATATGTATCGCATGTAATATAAAAAATAGTTATTTTATTATTACAAACAAACACTCTAATTTTATTTATCTGTATGTACACGTCAGTTGCTTTTTACGTAAAAACAACTGACAGCTCCAGTTGCTCTGAAACATCAATTCTGTGCAAATTTTAACATTTTTAAAATCTACCCTACATTTTATTTGTTAGCGCAGTGTTCTTTGTTAGCTTAATGTAATGTACTCACAAAGTTAGCTTAAGTGCAACGTGTCGTTTGTGATATCTTAGGTAAGTGGATTTAATTATTATGATAAGTAAGTGATCTTTAGACAGAAATATAAATGGAATGAAATGGGATATAAAGAAACAGTCAGGTCAAAGTCAAAGGTCATTAATAGCTAGCGTATTTAACGCTAGTTGTTATACACCGCCATATTACTGCCATAGATCACTCCGCTTCCCGTTTTACGCCAATTTCTGGAGGCATTGCGTGTTAAGTAGCGGTATTTAAAGCTGCGCTTCGTCTCAACACTAGAACGAAGAAGACGTATATTAAATATTTACAATTTAGCAGGAATCGAACCCACAATCAGTCGCGTTTACAGTCTCACTTCGTGCCCACAAACTACAACTAGCTAGTATAAATTTATATTATAATTATTTGAAAAATAAAAATAAGAATTTTCATACTAACTTGTGACAACTTTCAAGACCTCCTTAAGCGGGCCTTTAGTTACTATAAACTCTCTGCTAATTTACATTTTTCTCCCTTAAGCAGTTTTCGGTTTTAGATCTCCGTTTTCCGCAAATCAGGATAGTCAGAGAGAATTTAGTGTCAAGACACTTCGCCCTCCACTTTCTAACATTGATTGTTAAGTGGCAGAATCCAACGTCTTACTTTGTTTTCTGCAATACAGAAGAGAAATGCAAATAATTAATTTACTATCAGTATGTAGAATAAGTGGGAATCGAATCCACAAGCAATCACGTTTACAGACAAATGCTGTCCCACTAAGCAATAATGGTGTTGCAGTTTTCGATATTTAATGACATTACACTTTTATACACCTGTATTTATGTACATAAATACATTTTACTGACTGAGCATCGAACTTACGACTACCTTGTGTAGTTACAATATAACCCTAAACACTTTATGTAGAGGCCAAAGCTTTTTGTATAATGAACAAGCAAATGTACTTTAAAATCCTTTTAAAAATATACACTGTCATCCGAATACCAAGTATACTCAAGCTTATTCCAGAAATACATATTTTACGTCAAAATTGTATTCAAAAATTTCTTCTTTCAGTAACAATGTATTTTATTATGATTTTTCCACATCCATACTTATATTATAAATGCGAATGTCTGTGTGTTTGTCTGTCACGCTTTCACGGTTAATCTACTGATCCGATTTGGATGAAATTTAGAATGAAAGTAGTAAAAATGACTGGGTCTAACATAGGCTACTTAGTTTTTCAAAAATCAACCTCTAAAGGGTTGGAATAGGGGATGAAAGTTTATATGAAAAATCTACACCGCTTGACCGATTGTTATGAATTTTGGCATATATATAGTTGATAATCCAAGGTTAAACGTAGGCTACTTTATTTTTCAAAAATCGATCGCCGAGGGTTGCAATATACCGAAACAGCCACGCAGATCACGCGGCGAATTCGCGAGCGGGCCGCTAGTAGTAAATAAGTCTAGAAAAAATATCCATTTAGTTTACTATCACTTTTACCACATAATAAATAAACCTAGTGACAAAAGCCTTCGTTCTTCATATCCTGTGGCAAAAGTAATAGCCATTGGTAGTTGGTTCAATCCCCGTGTGAAGAAATAAAATTAATGTCACTTTCCGATCAGGTAAACTCAAAACGCACAACAACACACAATATGCCTTACTATATATCTTATATCTATAACAATATTCCAAAAAATTGTGGCCAGTCGTGGCCCAGTGGCACAAGCGTATGACTGTAAACGACTGGTTGTGGGTTCGATTCCCACTCGAGGAGTGGAAGAGATATTTAATATTTCCATTTTCTTCGCTCTGGTGCCGAGGTAAAGCGCGGCGTTGAGTTCCGCCACTTAGCACGCAATGCCTTCGAATTAGGCGGAAAGTGGGGAATGGAGTGTCTTAACACTAGGTTTCCTCTACCTACCCTGCTGTGTGCGGGATACAGCGTGAAGCTAAAAAAAAAAAATAACAATATTCCATACTAAAACAGCAACCGTGACATTCATTCTAAATACAGCTATAAATAAATCTTAAGTAAACATTACCACGTGTTACATCGCCTCTTAGCTTTGACACTGCAATTGTCTCTCAAGGTGAAAACAGTTAATGTACGTAATCAACGACTTTGGCAATGATTCAATATAAACTGCCAATGACACTACATCGCGTCTTAATTAGACAGTATTTTTTTAGTGTTAACTCATTTCCGCGTATGTTGTAGAATCTAGTGTTGAGACACTCTGTTTTTTCGTGTTTTCTTCGGAACAATGTTGGGAGGCGGGGCTCAACGCTGCGTTTGGTCTTCCCGTACTTTAATGATTTTTTATATAAGTACTGTTCTTGATGTACTTCTTTTTTTTTTAGCTTCACGTTGTATCCTGCACACAACTAGGTAGGCAGAGGGAACCTAGTGTTAAGACACTCTGTTCCCCAGTTTCCGTCGAACTTGAAATATTAAATATTTTTAAACATTTTTAAAGTGTTATTCCACACTTAGGAAAATAAGTATTATGCTAACAACATAAATAAGTTGTAATAAAAAGCGTATAAGAATTTCGATGCAGCACTAGTAGAACGGATGGCTCAGTGGTGAGAGCGCCTGAACGGTATTCAGGAGGCGCGAGTTCGAATCCCGCTGCGTTCAAATTTTTAAACGTTTTCTTTAAATGTCTTTTTCAATATTAAATATTTCCACTCCTCGAGTGGGAATCGAACCCACAACCAGTCGTTTACAGTCACACGCTTGTGCCACTGGGCCACAACTGGCCACTATATACTTCCTCTCATATTAAAATTATTCATATCTCAATATAAAAGATTTTGAAAGAGAATTTTAAACGTTTCTAACACTTAGTACTCTTACTTTGTCCAAGGGTTCATATCAAATTGATCACAATAAATTTTAAGTAATTTCAGCTGCACGATAATCTGTTGAGAAAATTTAAATATTTTCTTCATTAAAATATTATCCTTCATTATCATCTCGCATTAATATGAGAGGTTTATATAAAGTTTTATTATAATATGTAGCTATTTGCCAGTCTAGAATATTTTGGTACCGTCTGAATACATTCCAATGATATTATATAGGTTTTACGCTATGTACCTAGAAAGGATAGGCAGAGGCTACGCAGACTAAGTATGCAGACACATTAGATAGTTTCATAGCGTGCTTAAAGATAATTCTTAGCCTAAATTTTTATGGTAACAAACCACAAACATTTACATAATATGAAATGATTATTATAACTAGCTACCGTTCGCGGCTTCGCTTGTGTAACTACATAACTTTTCATACAAAATTTCATCCCCTATTTCAAACCTTTAGGGATTATTTTTTAAAAATATTAGTGTCTATGTTTGACTATGGGTCTTCATCTACATATTTTCATTCCAATTGGTATAGGTAGATAAATAGGTAAAAGCATCACAGACTGGCAGACAGTGTTAAATGCGAAACATTTATATTAAGGAGGTCCCCGGACTATAGTTTAGCCTTACGTAGTAACACTATTATTATTTTATTTTTAGTATTTTTTTATTTTATTTTTATACATCTGTCATCTAACATCATATATACCTACTTTTAATAGCATATACACCCTTATATAAAGAACTTAGTGAAATCACATCATTGTGGTAAAAATTCAAGTGGAATTTGAATCTACAAACATTTTTGAAACCATCAATCTTGAAACACCAATCAATCAATCTTGGAGCCATTGTGGCGTAGTAATTTATAAAGTGTAGCTGTAAATGCGAAGGTTGTAGGTTCTATCTCCACAATGTTAATTGATTATATTAAAAATTATTTTTAAATATAATAAATTTGGGCCAGTCGTGGCGCAGTGGCACCAGCGTGTGACTGTAAACGACTGGTTGTGGGTTCGATTCCCACTTGAGGAGTGGAAATATTTAATATTTCTATTTTCTTTCACTCTGATGTCGAGGCAAAGCGCCGCGTTAAGTTCCGCTGCTTAATACTCAATGCCTCCGAATTCGGCGGTTAATGAGAAACGGAGTGTCTTAACACTAGGTTCCCTCGGCCTACCCTGCTATGCGGTATACAGTGTGAAGTTAATAAACAATTTATTTTCCTGCTTTGGTTAAACAAAGCACGGCTCTAACCTTATTTACTAACATACAAAGTAGAAGGCTACACAGTGGAAAACGGAGTATCTTGACACTAGTTTACTTTGCCCACTCACATCTGCGGGAAAAGGCGTAAAACTGAAATAAACGGTATGACAGCTTCAAGTATTTACTATAACCATAATATTAAACATTATTCTCGGGCGCAGCTATTTAATATGGCTAGAACGAAATCTCGGCTATGTTCAGACGTTTTGAAATACGAAACACAATTTACTGCTCGGATTTGCAGAATACTTGTTCTCACTTTGATTAAGTTTTAAAAGTTTTTAAACGAGGAGTTAATTGCATCTTCACACTAGTAGTTGGTGGGTTGTCGCTGGCTCTTATTCTGTGAAATTATGTTAATAAGAATATTTTTAATTTAATCATTAAAAATAATTTATTTTATTCAAATTTAAAATATTAATAATCAAATATACTTGTGGCGCAGTGGTACAGTACGTCTGACTGTAAAAGCGATGGCTGCGGGTTCGATTCCCTCCAATAAATGAATATATTTAAATTTTCATTTCCTCATCTAAGACAAATGGCGGCGTTGAGTTCGGGATGTGCCGGTGCTATGCGGAAAAAAGCGTGAAGCTGCTTTTTTGCATTGTTTTTAATACACTTTTACAAGAACTTTTCTATTGCATTAAGGTATCACCGCTTCGGTGGTCCTTTCTGTTAATTAAAGTTGCTGTTTTCAAGTATGAAAATTATATTTTACTATAAAATGTAAACAATTAAATTATAGCTATCAGTGAAATATGTGAGACAATTTTTGAGCATCTTAAGACTTTTTATCATATAGCAATATAGTTAGAGAGAACCAAATATCAAGAAACTCCATTTCCCGCTAGAATACATTGCGTGCTGATAGCGGATTTCAATACTTTACTTTATCATATCAGAGCGGAGCAAAATAATAAATTAAAAAACATTACTAGTATATTTCACAATTTCCTTGAAAGTGTAATAAATAATTTGAATAAAATTATTCCCCCTAGTAGAGTTCGAACTCACAACTAATCACGATTACCTTAACCTATGTCTGCTTTAAAATATGCTGCTATATGTTCTTTACAGCTTCACGTTGTCCATGCACAACTGGAAAGACAGAGTAGTGTCAAGAATAAGTAAAATTTAAATATAATCACTTCCCCAGTTGGGAACGGAATCCACAACCATCGTGCTTAGATTTAGACACTGTCCCACTGCGCCACGACGGCATCTAAGGCTCTTAATAATATTTTGTAATAAATAAAACATATTTACTTAAAAATAAACTAATGATTATTTTTGTAAATTAAATTATTATATTTTTTCACAGAGGAGGAGGGCACAGAGCTAGAACTAGAAGCGCTGTATAGGAGATACTGCGTGCGTCTCAAACATGCGTTGTTTGTGTCCGCCCTGTGCGTCACATTACTCTGTAGCGTGGTGCTTCTGTGTGCGGTGTGCGTACTACATGCTCATGTAAGTCATTGTATTATTTTCTTCTATCTTTCTTCTTATATCTCCTTTCTTTATTGTATACTAGCCATCCAGTAGCTGCTTCATCTGCGTATATTGAAGTTATAGATAATTTAATAAAACAGTTTTATAGAACTTATCAGCAACAGCAGTAATTTTTTATAGTAACTTTGTCAAACCAAATTTAAAATTGCTATATGTTAAAGTTACCAAAATACAATAATCAAAACTGCATTCAAATCGGCTAATTTGTTATTCGTGGTTCAAATGGTTTGTGAGATTAGTTTGAACAAGCGCACAGGCAAACAGAAAAAACATAAAATGAATGTTATGAGTTCTTTTATAAATGCCCATAATATATAATATCTTTTATAAACAGACAGCGATCATTTAAATTCTTATTATATGTATGTATGTCTAGTCGTTGCCCTGATTTCTTTCGTAAACTTAATAACCCTTCCCACCAAAACAAACTGAACAACTTTTATTATGTAACGATTTCCTTATATCTTTATAATATGACTGGTCTTTTAGGTTGTATATAAGGTCTTTCTTTCACTTCTTAAAATTGATTACCACTTGTCTAAGCTCTAAAAACAACAACAAAAAAAGTTTCATTTAAATCCGTCTAGTAATTTTGCAGAGGTCCACATACAAACATTTTGTTTTCATGGTTTTTTTAATTATAAATTTGCATTGATTCGGATATCAGGAAGTGGTTCAAATTTCCTTATTTTATTACCCATTAATTGAATTTAGTTGATGGATGAAGGTGAAACCAATCGAAGCGTGTTAAGTACAATATCTTACGCTACGCTACTTATTGATTTTTTCGTGTAATATTAATTGTATGCTCCTAAAAAAACGCAGCTTCAAGTTTTACGCCTAGCATAGTAGACAGAGAGAACCTAGTGTCAAGACACTCCGTCCTCCACTATGTACCTAACTTATAACTATTCCAATATTAGACGCAAACACTTGTAGAGCTGTGAAATAATCCTGCATAATAAATGACCGATGTTAGTCTCGGAGATGGCACCTCAGGGGGCCATTTAGGTATATATACGAGTATGATGATTATGCTGAAGAAATTGTTTTATTTACTTACTTTAGTATGTATTTTTTATCTATTTGCCAGGAATAGGGTTCAAAAGATTACTATTAGTGTGAAATTAAATATTTTTTATGTTTATTTTGGCATCCATTTTGTGTTATTATATTGTTATATTGTTTAATATTACTCGAAATTATTATTATCAAACCATTATTATCTTCAAGTATTTTTCCTTATAGCAGGTTAGGCAGAAATAACCCAGTGTCAAAACACACTGTTCCCACTTACTGCCTAAAATCGAGACATTGCGCGTTGAAGAAAAGAATATACGCAGTGTCTTTTCTTTGCCTTGTTTTTGTCTTGCCAAAGTGGCGAAATGTAGCTTGAATGTAATTCATTCCCTGCACGGGTTTTGAACCCACGACCAATCTAATGATAAAAGTTTGCAATCCAGACGCTATTAGGTACTAGGTAGATAATATATAATTTGAGGCCATCAAGGTGCAGTAAGATGGCGTCTCTTAACTTAATTATTTTCATCTCTCTGCTTTGTTGAATAAGACTAAAGCGTGGTGCTCGACTCCATCACTCAAAACTTATTGTTATAAATTTCGGCGAAAATTTTACAACAGAGTGTATTGACACTAAATATTTTCTTACCACTATGCTATGCGGGAAAAATATCCATACTTATATTATAAATGCGAATGTCTGTGTTTGTCTGTCAAGCTTTCACGGATAATCTACCCGGTCCGATTTGGATGAAATTTAGAATGAAAGTAGTAAAAGTGACTGGGTCTAACATAGGCTACTTATTTTTTCAAAAATCAACCTCTAAAGAGTTGAAATAGGGGATGAAAGTTTATTTTCTTTTTTTTTTTATGGAATGAAGGAGGCAAACGAGCTGAAGGCCCACCTGGTGTTAAGTGGTTACCTTCGCCCATAGACATCCACAACATTGAAGTTATGGATGCGTTGCCAGCCTCGGGGATGTAGGACAGAAGGAGGGAGGAAGGATGGGAATGGTGGGAATAGGGAGAGCTGGCTTACATGCCATCGAACCGGAACACATCACCAGATATTTGGCGGTTCGTCTTTGACATGATAGTGGTCGCGAGCCAGTCGGAGAACGAATCTCCTACCACCAAACTACTGGGTTACCCGCCTTTTACGAGACGCTACCCAGCGGCGGGGGGGAATTGTATTCTTAACCCGTCCCCCCACGGGAAAAAAATTTATATAATAATATAAAAAATCTAAACCGCTTGACCAATTGTAATGAATTTTGGCATAAATATAGTTGATAATCCAAGGTTAAACATAGGTTACTTTATTGTTTATAAATGCTCCCCCAATGGTTGCTATATAACTAAATAGTTCACGCTGCGAAACCGCGAGCGGGTCGCTAGTGAAGCTATAAAAAAACATTGTCACAAACATTGAATACTTAATCTTAAACATATTTTCTCACTAAACCAGCCAACCAACATATCAAGTTTTCATTTCCATATACACGTCACAATGTAAACGCATTATCGAAGTAAACGCATAGAGGAAGTTGTCTCTTGACCTATGGCGGTAATCTTATGAACAATAATCGTGTTATCCCGAAGGCTAATCTAATGGGATCGCGTATCTACTATGAGGCTAAGCTTTTAGTATGCGAGGGCTAAATGGAATCAAAGGTGATATATTTGCATAGATTATAGATTTAAGATAGCTGTCGTGGCGCAGTGGGTCATTATTACATTGTTAATAATGGTTGTGGGTTTATATTTTTTTTATATCCCGCACCCAGCAAGGTAGGTAGGTAGAGAGAATTTAGTGATAAGACACTCCGTTCCCATTTTTCCACCGAATTCTGTAGGCATAGCGCGTTCAAAGGCTGAACTCGACGCCACGTTTTGCTTTAATGCCAGAACGAATGAAATAGATTATTAAATATTTCAATTCCTCAAGTGGGAATCGAACCCACAATCAGTTACGTTTACAGTCACATTTTGTGCCCCTGTGACACAACTCGCCTCTTCTTATTACTATCTTTAAAAATAACCAAACCATATTAATTTTGAAACTGTTATGGCGCAATAGGACAAAGTCTGACTGTAAATGCGATGGTCGTGGGTTCGATTCTCACTCTGTGGAATGATTATTTTAATTTATATTCTTTCATCTGTTTTAATAAGAAAATAAAAAGCTCCGTTCAGTTCTGCCACTTAACACGCAATGTCAGATACATTTAGGCTGAAAGTGGAGAAGTGTCGAAGTGTCTTAACACAATGTTCTTTCTATTTACCCTTATAAGAAAAGCGTGAAGCTATTTTGCATTTAACTTTGCATTAAAATATGACTTTTCAGTCATATTTAACACAACATAACCTGCTAGTTGCTGGTCTATTTTAAAACGCGTAATATCATTATTATATAGAAGTTGGAATATTTATTCTCAGATAACACGGCACTAAGTGAGGTTTACGTTTAGCTGTGTTTTTTATATGAACATATCTTCGTTAGAGCATCAAAGCTTTGTTAAAGACAGGTGTAGAAAAGTTTTTATAAACTTATTGTATTTATTTATTTACTATCTGAGCATGAATATTATATTGATATTGAGAATGGTGATGTCTTGAATTCTGACGGAAAGTGGAGAACGGAGTGTCTTCGCACTAGGTTACACCCTGACTACCTTGCCATGTGGGAAAAGGCGTGAAGGTAAAAATAAGGATAATATTGAACTTTACTACTAAAAATTTTAAAGACATTATTCATATAATTATATATATCCATACTTATATTATAAATGCGAATGTCTGTGTGTTTGTCTGTCACGCTTTCACGGCTAATCTACCGATCCGATTTGGATGAAATTTAGAATGAAAGTAGTAACAATAACTGGGTCTAACATAGGCTACTTATTTTTTCAAAAATCAACCTCTAAACGGTTGAAATAGGGGATGAAAGTGTGTATGAAAAATCTACACCGCTTGACCATTTGTAATGAAATTTGGCATAAATATAGTTGGTAATCTAAACTTAAACATAGGCTACTTTATTTTTTAAAAATGCGCCCCCGAGGGTTCCAATATAACGAAATAGATCACGCGGCGAAGCCGCGAGCGGCCCGCTAGTAATTCATAAAGAAATTTAATACTAAATTGTCATTTTTTTATGCTTTAACAGTATACGATGAAAAGGCCGTGCAGCAAGTCAAAAAGAGCCAGTAATTTAAATGTTGATTAAAGGCCAAAAACCGCTAAACCGCGCTAGAAGCTTGGTTTAATTTTAAAGAAATTATACAATTATCTCTTTTAAAATTCTAATTTCTATATAGGCAGGTAGAAATTTAAAAAAGAAATACAATATATTTTGTTTCATGTTTCGTAAAGAGTACTATACTTTTTATAATTTCGGTAACCACATAGAGTAAGTTAGATAATTGTTTATAAATATATATACTACAAGTTTAAAAAAATAAAATTTTCAAAGCTTAATTTTTTTTTCACCTGTATATTAGAGGCCGTCGTGGGACAGCGTCTAACTGTAACGCGATGGTTGTGGGTTCGATTGTCACTTAGTTGAATGATTATATTAATTTAAATTTTCTTTCTTCGCTTGTGTACCTTGTGTACCAAGCAAGACAAAGTTTTAGTTCCACCACTTAACACATGTTTTGATTTCGGGAAGGCGGAGTGAAGTGTCTTGACACTAGGTCTTATCTGACTACCGCGGGAAAAAGCGTGAAGTTGCTTGCCGACCTATTATTACAGCTGGGATAAGCAGTGAAAATTTTATGCAATTATATATAAGTGGGGAATGGAGTGTTTTAACAATTGGCTCCCTCTGCCTACCCTACTGTGTGCGGGATACAGCGAGCAGCTGAAAAAAAATACTAGTGACTTAATAATCAAAATTTTAAAAATAGCAATTTTATTTTTAATATCTCAAAGAATAACATATTTTTAATCTACAATATTCCCAATTCGGTAGATAAATTTTTAATCAAACATTTGTTTTTGTTGCAATTTTTATCGAAATTTATAAAAACTGTATTTTTGGGAATTCGTGTTTCATTTTTGTTCGACGAATACTTATTTTGTTTTTTTTTTTAAATTAAATTTTCTGGGAAAATAAAAGGTATTTAAATATACAAAACGTATGTATAGAAAAATATGAAATATTGCGTGTTGAGTAGCGGAACTTAATTCCACCTTCTGTCATATCATAAGAGTAAGTCGGGGAAATAGTAATAAATTAAATATCCTAATGATTCCTCTGAATAGCAATTGAACTTACAAACATCACGTGTATCATTAGTTGCAATCACACTGCACCGGTGTCATATTAAATGAAATTTTAGGACATACTACAGTAGATACTAATAGTTTTTAAAACCAACTGCACAAGAAAACCACATGTATTTTCCTCACAGCCTCTAGATCGTTAGATAGATAAGGAATGAAAGTTTATATGAAAAATCTAAGCCGCTTGACCGATTGTAATGAAATATGGCATAAATATAGTTGATAAACCAAGGTTAAACATATTTTCAAAAATCGACTCTTGAGAGTTGCAATATAACGAAACAGTCGCTAAGTCCACACGGCGAAGCCGCGAGCGGGCCGCTGCTAATTTAATATGCTAAAAAGTTAGAAAAGAAAAATAAAAACAGGAAATAGACAACGACGTAATTCAACGCTCTTGGACAAGAATGACTATTAAAAGTTTCAAAATATACGATATCAGATACCAATTTCTAAAATCACCTTGTAACAATTTTTAAACTAATATAATAAATTTCTCTATAAAATATATATATAATAAATTACAGTGAAAACATAAAATGTTTGCTGTATAAACTGTAAACCGTCGGTAAGCGGAGTAAAGCCGTCTTATCGGATATGTCCACTCTACAAATATGACTTCAAGCTTCTACCAGATTGTATGGAGTAAGTTATTTTATAATAGGATTTACTTGTTCTGTTGTTTGCGATAAATATTTTGTTTAAAATATTATTTTTTAATAGAAAATATGGATTTTTGTTTATTTTAGATTTATACGAGTAAGTAACTATAATAAAAGGATTGGTTACGGGTTTGATTCCCACTTTTAGGAATCGAAACAATTTAATTACTTTCATTTTGTAGTAATATCTCGATTTTGGAGGCATAGTAGAAAACAGAGTGTCTTGGCACTAGGTTCTCTCTGAAGAAGCGTGAAGCTGTTGCATTTAAGCGTTTAAGATATTCAATTCTTCACTTTTCCTAGTTAGGACGTGTAAGTTTATTTTTTTTTGTAACTCTGGGAACTACCATTTTACGTGGACTCTCCGAACGGTAGGCTTTAAAACAAACATTAATTACTAATGCAATATTTTATTTATTTATACTAAAAGTGTTCAATTTATTTTATTTAAGTATTGGCCAGAAGTGCGGATCGATCTCTGAACGACCGCGTATTAGTTTAACCCTTCTCAAATACGCAAGAATGGCGTCGATTAGTTAATATTTTTACGGAAAGTCTGTCAATAAGATTGATTATCGAGTTATTTTGATACTGAGGCTTAATCTGTTTTCATATACAAGGCAAGTGTTACTGAATAGATTATATTTGTTATGATATATTTTGAGGCTGTTTCGGTGCAGTACAGTAGCAGGACAGCGTCTGACTTTAAAAGCAATGGTTGAGGGTTCAATTCTCAGTCGGGGGAAAGGTTATACTTAAATTTTCATTTCTTCACTTTGCTCTGAATTTGAGCACGTCACTCAACACGTGAAACATCTCGATTTTGAGTGAAAAGTGGGGGATGGAGTGTCTTGACACTAAGTTTTCCCTGACTACACCCCCACTATGCATGGAATAAGTTTGAAAATGTTTTTTAAATATAGAATAGACAGTTTTTGAATTTACAGGAAATTGACGCATTTTATTTATACAGTTTCACGCTTTCTCCCACGGAGCGACAAAAGAGACAGAGAATTTGACTCTCGTGCGGAGAATGATTATATTATATTTTCATTTCTCCGCTTTAGTGACAAGACAAAGCTCGGTGTTGGGTTCCGCCACGCAAAATGCAATTTTTTGAATCCGGATGGAAAATATAGGACGGAATGTCTACACTAGGTTTTTTCTGCCTGAAGATGGTAGGAAGGTGGAAGGTATGCAAGAAAAAATGTGATGCTGAAAAAATAGAAGATAAATACCTTCAATTCCAAATACCCTATATATGTTACGCTTATTAAAAATCGTCATAGTTAAATATACAATAGTTAATTAATTCAATGTTAGCTCATACATATTGAGCTTCTTGTAGATGTAAAATAAACACTTCCATACCTACTATACTATACTTCTATACTAAATACTACGTTCTACTTAAACTTTGAATGTATAACATTCGGTTGCTTTGAGGTAAAGAAACTTTTTAAAGTACGTACTACCGCAAACTACAAGGCAAAATAATATATGTACCTAACAATTTTATATTTTCTGATTTATTTCTAGAATATATAAGAGTATTAAAGAAAAGCCAAACGACTGGCCCAGTCGTGGTGTAGTGGCACAAGCGTGTGACTGAAAACGACTGGTTGTGGGTTCATTCCCACTCGAGGAGTAGAAATATATAATATTTCCATTTTCTTCGCTCTGTAGTAGAGGCAAAGCGCGGCGTTAAGTTCCGCCGCTTAACACGCAATGCCTCCGAATTCTGCGGAAAGTGGGGAATGGAGTGTCTTGACACTACGTCCCCTCTGCCTATCCTGCTGCGTGCGGGATACAGCGTGAAGCTATAAATAAAAATAAGAATAATGTTGAGTTACTACATACATTCTCTTTTTTGCTTATTGAATTCATATGAACATTAAGTAGAAAGCAAAGTAGGATGAATAAATGCTATACTTATTCTTACAACACAACACCCATTTTGTTTGTTGATACAGAGACTTCTGCGCCTATTTTTAAATTTTACTTGTTTCAAGTTCAACTAACTATATAATTCGTTGCGTTAATTTTGAGATACAAATAGTAACAAAGCTTATTACTCTTCTTCTCCTTGTAGGTGTGAAGATAATGTCGAATCAGAAAAGTTCTGCAGTTGACTTTTTCTTTTGTTCCTTTTTTTTCTTTTCATAATCAAAATACCATGCGCCAACATCGAGATTCAAAGTAAAAGAATGCTATAAAAAAATCTTTATTATTTTTTTTGAGCTTCACGCTAGGTAGGCAGAGGGAACCGAGTGTCAAGACACTCCGTTCCCTACTTTCCGCCGGATTTGGAGGCTTTGCGTGTTAGTGGCGGAACTTAACGCCGCAAAAAAGAGTGCTATAAAAAAATTTTACTATATTATTTTATACAATTGAGACTGATATGACTGTTGCATTGTCAGTAGGTATTAAATGAAGGTTCTGAAAATAGTATAAGCCCGAAGATATAATCGATATCCAAACGAACATTACAACTAGTATAGCCCAGTATTCAATAATACATAGAAAACTAAGAACAAAGTATAATTTTTATTTTTGTGTACAACTTCTTGTTATATAATATTATATCTTACCTATTATAATAAATTGTTATTAAGCTCTCATTTCTGTAGCTCAAATATCAAGATCAAAATTTAAACTATAGCTTCAGTATTCCATGTCAGTCATAACGCAATGGCCCAAGCGTGTGACTGTAAACGACTGGTTGTGGGTTTGATTCCCACTCCAGGAGTGGAAATATTTCATATTTCCATTTTCTTCGTTTTGGTGTCGAGGAAAAGTGTGGCGTTAAGTTCCGTTACTTAACACGCAATACCTCCGAATTTGGCAAAAGTGGCAAACGGAGTGTCTTAACACTAGGTTCTATCTGTCTACCCTGTTGTGTGCGGGATACAGCGAGAAGCTAAAAAAAAGAAAGATTCAATATTCTACATAATTCGAACTGGAATTTATTCAGCAAAAAGCATGAAGCTTTTCCCCTATAGCAGGATAGACACGCCACAGACAATGAAAACATTGTGTTTTGAGCCATGGAACTCAATTTTACACTTTAGCTCTTACCAAAACGGAGAAATGGAAATAAATAAAATATAATCATTTCCCAAGTAGGAATCAGACCCATAATAGTCAGACGTTGTACCGCTGCTCCTCGAAGGCCTTCTCTACTTCAAGACTTTCATATAAAACTTTAAATTCAAATTTAGGATCTTATTTTTAATCGAATGATTGAAGTAAAATATTATCTTGAACTAGATAACTCCAGAGTATTCTAGAAATCTTTAGTTCAAGATGATATGATATAGCTTTCAAATATATGCAGCAACTGGTATTCCAAATTACGTATTCTCTACTCTACTCTCTCTCCTCCTATTATTAGTGCTTTATTACTTACAGAAGTATTTAAAATGATGAAACTTTTGTTCATTATAAAATATTATTTTTTTGTAGGTATCTTTATAAAAATTTTTAAAAGGCTTTTAGGCCTACATGACATTACTCAATATAAACAACAATATAATTATGTACATGCAAAGTAACTACTATAGGCATAGTAAAGTATTCTTATATTTTTTCAATGTGTATTTTTCTGTAGATTTTTTTAATATATTGTGTACTTATTATTAAGCGCATTATTTGGATTAAATAATCTTCTATCTATCCTATCAATAGCCAACTATCGCAATGTATTTGTAACAGATTATAATGAAAGATATTGCATTTTTGTGGCCAGTCGTGGCCCAGTGGCACAAGCGTGTGACTATAAACGACTGGTTTTGGGTTCGATTCCCACTCGAGGAGTGGATCTATTTAATATTTCCATTTTCTCCGCTCTGGTATCGAGGTAAAGCGCGGCGCTAAGTTCCGCAACTTAACACGCAAGCCTCCAAATTCGGCGGAAAGTGGGGAACGGAGTGTGTTAACACTAGGTTCCCTCTGCCTACCCTGCTGTGTGCGGAAAACAGTGTGAAGATAAAAAAAAAGAAATATTGGCTTGATGCACTTCTTTTACATACAAACTTTAAGTATCCCAATTTTCATACTACCTCATTGGCATAATTTACTAAAACGGGGTCCAAAGGTTTTTTTTCACATATTGATGTAGCGACCTCAGAAATTAACACTTATAAATGTATTTTACTGTTCTGACGCCGCCTAACGCACAATATTTTGAAATAGGATAGAACGTGAAAAACGTAGTGTTAGGACATTCCGTTCTTCCCTCCCTCCTCCTTCATCCCTTTGCATGCAATCAATCAATCAAAATCATGCAAAAAATCGTCTATAAATAATAAATTATTACAAAAAATAAAAAAAGGAAAACATTTCCTGCAGACAGCAGGATAGGCAGAGGGGATCTAGTGTTAAGACACTCCATTCCCCACTTTCTGCCGAATTCGAAGGCATTGCGTGTTAAGTGGCGGAACTTAATGCCTCGACACCAGAGCGAAGAAAATGGAAAAATTAAATATTTCCACTTCTCGAGTGGGAACGGAACCCACGACCAGTCTGGCAATTCCAATTTCAATTAAAAAATAAACTTGTAACAGTCATTTAATAATGTATTTAGCACAAATACACCGAAAAGTAAATTACAATATTTATTTAGCTGTTTTGAAAGGTTTTAGGTTTCACGTATGCGTAATTTTCACTTAAACTTTCAGATTAAAAGTTTTAATTAATATTTACCTGTTTCAAACCAGTTTTCGTGTAGTTGTTATTTATTAGGTACATATAATATATAGAAACTCGATTATTAATTACTGTAGTACCAAGTTGCTTTGAAATTATCTGCTGGATACGTTTTTGTAATATTTTAATCTTTTATTTGGCCAGTTAAAAAGGTTCAGTCAAAGGTTATTATATCCAAGCCAGCTCGTTTCTCCACTGCTGAGTTATATCAGACATGCGGAGTGCTAACAGTCCGACAACTGTATATTCTTTGTTCTGTTCTGCGGAAGCATAGATTCTCCTCCTTTCGAACACAGTCTACGTCCCCTAAACGCAGATTTGGCAAAATTTATCAAATTGAATTGCGTCACAAAAGATCTTCCAACCGCCAGTACCGCTATCTGAGCCCTATGTTATACAACAATATTAATAAAAAATTAAGTACCCTCTACCCTTGAAACAATGTAAAGTGAAACTAACTGATTGGTTATTAAAACTAAATTATGAGGAGACCGAAGATCTCCTGGCCACCTAACTACATTGCCACTCTCCTTACACACGTACACACACTCAAACATACCTACACACACTCTCACATTTTTCTTACACACATTTTACCATTCAAATTGTTCATTCAAATTATATATATTTTGTTTCTATTATTTTACTATTTATTATTATTATTATTATCATTTTTCTTTTACTCTTTACGTTTGAAATATGTTACACTAATTTTTAAAACGACGCTTGTGAGGCGGACGCTAATAACTGCAACACAGTTTTATACTAAAGCAGTTATTACCGTTACAAAATGTTATAATTATGTACCACAGTTTAAAATGAATAAAAATATTATATTATTATGTATCTCCGTTAGGATATCTCGGGTTCAGAAGAACCCGGTCCTTTGGAAGGCTTGCGTGGGGACACAGGTCCAACACGTAGAGGCCCCTTAGAGACAATAAAACATTTTACTGTGACGCATCAACCGGGATCCATCTCTGAGTAACTACAGTAAATTGCCCAGAGATGGTCACCGGTTAATGCGTAGGAACTATGAAAAATGTGTAAAACTAAACTGGGGCTATGGAATGGAGTTTGGATGGACTGAATACTGGGCTATTGTATGAGACTACCGGACGTCCGCCATTTCAACAGTCTCAAATTGAATGGTTGACGGACGGTGACTCGCCTCCCACTAGATGGGCCCCCACAAAGCGGCGTAATGCCTCGGGCGCCACACCGGCGTGGTCGGCTAAGGGTGTCGAGAGGTGTGCTCCGGTTTCACCATCACGAGCAAGCTCGAGAGCGGGTTTCCCCGCTATTACGCAGATTGAGCACTTCCACCCTTCCGAGCATATAGCTCTTGCGCTCCACTTTGCCAGCCAACGAAGGCAAGCCAGAGGCGGGGGATAAATATCAATTCCCCTCTGGAGGCCTCAGGTCCGTGGGGTCGCCACTCCCCAACAGCTCGCCACAAGCTGCCCTGCGGGTATATTATTATTATTATATTATTATTAGTTGCGGCCCAGTGGCACTAGCGTGTGACTGTAACAGACTGGTTGTGGGTTCGATTCCCACTCGAGGAGTGGAAATATTTAATATTTCCATTTTCTTCGCTCTGGTGTCGAGGTAAAGCGCGGCGTTAAGTTCCGCCACTTAACACGCAATGCTTCCAAATTCGGCGGAAAGTGGGGAACGGAGTATCTTAATACTAGGTTCCCTCTGCCTACCCTGCTGTGTGCGGGATACAGCGTGAAGCTAAAAAATAATAATAATAATCTTTTGTTCGTATAAAATGAAGGTTTATTAAAATTAGAGATATAATCCATCCCGTATCCATACATCCCGTATGGAAGTAAGATATTAGTGCCATTATGGCTTAATGTATATCACCTACATTTATACCAAAACTAATTACAACGACTTTCATCTTCAATTCAATTCTTTATGTTTCATCCTGGATCTTCTACTATTTTCATTCTGAATTTCATCCAAATCGGGCCGGTTGATTAGCCGTGATAACATACAGACTTTTGCAATTATAATATTAGAACGGATGTGTGGGTGCTCGTCATATCTTAAATTAAAAACAATATAATAATAACATGATAAAAAGTTGTAAAAAAATATATACCAACCAATTACGGAACGTTAACTGCTCAATGGCAGAATTCAGAGCTGTCACTTAAAAAAACAGTTTCAAATAAATAAATTGTATTTTAAATGTTTAATTTCTTATTCTGTACGTGCTGTGAATGACTTTGCAAACATCAGCTATATTCTTAATGCACATATAATGTATCTGACTGGAATGATCCTTATTTATTCCATTGATACGCTCTAATGAAAAAGACGAAGTTTGTGATATATTAATACAATTGGGGCCAGTCGTGGCGCAGTAGCACGAATGTGTGACTAAACAACTGGTTGTGGGTTCGATTCCCACTCGAGGAGTGGAAATATTTAATATTATCGTTTCCTTCACTCTGGTAGCAAAGGCAAAGCGCGGCGTTAAGTTCCACCACTTAACACGCAATGCCTCCGAATTCGGCAGAGAGTGAAAAAAAAATATTAATACAGTCTGCTATACTGTATCAGATAGCGTAACAGTCGTGCGAGGAATACTATTCTACCGTCATACAGTAACACTAGTATGGAGGGAGGGGTTCTTCAAATTCTGTTAACCTAATAAATAGCCTGATAGATATCACTGTAAATGCATTTTGTAATAGGTTAAGGTTTATTTGTAATAAATAAATAAATAAAATACATTACATATTAAGAGGCGAAACTAAACGTCGCTTTTTATACACGAGTGGGAAAACAAAAATAATTGAAATATAACAATACCCAGTGAGAACTGAACCCACAACCAAATTCGTTTACAGTCAGAGGATATTACTGCAGCACGACTACTACGATTTTTCCCGTGGGGGGACGGGTTAAGAATACAATTCCCCCCGCCGCTGGGTAGCGTCCCGTAAAAGACGGGTAACCCAGTAGTTTGGTGGTAGGAGATTCGTTCTCCGACTGGCTCGCGACCACTATCATGTCAAAGACGAACCGCCAAATATCTTATGATGTGTTCCGGTTCGATGGCATGTAAGCCAGCTCTCCCTATTCCCACCATTCCCATCCTTCTTCCCTTCTTTTGTCCTACATCCCCAAGGCTGACAACGCAACCACAACTCTAATGTTGTGGATGTTTATGGGCGAAGGTAACCACTTAACACCAGGTGGGCCTTCAGCTCAATATAAAAGTTCACGTCAAAACTTACATATAGCAATGAATAAACAGCAGGTGTTACGTAAAACAAAAAAAAATAATTGAACGGAGTATCTAAAAAATACATTCTCTCGATCTATCCACTACTATACACGCGAGAAATAAAATAAAAAAAATATACTGTTGACAGCAAGTGAATGTTTGCTCCAATAGAAAAAGGCTAATATGACAATGTTTTTGTAGTGTTTCGAAAGGCTTTCACGTATTCGTAGTTTTCGTTTAAAATTTTGGGTTAGTAAAATACTAGTGGCCCACTCGCGGCTTGGCCTGCATGAATTATTTCGCTATAGGCATGCGCCACCGCGCCGATATCACATTAGAAAACTCTAAAATTGACAATGTTTCTCTACTATATTATGCATGTATTATACATATAAACCTTTCTTTTAAATCATTATATCTATTAACAGAAACCGATGAGGTTTTCACGGCGCAGTGGGATTGAGTGTGATCGTAATTGCAATGTTATATAACGTTTGATTTCCACACGGTAAAATAATATTTTTTTTATTATTTTTATTTCTCCACTATAAAGAAGTAAGACAAAATGTGACGTTGAGTTACGCTCACACTTAACGCTCAACGTTTCGAAATTGGGCGGCACTAAATTCTCTCTACTTGTCCTGCATTGTGAGAAAGGGAGGTCAAAAATTATGTTTATATACAGTTATTATTAAAATTAATTATTTACTACTTTACTATGAGTGTACAAGTATTTATTATAAGCGTATAAGTGAGACCATAACTACATTAGGCACAGTACAAAATGAACATGTATGTTATTTTTTCATTTTTATTATCGGCTATATGGAAATGTTTTTAATATGTTATTTTCTAACGTCAATAATATAGAGATGATATATAATTATAAAAAAAATATAGGTTTTACGTTATATATGTACATATATAGGCTTACTTGACTAAGCCTTCGCGTAAGCCCCTTTAAAAATATTCTAACATAGAACAAAAACAAAATTTGACTATATTCATCCACGTCGTTATAACGGTCAAGAAGGTCGTAACAACTTACCAAACAGTGACAAGCGTCACAAAAGCTTCCAAGTTTCGCTCGAGGCATAGCTTTTATAATTTTCCGGGAGCAAAAACTACTGATATTTTTAACAATTTTTAAAGTATTGTCGTTTTACTTTTAATTTTCTTTTGAATGTTTATTGAACACATAACTATATAATTGCATGTACAGTCAAAAAATTGTGTTACTAGAAAAAGATTTGAGTGTAGCAGGAATGGAACCCTGAAAACTGTCCAAGCGCTCTCACCGCTAAGCTATGCGTTTTACATGCGGTTATATCGAAGTTATTTGTTTAATAGTTTTACTACCTGAAATGTTTTAACATGAGACACTAAATATTTTCTGAAAATAATAAACATTACTTATTAAAACCCTACTTAAAAATAGTGACAAAATCATCTCTTAGTAGAAAGCTTTGAATGTGACTCACATGTAAATGAATAAATGACTCGAATTTCAGTGTTATTTATGTCCATTATTTTCGGTTGACCTGTCAATCAGCAACGCAAGCATTTTATTATTATTATTATTTTTTTTATCTTCACGCTGTATCCCGCACACAGCAGGGTAGGCAGAGGGAACCTAGTATTAAGATACTCCGTTCTCCACTTTCCGCCCAATTCGGAGGCATTGCGTGTTAAGTGGCGGAACTTAACGCCGCGCTTTACCTCGACACCAGAGCGAAGAAAATGGAAAATATTAAATATTTCCACTCCTCGAGTGGGAATCGAACCCACAACCAGTCGTTTACAGCCACACGCTTGTGCCACTGGGCCACGACTGGCCACCAAATTTTATTATTTATACACATTGCAATTAATTTTTAAATATTCATTTAAATCATCATAACGATCAAGATGGTAGATACAATTTTCCAAACAGTGACAGACGTGAAGAAAGCTTTAGGCCTTTAGCTTGCTTGAGGCGAATCTTTTGTGAACTTACAACACTAAAAACTACTGAAACTGACAACAATTTGGGATTTCTAAGAAGTAAGAATTGTTAACTTAAATATTTAAAGCTTACTTGAAAGTTGTAAATATTTGTTGAACCTTTTCCTTTTTTTTACTTATTTATTGCCGTTTTGTTTATTTTGAATAAAATGTTATATGAAATGGCCATAGTGCTGTAGTGTTGTGGAGTCTCACTGAAACTGTTGCTGGTTTCAGGTTCGATTTCCAAGCAGAGAAATAATTATATTTAAATTACTTGAATTTCTCTACTCTAAAACAAAGCACGTCATCGAGTACTACTCATTATGTAATGTAGGGCTTTAGGTGGAAAGTGGAGACCGGAAATCTGTCTTGTCACTAGGTTCCCTACGCGGGAAAATAATTGAATATAAAGTAATCCCACCCACCCAGAATTCACCCACCAAATGAGAATTGAACCCAACACCGATCATGTTTACTATCAGACGCTGTCCCACATCGCCATGATGGCTTCTATTATGCGATTTATTAGACAAAAATAGTACTGTATAATTACTATAACATATATATGATATTTTTGTTTATCCTCTAAGACAAATCATGGCGTTAGCTTCTACTTCTCGACATATTATCTCAATTTCAGGCGCAAAGTGGAGAACAAAGTGTGAACTGTAGATTCTAACTACCCTGCTTTGCGGGTAAAAATGTGAAACTGAAAAAACATAATAATCTTAGGTATAGAAAATAAACTATTATTTTTTTTACCTTCACGCTGTATCCCGCATACAGCAGGGTAGGCAGAGGGAACCTAGAGTTAAAACACTCCGTTCCCCACTATATAAACTATTTTTATTATGTTTGTTCAAATTGCTATATATCGTAATTCCAGATTCTTAAAAAACGATATAAACTTTCATATTAAAAACTTGTTCGTTAGTAGTAAAGTTTTCAGCCCGTTACTTAATTCCTACCTTTTGTTATAATATTTTGAATATACAAGGCTGTAAGAGAATGTTACTTACGTTCTTTTCTTTTCAGATGTAGTTTCTTTTTTTTATTATATAATTTGTATGAATTTGCTTTGGTATATTACTTTTTATTTCGTTATATTTACACTTTTTCTGCATAGTATGTTAGGCAGTGATAATCTAGTGGCAAGTCACTCTTCTCCATTTTCCACCCGCATTCGAGACATTTGGGTGGTGGAAGTGAAAGCCGGGTTTTTCTTACCTAAAAAAAGAAATAAACATCACTTAATAGTTCCACCAAGTGGAAATCGAACATGCAACTCGGACAACATCAGAGAGATAGCGGACAATAGAGTTTTTTTTAATCTAGATTCTCTTTGCATATATCTTAGTTAGTAATATTATTTATTAATAATACATATATGTATAATATTTAGACAAACAACCATTACACAAGAGCTACCGATACCACTCGACGCTTCGTAGCGTGCATTAATTAACTCATTGTACAATTAAACTATTCAGAATGTTTTACCTAATTTAATTGGCAGCTTCATTTTTAACCTCAAAACCTAATTAATGTTACATACCTACAGCTTCACCCTTTTTCCAGCATAGCAATATAGGTAGAGATAACCTATTGTTAGGACACATCGTTCTTCATTTTCCCCACGAATTAAAGGTATTGCGTGTTGTATGGCCGATCGCGGAACTTAACACAGCATTTTGTTTACCAGAGTGGAAAAATTAAAATAATATTATAAGTTAAATGTTATCGTTAACCCAAGACGGGAAGGTAGAATAGAATGCAAAACAACGGTTTTACAGTTGGAGCTTGTCTCATTGCGCCACAACAGCCTCCTTTGAAGATATGTTTATTTTTTATTTATATGTTTCCGAATTTTACCGGTTAGATGTTTTATAATAAAAATGTTTGATAAAAATTGTTAAACATTTCTGTACTCTAGTGAGACAAAGCGCGGCGTTTAAGTTTGCTACTATACGCACTATTGTCGAATCCGAGTGGAAAGTAAAGAATGGATTGTCCTGACGCTAGGCTCTTTCTATCAACATTCTTACATGAAAAAGCATTTTTTTTTTTTTATGAAGTAAAGGAGGCAAACGAGCTGAAGGCCCACCTGGTGTTAAGTGGCTACCTTCGCCCATAGACATCCACAACATTAGAGTTATGGATGCGTTGCCTCGGGGATGTAGGACAGAAGGAGGGAGGATGGGAATGGTGGGAATAGGGAGAGCTGGCTTACATGCCATCGAACCGGAACACATCATAAGATATTTGGCGGTTCGTCTTTGACATGATAGTGGTCGCGAGCCAGTCGGAGAACGAATCTCCTACGACCAAACTACTGGGTTACCCGCCTTTTACGGGACGCTACCCAGCGGCGGGGGGGAATTGTATTCTTAACCCGTCCCCCCACGGGAAAAAGTAGTAGAAAAGCATGAAGCTGTAAAGTCAATAACAGAAATAAAAAGCTTAAAAATAGTAGAAAAATTGAATTTTCTAATTACAATGTAACTTTTACAAATGCTGATTTGAATTGCAAATATCACTTACCTGATTAAACGTAAGCTTCCGTCCGTTGGCTTGTTAGCAAATTAACTCTTAATTACTAACATTACTTTACTCGTCAGTATACAATAGTTAGGAAGTAAGTGAATGGATGCGACTTATATTTTAGAGTAACTGTTTGCTTTACGGTTTTTTCTCGCGTATAGATATCCAGAGATAGCTTAGTGTCAAGATACTGCATACTCCACTTTCCTTTCGAAAATGAGACTTTGAGTGTTGAATTGGTTGAATTATGAGATTTTCATGAATGAGTTAAATTAAGAATGCAAGATAATGAATGAAGTTTTTCTCATGTAGCAGAGTAGCCAGAAAGATCTAGTGTCATGACACTCTATTCTCCATTTCTGGATATCTTCATAACGCAGGCACACTTTGTTTTTTTATATTTTTATCAGCTTTTGCGAGAAATCAAAATAATTTAAATATAATCAATAAAATAATTTAAATATATCACATTTCTAACTTTTGAATGGAAAAAAGCTTAGCCTTTCATGGATTTATTGTGGAGTGTCCATCGCGTGTTAGTCCTTCTACTGTCTAAGCTCCTCTGTATCCTAATCGGATTTCATATATTCATAATATGGGCTAGAACTGATCTTAATTATCTCTAGACAGGCCCACGCTATTTTAGTAAATTATTGAATTATTGCGTTACATATCATACATGCTTTAATAAGAAAAACACTAACAGAGAATTTCCCGAAGCTTTCCCAAAAAAAATGCAATTGGGTTTCAAAACTAAAACAAAGGTTTTATTACTTTGAAAAGGGGTTCTAAAGTCCACACAAAAAACGGCTGAGGGTGACTACCTCGTGACAATATAAGAGCACAGCAAACATTTTCATTATCAAGTTAAATCATTAATCACCAAGTTAATTTCAAAAGATAACAAGGATAACGAGTGGAAAACAAAATCCGGGTCGTGTTGTCGACTTCATATTTCAAGATTGTATCGCCTCTAATTAATTATAACGATTCGTTGCTGAAAACCTATAAAAATGAAAATAAATAGTTTAATAAAATTATTATTTTTTCTTTTTAAAATAGATATTTATTAATTATTAATTAAGGCGTGGTCAGTCGTGGCCCAGTGGCACAAGCGTGGGACTGTAAACGACTGGTTGTGGGTTCGATTCCCACTCAAGAAGTGGAAATTATATTTCCATTTTCTTCGGTCTGGTCTCGAGGTAAAGCGCGGCTTTAAGTTCCGCCACTTAATACGCAAGCCTCCGAATTCGGCGGAAAGTAGGGAATGGAGTGTCTTAACATAGGTTCCCTCTGCCTACCCTGCTGTGTGCGGGATACAGGGTGAAGCTAAAAAAAAAAAATAATTAGGGTCAATGCAGTTAGATAGCGTATGATTGGAAATACAATTAAGAGTTGGCTTGATTTCCAGTCGAAGGAATGATTATACAAGTATATGAATTAAATTTCGATTCTTTGTAGTATTCTAGTAAGAGAAAGCTACGTTCATTTCTGCCTTTTTTAGCCTGTTTTAGATTTACCACTAGAGAAATTTAAAATCATTGTAAAAAATACTTTAATAAGTAAGGCTTTTTCCCCGTGGGGGGACGGGTTAAGAATACAATTCCCCCCCGCCGCTGGGTAGCGTCCCGTAAGAGGCGGGTAACCCAGTAGTTTGGTGGTAGGAGATTCGTTCTCCGACTGGCTCGCGACCACTATCATGTCAAAGACGAGCCGCCAAATATCTTATGATGTGTTCCGGTTCGATGGCATGTAAGCCAGCTCTCCCTATTCCCACCATTCCCATCCTTCCTCCCTCCTTCTGTCCTACATTCCCAAGGCTGGCAACGCATCCATAACTTTATTGTTGTGGATGTCTATGGGCGAAGGTAACCACTTAACACCAGGTGGGCCTTCAGCTCGTTTGCCTCCTTTATTCAATAAAAAAAAAAAAAAAAAAAAATAAGGCTTATTACTTTGTAGAAGAGTATTTAAAGGATGAAAATGCGTGGAGTTAATCTGATTAGAGTCCAATGCCGGTTAGCTACCATTGTATCAAATAATACAATTGTAATTTTTATATTTGAAAAGAGCAACTGCTGAGTTTCTGGCCGAATTTGAATTTATTGCTCAACACTTAATATATTGTTTTGGGCGGAAAGTGGAGATTACATTGTCTATTGGTATAGAGACCCCATTCTCTATAACCTTGCTATGTGAAATAAAGCTATAAGACTATAGACAAATTTTATACTTTTTTTGATAAAAGACGAATTAAAAAGGTTTCAATTTCATTTAACAACATTTGAGAGTTTTAATTAAAATTTCATTTTTTGAATTATTATACAAAGTCAAAGTCAAATAATTTTATTTAAAGTAAGAAGTTACATGCTTCATTTTTTGCACGTCTAACAATTTACCACCGGTTCACTAAAGTTAATGTCTCAGCCCAGATAAGAACCGGCGCAAGAAACTCAGCGGGACGATTTTTTTTTTTTAATATATATATTTTTTTAAGTCAAGCATTTACAATTAATTATATATTGACAATGATACCATTGGAATAGCCTGGAGCGAGCATTTCATTCCCAAGGCGTGTTATCGTTCAAAAATTCATTAATTAGGTAATAACCCTTAACACACAAACGTCTCTTCACAATTTTTTTGAATTGTGATATGGAACATTCTTGGACGTTTTCTGGGATTTGTACATCCAAGTATGATATATATACTTATTATATATTTATTAACAATATTTATATATACATATTATTCATATTGTATATGCTGATAGACATAAATGAACAAAAAAAATATTCAAATTGAATCTACAATCAGAAAAAATATTTGTACACTCGCCGGTTAAACATTTTGTTTAAGGCATAACTCAAAGTCTTTGAACCGAATCTCTTGTCAACCTTCGTCATTTTTACAGAACTCCAACTTCGATTAGTTTTTGCTGAAAGAAAAATAAATAAGCTCCAAATGAAATAAGAATTCAAACACATAAACCGGATGTAGCTATTATTGAACGGAAGTATGCACTTTAAAACATCATATTTTACATTGATTTATAGCTTCACGCTGTATCCCGCACACAGCAGGGTAGGCAGAGGGAACCTAGTGTTAAGACACTCCGTTCCCCACTTTCCGCCGAATTCGGAGGCTTGCGTGTTAAGTGGCGGAACTTAACGCCGCGCTTTACCTCGACACCAGAGCGAAGAAAATGGAAATATAATTTCCACTCCTCGAGTGGGAATCGAACCCACAACCAGTCGTTTACAGTCACACTCTTGTGCCACTGGGCCACGACTGGCCACACACACATTGATTTATCTTATGCTTTATATGTACTTGGATAAAGTAAATTCAATTATACCTTTTACATTTAAATAGTAAATTTTAGTATTATATTTAAGTTTTATTTAATTTTCATACGCGTGGTTTCGCTCTGGTACCTAAGACAAAGCGTAAAGTTGATTTCCGCCACTCAACACGCATGTTGCGACTATCAGGCAGAAAATAAAAAACGGAGTGTCTTACACTAGGTCCACTCTGCCTAATCTGCTATGCACAAAAACCGCTCCTAGCGTCTCTATCGGTTGTTAAAGTATTTGGCCAAGGAACATCGATGATTTCATGAAGCGGCCACGCGTTGAGTTGATCATATCGTTAAACATTAGGTTGTCATTGATTTGGTCAAACGACATCATGATCTGGCCAAACGACAATTGGTTATTTTATGAACTGCGACCATTTCATGGTATAGTCAACGATTTAATGAAATCGTCAATTTTACTACGTGACCACGACATATACACTATGAATATAAAGGGATATTCCCATGATTGTAATTTTTATCACAAACTTCAAACTTCCTCATTTATTTATACATCTCCACGGGGCAACTACGATTTTTGCGAGGAATGCTAATAGCATTCCACTTTCATAATGCTTCATGAAACTTGAAATATAATCAACATCTTACTCATAATTTAGTTTACACAAAATTATACAACATCTACGAAAAAAACATATTTACACATATTTAAAATAACATTTTTTTGTTCCAGACACTCCCATCTCAAGTCACAGCTATCACCGCCCTATCAGTCATAACATTTGTGCTGACAATAGTACTTGCGATGGCATTACTACCAGCCGCGGCGGAGTGGGAGGCGTTGGCGCTGTCCGGTTCCATATTGGTCACTATATGCCTGGGCACAGGGACCCTGATGGCTACACACCATGCGCCTTTGCCGCTGTTTGCTTTGATATTGGTAAGTAAAAAAATAAATTTGTATCTTAAAAATATTTTTATAATTTTTAAAGTGTTATTTAGATTTTAGAATATATATAATAACATGAACGCAGTTGGATTCGAACCTGCGCCTCTTGGAAGCTGTTTAACCAAACGAACTACGTTACATACATACATCATCTACCTAAAGCTTTATATTGCTTTATATTATGAATTGAGGGTACTACAGTACCATCGAAGTAACAGCAAAGCTAGCTGTATCTGATGTTCATCACAAGCCAATTCGATCTTAAATTTTAGTAACAACCATCTCGATTACATGATCGTAAGAAATTGTTACCTAACATAAATAGAGAAGTGTTATCTGTATAGTATTATATAGTATGTGAAATATAAGGATGTGAAAAACATTTTTAGAAGACGTAAAAAAATTAACGTAGCGGGATTCGAACGTGCACCTCATGAACACCGTCCAAGCCATAAGACAAAAATAAATAGTAACAAAGCAAAAATGTTTGTCAACAATCACAAATCAATATAGAGCGTAAAAAAATTTCGAAGTGTCGGTCGCTTCGGGTTCAAATTTTCATTATAATTTCTTACATTTAAATTTTTTATTACTATTTCTTTTTACCTTACTTGCTGACCAAAAAACAATGGTTATTTTCCACATTTTATTTGTGAAAATGTCAAAATTCTGGCAGCCCCCAAATTAATTTAGGCAAAATTTTAAATTAATTTAAAACGAATTTAAACACTACCCCCATTAGCATAATATTCGAGTTACCCTGAACAGTGCGTAAACAAGCCAGAGATAAATGAACTGAGGGCCTCTGCGACAGACTTGTAAGATGAATGACCATAGGACAAGTGAATATCATAATTATAATCTAACTATTAACATATTTTAAGCCTGATAAATTATAAGGGTTTGGTACTTTGAATTTTAGTTTGTATTGTAATTCTACATCACTTTAAAGGATTATGGAGTTGTTGAAATAACTTACTTGGTGGGATTTCTAACACTAACGTCTCAAATGACATATCTTAGTGGTAAAATACTCTATACCTCTATATTTTAAGCTGGATTATAATTATTTTTTGAAAGAAATTAAATTTTGACTAAAATTATTTTCTCTTTACCTTGATCGTTTTGGGAAATATAATAGCAATGCTATACATGTATATTCTAATGTCATCAAACATAAACTCGTATTTTCATTTTCGAGTAAATATGACCGCAATAAATAGTTCCAAATCACGTCGAAATTATTTCATATGGTGGTTTAGGCGAAAGTGTAATAGACGGACATACATACTGTCATCTTTTTAATATTAGTATGGAAGGTTACAATCAATATACACTTTTAAAGTGTTCAAGAAAACGTATAAAAATTTTGAACGCATCAAGATTCGAACCCGCGCCTCCTGAACCGTCCAGGCGCTCTCACCACTGCACTCCATTGAGCGGACACGCGTGTCTCAAATTTTTATACGTTTCTAAATGCCTTAATCAATATACATGTAAAGCAAAAAATCGAATTAACAGAACTAAATAAAATAATGGAGAAAGGGTAAAAAAAATAAACTGAAACTCGTACAATTTTAACTTTAGAATAAACTAAACTTGTTTGTACAAACTTTTCGTTTACACCCTGTTGTTTTACATTGTAAGTTTAGATAAAAGCTCGTGTATTCAATTTATATTTTTACACAAATTTCGTATCGCTATGTTACAGTGACGGCCTGAGAAGGCGATAATTGTGTGTTCGATCCCACTGGAGGTAACGATTATGATGGTAAAATATTAGGCTAAAACTTATATACTAAATTATTTCATTTTAATATACTAAATTCGTACAATAGTTTATTTTTTTTTTAGCTATACGCTTATTCCCCCATTACGGGGGTAGTCTGAGATGACCTAGTGTCAAAACCATCATTCCTTCAATTTATTTATTTTATATTTCTTTTTTATTCACTTCAAAGATGAACATTAAAATGAAATGTAAATTGATAATTTATATTTTCTAACCATCAGTTAGATGGACGCTGTTTGTCAGTGTCTGTCAGTTTTATATATATAAAAAAGCATCTTCAAGCCTTTTCCCACGTAGCAGGATATTCAGTGTGAACCTAGTGTCAAGAGAAATCATTCTCTATTTATATATAGATTTGAAAATTGAATAAATGAATATATATTATAAATACAGGATTAACACAAGAGATAAACTTTCCAAAGTATTTCAATTTTTGAAGTGTTTGTGACTTTCATCTAACGTAAGGAAATTCTAATTTAATTATACGTAACAAGCTTTTCCGATATCGCTTTAACAAGTTACCTGCTGCTTGGTTAACATGAAAGTAAACAGGAATTTGTATGAAATAATTTAATTATAATGTATCCCAACATATATGGAAGATATAAATGGGAAAATGGAAGTCAAGGTCAGTAAAAGTTTAAGAATGATGAGAGGGATTGGTTTGTCGTTTTTATATATAAAACAGTGACAAGTTCTCTCTACAGATATGCTAACAACATAAATATGTAGTAATAAAAAGCGTATACGAATTTCGACGCAGCCGGTAGTAGAACGCATGGCTTAGCGATCAGAGCACTTGGACGGTTTCCAAGAAGCACAGGTTCGAATCGTGCTGCGTTCAAATTTGTCTATATGTAAAAATGTCTTATGCCGGTCATCTAACTCGATTATAAATTTCTTTCCCCAATATCACACATTGCATGTTGAGTGATGGAATTCAATGCCCTGTTTTGTGTTATACACCAAAGCGGTAATAAATATACAATGAAAGAAACTTAGTGGCATTTTTTTCCGAATCAACGATTTACAGAATTAATTATAATGATTCCACCGAGTGAAAATCGAACCCCAACCAATCGTGATTAAGCCACAATAACCCACTGTGTCACAATAGAAAAATCTTACATTACTTAAATGACTATTTCTTATTAATACTCAACGTACGACGAATTTCGTGACAGATAAACGAAATAGACTATCGAGAATTCTTTGTTAAAGGATTTTCGTAGAAATTTCGTTAAAGATTTCGTAGAAATTACATTTATTTAGGTTTTAACTGATCACGTGGTTGGTGACCCCGTCTGATAAATTCTAAGATTTTGGGGTCATAGGTTCATTTCCATAGAAAAGAGGTATTTGTGTGGCAAAATGCAATATCGAGATAGCTTTAAGTGACTGTTGGAATTAAATTAAATTAAATTAAATAGCTTCACGCTATATCCCGCACACAGCAGGGTAGGCAGAGGGAACCTAGTGTTAAGACACTCCGTTCCCCACTTTAAACAGTTATTACTCCAACAGTGAAATTATAATTGGAATTAATTAATTAAAATAAAATTCATAAGGTCGGCTAGCAAAATGCTAAGTAATTAAGCATTGGTTAAAGAGCTTCTTCTTGATAATCCTAATTCAAAATATATTTTAATAATATCTACACATATAACAAAATTGTAACTGATAATTTGGGAGATATATGAAAAAAAAAATATTGGAGGCATTTAGCAATGTAATAGAACCCAAAACAGTTTTTTTCTGTTTGTGTGTCTGTTTGTGCGCTTGTGCACGCTAATCTCAAAAAGAAACTGTTTTCGTGAATTCCAAAATAAAAAATGGAGTATCTTAACATTTGGTTCTCTCTAACCTGCTGTGTGGGATACACATACACGTGAAGCTAAATAAACGTAAATATTAAACAGTTATTACTCCAACAGTGAAAATGACAATGTAGTCTGTAACAAGCAGACGAGATTTCAAAACTTGTTGTTGTTGCGGTACGAGTATTAAACTTAAAACTCGTAGCGCGACTACAACTTGTCTAAATAAGAGATTTATTGGATATTTTTGGATATTTTTCCTACATGGTAAGATAGTCAGAGAAAAAGATCTAAGTGTTGAGACATTCACCTAAATTCGAGACATCTGCTTGTCAAGTAGTGGAGCTCAACGCCGTGCTTTGTTATTGTTAGTGGAATCTAAAAAAAAGTAAAGATAGTCATTCTCCCTAGTGGCGATGGAATCTACAACTTTGGTAGTCGTTGTCACTTTGCGCTATTGGTTGTCGGTTCGATTCCTACTCAGTTATTATACTTCAATTATTCGATTTCTACTTAGATATTATACTTCAGATATTATACTGCATTATTCTGATATTGATATTATACTTCAATTATTTTCATTTCTTCGCTGTGGTAGCTTAGTTCTTTGTATCAACAAAGCGCGGTGTTGAATTCCGCCACTTAACATGCAATGTCTTGATTTCTTGGTTCTTTTTAACTAACTTTCCTGTTTCTCTGCTTAATATATGTATATGCAGATATAAAAACGTGAGGGATCAAATGTATAGTTATAATCGGCGACAGCCACGCTGACCTCAAAAACGGCCTTAGTAATTCAAAACAATGTAAACGATCTTACAAGTAATTTCCGAGAAAAACAACATTTTCAGTAAATATTCGAAGTAATTGAATATTGGTTTGTTCGTGAAAAAGTAAATGTTTTTACTATAAGATCTAAGCTTTTAATGTGTCATTGTATGAGAAACAGTTTTCTTATATGTTGAGCTATATATAACAATGTTTTTTACGTTTAAAATAAAAAAAACTTAGTCTCAGAGCACTCCGCTCCCCACTTCGAATTCAAGATATTGCATAATAAGGTGCGGAACTCAACGCCACTTCTTTTGTTATTGGATAAAAAATTAAAATATTTTTAACTAGCGACTCACTCGCGTGATTTGCGACTTTTGTCCCCTATTCGGGTTAGGATTTAGATAGAAATTTCTGTTTAATCATAATAAAATATAACCGATAGCACTCCTGAATAGTGTAGATTTCTAGTTGTGAAAATTTAAAACTCGGTTCAGTATTTCCGAAGATTATCCCTTACAAACAAACTTACAAACTTTACTTCATCATTATCTTATATATAAAAATGAATCGCCGAATGTGTTGCTAGGCGCATAACTCGATGAACGGTTGGACCAATTTCGCTAATTCTTTTTTTAGAATATTCCTTGAAGTATGAGGATTGTTGTTAAGGAGAGAAAAAATAAAAAAACATCCTGAAAAAGTCTTAAAACAACACTTTTCTATCCTTCCATACAAAATATTCGTTATAATTATTAAAAGTCAATTTGAACTTTAATACCATACCATAAAGTTTAAATGTTACTGGAGAGGTTTCGAGACGGTAAAACAATTGATAAAAAGCTGCTAAAATATCACTTTATACATAGTATACGAATGTCAATTTCACGACATTTGACATAGTTGTGATAGCTCAGTTGGAAGAGCGCTTGCTTTTTTTTTATGGTTATTTTTTATTAGGGTCCACGGTTCGATCCTGACATGGATGTCTATTTTTTTTTATTCTTATTTGTTTTAATTTTTAATTTTTTTTTATTTTAATTTTTTTTTGTACAAGTTTATTGGACTCTTAATTATAATTTTTTTTTATTTTATAATATTTGTATTGTAAGCATTATTTCAAGAAACGATTCCCCGAAAGAAATATTGAGCGGACCTTTATTGAAATTTTTTGTAGCGTAGGCGCTCAATCAGAAAGGATTTTTAAAAAAATCATCTGTTAAGAGGGGGAAATAGTGGTTAACAGTTGGTTAACAGAGTGTATGAAATTCCATCTGTGTTGAAGTTAAAGCCATGAGATCTAATTTCTGTATATTTAAAAAAAAAAAAATTAATTTATATTTCATCGATTGTTAAATCTCGACCCCTAACATGGTGAAATAAAGGTTGAAAGTTTATACTCTGTTTATAAGCGTATTATAAAAAAATAGTAAGTACGTATTACAGCGATTATGAAAATTCTACCACTAATTTGACGAAAAAGGATTGAGTCATTTTCTGCGTTAGAAATATAAAAAAATATTCACTGGTTCCTGATTAGAAACCTAAACTACTCTACTAAGTGAGGCTGCCGTAGCGCAGTGAGACAGTGTCTGACTGTAACGCAACGGTTGTGGATTCGATTCCCTCTCGGGAGTATAATTATTTTTTATTTTCATTTCTTCGCTTTGGTACCAAAGACTAAACGCGGCGTTGTGTTCCGCTCCAAAGTCTCGATTTCGAGTGGAGACCGGAGGACGGAATGGTATGAGCCCTCTATGCGTGATTACCTCGCTTTGCGGGAAAAACCATGAAGCGAAAAGAAAAAGGAAAAACTACTCTACTATAGTAAAATAGTGAACAATTGCGTCTATACATATATATACACAAATTTACAAAAACAAATATTGACAGGAACGTGAAAACGACATTAAAACTTGAATATATGATTTTTTATTTCTTTTTCTATGTTTTTATATGTTTGTACGCGCACATCTTATGATCTACTGGACAGATTCGAACAAAAGTTTTTTTGTTGTATACTTCAAAATAAAATACCTAGCTGAACTTTAAGAAATAAAGCAATGAAGCCCTAACAAAAGTTGTTCAGCGTGATGAACATTCCTTGACTTATAAAAATTACAGATCTGAAATATCTGGTGAAGAACGAATGTCAAATTTTCAACACACACGGAGTCCAAATCGTATCTTGGTATGTTTTTTGTATAATACTTAGCATTCCTAATACAAAAACAGTTTTTTAATATTCCTGAGTAAATAGTAAATTAATATAACATTTTATCCAACGAAAAACTTCAATCAATTCTACAAAACTTTAAATTGAAGTTATAAATATGCCTTATTCCTTCAGTCATATAATAAGCCCAGCTGTTTATACAGGATGAACGTGTGTCGGTCAAGAGTATAATATTTTTCCGATTTTTAGTTCATAGATTGAATTATGATAGACAAACTAATAATTTGGCTTGAACTTATAGTATAAAGTGATATTATGCAGGTTATATTTATTGAGATGTATTTATATACTTCAATTCAACTTGGCCAATAAAAACTATTCATACTTTACTCAGCTACTGTTAACTTACATTCCGTTTCCTTATATTGCATGGATTAGGCATTCAATTACATTTTTCGTAGGGATATCTGTAGCTGTATTAAATCAAAGCAGTGCTATCATGTTATCCGTCATACAGCTAAGAGAGAGATAATTGTGTAGCTACAACAACGTTTGCATGAACGTAATTAGTTGATTAAATTGTTTAAAATAGCCTGAGAAACTATACCGTCATCGGACAGTCATAAAATAGTGATCATAGCAGGCAAAGAGCTACAGGAGAACATGAGAGAAAATGTAAAATTAAATTCTTTAAGTTGTTAAAGACATTTAGAAAACGTATAAAAATTTGAACGCAGCGGGATTCGAACCCGCGCCTACTGAACGAACTCAAATTTTTAAACTAGAATATGGACATGTCAAACACATCGTTTTTATGATGATTTGGAATATCATTGGGCTGAAGAGGGAAGGGATATCATTAGCACTACTTATTTTCTATCCGGAAGAAAAAAAATATATTATAATGCATTCAAATTATTTTAAAAATATTAAAGTTTAGTATTGATACTAAAAATACGGCGAAACGAAGTTCGCCGGGCCCGCTAGTATTAGTATAGATATACATAATCTCCCGAGTGGAATCGAACCCGCATCTAATCGCATTTACTATTTAAACTACCCCACCTTACCACCAACCCGAACCAGCTTTTATTGAAAGTAAAAATCGAATCCACTACCAGCATTTGCACAAACATTCAACAAAACAAACTATACTAAAAGAATCCCAGTATAAAGTAATAATTCGTGGCTCTTGGTCAATCACAATCAACTCTTGCAGTTAATAAAAGAGTAAAAGAACTACTCTATTGGAAATTCAATTTGCCATGTAGAGCTCTCTATATGCCGGCGTGTGGAATGGAGAGGATGTGTCGAGTGTAATGTATGAGTAAATTGTGCCTATATCCAATAAATATACTTGATTATGCGATATTAGATTAGGTTTTATAATATTTTTTTAAGTTATTGTAATATAATTTATGTATTTTTCTGTATAAATTATTATTTTTTAAGTATTGAGGCGTGAGGATCTTAGCACAGTGGAACAGTGTGTCATTGTAAGCGATTTAGTTGTGGGTTCGATTCCTTAAAGGGGAAGGTTGATTAAATATGTAGTATTAACTACATATTTTTTATCCGCTCTGGTAAGATAAAGCGCAAAGTTGAGTTGTACCACTTAGTATATAATATAATTTAGATGAAAAGTGCAGGACAGAGTGTCTTGACACTATATTTTGTACAAGATTGCTTGACCTTACTGACAGACGGGCTAGTGATGGGAAACAGAAAATAGCGCATAGTAGTCCATAAAAATAATGATTTAAATACTTTTAACTGTGACGAAAGTGTAACTCACTTTTCGTCATGATTCTCTGGAAAAGTTATTTGATCCCATGGTCTCTGAACTATCTATTGGAGGTCCAAAAATAATCTTGTATGTAAAAATTAAGGTTAAAAAATAAAATTTTATCATTAAAACAGTTTTCATTAAGGAAGAAGATCACAGCCAAGACCATCATAACCAGAAAAAAATTACATCTGTCAAAAAGATCAAGCTATCTTGTACAAGGTATAGGTTCTTTTAGTTTACTATGTATGCTATATGACTTTGCTAATTTAGATTGCTCGAAGGTTTTGGTAAATGTGACAAACATAAGCCCTAACTTTTTGATTTCATTTAATTGACAGTCAACCTTTTCGAAAGATAATATAAGTCACGTAAATAAAGTTGCGGAACGTAACTAGTGAAGTGATAATTATTGCACTCGATCACATTTTGAAGGCGCGTCTAATTAATAACAATATAATTGTAATCAAACTGTCGGGAAACTCGAATATATTACTAAACGTATTATGACAAGACAGTTTAATTTAGAGGGTGTTATGAAAGGGGCTCATGAGTTATTGCATTTTAATGTATACACTATGACTTCTAATTTTGGATACGATGTCCAAATCTAGTCTAGGCTAATGGCTGAATGTAGAACCTTCGTAGCATTGTGATGACCAGTCTTTAATGACTAGACAAAGCGCGGCGTTTAATTCCGCCATTGAATATACCGCTCGTCCAGTAGAATAATAACGTTTAAGCTACTTTTTAGAAAAATGTTGTAAAATTTTTTACTTGAAAATATAACGTAATTCCGATCATTGTGTTGAAATCTATTAGTACTTATGTATGTTTCTTTACAATTAAACATTTTATATAGGTTATAACTTTATGAACAAACTCTACAAATGTAATAAGTACTTTTATTTTCACTATTATTACACATTTTGAAATGAAACTATCCTTAAGCGGATTAACCGCGTATATTTTTGGTATTCGAAAATACATTTTTAGAAACCCCGACGTTTCGAACACTTTACAGTAGTTCGTGGTCACAGGTATTGAATAGGGTATTGTATTATAAAATGTATTACTTACGTCGTTGTTCTATTGAATGAGCCATACTATCAGATATCAGATACTATCAGATAGGTTCTGCCTAACTTACTAGTCGGTTAAACGCGTAAACCTGAATATATACAATCCACAACAAAAAACGTGTACAAAATTTTATCTTATATAACCCTTTATTATTAAAACTATAGTAGTTTGGATTAATAAATATAGTAGTTGGGGCCGGTCGTGGCGCAGTGGCACAAGCCAGTGATTGATAACGATTGGTTGTGGGCTCAATTCCCACTCGAGGGGTAGAAATATTTAACATTTCCATTTTCTTCGGTCTGGTGTCGTGGCAAAGTGCGGCGTTAAGTTCCACTACTTAACACGCAATGCCTCCGAATTCGGCGGAAAGTGGGGAACGGAGTGTCATAACACTAGGTTCCCTCTGCGTACCTTGCTGTGTGCGGAATACAGCGTGAAGCTAAAAAAAAAAGAAAAAAAAGACAAACACTATTTGATCATATAAATAAAATTCACTATAAGATTATGGCTATGCCTAACATTAAAGAGTAGTTCAAAATTAAAACTTTTGAAAGGGGAAAACATTTTTGCGATGCAAATCTTTTCAACTTAAAGCGTTTTTAAAACTTTACTAACAATCTATGCAGCATTTGTAGTTTCACGTTCGCTTTTCCTACTAAATTGATTTTTAAACGGAGTTTATAATTTAATATTTCAACAATCGATTTTAATACAAGAATAAAAAAGGTAATCAATATTTGATTTGCCATTTTTAAGAAAATATCTTTATTAAAAAAGAAAGTTGTGTTCTTAAGATAATTTATTACTAATTTGTATACCATCGTGGCGTAGTGTGACAGATTCAGACTGAAAACACAGTTAGATGTGGGTTCGATTCTAGCTCGGGGGAATGCAGCTTTACGATTTGTATAGCATAGCGGAGTCAGTCAGAGAGGGTTAAGACACTCCGTCCTCAACTTTCCACTGTTTTGACTGGCGGAACTCAACGGAATAATAAAAAAAATACTTGTCCTGAGTATTTATTTTTTTTTATTGAATAAAGGAGGCAAACGAGCAGAAGGACCACCTGATGGTAAGTGGTTACCTTCGCCCATGGACATCCACAACATCAGAGGAGTTGTGGATGCGTTGCCGGCCTTGAAGATAAAGGAAGGAAGGAGGGAAGAAGGATGGGGATGGTGGGGATAGGGAGAAAGCTGGCTTACATGCCATCGAACCGGAACACATCATGAGATATTTGGCGGTTCGTCTTTGACATGATAGTGGTCACGAGCCAGGCGGAGAACGAATCTCCTACCACCAAACTACTGGGTTACCCGCCTTTTACGGGACGCTACCCAGCGGCGGAGGGGAGTTGTATTCTTGACCCGTCCCCCCACGGGCAAAATACTATAATATTTTATAATATGATTGTTCAATTATTCGTAGTAAAAACTTTTCAAAGTGCAGAGATTATTTTCTTTGAGCCGAGTACGATAGCACTTAAAAGTGTTTGCGTTATCCGCTCTCATTCGGAATTTCCGTTGCAAATCTAGTTAAATGCATTTTGCTTTAATTTACCAAGTTGTCGTTTGGATTCGCTAACGTAAAATTTTACTGGACGAATTGAACACTAAATCCTTTAATAGATCGTGAATAAAACATAGAAAGGACAAAGAAAAGTTGGGATTTTTAAATATACGAGTACCTATACATAAGCTTTAAAGCTTTGGGGCCAGGCACGAACGTTTGACTGTAAACGTACCAGAGCAAAGAAATGGAAAAGTTAAATATTTCAACTCCTCGAGTGAGAATCGAACCCACAACCTGTCACATTTACAGTAATACTTGCGCCCTTGCATGCGCCACGCCTGACCTTAATTTTATAATCTTTAATACATTCTCAAATTTATGTACAAAATGTTCAAACTTCCAACCTTTTTACCTTCGTCATTTATTACCAATTAATGAACTAATTACCTTAAAATTCATATTGAATAATAATGTTTTTATTTCCAGATGGTGCATACAATGATGCCGATAGCTAGATCGATTGCGCTAGGTATGGCAGCGTCATTAACCCTAGCGTATATGGGTCTGGCGCTAGGCTTAGGAGCGAGGGATCAAGAACGACAGTTTTATGAGCAGGTAGATATTATCATGTTATTTTTTGTATAAATTCTGACTGTTGTTGTTTTAGCTTCACGCTATATCCCGCACACAGCAGGGTAGACAGAGGGAACCTAGTGTTAAGACACTCCGTTCCCCACTTTCCGCCGAATTCGGAGGCACTGCGTGTTAACGGCGGAACTTTACGCCGCGCTTTGCCTCGGATACCAGAGCGAAGGAAATGGAAATATTAAATATTTCCACTCCTCGAGCGGGAATCGAACCCACAACCAGTCGTTTACAGTCACACGTTCGTGCCACCGCGTCACAACTGACCCCTGATATATTCTGACTGTACTAAGCGTAAAATACGCGTCACCCTACTAACGTGACACTTATAAGTGAATACTATAAAACTATAACTCCACTATAAAAAGTGGATGTCAAACACATAAAAGTGTATTTCTAATTCGTCATTATGAAAATGAGAAGTGATGATGAAAAATTTAGCATTATGTAATGTAAAATTAGCATTTTATACTTCTATATAATATAAATTTTAACTATGCTATTTTTTTATGCTCCTTCCAAATAATTTTCGGTTCTTTCAAGTTTTATCTTTAAATGATTAATAAAAAATGTAGATTTTAACATACTTAAAACTATTATTTTTTTATAGAATTATTAAGTAAGCTGGATTCGAACCCACACCTCTGCAATCGGACCGCATGCGGTCCGCCATACATTTATTTTTATTATAGATATATTGCATTTAATTCGTTTACATAAATACTGTGATATTAATTTTTGTTAAATGTAGTGTACATATAAAGTTATACACAAATAAAAAAAATGAAACGAATTCGAATTTATAACCAACGCGTCCTACTTCATAAAAACTGCATCACAATGGTTTTTATAAATCGTAAAAGATCGATTATACAATAAATATATTTTTAGAAGAGCTACAACGCTTTAAAATGCTATTGTAATAACAATATCAAAGTAAGGGATTCCTTTGATCTCATTAATATAGAAAATTTACACAATTATGTTTTTGTTAGTGAATTACATTTTTTATACAAGATTTTAGATCAGAAAGGTACTTATAAGAAAAATAGTCGTTTGTTTATGATAAGACCATCTGGTTAGGTGTTATTATTTAACTTCTTGGAAGCCGTCATGGCGCAGTGGGACAGCGTCTGACTGTAAACGCGATGATTGTGTATTTGATTCCCACTCGAGGAAATAATTATATTTATATTTTCATTTCTTCGCTCTGCTATAAAAGACAAAGCGCGGCGTTGAGTTCCGCTACTTAACATGCAATGTCAAGTTTGGGCGAAAAATAGAGGACACTAGGTCCTGTCTGACTACCCCGCTGTGAGGAAAAACGTGTACAGCTACTTATTTAACTCCTTGATAGATACCGCCTTTGTTTAAGTGAAGAATTTGGTTTTAAGAAATATTTAAATAATTTTTAACAGTTATTCAGACACTTAAACGGTTAAGAAAACGAATGTAGGATTAGAGGTTAAAGCGCTTCGAGTTTTTCTAAAGCCTTTTCCAAAAAGGTTACATTCTTATCAATAAAAAATTGAAATTGAATTTTTTTATAGGTACGTTTTCTAAAACTGTTTTTCAATTTCCAAAGTGGGTGAATAGCACTTTTAAGATGTTAAAAACACTTAACTTTACTTTACTCTTACTATAACGTGATCTTTTTGAGGCCTTCTTGAGATCTAAATATATAGATTTTTCAAGTACTTACATCCGATGCTTCTTAAGTAACAACTCGAAAAAGATTTTTTCAACCAATTTTTACTCCATATAACATAAGTGTGATTATTATTCATGTTTCCATTGTGGCGAAGTGGAACAGCGTCTGACCAATCTAATGATAGTTGCGCGTTCCCCCTCGGAAGGATTGGGGAATTGATTTTTTTAGCGTCACGCTATATCGTGCATATAATAGGGTAGGCACAGGGAACCTAATGTTAAATATATAAATAATATCCCTAACATAGAATATAACCCACAAAGATCGTGTATACAGGCAACACGATGTCACACCATAATAATTAATTTAATAAAAAAAAAAATATAAGCCATTTTTTAAACTATCTTGTTACTAATTTCATGTTATAGTTAACGAAGATGTATCGGGGGGTTGTAAAGCTTCGGAGTGAAGCTTAATGAAGTAAAAGTTTCGCTTTACACAATATGCAAGTTTTGCAAAGTTAAAAAGCACTTTACACTTTAATCCGTTAAGGCTTAAAGTCACTATTTCTTGGAAGACTTTTTATTTATGTGTGGTTGTAGAATGTTTTTATCTTCATTTCGGAAAATTTGGGTTCAAATTCCTTTCTTTTTACAAATATTTTTTCTTTGCCTAAGCTTTTTTTAAATATTTTTTCCTTTTTTATATCGGATTCAGATCGAATAATTGTGTCATATTTAAAACTTTTTGGTCTAAGTGTAGGGAGCTATTATTTATAATTATTGTTTATTTAGCATATTTCATTTGCACTTTTATTTATTACAACTAAATATCGTAGGGGCCAGTCGTGGCGCAGTGGCACAAGCGTGTGACTGAAACGACTGGTTCTGGGTTCGATTCTCACTCGAGGAGTGGAAATATTTAATATTTCCATTTTCTTCGCTCTGGTGTCGAGGCAAAGCGCGGCGTTAAGTTCCGCCACTTAACTCGCAATGCCTCCGAATTCAGCGGAAAGTGGGGAACGGAGTGTCTTAACACTAGGTTCCTTCTGCCTACCCTACTATGTACTGGAAACAGCGTAAAGCTAAAAAAATATATATATATATATATATATATATATATATATATATATATAGATATATATATATATATATATATATATATATATATATATATATATATATATATATATATATATATATATATATATATATATATATATATCAATGTTATTTACTTATCGTTTATATTTTCTTATATACTTATTATATCAACACACTATATATAATATAATATCATATTCATGTATTTAAGCATTATAAGTATTATCATTTAGCTTATAAATAATATTCGGAAGCCGGCGGTAGTTACACATCTTTTACCGGCGTATCGGCTAATATGTTAGTTCCTAACAGTCGTTACTTCGCTTTCGATACGCTTACTTTTATTCCCTTGTTTTCTTTGTTCTGTTTATACAGTATAAGTTTATAATCTTGCTTATTATTTTATTATATTTGGTTTCTGTGGTGTGTATAAGTATTGTATAAACATTTGTGTAATTTTTAAATGTGTATTTGTACTTTTAAAAGTGGTGTTGAAATATATATATATCATATCACAAGTAAGTGGACTTTAATTCTACAACATTAATACTACGTAAGTGTTAATGTATAGATTACCTATCTATCTCACACTACATCAATTTTTATAAAGAATATATTACTTCTTACACGATATTAAAATAGTTGTTGCTACGGCATTGTTTCCAAAGTCTGTAAAATGTTAAATTGAAATATTAGATATTTCCACTCCTCTAGTGGGAATCGAACCCACAACCAGTCGGTTACAATCACGCTTCTATGCCACAAATGGCCCCGAAATAATATCTTGTATGATTATTCATTTAAGCTAATATAACATTTTATTAGTTTACTTTTTCGGCTCAAATCGTTATCAGATTTCTTTTGAAAACATTTATCGGAAATTCTAATTGAAGTGGAATGTGCCTGAATTTTTTTGTAAGCAATCGTGATGTTTGTTAATATTGCTCTTAATAAATTGATAGCTGGCTGGCTATGAAATTATATATTTTTTATTACTTATCTAATAGGTCGTCGTGGCACAGTTGGTCAATATTTGACTGTGACACAATGGTTGTGGGTGCTATTCCCACTGAGGGGAAATTTTCTATATTATTTTCTTTTCCACTCTGGTACCTAAGTCCCACCACTTAAAATGCATTGTCACATACACTAACTGATATAAGCAACCGACTTTATAAATTTAAATAATTTCCTGCGTAATCACTCGCTTTTGCACCTTTTATTCGAAATCGAGATATTGCAAGTTGAACTGATATGATAACCCCGCGCTTTGTCTTCTCGACAAAGCAGAGAAATTAATAATATTTACCATTCAAAAAATATTCACCCTACCGAGAATCTGACTTACAATCAATTACGTTTACCAATCGATGCCCCACTGCACTAGAATGCCTCTATAATAAAATTTAAGTAAAAAATATATTTTTCTCCAACAGTTAACATGTGAACTGGCTCTCCTACTCTCCGCAAGTGGCATCGGTCTCTACTACCGAGCTCTAACAGAACGGGCACATAGAAACACCTTCGCAGGCACCAGAACGTGTTTGGAACAACGCGTGAAACTAGAATGCGAGAGGGAACAGCAAGAACGACTGCTATTGTCCGTCATACCGGCGTATATTGCAGCTGAGGTAAGTGAGATCTAAAAAGATCTTAAAAGATTTTTTTAACTAAAAATAGGAGTGTTATTGGATATCAATGTCTGTCTGTCTATGGCACCGTAGGTCCTAAACCAATGGGCCGATTTTGAAGCTGTTTTTTTAATGTTGTTCATGCTAACATTTTTATATTAGTAAAGGTACAGTTAAGCAAAATAAAAAAATATATATCTTACCAATATATCTTTTAATGTTAATATTTATATAGAAAGATTTAGTATTAGGTATAAAGAATATTTTCTGTGCACTTTTAGGGTCCATGTTTGTAGCGAAATTCGAAGTTTCAGGACAAGGATGCTATTATATTAGGTTTAAAAGATTAAAGATTGAATAAGAATTGTGTCATGATAACGTGCATATAAGCTTTTCTATAACATACATATGTTACGTGCAAAGATCGAAAATAGTCATTAAGTGAAAAACCAACTCACATCGCTTTGCGGTTTTTATACAATATCGTGAAATTCATTCGACGAACCACAACGCACTGTAGCAATAAAAAAACTATGACGTTTTTAGAAAACTTTATAAAACGACTATGTCAGAGTCATCACGATTCTTTTTACTTCACTTTTCACTGAAATTCAAAACATTATGTGAAACTCTACGCCGCACCTAGTGTTGTCATGAGAGCGAAAATATGAAAACAATTTAAATAATTAATATAAACATTCATTGATTTAACAAATATGTAATGTATATATGTGCTTTTATATATATACATCTTTTTTTTTATCTTCACGCTGTATCCCGCACACAGCATAGGGTAGGCAGAGGGAACTTAGTGTTATGACAATCCATTCCCCACTTTCTGCCGAATCCGGAGGCATTCCGTGTTAAGTGGCGGAACTTAACGCCGCGCTTTGCCTTGACACCAGAGCGAAGAAAATGTAAATAGAGAATAGAAGAAAATGAATTTCTTATGTATTATAATTATTTACATACTTATTTTAAAACGTCTACACTACCTGCTGATATCTTGAAACAAAAGGTAGTTTATACAATATTATTCAATTTAAAATAAAATAGTCAACGATTTAAAAACGCGGAATACAAAAACTTTTCACTTGCAACCACCATCTAACCAACGAGACGTTAGATTGAAATTAATTTTTAATTTAAAATTTTCTTTCTAAGTTTTCTCCATTGAAAAAAATGCGCTTATTCACTTTATTAACACAGATTGCTCCCTCAGTCTAAGAAACTAATGAAGGCGTGAACTTGATAACGAGTGGTAAACATAATTTTTGTTATTGTTTTTGAGCATCACACTATGTACCGCATACATTAGGGTAGGCAGAGAGAACCTAATATTAAGACACTCTGATCACCATTTTCGCTGAATTTTGGAGGCATTGCGTGTGGCAAGTGGTGAAACTCAACACCGTGCTATGCCTCGACACCTAAGTGAAGGAAAATAAAATATTCTATAGTAAATATAACTTCTAGCTTTAAAAATGACATAACAATACCATATAAATTTTCATCCCCTATTTCAACCCCTTACAGTCGGTTTTTGGATTAAAAAGTAGTCTATGGCCTTTTTTAGTCTTTAGAATACCTCTGTACCAAATTTCATTTAAATCAGTTCAGTGTATTAGGCCTGATTGAGTAAGACACAGACAGACATAGTTACTTTCGCATTTATAATAGTAAGGATTTCAATGCTTAAAGTGGGAATCGAACCCACAACCAGTCCCGTTTAAGTCGTTTAAAATAAGCTTTTTCACTTTATTAACAGATTGTTCCCTCAGGCAGTAAGAAACTAACGAAGGCGTAAACGCGATAACGAGTAGTCAACATAATTTCATACTAGAAAAGAAATTACAGTAGGTACTAAGCGCTAACTATCTTAGAAAAGATTTTCAATTACGTTTGACGCTTCTAGCGAAGTGTTTTATTATTTTAATAAAGTGTTAGGTCATTGTGCAGAAGGAGAGATTTGATTGTAAATGCAATTGGTTGTGGGTTCGATTCTTACTCTAAGGAATGATTTTTTATAAATTCTCTTTGTTCTCTTACTCTGGTAAGATAACGCGCGCCGTTGAGTTCCGCTACGCTACAAGCAATATCGAGCAATACTTGAGGGGAAAGTGGAGAACGGAGTGTCTAAATACTAGGTACCTACATTTTGACGTTGAAAATCTTAAAGATTTTTTTTATAGACATTTCAGTGATACTGTTGTTTTTTTAGCTTTACGCTGTATCCCGCTTACAGCAGGGTAGCCAGGGGGAATCTAGTGTTAAGACACTCCATTACCCACTTTCCGCTGAATGCGGAGTCATTGCGTGCTAAGTTGCGAAACTTAACGCCGTGCTTTGATTCGATACCAGAGCGAAGAAAATAGGAATATTAAATATTTCCACTCCTCGAGTGGGAATCGAACCCACAACCAGTCGTTTACAGCCACACGCTTGTGCCTCTGCGCCACGACTAGCCCAAAACCCAACCCAAATTTGTTGTTTTTACATGTAACAAGTAAATTTTTACATGTAACGGGTATTATACAGGTAGGCTGAGAGAACGTAAAGATTTGTCACTCAGTATCCAAATACCAAATTTAGGCTTGTTTTAAAGCAATAGACTTTTTAACTAAAATAAATTTATATTTATTTTAGTCGACTAGTAACCGGCAACTTCGTTTGCGCAATAGCTCATTTTTCCCGTTTCCGTTGAAATTTCTAGAAATCTTTCTTACTTCTATTGTGTTCTTTGTCTTGTCGTGGCACAGTGGCACAAGAGTGTGACTGTAAACGACTGGTTGTGGGTTCGATTCCCACTCGAGGAGTGGAAATTATATTTCCATTTTCTTCGCTCTGGTGTCGAGGTAAAGCGCGGCGTTAAATTCCGCCACTTAACACGCAAGCCTACGAATTCGGCGGTGCGTGGGGAACGGAGTGTCTTAACACTAGGTTCCCTCTGCCTACCCTGCTGTGTGCGGGATACAGCGTGAAGCTATTTATTTATTTATTCTATTGTGTTCTTTGTTTTTCCTCCGTTATGTTTCCGTTTAAAGTGTCGGTAAGTAAGGCGAAATAATCTTGATATGTATTAGAAATATAATTTCTCACACCAGTATTCGAACTTCATAAAAGTGAGGTGAAACTAGTTTACGAGTTAAGCAACTTTGGCCGTACTGTTCGGACATAAGGTGACGTTATAGTTCAAACATTATGCAGGGTTTGGGGAAACTTGTTGTTTTCAAACTAACTTAATGAATGTTTTATCGACACTTACCTGCAAATGAAATTTAAATAGATTTGTTTGTCGATTAGTTAGTTGATTAATAAAGGCCAAAGGTGGTAATGGGTTCAAATCTACATACAAATTTTGTGTCGTAGAAATAGACGAGATGATCTACTTGGTGCTTCAGTGGTTAAGTAAAATGATGAACAAAACACTTAAATGGTATTTTATGAAGAGATTTTCATTGAAATTTCTTAAATTAAACTTAATATCCTGAGAAAAAAATGCTTACATTATTAAAAATTAATTTGTGGTAAATTTAATGTGGCCAAATAGTCAGACAAATAAATTTTGAATCACTTCCACTTTAAGTGTGCGGTTTGATTTTGTAAATAGCCATTAATACGTTTTTGGGCGGAAAATGGAGAACGGCTGGCGGCTAGGATACTCCTAGCGTAGCGGGATTTTACTTAGTATAAGTTTATAAAAAAAATAAAAAAATCCTTTATAAAAATCCATACTTATATTATAAATGCGAAAGCCTGTGTGTTTGTCTGCCACGCTTTCACGGCTAATTTACAGGTCCAATTTGGATGAAGTTTAAAATGAAATCAGTAACGGTGAGTGGGTCTAACATAGGCTACTTATTTTTTCAAAAACCAACCTCTAAAGGGTTGAAATAGGGGATGAAAGCTTATATGAAAAATCTAAATCGCTTGACCAATTGTGATGAATTTTGGCATAAATATAGTTGATAATCTAAGCTTAAATATAGGCTACTTTATTTTTTAAAAATGCGCCCCCGAGGGTTGCAATATAACGAAATATTTCACGCGGTGAATTCGCGAGCGGGCCGTTAGTATGTTATAATGTCCAAATATTATAGACATTTTTAAAAAAACATTCTTTTTCTTTGAATTCATTTTTTTTTTCTTTTTAATTTTTTTGTTGTAATTTCTTATTTTTTTTTGTTATAATTTTTTATTTATTTTATTAAATTAAAAAATTAAATAGCTTCACACTATATCCCGCACACAGCAGGGTAGGCAGAGGGAACCTAGTGTTGAGACACTCCGTTCCCCACTTTATTTATTTTATCTTTTTGTATTATAATCATTATTTCATAAACGATTTCTCAAAAAGAATACCGAGCAGATCTCGGTCACCGGATATTGTTATTTAAATATACTCATTGCAAGGGAGTGCGGATCCACAACTAATTTCGTTTACTATTTATTATATGCTACTATCCCTCTACACCACGAAGACCTCATTTATTAATTACGCGAAATATTTTTAAATATGCACTAAAAAGCTTACAAAGTAAAGGAAGTGTAATAATTTGTTATAATGCCCAGATATTAGAGAACGAAATGATCCATTGTTTGATGCTCTACTTAACTTGTAATTTTAACTTGTAGTTTAAAAACTGAGTAGTAAATGGGGAATGGAGTGTCTCGACACTCTTCATCTCACCCTCTGCCTACCTTACTGTTAGCGAGATAAAGTGTGAAGCTAAAAAAATAAATAACTCAATAAGAAATGCAAAATGTCTTTAACGAATGTTGCTATTATTTTATGACAGGCGTTAATAGTACTCTTGTATATAAATATCTAGTATTTGTTAAGTAGGATTGTAAAATATATTTTTGGAAAATATTCCATTTCCATTTTTTTTTATATTTTCAATGTATGTAACATTTTTAAGTGTTAAAAATGTTAAAAGAACTTTGATTGGGCTTTTGCTCACTAGGTATATTAAATTTGACACTTGTGTTATATATCGTCACTCACAATTTAGAAGAGTATAAGAGCGAGTGATAAAAATGATATTGCTTTAAACTTCTTTCCCGTATAGGGTGGTCAGAGAGAACTCACTAGAGCAAAAAAATGAAAATACTTTAAATATTTTCTTTAAAGTTTATAACATTTTATTTTTTTATTTTCAATACACTTTTCTAAGTATAATACTTAGAAAATTGAAAAAGACAAAAATGTCCTTTTCTAAAAATGTTATTTAAATATAATCATTGCAAGAGAGTGCGAATCCACAGCCAATTTCGTTTACTATTTATTATATGCTACTATCCCTCTATACTACGAAAGCCTCATTTATTACGCGATTATTTTACGCGATAATTACGCGAAATATTTTTAAATATACACTGAAAAGCTTACAAAGTAAAGGAAGTGTAATAATTTGAGCAAAGAAATTAATAACCACTTTTTCAACAAAGTACTGCTGACAGGAAAATAGAGTGCTCAGAAAAATTCAGTGAATCATTTTTTTAGCGGTTAAAATGGCGTAAACATTCGTTTTGGGAAGGAACATAGAACAGTAACGTGTAGAAGAGCTATACAGCGTTTTAAAATATATTTATTATTTTTAAATTTGTTTATTCTAATTGTAAATCCTAATTATATTCTTAAATGTTATAAGTTATTTTTTTCTCTTTTTCAACTTCATGAGTTTGCACTTTGCACTTTCTTGTCCAGACACTCCGACCTCCACTTTCCGTTCAAAATCAAGATAGTGCTAGTGTGCCGTATTTTGTTTTTTTTTACTAGCGGAGCAGTGAAAAGATTTTAAAGACAATTCTTACCTGCCTACCTTCCTACCTAATTTAAATAGAACTAAAAGTTTGAAGCTGAAAGAACAGACTGAAAGTTATTTACAGACAAAAATTTAACATAACACAATTTTTATATTGACAGTTTTATAAGCAGGAGTAATCTTAATGGGAGAAAATTTAATAAAATTTAACGCTCGGTGGCCTTCTGTAAGTTATTATGCGGGCCGCGGCTTGTTAACCTCATCTTTAAAGCATTATTATTTAATTTCAAAATGATGCCACCTTTAAAATTTTGTATAACATAACATTCAAAATCTTCATAATTTTATCAATCCTGGTCACCTACTTCGCGTCGACTGTGTAAACATTTTTGAGATAACTCAGAACTCACGATCTGAGGCGAGAGTTATTAAACGAAAGTCGTATTGACGTGTTGACAAAAAATATTATTATATCAAATTTTCACTCCGTGTACCAGTTATGATATTGTAAATGTGTCAAAGTATGTATTTAGCACGATATTTTTTTAATTCATAATTTTTATAGACATTTCAGTGACTCAGTTCTCTGTTTTTTGCACTTACAGAGGTTTTAAAAGTTGGGTGGCGGAATTCAACGTCTTACTGTGTTATGTTAGAATATGTGAATTGTATAGCCTTTAATAAAGTATAAAACAAGTAAGTAGGTACACATACGTAAGTAAATACTTTTTGTTTGAATGAGACACAGCTCTTTTATATTGAGTGGAGTTTTACTCGCACATTGACTTGAAAGTTAGTAAATGATTACATTTTCACCTTTTATCACGGAATGTCCCGAATTAGTAAAAAAAGTTGGGAATGGAGTGTCTTGACACTGGGATATTCTTTATAAAGCTTGCTCTGCGGAAAAAGTGTAAAGCTGCATCTTTTTTGGTCTATTAAATATTTATTTATTTATTTACTCTATTATATATAGGCCGATAAACTGTCTGAAAAGACAATATTATTAACGCCGAATAAATTTGTTCTACTAAATGAATTAATGATATATATTTCTTCCCACGAATTCAATTGACTCCTAACAATTGAAAAGGTTAGATATCACATACTATATACCGTTAGTAATTTTAATCGATTTAATCGATTCTTGTCTTTTTTCTTCACGAATAAAATAATTTTTTATACTTCTGTAGCCATCTATGCTAGCTATGTTATATTAGCTTCACGCTTTTTCCGAATAGCAAGGTAGTCAGGGAGAACGAAATCTCAAAATATGTCCTAAACCGCTTCCTACCAGAAAACGAGACATTGCGTGTTGTGTGGCAGGACGTAAAGTCAACTTTGGTTTAAACACCAGAGTGGAGATATGATCATTACACCAAGTGGAAATCGAACTCACTACCATCTAGATTATAGTTATATGGGTGCCACGGTGCCCTCAATTATAGGCGTACTTACTACGTTATATTTATACAAACGATAAATTAATTTAAAATGAGCATTTCATCTCATTTCATTTTTAATCAGTATAAAAGATTAGCCCCTTATCAGTAGGTAGGGAGGTACCTAATCAACAGTCGCTCAACTTATGAAAAACCTTAAAATTGGTCCCCATTTTGCGTTGAAAGCGTTTGTTCGATGAAACGATTGTGCTTAGTGAAAGAAATATTATAATAGGCAATCATTTTCCTTTGTGAATAGTAATTATTTTGTACTTGAATCTAATACTAATTTTGTTGTCGTGCAAATTTATTTAATAAGCGCGGCGTTGAGTTACGTCATTCAGCATGCAATGTCTTGATATTGGACGGAAAGTGGAGAATGGAGAGTCTAGGCCTAGTCTAGGTCTTGACTATTTCTCTGCCTTTGCTGCTATCCAGGAAAAAGTGTAAAGCTGAAACCAATTTGTTTATTTTTAGGTATAGTGATGTCGAAAGAGAAATTTGTTACTCGTCTCCCCGTTCTTTATTATGTTATTATGTTAAAGTCTAGAAAACGTCAGAAATTTAATTTGTGTTTGTGCAGATAGCAACTATTTGACTGTTTCGCAGTTAAATTGTCATTTCATAAAAATATGTTTTTTTGTTTATTTTAATAATAACGGCGTTCGGTTCTGCTATTTTAGATATAATTCTTTTATATAATACTCAATTAGGTTAGATTATTTTCCCTTTTTGGTACTTTATATATATTATTATATTTAAATAAAAAAAATTACAGAACAATAATTACACAAAGAATGTAAAAGAAATGTAGATATTATTAGGTATAAGCGATATTTGAGATTCCTTAAAAAATATAATTTCACTTTATTTACTTATAAAAAAGGAAAAAATGATAATTTTTTTAACTTAAAATGGTTCTTAAATTGTAATTTCGTTAAAAGTAAGTAATCCTATTACGAAATTAAGAATATTGAAGAGAAATGATTTTACAATAATTGTTTAAAATCTTTTTTCCCTTGGGCATTGAATTTTTAAATACTTCAGGAACATTAATACTTTCTTTGTAACAATATTTCTTATTATAAAATCTTGAAAATTTATATTTTTTTTATATTAAATTGTTTATAAGTTTTTTGTCGCGTTTATTATATATTTACTATTTAAAATGAAACTATTTTAAGCAGAGTAACATATATATTTTTTGTGTTCGAAAATATATATAAGAAAACCCGACATTTCGAATTTTTTCGAATCATTTCGAAATTTTTGAATCATTAATAAATTTTAAAATTATTTTAATTAGTGATAATAAAATACTGCTTCTAAACATACATACGTATACATTCTCTACATGGCTTATATTAGACATTCATTTTATTAAAATTGCTAACCGTTGAAACTCTAATTTCATAGTTTGTCAAATAATAAAAGAAAAATGCAAATTTTATTCAATGCATATTAAAATTGAATTGAAATGTCTTCCGTAACTAACTTTATGACTGGCAGACAACGCACAACAAAAACTACTGCAGGTAGACGACTCAAATTCGGTTAAATTCCTTAGCTTGTGTATGTGACACAGTACTGAAAGAGAATTTCCCGAAATACCTGAAAGACCGGGAAAGTAAGGAGTATTACGTTTAATAGGTCCCACAAACAAAATTGCGAGGTTACTGCGCTCTATAATTGAGGTGGTCAAATTCCATGGTAATTCGACCCAGGTTACAAAATATAATTTTTTTCTTACCTATGTATTTATGTAGGTTACCTACATTGTACGTTAATACGTACGTATTTATGTAGGTAATTTATATACATGGTGGCAAAACAAAGCACAGCGTTAAGTTCCGCCACTTAACACAAAAATCTTGTGAAGTGTCTTAAAAAATTAAGTTCTCTCGGTCATGGAAAATATTAAGTATAACTATTGTGATAGCGTTAAAATGTATTTTATGCATTGTATTTAATTTAAATACTTATTTAAATGTTGTTTAAGGCAAAAATATTAAATGTCCAAAAAATGCAAAAAATGTGTTACTTTTTTAATTTATTATATTTTATAATAATTATAATGATACAAAAATGAAACGGGACTCGGCTACATTTGTTAACAGCCAAAAATAATCTCTAAAATGCTTGCGAACCGCATGTTTACCATCCCTCTATAATGTTCTGTATGAAATTAAGATGCATTATAATATGATACTTCATTTTCTTTTAAGATATCTATCGAGCTGATTGAATTTCTAGATAGGGCTTGTTGTTAAGTCTTTATGACGTCATCACATTTATAGTATAGTTGTAGTTTTTTATAGCTTTACGCTGAATCTCGCGCACATCAGGGTAGGCAGAGGGAACCTAGTGTTAAGCCACTCCGTCCCCCACTTCCTGCCAAATTCGGCGGCATTGCGTGTTTAGTGGCAGAACTTAACGCCGCGATTTACCTTTGATACTAGAGCGAAGGAAATGGAAATATTAAATATTCCCAATCCTCGAATGGGAATCGAACCCACAATCAGTCGCTTATAGCCACACGTTCGTGCCACTGCACCACGACTGGCTTTAGTTAATATAATTATATATTATAGTTTATTTATATTGTTAAACAATTGTTCATTAATTATTATTAAATATATTGGGTTTTATTTAATAGCTGCATGAGAACAGTTGATATCGATAATTTTGGATTGAGACCTAAGAATGTCAAACTGTGTTGACATATTTATTCTGTGAGGTTTTGCAAGTTATTACGATTCGTTTAAAAAAAAACAATTGTAAATTTTATTTGAAAAAAAAAGCAGCATATGCATACTTTTGGTTGTTTTACCCTGAAAACGTTATCTAATAATGAAATTCTAATATATAAATTGTTTAATAAAAATAAAAAATAGGACAACTATAACATTTTTTTAATTATTCGAAGTAAGCAGTTGAATTTTCTTTAATAGTTTCTACAGTCTGTCAACGACAACGCCTCACTTCGTGTTTAGAATGACTAACAAGTGACAGTTATTGGCCTGGCCTTTTCATGTTATATACATTTTACTGACATACTTTACTTATTATATATTGTGTGAAAATACTTTTTACTATTAAACATAATTTTAGTTTTGAGTGTCTATTTATATATTTACTTTTAAATATATTTGAAGATTAGCTACAGAATAGAACATAACTCTTATTTAGGTCTCAATTCCTTTGACGGTAAAGTCAAAAACATAGGTAAATTTTTGTTTTTATTATTATTAGTTATGATCATAATTAGTGATACAGTGAATATGAATTTACGCAATGACTGTACATGTGATGTTTGTGGGTTCGATTTCCAAGAATGGGATCGAAATTACGTTAATTTCATGACCAAGTAAGACCGTGTGACAAAGTGCACCGTTATGCACATTAATTATTTCGACTTGGTGTTATGACAAAACGCAGCGTTGAGTTACGCTACTCAACACGCAATGCTTGAATCTAGAGGACAGAGTGTCTTAAGACGTTCTCCCTGCATCCCCTGCTAGGCAGAAATAAGACAAAAAAATTAAAAATAGAGACACTTTAAGTAAAACTATATATTTTCTGCCATGATAGTAAAACGTCTTCTATACGAATATATTAAAATATTAATATTATCTCGCAGCAATATTACAGACAAATTTCGTTTGTGAAAGGAATTCGCGGAAAATATGAAAGTGTAGATACATTTATATGAGATTTTACGATGAATTTCATTCAGTACATCTTTATAACATGGCTTCTTTAATTATATACGCTTTTTATTAAAATTTCTTATATATTCATAATAATACATAGTACATAGTAATAAAATGTACTTATTTACATGTTCTGATTGTGTACGCCATGGTGGCAGGTTCGATTCCCATTCGGGGAAATTATTATATTTAAATTATCTGCGTTTCTCCGCTCCGGTGACAAAACAAAGCGTCATGTTTTGTCACACATTGTACCATGTCCCGGATTAATACGGATAGTTGAGAGCGGAGTGCCTTGATACAAGTTTTTCCTACTTTCATGCCTGGCTTTTTCATAACCTTGTAAATAATATTGTAAATAATATGCAATAATTAAAAATTACGCTTTCTTTTTAATATTTTTTAATAGCTTATTTTACATATAGCATTACGGATAAGCATGGTATAAAAAAAACAAAATTAAAAATTTTGAAAAAACCCACGACGGTTTAATTGTAATTGAAAAAGGATAAAATAACTAGAAATCCCCCGCCTAAAAGAATATATGTAACGAGATGATGGGGACGACTTCGTCGGAGCTGCCATTACTTTAAGTTTGCTAACTTCTCCTAGGTTTTCATGCTGTTAGGAAAAAATTAAAATATTAATATGAATTTACAGTTTTGATAACTGGTATTCCTTTTAAAAACTTTAAGAACGAAATCTATACTGTTAGCTACTATTATATATTTAAAATAGAGGTTGCAACTGGCAGCCCCCGACGAAGTTGTCCCCATCATCTCGTTACATATATTCTTTTAGGCGGGGGATTTCTAGTTATTTTATCCTTTTTCAATTACAATTAAACCGTCGTGGGTATTTTCAAAATTTTTAAATTTTGTTTTTTATTTTAAACTTTTTAAAGTGAATAGATACACATTATATATTATTACATAATTTCGAAATACTTTATATTAATCTTCATGCAAATCCAAAAGAAATTATAAGCCCAATGCTTTCTGGTTATCAAATGCCTATTGCAGCGCCTGGCAGGTTGTCACCGTAACATTTTTAGGAAACTTAAGTAAAACCCACTAGTAGTTTTGATTTTGAACAAACTAATTTATACTGGAGCGCCCCGTGGTAGTTTGTGATATGGCATATAAAACACGCAACAGTTAAACCTAAACCTATCACAGAAAACCGCATCTAAATAGGTTTCACACAAAAATACAAGCAAATGCTTACTACAGCGCCCCCTGGTGAATTTTCACCGTAACAAAAAAACAAAAATCTTAAAATATGCACGAAGCAAAGCTTAATCTAGTTCTGAAAACTCTAGCCAATCGGATAAGTAATTTTGGTTTTAGACAAATAAATACAAGAAAAATTTTAGTTTTACACAAAAAAATACAAACAAATGCTTACTACAACGCCCCCTGATGAGTGGTCACCATAACACATATATGAAAAGATGCACCAATTAAGCCTAAACCCATTCTTGAAAGTTTCATCTCAATTGGACTTGTAGTTTTTGCTCTGCATAAACAAATGTTTAGTGCAGCGCCCCCTGGTGAGTTTTCCCCGTAACAAAAAAAGAAAAATCTTAAAATATGCACCAAGCAAAGATAAATCTTTTTATGAAAACTCTTTTTAATCGGAGCGGTAGTTTCGGTTTTAGACAAATAAATACAAAAAAAGTACAAACAAATGCTTACTGCAGCGCCCCCTGGTGGCTTGACACGATAAAACATATCTAAGAACATTTACCAATTAAACCTGAATCTATCACTGAAAATCTATCGAAATCAGACTACTATTTTTTGAGATAATTGAAAACATTCGATTTCACGTAAAATGCTTATTGCAGCGCCCCCTGGTGAGTTAAGGCAATAAGACATATCTAAGAACATACGCCGATCGAACCTAAACCTATCATAGAAAACCGTATCAAAATCGGACTTATAGTTTTGGAAATAATTGACATAGTAATTTGCACAAACACACAAACAAACAAACAAACAAACAAACAAACAAACAAACAAACAACCTCTCACCCCAAACACATATACAGTCGCCGTTCCGTCGCGGGTAAAAAAAAAACGAAGTAGACCCGAAAAATCGGTAATTGAAGGAGCAGTAAGTGAAGTTTTGGAAAAAGGCCAATCCCTAAACAAAACTGCACTCGCCGTAGATATATCAAGGGCTAACTTAGTTAAAATAATTAAGAAAGTAAAAGCTTCTGGTTAAACATTTTATAAGCACTTTCCTAATATAGGATATAAGCAAATTTTCACTTTAGAGCAAGAGAATATACTTGCGGACTACTTGAAGATTGCTTTTAAAAAGTGTTATGAGCTACATAAACGACAACAAACAAGAAAGCTGGCGACTTCGCGACAACAAACAAGAAAGCTGGCATTAGATTATTCCATGGCAAATGATGTCCCATCTAAATGGCAAAAAATGAAACTGCGAGTGACGATTGGTTAAAGATTTTAAAGCTCTCAAATGAGTCATTTTTGAAATTCTTAAAGATTTTACAATATTGTTTTCTTTTGAAGAAATCATTTTATACAAAATAATAAAATGGTTATTAATAATTAATAATCTGCCTCTTATATTTTAAGATGGTATAATAATAGGTATGACTGAATAATGTATTGAGATTAAAGTGTTTCCCAGTTTGTCATTAATGACTGATAGAGTTAATTTCATTAGTATATTAAAAGTGTTCGATTTAAAAAACGTTTTTATATATTTTTTAAATTATGTAATCATTTTCAATAAACGCTATGTTTACCACAAAACTTTATAATACAGACTAGCTCTTTCATAACTTTTAGTGGCTCTTTCAATACTGAAAAGTTATGAAAGAGCCAAATTACATACTTTTTAAAAATGATAATTTGATTGACTTTTATATTATATTTAAGATGTTTTCCTAAGAAAATAGCAACTCCAATAAATAAAGAATAGTTTGAGAAAAAATAAATTACAATTTCTTTCATTTCAAGTGTACAATTTGCTCTGTTTAGCAAGCTGGCTCTTTCATGCCACTATAGAGTAGGCAGAGGGAACCTAGTGTTAAGGCACTCTTTTCTCTACTTTTGCGGAGCGGAGAAATGAAAACAATGTATAATAGTTCCCTCGAGTGGAAATCTTCTATCTCCTCCATGATGTTCATAAGTTGCCTTTGTATCTAAAAATAATTGATCAAACATGAAGCTCTTACAAGTTCAATAGATGGGTTGTTAAATATATTATTAACGGAAATAACTAAAATTAATATATTCTTGTGATATAACACTTTGAATGTAGCATATATGGATATTTTCACAAAGGAAAATTTCATAAATGACGTACATAAATGATTGGACAATTCGTTGAAAAGCGAGTCAGAGGTAAAAATTATTGTTGTGTTATATAATATTATGTCATACATATCATTTTTAATATATTAAATAAATATTAAAATAGTATAAATATGAGGCTACTGTGGCGCAGTGGGGCAACGTCTAAGTGTAAACGCAATTGGTTTTGGGTTCGATTACCATTTGAGGACTATTTTCATTTATCTACTGTGGGTTAGCGTCAGTCAACATGCAATGTACGAGACAATTGAGTGTTAAGTGGAGAATAGAGTGTCTTGACACTAGGATCTCTTCACTACACTGTTACGCGTAAAAAAGCGTGAAGCTACATATAGCTTTACCCAGTGTGGTATTCTACTCACGCAGTATCCCGCATACACAGGGTAGGCAGAGGGAACCTAGTGTTAAGACACTTCGTTCCCTACTTAACACCGAATTAGGAGGCATTGCGTGTTGGGTGGTGGAATTTAACGCCACGCTTTGCCCCGACACCAGAGCGAAGAAAATGGAAATATTAAATATTTACACTCCTCGAGTGTATCGGGAATCGAACCTACAACAATTCGTTTTACAGTCACACTTTGTGCCACTGCGCCACGACTGGTCCCCTACTTAGTCTTGTATATATTAGTGGGTTGTGCTAAATATTATGAACTGAAAATGTATAGTGATTTCGCTTCTTAATAAATATGTATTATTGTTATGTGATCATTCCAGCTTAATTTCGGTCTTTCCCACATAGCGGGGTAGATACATAGATTATTTTGTCAAGACATTCCGTTTTCAAAGTATAGTTTTTTTTTTTTTTTTTAGCTTCACGCTGTATACCGCACACGGCAGGGTAGGCAGAGGAAACCTAGTATTAAGATACTTCGTTCCCCACTTTCCGCCGAATTCGAAGGCATTGCGTGAACTTAACGCCGCACTTTACCTCGACACCAGAGCGAAGAAAATGAAAACATTAAATATTTCCACTCCTCGAGTGGGAATCGTACCCACAACCAGCCGTTTACAGTCACACGCTTGTGCCACTGGGCCACGACTGGCCACACAATGAAAGTATAGTAGTGGTTTATATTATAAATTATTTGGAGATAGTTAATTAAACAAGTGTTACTAGTAATATTTTTTTTATTTCCACCTTAAATACAATTTTAATACTAAGAGATAACTTACATCAGTCATTTATAGCTAAAGAATATATCTTACATTAAAATCACAAAATCGTCCTAACCATTGGGAATGTAAACATTGATTGACATGAACTGATCAATCCATCAACCGATGCAGAGAACTGAGTGATATTTCTCTACGTTTTCTCTGCCAAAAATATGAAAGTAAATATAAAACCATAATATTCCAATAAACATAGACACCAATCTTTTTCTCAGGTTGTCGTTGCTTTTTTTCTTCATACAGGTCAAATTCTTTATTTGAAGTTAACTTTATATCAAGACTTCAAGTAACTTCAATACAATAACAAGGCTTCGTCTTACCAAAAGATAATTTTCAACATCTCTGGTTTACCTTTTATTCTTGTTATATCATCATCAATATGTGTGGCAGTAGTTAGCGGTGGTAACAACTCTATGGCAGAAAATGCCCAAAAAATTAAAAATCAAGTAAATTTTGACGTTCAACAATTAGTTAAACCATTTTTTACACTTAAGTATCATGACTCATGAAATTCCTTTCTCAACGGCTCCGGATCAGTCTTCCCAATATTCACATGTATGGTTATAGCTTCATCAGTCTCTGATTTTAAGATAAAATCGTTCCACTGTACTTCTGCTTTCTTGCTATAAGCTTCATTCTCTATTAGAATAGCTGATTTAGTACATAAGGCTTTACTTTGGAACTCTATTAACGCACAGTAGTCGCTCTTCTTTGTTTCCGATTTGACATCGGCTATGTATCCCAGTTTACGTCTCATCACTTCTACCTTAACGTGATAATTGTATATACATACTTTGATTATAAAAGCGCTTTTTTGGTACAGCAAGATGATTTTATATTTGGTTCTACAGCAGGCGGTTTTCTTGAGTTTAGTTTGAAAATTTTCTATTAAAATTTTGATTTTTTGTGAGTAAACCGCTATAATGTTGTGAGTGGATTGGAGATGGGAGGACAGTTCTTCGAAGGGTACGGTGCAACAGGTTGAAGTGATCGGGCATGTCATTGTATCGTGTTTACAATCCTCTTCGTGTTTCGCTCTCATGTTAGCTGTTAATAGCTCGGTGCAGCCACGTCTGTGGACAAAGAAATTATTTATTAATAATACGCACAAAAATAAAAATTTTTATACAAATATATAATCTTCTTATTATTAGCCTAAATAAAAAGAAAAAAGTCCGCTAGCTTAGTTTTTTTTAGTACATATAATATACCTACACAAGTATATCATTAAATATTTTTGTTTATTTTTTGAAAATATTGAATGCTGTATATAGTATATAGTAGTTTGTTTAGTTATATACTAAAGAAAATATAACATAGATCCACCAAATAAGAATTGAACTCACAATTGTCTTATACGATATTTAATGCTATTTTGGTTTTTTCTTTTACGCAGTGGTAATCTAGTGTTAAGACACTCCGTTCCCCACTTTCCGCCGAATTCGGAGGCTTGCGTGTTAAGTGGCGGAACTTAACGCCGCGCTTTACCTCGACACCAGAGCGAAGAAAATGGAAATATAATTTCCACTCCTCGAGTGGGAATCGAACCCACAACCAGTCGTTACAGTCACACGCTTGTGCCACTGGCATCGCATATTGAATAATGAATACACTTATTATATTACATTTATATTAAACAAAATAATTTTATCAATAACTTTTAGTTCAAGAAGTCCACAGAGAATAGCAATCGTGGATAGTTTCTGAATACGTGACGGTGACCGTTTAGTACACGACTTCGCCCTAGAGACGACCGGCCGCTATTATACGTAGGTATGTAGGTTATCACGATTTAGTTAGTTATCGAGTATTTACGTACTATTCATATTTCTTGTAATAAATTTAATTACAGGTAGTAAAGGTAAATTGAATTTGAATTTAGCTTTGCTTATTAAACATAAATGTTTTGGAAGATTTGAATTTTCTTATTTGTAACGTAAGCAGAGGAGAGTAAGTGCTCATATTATTCTGTTTTCTACTTATCGTTATATTTAGGTATAGCGCGTTGTTTCACTATATGGTAAAAATGTACATTTTGGGGCCAGTCGTGGCGCAGTGGCACAAATATGTGACTGTAAACGACTGGTTGCGGGTTTGATTTCCGCTGGAGGAGTAGAAATATTTAATATTTCCATTTTTTTCGCTCTGGTATCACAGCTAAAGCGCGGCGTTAAGTTGCGCCACTTAACGCGCAATGCCTCCGAATTCGGCGGAAAGTGGGGAACGAAGTGTCTTAACACTAGGTTCCCTCTGCCTACCCTGCTGTGTGCGGGATACAGCATGAAGCTAAAAAAAAGAAGTAAATATTTTCGTTTTAACAGCATACATAAGTCTCAACTAGACTACGGTAACCGTTTAGTACACGACTTGGCCCTAGAGACGACCGACCACTATTATACATAGGTATGTAGGTTACCACGATTTCGTTAGTTATCGAGTATGTAATGGTAAATTGAATTTGCATTTATCTGTATAATAAACGAAAATGTTTTAAAAGATTTCGTTAATTTTCGTATATTTACTTTATGTAGGTAGAGAATTTAGTGTTGAAACATTATGTTCATTTTCTTTTCATATTTAGAGTTTCGGTGGATCTTAACCCGCGCCGCGCGTTATTTGATTATATTTTTTTATATACTGGTATTTATAATGAGTCTAGTGTCCAAGACATTCTGTTCTCCATAATTAGACTTTTTCGCCTGAATTTGAGACACTGCATATCGAGTGGTCTAACTCAACACCACGTTGTGATTTGTAACTAGAGAGGAAAAATGAAAATAACTTAAATATAATGATTTCCCCGAGTGGGGATCGAACCTACAACCAATCATGTTTACAACAAGAAGCTATCCCACTGTGAAATACTGGCCTCGATATTTACTTATTTTTGCATTGAACTTGAATATATGTACAAATATCGGTCAACCATAAGACATTTCAGCACGCTTATATTACGATAAATCTCCAATAGATATTATTTATTCTTTCAAGTAATAATATTATAATTTTACTTCAATAACACAAAAATATTCAGGCAGTCTCTCAACCTATCACAGTCTCATTAATTAGAGGCAGCCAATAAAAACGTTTAGCTAAGCCGTTTATTGCCTTTTTACGATGTTACATATTGCTGTAATATGATCCTAGCGGTCAACTTTGCTTTTCTCTTAGCGAGAATTTTGCCTTTTCATACAATTTCATTATTTAAGACAAATTATCAAAATATATTTTTGTTAATTTGCGTAAATTTGTATATGTATGTAATATTTTCTTGAAGAATATACCTACGTCTATATTCTTTTATAGCAGCAAATGGAAAAAGGAGTGCCTTGACACTAAGATATCTCTTTGTTTACCTTATTACGCGAGACTAAGCGTAAAGCAGAAGAGTAGAGTAGGTCACTCTTTTATTTGATTGATATAATCTAATTAAATTTATTTTAGTTTTTTTTAGCTAATATAAGGTATTTACGAGATTCTACGAGACACAATACATCATATAAATTTAAAATAACTTAAACATAAATCATTCTTCCCAGAAATCGAACATACAACCATCTTATTTACAATCGATCTAAACTGCAAATCCATATGAAGTAGAAAAATAACCCCAAAAACAAGCAAAATTCACCTATAATTCCTACACGGCAACATAAGATCGTTGATAAGTCTCTGTAGAGCGAGGCACGGCGAGGCGGGCGCGCGTAGTGTTCCCCTGCACCACGCGCAACGCGACATGCGTCTCGAACACTTTGCGCACCAAACGCCGCCGCACCACGGGCACACACAGGGGCCGGAGCACTGTAAAGAAATAAAGACAATATATATTATTATTATTATTATTTAATAACGGTTCTTATGGATAATTAGACAATGTATTAAAAATAAACGCAGCGGGATATTAACCTGCGCTTTAAGGAAATTTCCTAGCTGTGTGAATAACATTTTAGAATTGTTAAAAGTAAAGTTCTTATAGCTCAGTGGTATAACGTATGGCTGTGAACTGTTGGTTGTGGATTTGATTCCTACTCGCGGGAATGATTATAATCAAATTATTTTTTTTACTGTTCTGGTATAGTGCGACGTTAGTTTCACCTCTCACCTCGCTCGATGTAAATTGGAGAAATAGTCGATTTCAATGTAAGCTTAGTATACGCTATTCCGCACATAGCATGAAAGTTATAAATTACCTACTTAAAATCAGGACACTTTCTCTACTTTCAGCCTGAAATTCAGTTATTATGTTTTAAGTGGCGAAATTCAATGCGGAAACTAAATTGGATAACAGCATTGTATATTTCATATTCATACTTATATTATAAAAAAGGTAATTTATGTTATGGTTAAATTACTAAACAAAATTTGTTTCAAATAGTTGAATATTACACTTCAAATACGTTAAAATATATTAAATTTATTTACTTATACAGGCACTAAGTTAAATTAAAAAGTTTTATTCCACAATAGTACATTCGTGAGCAAAATTGTTTGGGTTTATTATTCTTTGAAACTTAGTAAAGCATAAGGCGTGTGCAATTTACCAACTTAGAATTACTTCACACAGTTACATTAACACGTGGAATATTATGAAATACATATGTAGACATATGTGGGGAACGGAGTATGTTAATACTAGGTTCCTTCTGCCTACCCTGCTGTGTGCGGGATACAGCGTGAAGCTAAAAAAAACTACCTATATAACCCAAATTTTACCAAAGACATTTGTTATACATTTTTGTAACAAAGTTGTTATAAACAAAATAATGTTTACGAATTCGGCGCGCGTTCTTATTCAAGACGCATCATTCCCATTATCATACATAATTTAACTTCAGGAAGTTCGATGGCATAAAAATAATGACAAAATGAACTAATGCTGAGCATAATTTATAATATTTTATTTAAATAGCTATTTACATTATAAACATTAAAATTTAAAAAGCCTACTTAGGTATCTCGCTTAGGAAGGCAAGCAAAGGTAATCTAGTGTCAAAATACTCCGCTTTCCACCTGAATTGATATAGCGTGTAAAACGGCGGAACCCAACGCCGCGTTTTGGTATAGTTGTCCAAAGTCAAAGGTAAAATGACATAAAAGGCAGTTCACGTTTTATCTCGCATAGTAGAGTAGACCGAGATAATCTTAAGTCACTTAAGGCACCCTGAATTGGATAAATTGTCGTTTAAGTAGCGCAACTTAACGCAGAGCTTTGTCTAATCAGAAAGGAAGAATTTTTTTTTTTTTGTTTCGCGCTATATCACGCACACAACAGAGTAGACACAGGGACAATAGTGTTAAGACACTCCGTTCCCCATTTTCCGCTAAAATAATTTAAATAGTAGTCTTATGGTAATGCTAATGTTAATAATCATTTCCCAGACTGGGAATCGAACCCACAAACAATCACGTTTGCAGTCAAACGCCATCCTACAGTCAAATAGACATTATGCAATGTTTTATTTATAAATCGATGACATTTTTTATTTTTAAGTGTTACGAAACAACTCGCTTAAGTTATGTACAGAAAAAAATATTTAATTTTTATTGAGGAAATAACAAAGGCAAATATTTTAATTTTATATTCTGAATTAAGTATTTATCGGCATTTAAATCGATTATAAATTCTATAAATAGCTTATTGAAATATAAGAATTATAAATGCTGCTACAATACGTCGAAGGCCACGAGTTTGTTCCAGTTTTTTTTAAATAACAAAAGGCTGAAGCCTTTGTGGAGCAGTGGGGCAGTTGTAGGTTCGATTTCCTTTAGAGGAAGTTATATGTACATTATTTTCATATCTTCAGTCTTCTTCAGACATAGCGTTCAGTTCCGCCACTTAACATGTAAAGTTTCAATTTCCGAATTTAAAGAAGCTGAGTGTTTAGAAATTTGGTTCTTTCTGACTACCCTGCTTTTCACGACATAGCATAGAGCTAATATACGACTTTTATTATAAATATTATTATGATTTTTTTTAATTTTCATGTCTATTTAGAGAAATTTAAGAAAAAAATCAGGAATACTAAAATAGATAATGGAAACGGAAATGTATATTCCGTAATACTTTCATCTAAAATCGAGATACTGCGTATTCCATAACGGAATTCAACTCCGGTATTTGTCTTAGGTAGTTATCGTATCCATTTATTGTATATTTTGTTGCAATAACCTTTCTAGCTTTAATATAATTATTACTCATTTTATATTTTGAAGATACAAGAAATTGCTTCCATGTACTAAACTTATAGAAGTTATAACTACAGTATGTCTCGTTCGATATATTCATATGTACGTCGACAAATCTCACGATAGCTGACAAACATTGACGTATAAAACGTTTCATTTGCATAGATACATTAAATTTTACTATTATCTTACGCAAACATAAAGCGTTATGAATAATTTGATATTTTAGAACTATACGCAGTTAATATTATTTGATTTATATGTATGTTTATATAATAGTCTCTCCTTAGCAACGTTTATGTCACTTTATATTATGTCAAACATACATATGTTAATGAGTGTAAAATTAATATTGTTATTTTGTTGTATTTCTAATGCATTATTATGAAAAACATTGATCTTTTGCTTCTATGTTATATTTAATACTTAAATAGATTTCACTGAACTCAGTGAAATTCAGAATTGAAGTCTGAGATAAAAGTCAAATTTCATACAATTTTCTTTGCCCAATTTTTGCAAAAATCACATAAAATTATTTTATTTAACAAAACTTAATGTTAATCATTCCATGTTTACTAGTACTATTGCAAAACAAAATGATTGGGAAGCGATTAAATAGTAGTTTGCTAATACTGTAATTTTGTTACTTTTCAAAGAAAATAATTAAAAATTTTGAATATTCAATATTACATATAAAAAAATCATTTTCATTAAATAACGACAAACAGAGAAGCTTAAGAACCAATTAGTCGCTCTCTTTAAAAGTTATGCTTTTGCTCTTGTACACATATGTACATACATACTACATATCCTTATACTATTTTTTTTAGCTTCACGCTGTATCCCGCACACAGCAGAGTAGGCAGAGGGAACCTAGTGTAAAGACACTCCGTTCCCCACTTTCCGCTGAATTCGGAGGCATTGCGTGTTAAGTGGCGGAACTTAACGCCGCGCTTTACCTCGGCACCAGAGCTAAGAAAATGGAAATATTAAATACTTCCACTCCTCGAGTGGGAATCGAACCCACAACCAGACGTTTTACAGTCACACGCTTGTGGCACTGGGACACGACTTATAGTATTCAAATCAAAATTTACCTGTAAAGGTTCCAAGCATATGCTGCATTCTGAAAACCTGGACAGTACTTCATCGCAGTTCGGACACGAACACTGTGCTGCGTGCGCCTCCGCTGGGGTGTCTAGCGGCGGCTCCACTATGGGTAGAGATTTGTCTGTAACAATGTTATTGTTTTTATTAGTTTTGTTATTTTTGTATGTTTTTGGTATGTTTTTAAGATATTTCATGGAAAAAATATCTATATCATGAGTAGGATATTTCCTAATAATGGAAAACATATTTTTTTGGTATACAAACATAATATTATATTGCTTCTTAAGGGCGATTTGTAATCTTAAAAATTATAATTTTATATATCAGCCTCTTAGTTGCAAAGTCGAATTGTTGTGTTTTTTTTCTCACATTCATTTGTAGTATCAGAAAAATATGGTAATGTATATTCCAGGTTACTATATAGTGGGGAACGGAGTGTCTTAACACTAGGTTCCCTCTGCCTACCCTGCTGTGTGCGGGATACAGCGTGAAGCTAAAAAAAAGAACTATATAGTAGTAGTCGCTATATAGTGACACATCACTCAATAATTTACCTTCTGCTAAAATAGGAGTGAATGAACACTACGATCCCTATACGTAAAATCTGAAAGCATTTTTAGCATTTTCTCTCACCAGACGAACAAATTAACGTAATCAATATATAAAAAAAAAACCCGAACGGGATTTTTTAATACATGACGTATATATAGAACGATAAAGTAATCTACTTTTATATTATTTTATTTAAACAAGGAAAAATTAATTAATTTACAAAAAAAATCTTCATTCTTTTCACATACATATATATTATACGCGTTCCAGTAACATAATTTTTTTTATAGCCAATACCCTTGTATTGAGATTGTCAAGATCATTTGGTTACTATTACTTTCTTATATTACTTATTCGTAATAAATAAAATAAATATATTGATTATATTTAAAAGGAAAAAAATCAACCTATGATGCGTTAAATGTAGTTTACTTTTAGTTTCATGCTGTATCCCGTAAACAGCAAGGTAGCAAGAGGGAACTTAGTGTTAATACAGTCCGTTCCCCATTTTCTGCCGAATTCTCGAGGCATGGCGAGTTAAGTGGCGGAACTTACCGCTGCAATTTGCCCAAATATTTCTATTCTTCGAGTGCAAATCGTACTCACAATTAGTCACGCTTAGACACTTTTTGCAATAGGAACTAGATATTGTTATAGATACTGCCCATATTGGTAATTAACTCATAATTTTAATTATTTTAAATTCGTATACTATCTCCATTTTAATCGGAAAGTAGAGAAGGAAGTATCTTTACTAGTGTCCGACCGAAGGTTCGGTTTCGGTTTCGGTTTCGGCTAAAAATTGTAGTTTCGGCCGTAGTTTCGGTTTCGGCAAAAAACCTGCCGAACCTTCGGCAATGCCGAAACTCATGACGTACTCAAGAATTTTTACGTAGCTTAGATACTTTTGAGTGTTTTATAGCTTGTGAACCTAATCTTAAGACGTAGTAAGTTTGAATATATTATAAATTAATGATGAGAATACTATGAACTGCTAACGACAGATTAAATGAACTATCCCTGTTAGTCTGAAACGAAACTGTGTGTCTGTTCGCGTAAGTGTGGCTCCTTTCAGGGGTCGAATACCTATGATTGATTGATATTTTGCAAACCCTGGGTTAGTTACCTTAATATTGGCTTGCCTTAATATTATTTAAATATAACCGTTTTCTATATATAAATGTTACACAGTATATAATCAATAAGTTAATATAAATATATATCTAACATAAATCTTATCATAAATTAGCACATAAATTTCTCTGCTTGAAATGCACAGTTACGTTAAAGGTGAAAACCTTTTTGTGTAAAAATACCTATTAACCAAGTATTGCCAATTTTAAGTGTCGACCGAGGGCCTTGATAACCCACAGGTCCCTGGGCTACAGCTCAAAAAACTTCTATGTAAATCCCTAAGAGCCTTAGGTAAAGAGAACTGGTGTAGGTCTAGACTAACAAGTTAGCCGATCCATATAGTGGTCAAGTTGAAAACATATGTTCCAACTCTTTAGATCAAAAAAATGAAATGAAAAAATTTCGATTTTTTTTCTCTTTCAGTATTTATCAGGATAGAGCGAAACACGTCGTTTGAAGATATTTTTCATCTTAAAATCTCAAAATTAGACACTTTAAGCTCTAAAATGCTACTATTTTATTTCAATGCGCCTATTTTTGAGAAAATACAGCCACTTCGAAAACCTCAAATAATTTAGATTTTTTTATGATCCTTTAATTATTTCCGTATATATAATAAAATCAACGTAATCACAATAATTTAAATGCATGTGTAATTTTTAAAGCGTAAAAAATGTAATTTTTTATACATATTATTCAAATTTTATGACGTCATCAGCAGTTTCGGTTTCGGTTTCGGTTTCGGCCGAAACTGAAGTCAGAACCGAAGGTTCGGTTTCGGTTTCGGTTTCGGCTAAAAATTCAGTTTCGGTCGGACACTAATCTTTACCCTAAATTATCTCTCACTACCCTCTTATTAGAGAAAAACGTTTTTTTTTCTGTCTGTCTGTCATTCTGGTCAACAAAATGTTAACCAAAATCAAAGTTCAATGTCTTAACGGTACTACTTATACTTGAGTTTAGTTACACGCATAAGAGAATTGTAATATTGTGACATAACTGTGAAAGGTTTCGAGGTTAGTATAACCTGTTTGCTCACAGAGCTTGGTTGGGCTTGGATGCATCTCAATGTAAAATATAAGGTTTTTTATGATGGAAGATGATTTGACGTCTTTATTTCTGTTTTTTCTTTTAGTAAATTTATATTTTTTTAAATAATATTTAGAAAAACTTTCTGAATTCATATTTTTTTTATTTTAAAATGTATTCGCTATTATGATGCTACAGTAGCACAGTTGGCCTATATTTATTTATATGCAATTTGTGATAGAAATTAAAAATTATGTTTAATATCTAGAAATAAATTTTTTTACTTTTTTCTTTTTAGATTTCATCATATTGATATTATATTTGAACAGTTAGGTGCTACATGATATACGCACTGGTTGTGGGTTCGATTTCCATTCAATTTTTTTTTATTCCTGATAAGATAGCGTAGCTTGTTATGTATCTTTGGATTTTTGTGGCCAGTCGTGGCCCAGTGGCACAAGCGTGTGACTGTAAACGACTGGTTTTGGGTTCGATTCCCATTCGAGGAGTGGAAATATTTAATAATAACATTTTCTTCGCTCTGGTGTAGAGGTAAAGCGCGGCGTTAAGTTCCGCCACTTAACACACAATGCCTCCGAATTCGGCGGAAAGTGGAGAACGGAGTATCTTAATACTACCTAAATCCCTCTGCCTACCCTGCTGTGTGTGGGATACAGCGTGAAGCTAAAAAAAAAAAACTTTGATTTTGCGAGTTTGGTGCAACTCATTATACATGATATTTTAACCTCTTAACCAGATTAGTCGCGTATAATTTGGTATTCAAAAACATATTATAGAAAATCCGATGTTTTAAACAGCTAACATCAATCCGTGGTCACAAGTTGACTCATTTACACTACTGTATTCTTTTAATTTCATTAATTCTCGCCTCTAATTCACGTAAATGGACTTCTATCACAAAACGCTTTCTGCTGGCATTACGCAATAGATGGCATACTTAAAAATATGATTAACGCTTTATCTAAAGTATCTACGTAAGTAAATAAACAGTTTTACACTATTTTTTAGTACTAAAAGTCGATGAACTCATTATAACTTATCTTTTTGATAATAATAATTAGTAGTATCAGACAGCCTTGTTTTAAATGTGCTTTTCCCACTCACATACACCAATTAATTTTTAATTGATATTAAAATGGGGTAAATATATATGTTGAAACATTTTGTATTTAACTACACATCTCTCTAAAGAAAGGTTATAAATCAAAAAAGTGGTCTTGACTTTCAAATATATTGGAAGGTTAGTAAATAGATTTTATTAATTTGTAGGAGTAGCAAGTAACTTTGTTTTCATAATAGAAATCATTCTTTTTTAACAGTTTAGTGTCTGGCTGTAAACAAGATCGGTTGTGGGTTCGATTCCGACTCAGTGGGATGTTTAAGACATATAATTTCTTCGCTCTAGTATCTTAGACGAAAAGTAGTGTCAATTTCTGCCACTCAACACGCAATGTCCTGATTTCGGAAGGAAAGTGGACAGAGTGCCTTGACACTAAGATCTCTTTGACTAACTACCGTTGCTATGAGGGAAGAAGAGTTAAAACTATTTTGAGTAGGTTTTTAACATATGTATATATTATTTGCTTTTTTATTTTCCAAAAAAATGGTAAGTATATAGGATAATTTTTAAAGTAAACACGAACTTCAATAATTATATAAACAAAGATGAATCTAGAAAGTTCAAACAGCCTATTAAAATATTACAAAACATTTTTTTCCTTAATACATTCAAATAATAGAGTAATTAAAACTAGAATGGTTACAGTAATACTTTAACAGGTGTATTTAACTTAATTGTAATGTAAATTGTGCATAATAAGTATAAAAGAAGCCTTTGTGGCGCAGTGGAATAGATGTTTAAGTTAGCAGGAAAAACAGAAAGAATCTAGAGATAAGTAGCGGAGCTAAACACCGCGCTTTGTCTATGTTAGTCTTTAACACGTCATTCAACGCGAAGAAAAATTATGCATCTTCCCATTGGGGTCACGTCGGTCAATGCTGGTTGACAATGAGACTTTCCATTCGAGCCGTGTCGGTCAATGCTGACCGCGACTTCGGATACTTTCGATTCATTAACACAGGCCGTAGAGCACTGATGTCTAATTAAAAACCATACCTATTGACCCGCGTGGCTCACTAATTACTCTTAAATAAGTAGGTTTTTTAAAAATTGAACATACTTGGAAGTTAGACGACAATTTCAAGTGCTGAGCGACGTTGAATGACGTCACAAATAGTGACATTTGGATAGAAATGTGATTTTTGCTCAGCCTGTAGGGATAGCATGCTGTCGGTCAGCATTGACCGCGTTGGCAGTCAACGTGTTAAATTGAATAAAGTATAGTACACAATTTACATTTATTATACTATAAAAAGGACATTCTTCAAGTTGAGACCATCCTAGCCCGCCTAGCTGTTAACGCGATAGTTGTGGGTTTGATTTCCATTGGAATGAGTATATTTAAATTATTTTCATTTCTATACTCTGTTGATAAGATAGAGCACGTCGTTGAGTTCCGCTTCTTGATGTGTAGAGCAATATGTCTTGACACAAGGTTGTCCCTGACTACTAATAAGAGCTAACTAAAACTACTAATAATATAAAACATTTTGATGTGATTTCGAAATTTTTCAGGATATATATATGTTACATAACCTTATATCAACTACTTTTAAACATTTTTAAAAGTGTTATTTCACACTTAGAAAATTGAAAAAAACATTCAAAGAAAACGTATAAAAGTCTGAACGCAGCAGGATTCGAACCCGCGCCTCCTGAATACCGTTCAGGCGCTCTCACCACTGAGCCATGCGTTCTACTATCCGCTGCGTTGAAATTTTTATACGCTTTATTACAACTTAAATGTCTTCTTTAAATGTCTTATATCAACTATTCCACCATTCAGCTTTTTTAATTTGACACACATTTTCAATATTTATATTTCACCTAAATCTGCTTAATATTGTGTTTACGTAACTAAGAATAACAAAAATGAATAGACTCGCTTTCCCATTCAAAATTCTGATCAAAAAAATTGATTGATAACTAGCTGCTCCACACCTGAATAGGTGTATTCATCAAATATAAATTAAAGTCCACTCCCAAAAAGGCATTTCATAAGGTTTCCAATTCCAAGTAAAATGGTAGATAAATGTAATGTTATGTTTTTTGCGTTAGTTTTTCGATAAAGTTTTTAGTTATTGAGAAAATAGAAACTGTGACGAATCATTTGAAAAGATTTATATTTTTGTTACGATGATGTAAAGATTGGTGGTTGAATCGTATATAAAGTGACTACTCTGGCTTTACTCGGATTAGAAAGTCTTATACAATCATACTTTTTACATTTTAAAGTGTTATTCCCAGAAACGTATAAATTTTTTGAGGCAGCGGAAATCGAACCCACACCACTTGGATACCGTTCCGTACCGGAAGCGCTCTGACTGCTAAGCTATGCTAAGCTCATGTTTTTTATTATTGTTATTATTCATCGAGAATAAATTAAATTGTAGAACAAAAAAAAAAAATGTAATAATCTTTTGTAGATTTTAATTCATTACTTAGATTTTTCATAAAAATGTTGATTATTTTACTCACAATATTAACATTTTTATGTTAATTAAAAAATGTTGATTATTTTACTCACAATATTAACATTTTTATGTTAATTTATTCGGAAGTGCTTATATAGGAAGGATAACCTATTGAAATGAATATTTGTAAATAATTTTGGCAATTGAGCGTGAAAGGTCAAGTTAGAGCATAGAGTGTCGTCGATTTAGTTTCTAAGAACGGATTTAAATATCACAATTTTCTTTAAAGAAGAACTTAGTCTCAAAACACTCTGTTATATATTACTAGCGACCCGCTCGCGGCTTCGCCACGTGAACTACCACTTTCATCCACTATTGCCTCTTTGGAATTGGTTTTTTTTTATAAAAGGGGGATGGTCTAAATTTAACCTTGCGTCACTAATTATATTCTTGCGAAAATCATCGATGCATCTAGTACAATGTCTATACTATTTGATAACATATAGTGATAACTGATCTAGTAAGAAAACGTACGAAATCTGCTATCATATATCTATATGATAGCAGATTTCGTACATATATACCATCAGGTATATAGTATTATAAACTGGTCATAATATCTTAAATACATTTTAGACTTTTTATTTTATTTTACAATTGTGTTACTTACTGGTATAAAAAAAATACCTTTACTTGCAAATAATCAATATAACTTGACTTTGGTACTTTTTATTTTTCTGCGGGAACTATATTGAATACCAGGGTAAACTAACGACCCTCTCGCGGCGTCGCTGGGTGAACTAATACTTTCATACCCTATTTTAGCACCTCTAGAATTATTTTTAAAAAAGAGAGGTAGCCTATATTTGACTTTGCCTTATCAACTATTTCCTGAGAAAATTAATCGAAATCAGTCAGAGTTTAGATCTTTCATTCTCACTATATTCTTAACATACATAAGTTTCATCCACTGTTTCAACCTCCTAGGGTTTGATTTTTTTTTAAATGTAGCCTATATTTGACCCTACGACTTCTTCTTTTCGAATTTCATCTAAAGCGGGCTAGTAGATTACCCGTGCAAACAAAACCTATAGAAGAGATACAGATTTTTGCATCTTTATAATAATATTAATGAGTACGAATATATCTAGTACAATGTCAAATATATAACAACAGATGGTGACAGAAAACGTAGTGACATTTGTTGTCATATAGATAATATAAAGTTTTGTAGACCGGTCAAATGTATTTTTAATAGCAAATTATCTTCAATAAATGTTGTGCTCAATTTATTTTATAATTATTTTAAGTAATATTAGTGATATTAAAACAAATTTAGTTTCACTCGTGAACTATCAACACAATTTAAATGTTTTTTTTTTTTTATTTTATTTTTCTGCCGCAGTTGTATAGAATACCAGGATGAAAACTATCCCATATGTTGCTCTAACCTTTAAGCTAACTCCATACAAAAATTCATTCATTTCTACCCGGTAGATATCAGTATATAAATGATTTACTTATATCGGTTTTTTATTTTTTCCAAAAAAACTACATGGAAAACCGGGATAAAAACTATCCTATATGTACCTTTGGACTATAAGCTATCACTATACCAAAATTCATTCATTTCTGTCCAGTAGTTTTTGCGTGATTGGCGAACAAATTAACAGACAGACAGACAGACAGACAGACAGACAGACAGACAGACAGACAGACAGACAGACAAAAAATCTACTGAGTGGTTTTTTCGCCTCTGTTATCGATATATTAACATACCCAATTAAAATTTTTCCGAAATTTTTCATGTACAGAATTTACTTTTCTACTGTTATATATTATATCCCTTAGTTTGTAGTACTATAATATTAAAATAATCTAATTTATATGATAAAAGAAGAATATTTTTAATAAAGGCATCGTGTCCGTAAAAGTAAAAAAAAACACTCCCTTCTCCATTTCCCACCTGAATACATTACGTATTGAGTAGCGTTCCTTATCCCTTCATCTTATTCAACAGAACAGAGAAAATAATAAAATTATAATATAATATTTCCTTCGTGCGGGAATAGAACCCCACAACTAATCGCGAAAAACACCTAATGTTTAAAGCAATAAAATATTTTTAAAAAATCTCAACCAACATTAAATCGTTTCAATTAGATCTAGCTACGTCATTGACAAGCAAGGTCTTTAGACATGCTTAACGCGTAGCTTTAGACATACAGCCTTGGCTAAAATTAGGCTCTTCTACAGTGCCATTCTTATAAACACCTGGCCATTTACATTATGTTTTTATTATATGTATATATGTATATTAAACTATTGTTTTGAGATATTGACAGGTATTTAGTAAATTAGTTTTCAGATTTTTTTCTAGACTTTAGTAAAATAAGTTTCTGTTTAGTAAAAGGAGTTAAAGTTGTTGTTTTTTACGCAGAATATTGAGCTAAGTATTTGCTAGTATGATAGTTCCATTTACTAAAATCATTTTTTTTCGCTGAACAGACTTATTTTGATCTTTTATAGTATAATAGTTTCCAATTTAGTTAATATAACTTAATTATTTTACGCAGTAGGTATGTGTAAAGTCGTTTGTATAAAATTTTTTGAATGCTCAATACGTAATGGTTATTGTCTTAATGGTCATATTAATATGAATAGGCAAAGAGGGCTTTGAAATACAAAATTATTTTTTCTATATTATAATTGACGGCAAAAATCAACGCTGAATTGTACATTAAACTTATACTGATGCTTTTATTAAAAATCCAGTACGCGCTCTATTTTTAATTTTCTCCTAAATTCTATACTTCTAACGCGTTAACCGATGACCATCTCTGAACAATTACTTGTGGTTAATCAGAGATGGATTCTGGCCAATACGTCACAGCAGAACATTTCCATATTCTTTAAGGTATATAAATACTATAACTTTCCCTATCCCCAACATTCCCATCCTTCCTCTCTCCTTCTGTCCTACATCCCTAAGGCTGGCAACGCATCTACAACTCTAATGTTGTGGATGTCTATGGGCGAAGGTACGACTTAACACCAGGTGGGCCTTCTGCTCGTTTGCCTCCTTATATAATATATAATAATATAATAGCTTCACGCTATATCCCGCACACAGCAGGGTAGGCAGAGGGAACCTAGTGTTAAGACACTCTGTTCCCCACTTTCCGCCGAATTCAGAGGCTTGCGTGTTAAGTGGCGGAACTTAACGCCGCGCTTTACCTCGACACCAGAGCGAAGAAAATGGAAATATAAATTCCACTCCTCGAGTGGGAATCGAACCCACAACCAGTCGTTTACAGCCACACGCTTGTGCCACTGGGCCACGACTGGCCTCCTTTATTCCATAAACTTCGTCCAAAGTCTGTATTCCAAAGATCGTCAAAAAAGGGAAAATCCATAATAACAAAAACATATACATCCCACTTTTATTAATATTATTAGTCCTTTCTTTGCCAACGGTCGCCTGTACGAGATTCTTTCAGCAGTAAGATATTTTATATTTGGACTATGTATTTTGTTTCTTATGGTTTATGCTTCTGTTGTGTGCAGTAAAGCACTCTTCTAATATTATGTACCTTACCTGTCATATTTATATACCTTATATAAATATTTAGAATTCGCTTAGCTTGTTTTATATATGCTTATTTATATTTATGCTACATTACGCTTTGTCTCGCATACTAGGACGAATTCTGCCCGAAATTAAGGCATTATGTGTTAAGTGACGGAACTTATCACCGCGTCAGATACCAGAGCAGAGAAATAAAAATATTATCTAATAATCCCTCCGAATGGGAAACGAACCCATAACCATTGCCTGTACAGTTAGGCGATGTCAAACTGCGCTATAAATGCTATATATGTATGTAACTTGAATAACGTCATAATGACTTCACTAACTATATCTGCATACGATTATCAAAGCACATTACAATATTCTTGTTAAATAAATTACCGTTAAGTTTCGTCATACGTCATATATATCGCACCTGAGAATAAAAATGACGTAACTCAATGAGTATATATTGAATATAATTTGATATTTCCATATATTATAAAGAAGTGATATAACACTGCATTCTCTCTGTGCAAATTATACTATATTAGAAATTATACTTTTATGCCTGAAAGATCTTAATCTTAGTTAAAAAACTGTCTTTGTGCATTTAGTAAATTATTTTGAAATATTCTTCGCTCTAGTGTAGGGGCAAAGCGCGGCGTTAACACGCAATGACTCCGAATACGACGGAATATGGGGAACGGAGTGTCTTAACACCAGGTTCCTTCTGCCTACCCTGCTGTGTGCGGAATACAACGTGAAGCTAAAAAAAATATCTTTAGCTTCACGTTGTTTCATACATAGCAGGGTAATTAGAAAAAATGTAGTATTAAGACATTCCGTTTCACTATCCGGCCGAAATCGAGATATTGCCTGTTGAGTAGTGGATACCAGAGGAGAGAAGGAAAAATAATAAATATTAATTCCCTTGAGTAGAAATTGAACCCATAGCCTTTATGTTTACATTCTAACCCTATTATATATATTATTTGATGTTCTCTATATCAATAGTTTTATAAATATTCTTGATTCTAGTATTTTAAGGAAATTCCTATTACAACTTTACATGCAATCTTGTACAAACAGTCACAGTCACCGTCATACATCAATGAAACGTAAAAGCAAATCATCTTCTAAGAATTTCGCAAAAACTTCTTAAGTATTCTTTGTTCCGCGTATCTTACTCACGATAAATAAACACGTCTATGATATCGTAATGTGATGACACAATTATTACGCATTTTAGTACTGTGAAATATTTAGTTCTAGATTAGAAATAAGTACCGGCTTTAATATGTGTACATTATTAGTCTTTGTTTTTTTTTATTTTATTCATGCTTTTTTCCGTATAATACTGTAGGCTTCACGCTATATCCCTCACGCAGCAGGGTAGGCAGAGGGAACCTAGTGTTAAGACACTCCGTTCCCCTTCTTTCGCCGAATTTTGAAAGTATTGAGTGAAGTGGCAGAATTGAATGCGAAAAATAAAAAAGGTCAAATAAATAACTAAGATGTTTTAAATGACACTATCTTAACCGGATTAATGGATATTGGTACTCAAAAATAAAGCACGGCGTTAAGTTCCGCCACTTAACACGCAATTCGGCGGAAAGTGGGGAACGGAGTGTCTTAACACTAGGTTCCCTCTGCCTACTCTGCTGTATGGGAGATACAGCGTGAAGCTAAAAAAAAAATTCAAGAAAATTTGATACACTTTACAAAGAAATTTGCTCCTAAAAAAATCTCCGTACTCCATATTAACTAACTGTAAAACCAAAAAAAACTCTTAAATATTACTCAAATAACTGGTTTTCATACAAATATAGTTGAATATTTACTTTTTATACCAGTTTTCTATTAAATCGCAAAAAGAGGCCTTACATAATTAATTAGTTTATTGAACGTATTTGCATACTTGCTTAATACTGGTTGTTATTGAATCATGTTTTTTCCTAGTTATTATTTTAATTGTAACGATTACTTAATATGAAATTTATATTGAGTGTGTTCGGTCCGTCATGGCGTAGCGCAGAAAGACAGTGTCTGTGAATTCGATTCCCACTCGGGGAGATTATATTTAAAATTTATGTCTTCTCTCTGATGTCATACGTAAGATAAAGCGCGGCGTTTAGTTCCGCCACTCAATGCGCAATGTCTCGATTTTCGGATGGAAAGTGGAGGGATACTGGGTTATCTCTGACTGAGATAACCCAGTATCCCATATCAGTATATACTGACTCTGTTGAAAAAAAAAGACGGCGTTAAGCTTCGCCACTCTACATTTTTTCTATTTTTAGTTACTTCTTACAAAAGCCAGAAAAAGTTAGTGTTTGAAAATTAGAGAAAAAGTATTTGTAATATAATTTTTTATTGTGTTTTTTCTTTAAGCTCATATTAATAATAAAAATGTTGTATATGTAGTCTAAGGATACTATTATAAATGGTTAGAGAATAAAGCCTATTTTTATTTATTTATTTTATAACTGTAATATAAATAGAATCTTTGCATAGCACTACCTCGTATACAATTATTAAGCGAACCGCGGGTTGCTCACCCCTGATCTAGATTTATCTAGATCTAGACTAAAATGTAGCTTTATAAGCAAAATCAGGCTAAATCCAGTCTTCTCGTTACAATGAACCGTAAATATCAAACATTGTAGGCTACCATTGTTCTTTAGTTAACACTACATACATACAGAGAAGAGGCTGATAACAATTTATTTATTATACTGTGTAAATATTGCCTTATCATATTGACAAAGTCGTTAACAAAGTTTGTATATTACTTAGTAATGCCTTTTTTAATTTATAATTTACAGTAAATGCGATTGGTTGTGGGTTCGATTCCCGCACGTTGCAATATATTTGTATTATATTAATTTCTCCACTTAGGCACTACTCTGCTTTATCTTTGGTGAAATTCGACGCAACGCTTTATCTTATATGCTAGAACGAGGAAAAAGAATTATTTACTTTTAAACATTTTTAAAGTGTTATTCCACACTTAGGAAAAAAAAATTTATACGTTTTCTAAATGCCTTTTCCAATTTTTCCTAAGTGTGGAATAACACTTTAAAAATGTTTAAAAGTATTTAATAAATAGCATTCTCTCTTGCCAAAAGATTGTTCGTAGAATAATCTTTGGGTAGCAGAAATTTGTAAAAATCTCTCTACAGAGATGCTAACAACAAAAATAAGTAGTAATAAAGCGTATAAGAATTTCGACGCAGCGTGTAGTAGAACGCATGGCTCAGTGGTGAGAGCGCCTGAAGGGTATTCAGAAGGCGCGGGTTCGAATCCCGCTGCGTTCAAAATTTTTATACGTTTTCTAAATGCCAATTTCAAGAATTCTTTAAATAAAACCATTCCCTCGACGCTGCCATAATTGAATAATATCTCAAAGTACATTTTAAATCTTTAGGATTTTCTAATATACCTTCTATGTCTACATTTTCTCCGCCAGAAGAAGACGCGTCGTCTTCTATTTTCTTTTCAGTGACTATCTTCATACTGTTCTCGCCGCAGTCGTTGTTTTGCGACCTCTTCTCCGTCACGGAGTGAAACTGTTGACAAAATTAGTAATTTTAATGTTGAATTACTGTTTTAATATGGCAATATATATAGAAAAAGTCAAAATTCCATTGGGCTTAGTTCACATTATAGGTATCTATACCTAATGGTAATTAATATCATTTAAATAAAATAAAACTATTGTTTAACGTAAAATTCGGGAAAGTCTTAAAATTTTTGAAGACATGATATTACATAAGAAAAACAAGCAGTTTATAGCTTTTTTTTAATGTCGAGTCTCTGACTACTTAGTGTTAAGACACTCTGTTCTTTCTCCATATAATACGTACAATTACAATGCGTACAATTTATTGCAAATTTTTATTTTCCTACATTTTTATAGTTGCCATTGACATTTGAACGTCAAATAACTTTCCCGCAAGCAGGAATTGAACCGGCGACTCCGCCTACTCTAACTATTCTGCTATATAGAAAAAAATTGAAGCTTTTTAGAATATTAAAGACATAAAATCTAAAGTAAAGCGTTACTTGTTGAAGTTTCATCCTGGAAAGTTTTGCAACATAACGTTTGTACATAAACATGCGTTGTGAAATTTAAGTCAGAGTTCCACTTGATTGTTTATTATTTAAATAGGAAATATATATAGGTATTCATTTTTTAATGTAAGTATACTTGTTAGAAAAAAAGGTAGTGTAAGTTTTGCGAGAAATATTGAAAATTAGAGATTTCGTAAATCGTGTTGCAAAAAAATAGTGTCTGTCTGTAAACGCGATGGTTGTGGGTTCGATTCGTACTCATATCATATGTTTAAATTGTTTTCCCTTCTAGTCTCTAATACCTAAGTCAAAGCGCGGCAAACTTCTGCCATTTTGTTGAATGTCTCTTGTTGATTTCGAGTTGAATGTCGGGAAAAAAATTGAGAACGGAATATGTTGACACTACTACCTTTGCATAAAATTTAAAATAAAAACTTGTAACTATGCCAAATTATATACTTCGACTACTACTACTACTACTTTATATAAGGCTATAGATTATATATATTTGTATAACTACTATAGGTATAGGTTACTAAGTTCATCCAATCATTAATTCACTAATATGCATACATTTGCCTATCTCACGTGATTTCGTATGCAACTGAAACCTAACTAATAAAGCTTAATCGCCTTTTGATTAGTTTAATTAACAAACCGGTTACTACTGGACTTCATATACGCTTATATATTTATTAATAGTTGTTCTCATGACCCCCACTTCATTTGATGTATCCCGCTTGACAGATGTAATTAGATATGATAGCCGTATATGTTTCAATTAATATAGCATAGAATACATAGTAGAGAGTGATCGAGGTTTCACGTTCAAATCCAATTTAAAATATTAAATTTATACTAATATAATAAAGAGATAAAGTTTGTAACTTTGTTTGTAAGGGGTAATCTTTAGAAATATTGAACCGATCATGAAAATTCTTTCATCGTTAGAAAGCTACACTCATCAGGAGTGCAGAGAAATAAAAATAATCTAAAATAATATAACCATTATCGATAATCAAACCTGTAATCTATTACGTTTACAGTCAGATCGTTGGACTGTTCCACTATGCCACGATAGATAGTTTTACATTTTTAAAAATAATTGGTTAAATTGTTTACCATTTAATTAATGACGATAAGGATTTTTTTTCTTTAGGAGAACATTAAAAAAAAGTATATCCCGCATTGTAGAATATATTGAAAAGTTACTCCAGTTTTCACTATCCGCCATTTTAGAATTATATGATGTCACATGTTTAATCAAATTGAACATATTTTAAATATATACAGTTATAACAAAATTATTAACTAAACTTTTATTAAGTAAAAATTTATTCACATAATTTTATTTTATAGCTAAACAAAAGCATATCATCTCTTTCACTACACCACAGTCTTAAAGTAATTTAGCAATATCTCAGGAAATGGCAGTTGTTGAATAACATCGACACTGGCACAGTAATCTTAAGTTTTTGTTATGTTATAATATATTTGTTTTAAATTACAAGTAAGGCTAAGTTGCGATTCGATTACCGGTTGTGGTAAATAATTTAGTAATAGAATTTAAATCCGTTTTTTTATCGCTTTTTTCATAATAGATATAGAAAATGTAGTGTCTATATAGGGTAGTTGGAGAGAACCTAGTGTCAATACAATCAATACATATTCCGTGTTGAGTGGCAGAACTGAACTTGGCGCTTTGTCTTTCTTTTTGTTTTTTTTCTTTTTTTTCGCTTCACGCTGTATCCCGCATAGGCAGAGGGTACCTAGTGTTAAGAAACTCCGTTTCCCATTTTCCGCCAAAATCGGAGGCATTAAGTGGCGGAACTTAACGCCGCGCTTAACCTCGATACCAGAGCGAAGAAAATGGAAATATTGAATATTTCCACTCTTCGAGTGGGAATCGGACCCACAACTAGTCGTTTACAGTCACACGCTTGTGCCACTGCGCCACAACTGGCCCCGATAGACTTTTTTATATATAATCAACCCTCTGAATGGAAATCAAACCAACAACCATCATGTATACGAGTACAATTAAACTCTATCACACTGAGTCATAATGACCTCGTAAATAATTAATTAAAACATTTAGAACAAAAAAATAAACAATTTAATTGAAAAATAATTTAAACGAAATCAATAAGTGTACAGTTCAATGCCAAAGGCCATTGCAATAAGAGTCAATGAATCTGTTAGTAGAATACGATATAATTTTACTTTATTATTATAACCTTATATATTATCAATCTTGTTAATACTTTTGTAGTACTACTTTTAAATAATATTAAAAAAAATAACATATGTCTTTTAAGAGGACAACGAGATGCGACTGGTCGTGGGTTCGATTTCCAATAGCAGGAATGACTATATGTATTCAAATGATGTTCTTTAACATGCTTTGGTAAGACAAAGTATGGCCTAAATGTCTGCCTCTCACCTATATGATGTCTCAATTCAGGCGTAAAGTGGAGAAGGGAGTGTTTTAAATAAACATATTAAAAAAAAAGCCATATAACATATTTAGAATTTCAACTATCATTTTGCTTACTGACTAAACTGCACATTTGATTGTGGACTTACAGAAACATAATATATATATTATTTGTGTATATATAATTAAATTTAATGAATTATTTATTCGTTAATTTCTCAAACGACTGTTAATTGTTGCAATACATTTACATGTTTAGGCGACATTAGCTCGGTAGAGTTCATTAGTTAATGGACTATTGTATGCATGATTTATACTATATCTTCATATATCTTTTGATACTATAGCTTCAGGCTATGTCCTGCATACAGTAGGGTAGGCAGAGGGAACCCAGTGTTAAGTCACCCTGTTCCCCATTTTCCGCCGAATTTTAGAGGCATTACGTGTTAAGTTACGGAACTCAACGCCGTGCTTTTCCTCGTTACCATAGCGACGAAAAAGGTATATTATAAATATTACAATTCCTCGAGGGGAAATCGGACCCACAACCAGTCGTTTACAGTCACACTTTCGTGCCACTGCGCCACGACTGGCCTCTCGAATGTCTCAATACCTATAGTATTTTGACATTGATATTGTCAAATTCTTATACGCTCGGTTTTGACGCTATTGTTAAGTGAAAGTTAACCTTGGCTCGTTTTGACCTTCTATAGAGCCACTCTAGGATTAGATATAAATTATTATACTTCCTACAGCTTACCTTGAAAGTTTTCTATTTTTTGTATTACTAAAAATTTTGTACCTAATATTTAATTTACATTGCTCGGATAGTAAGACAGAATCTAGTGTCAACATACTCCATTCTTAAATTTCCACCCGAAATCCAGAAATTACGTGTTAAATGGCGTAGGTACATTGAAACGAAATTTGAGAAATGAAAATTATTTAAATGTAATAAAAATTGTTTAAATGTAATTAATTATCCCAAGTGGGAATTAAAGTAACAACCAATCGCATAACATTCAAATTCTAAAATAAATCCATACTTATATTATAAATGCGAAAGTCTGTGTGTTTGTCTGTCACGCTTTCACGGCTAATGTACCGGTCCGATTTGGATGAAATTTAGAATGAAAGTAGTAAAAGTGACTGAGTCTAACATAGGCTACTTATTTTTTCAAAAATCAACCTCTAAAGGGTTGAAATAGGGGATGAAAGTTTGTATGAAAAATCTACACCGCTTGACCAATTGTAATGAAATTTGGCATAAATATAGTTGATAATCCAAGGTTAAACATAGGCTACTTTATTTTTCAAAAATCCTGCCCTTAGGGTTGTAATACACCGCAACAGCTATGTATGTAGTTACGCGGCGAAGCCGCGAGCGGGCCGCTAGTTTATATATAAATTAATTTTAAAGATCGTGCTTAAAATTGTTTCTCGCAATGAAATTTCACGACTTTTTCCGCACAAAACGTCCTCCACTTGCCGTCCAAAAATGAGACATTATTAATATCTTCATTCTGACATAACTATAATAGTTAAGCTTATAATAATTTTTGAACACCGTTTATAGTTTAATGTACCGTCTATAATCTTGAAGTTTGTAGTTAGGTTCATATTCCTTATGTTCTTTTAATCTATTTCTAACATTTTGAATAATTATGTTGAATCCACTACTAAAATTAGTTAAATGTTATTTAAAATCCATCCATTGTACAAATCAACAAACAAAAATGAATTTATTTTTATGTACTTCTTCCGCTTCACGTTGTATCCCGCACAGCACGTAAGGCAGAAAATAACTTTTAAACATTTTTAAAGTGTTATTCCACACTTAGGAAAATTGAAAAATTCTTTCAAATTATGTCAAAAAAAAAAATCTTTAATTGTCAGAAAATTCCTATTATTAAAACATTTTGTTTTCCACTTTCCGCCGTAATCCGGAGTATCCTGTTAATTGCCGGAACTCCATTTTATAATATTAGTGCGAATTTAGTTATTGGCCTGTGAATGATCTACAATTATTGGTGAATCGTGACTTGTCACTATACTTTGCTTTTGACAAACGTTGAATTACATTTGCGGTTCAATTACTTTAGAATATTACTTGTATAACAAATTTTGAAATATCTCATAGTTTGTTTAGGGCAGGGGTATTCAACATGTGGCCTGCTTTGCATTTTTATTTATTCATAAAAATATCTTAATTTTAAATTAAAGATCAAGTTACTTGTTATTATATCGGGCAAACATTTTGAAAAAATGTAATTTTTGGTATATGTGCGTTTTGTAAAAAGCGAATTATTTTAATATTACTAACAGACACTCTTAATTTTATTTATTCGTATATATATTCTTTATTTTTAAACACTATAAAGAAATATCATTATAGCCCGTTAAAAAAATTCAAAATTAATAATGGCATGTTGCTAAAAAAATTGGTCACCCCTGGCTTAGGCTAATAACTAATAGTCCTAATAGACTAACATGTGTATACATCGTGTAACAGTTTACTTTTATAATATAAACCGTCGATAGAACTGTTCTAAACTGGTTTAGAGACTATAGTAGCACAGTGGACCAGATCCCAATGGAACTCATGATGGTTACGGGTTCGATTGCCACTCGGAGGAATCATAATATATCTTTGTTCATTGTCTTTCGCTCTGATAAGGAAAACCACAGTGGTGAGTTAGTACACGAAACGCGAAGTATTTCTAAAATAAATGTTAACTATAGAACAGAGAATCTATTAAATACAGAAAAAGTGTGTAGGCAAAAAATATAAAATTTATTTTTGCCTTATAATTAAATTTTAAGGTGCTATTATATGACCTATTCATGTGTACTCATAGAATAGGCTCTACCTTAGCAATATAATATGTTTGTGATTTTATAAAAAAATATAAATTTACTAAATAATTGTGTAATTTTTATTTTGCTAGTTTAATGTATGTAGATTATATTGCAGAATAATTGCAGAAGATTCTGAAATTGACATTTTTACAAAAAGTAGAGTTAGTTTTTTTATACAAGCTTGTACAAATTCTTATACGTTTTCTAAAAATATCTTTTTCAATTTTCTAAGTGTGTGTATAACAAATTCTTCTCTATATTAATTAAATATAGGATTTAAAAATGATTCCTTTCTCTATTTTAGTCTCTTCATGGCATATAACTACTGTGTGTAAATGACAATAAACTTAGCTCAGCTAGTTGTGTTTGTATTCGCAAAATATGACTGACTAACAATGTAAAGAGCAACAGATATGATTGTAGCCATAACAAGTTGAAATACACCTGCAAGGATTGCAATTTCATTAAAATGCTGCTGTCATTATGATGTCAGAGTTAGTGGGTTCGAAATTTTACATTGAAACTACTTAAATTTTTTTAGTTCGCCACTTTAGAGCTTTGGGTTTTGCCACTCAGTGCAGAATATTTTGTAAAGTGAAAAAAGAAGTGTCATATTTCTATGTTTTTTTTTCTATATTAATTATAAGAGCTGTCGTTAACACGGCGTTAGTCACCGTACCGTCTGCAACTTGTTAATTTTATTTAAATTAAGAAGTTATTTGCATAATTTAAAATATTAAAATTTGTGGAACAGTTACAGAGATATAATGGACAATATTTAAATATTAATTAATTTGATTTTTCATTTTTATTTCTATTTAAAGAAAAGAGTGAAACTAAATGTGTCTAACACTTACCGATTTACTAAACAATAACATTTTAGAGACACGCCTCAAGTTTTGGTAATCCCTCACACTATATTCACAGTCTTCCTCTTCAGAACAACTCATACTATATACGTGCCGACGCATTTTTGACGCACGAAACGCTATTAGAATTCACAATTACACGTTTAAAGTTTAATCAAAAAAAAGTTTGCTCACAAAAAGTTTTCCAATGACGCATAAAAACTTTTTTTAAAAAAAGTTTTAACGCATAAAAACTTTTTGAAAGTTTTGATGCACAAAAACTTTTTTCTAAGCGTCGAGTCTATCGTTCTAGACGACCGATCGCTTAGCTGTATTGTCGTTAACTAATAGTAAGATCAGATTTTACAATAGGAAATCAACATTTGAAAGACAATGAGTGTATTTTAAACTGACTTCAAAAAGGAGGTTCTGAATTGAATTGTTTGTTTGTTACGCGTATGTTTTGTCAATTATGAATCGATTTTGATGAGGTTTTGTTTCGTTTGGTAGATAAAACGAGGGAAAAGAAGGAGAGATAGACGTATCCTTTTATAAGAAGAGGTATTGAAAAGCATATGGCACCTATTAAACTCAAATAGCTCAATCTAAAGAAAATTGGTTGTCTTTAGATAAACAACACAAAAACCATAGTAATAATAATAAGTATTAATTTAGAATGGCATTATATTTCTTTCGCTCTAGTGTCAGAGTTAAAGCGCGGCGTTAAGTTCCGCCATTTAACACGCAATGCCTCTGAATTCGGCGGAACGTGGGAGACGGAGTGTCTTAACACTAGGTTCCCTCTGCCTACCCTACTGTGTGCGGGATACTGCGTGAAGCTTTACAACCATCGCGTTTACGGTTAGACGTTGTCCTACTGTGCCACGAAGCCCTCTACTTTACTTTTATTTTCTATATTATATTAATTATTTATTTGTAACCTTTATTTGTAACCATTGTTCATGTAGTTATTTATAATATAAATTGCATCAAAATCTATATAGCCATATTTGTTAAGCCTAAAAATCTAACGATTACTTCACGGTTATAGGTTATAGGATAATCACAGAAATAATCGATTTTACCTTATTTTTAAATATATATTTTTATGTCACATTAAGTGTCCCATAGTTCTACAATCTGCATACATAATTTACTACTGTCTCACGAATACAGTGCGCGTGATCGATGTGAATGGTCTGTTTACATATCTAATTGGTGCTATTTGCTTATGCCTATATACATGGGCACTACTGGCTAGGTTAAGGGTTTTGAAGATGAGAATTACAAGAATTTCTAACGATATATGTATGTATATATGTTCTTATTTAGAAATAATACTGGGTTCGATTCTCATTTGTGGGTATTTTTGTTATTTTGTTAATAGGGGAAAACAGAATGTTTTGTTACTATTTTCTCTCTGCTATGCTTACTTTTCCCAAAAATGTGTGAAAATCGTTAAAAAAAAAGCTATAGAGTTAAAATATTGGAGATGATAATTAATAGAATTTGTAATAAAAGTACGTGGGTTCGATTCTCGACTATGAATATTTTTATTATTTTACTACACACTTTAGTTAGTGAAGAACAAAGTGTTTTAACACTATTTTCCCTTCTATTCGGGAAACAGCTACAAAAGCTATTAAATTTAAAGCGTGAAGATGATACATGTGAATGCAGTATAGAATTTCTGCATACTTTGTGATATCTAACTAGATAACCTTGAAGTATCATTTATAGTTTCCTTATTGCTTCTAAATAGTGTATATTGTTTGTTGCTATATTAGTATTCAATTTAAATTACTTATATTTTAAATAAATATGTATATATACATATTTTTTAAAATGTTAGTCATAAAAATCCAAAATTAATTTAGATAAAAGAAAAACATTTAATTTAATAGGTCCAGGTTTGGATCAGTTGAGTAAAAAATAAAAAATAAGAAAAAGAGCGTATAATTGATCAAATATATATGAAAAAATGTACTTTTGAAAATATTTTAGTAGTAAATTTTAGTTTTTCAGCTTCACGCTGTATCCCGCACACAGCAGGGTAGGCAGAGGGAACCTAGTGTTAAGACACTCCGTTCCCCACTTTCCGCCGAATTCGGAGGCCTTGCGTGTTAAGTGGCGGAACTAGTTAGTTAATTGAATTGCACCAATTCAAGCGTAAAACACATATATGACATTAATAACACATATGCAAACAAACGTATTGAATGTAATATTTATTTTGTTATACTTACGTTTTTCTAATTCATTATTATAAGAAAAATACTTTAGGCCACTTTGCAGTTCTTCTGCATGTGAATTTTAATTATGTCAAATTTCATAATTTTCACTAAAACAGATCAAAAGTCATTCTTTTATGTATTAATTATCCATATATATTTCATTCTATACATTAATTTAACTACTCTACTAATAAATAATCAATAATTAGTTAGTGCTATGTCACTCTGCACTTTACATTTCAACTAGTAAACGAAATTTGTAATTCATATCTGAACAAAAAAGTTACCATTTTTTTTGTTTTCACTAATTACCCGTACTCAAAAATATAAGCAGAGATAAACAGAGAGTCACAACACTCCTCTTTTCTCTATTTCATTAAAAACTCCCATACATTTCCTACTAATTCTAAGTCATTATAATGGAACATACATACATACATACATAAATGCGACACGCTTATAATGAATTCAAACATTCACCTTATCAGGATTAACAACGTGATGTCCGCAAACGTCACAGCGTCTGCCATTATCTAAGTTAACTTGTTTATAATACTTTAAATACTTAATATAAGGAAATGAATTGAAAAAGTCAATATTAATGATTTTGTTTTTAATTTGCTTAGGAGTCATATGTTTTTTTTGCTTTACGTGGAAGGAATTTAATGTCAAAATAAGGCACTACACGTTCTGTCCAAATTCGAGGCATTGCGTGGTAAATGGCGGAGCTAAACGCCGCCTTTTATGTTACGAATGAGAATAATTTAAATATGATGACTCATTGTGATGGGAATCGAACCCACAGTCATCGCTTCAGCAATCACGTAACGTTTTCGAAGCAGCGTTGATATTTTGAATAATATTTGATATACACATTATAATTTTAAAACATTACCATCCAAATACTTTTAAGTTTTAAAAGCCGAAAAGCCATGCGCTTTTAAAAACTTAAAAATAAACAATTCGATAACAAAACACGATGGTAGTAAATGCAATTATCGGTCAGAAAAACAATTATATTATGCCACTAACATGCAATGTCTCGGATTCGGGCACAGTGCTTAGACACTACATGATTAATAAAAAAATACTCTTAAAAAAATTGGGACAAATATTTACTTTAAAGAGAAATAAGTCACTCCTTTTCTTCAAAGAGTCATTAATTACTGAATTCGAACTAGTTACCATTTAACACATTAAACTGTTTCTTTATCAAAAGTAACACGTAACATCGTTACGCTTATTCCATTGAAGCGAAACAATGAAGGCAATTGTTGATTTTCACAGGTTTTTTTATTAGTGTTTTTTTTTCTAATAATCTTTGTACGTAAATGATACTTTAGTGACGTATAATAGTTTTATTGAATTACGTAAATAATTAAGATCACGAATTCTATACTCTTTGTATTTTATATTTTAGATATGGTGTTCATTAAAAATCTTAACTTATGCGCCATCGTGGCTCAGTGGGAAGGCATAAACTTAAAAGCGAATGGTTGTGGGTTCGAAAGCCCCTTAGGGAAATGATTATAATTTAAAATATTTTATTTAATTCCCTATCTGATAATAAGAAGTGTAACGTAGAGTTTCGCTTCTCGACGTACAATGCCTCGTGGGCGGTAAGTAGGTAGAAGTAATAAAGTAATATTAGAATATTCTGTTATTAGCTAGTTACTTAGTGGAGAACGGAGTGTCTTGACACTAGGTTCTCTCTGCCTACCCTACAACACGGAAAAAATAAGACATTCCTTTGAATTTGTTTATATTTAATTTGTGAATATTTCCTATTTTAATGACTGTCACATGTCTTATATTAAAAAAAGATCTATGAATATAAATTAGCATTTTAAATGAGAATTTTAATATTTATAATATAAATTAATAATATATTATATAACCTGCTATATTTTGTATTATAATTTCAAGCTTTATGCCGTATAGCAGGGTAATAAACCTAGTGTTTTTTTATTGAATAAAGGAGGCAAACGAGCAGAAAGACCATCTGTTGGTACGTGGATACCTTCGCCCACAGACATCCATAACACTATAGGGGTTGTGGATGCATTGCCGACCTTGGAGGTGAAGGAAGGAAGGGGGGAGATAGGATGGGAATGGTGGGAATAGGGAGAGAGCTGGCTTACATGCCTTCGAACCGGAACACATCAACAAATATTTGGCGTTTCGTCTTTGACATGCTGTTGGTCGCGAGTCAGTCGGAGAACAAATCTCCTACCACCAAGCAACAGGCACTCTATTACACTTTCCGCCCAAATTCGAGCGAATTGTCATATTATATAATTATGACTGATGAATGACCACGACCGCTCTGACAAGAGTGAACGCCTGGGAAGGAATAATTATGTAATTATTTGTCCAAGTGGGAATCGAATCGACAACCTTCGCGTATGCAGTCGAACGGTGTTATATCATGACCTAAATAGTATTAATTACATACTTTACTTTTTTTTAGCTTCTCAATATAATCCCGCACACAGCAGGGTTGGCGAGAACATAGTGTTAAAACATTCCGTTTCCCACACACCGCCGAATTCGGAGGCATTGCGTATTAAGTGGCGGAACTTAACGCCGCGTTTTACTTCTGATACCAGAGCGAAGGAAATGGCAATATTAAATATTCCCACTCCTCGAGTGGGAATCGAACCCACAACTAGTCGTTTACAGTCACACATTCGTGTCATTGCGCCACGACTGGCCTCTTTTATAGTAACTTATTACATTTATATAACAAGAATTTCATATATTAATATATTTAGTAAAGATTCATGTTATTAATAACTGCATACCACGAGTAGATATTAATTTTCTCATCATCTCGACATAAAATCGATAAATTCATATCAAAGTATAACAAGACAAGTTTAATTTAATTAACTATTAGACTCTATAGAAGGCCATCCTCATACAGTGGGATAGAATCTGTAAACCTAATTGGTTACGGGTTCGATTTCTAGTTGCTGATAAAAGGACAAAGCGCGGTGTTAAGGTAAACCACTAAATACGCAAAGTCTCAAGGTGGAAATTAGAGACCCTAATATCGATATTACATTTTCTCTTGCTTTTTTTGCTTAGCAGGAAAAAGCCATTAACTAAAAAATCCTATTATTAAAAAAAAATGCTATCTTTACATCTTTAATGCAAATAATTAAAAAAAATCATTTAAAAAGTCGTCACAAAAAATAAAGGAAACTTGACAAAAGAATGTTTCTGAATCACATACCTACAAACGAGATATTATACATACATACTGCTGTAGACAGATATTTCGGTAGAACTGAGTCACAGTGTCTCTTAGAACTTATGTTTATAGTTATGGCTTGCATGCGGATGGTGCATACAATTAAATTCATTGAATATCATATATTTTTGTTTAACAAACAATAAAATTCCTTTTTTCCTTAGTTGGGTAGAGAGAATTTAGTGGCAAGACACTCTGCTTTCGACTTTTAGTCCAAATTCATGGCATGGTATGATAAAAGGCGGAACTTAACGCCGGCTCTTATTTCTTCGTAGAGAAAAAAAAATACTTTATATAGGTTTTGGGTATTTGGTAAACGACTGGTTGTGGGTTCGGTTCCCACTCGAAGAGTGGAAATATTTAATATTTTCATTTTCTTCGCTCTGGTATCAGAGGTAAAGCGCGACGTTAAGTTCCGCCACATAACACGCAATGCCTCCGAATTCGGCGGAAAGAGGGGAACGGCGTGTCTTAATACTAAGTTCCCTCTGTCTACTCTGATGTGTGCGGGATACAGCGTGAAGCTAAAAAAAAATACTTCTAAAAGTAAGACTCAAACGTAATTACTGCCCAAATGCAACGGAACTAAGCAGTGAACTGCATAGCACCGTTGCATTCACCCTAATGAATATCCCGTTATAGTGAATATTATCTGCTTAAATTTAACATAATAACAAAATATTGTGTGCTCATTGGTGTGGAACTTAACGCCGCACCTTAAGTGGGGAAATAAAAATACTTTAAACATATACTTCAAAACGTGCTTAATTCCATAACTTAACGCTGTCTGAAACTTTATTAAGAGTTAAGTTAAATATAGATTATTATGTCAATATTATATTAATCAGCAAAGTCATGATTGCATTGAAGGTAATTATTTATAATTGTTAAGTAAATAATGCAGTGTTTAAATTCAAAATAAGCATTTTATGTGCTCTAATTATTAAGTACTAGTTTACCCACGTGTTTTGTTGCACAATTTCCTTATAAATTGTAGTCAATATATTGACTATATATTCGAATTTATAAGCAGCTATAAAGATTTATCGAAATCAGTTCAATATATTTTATATCCCAAATATATATATTTTTTTCAATTATTAATCCTTTTTTTGCTTAGTAAGGATATAGAAAATCTAGTTTAAAGACACTCCGTTCTCCATTTTAAGCCCAAATCTGAAGCTTTTCTTGTTAAGTGGCGTACACATGTCACTAAAAAAGAGAAATGAATGTAATTTAAATATTTATCTATCTGTATATATACAGTATTAATAACTATTTCAAATAAGAATCGAACCCATTACCATCGCGTTTACTGTCTCATGTGTCTTATAATTAGTTTCTTTTTGACTATACTATTGTGCGGGAAAAAGCGCTTAAACTAAAAATAATAATTAGAAAGATTTGTTTAACAGTGAAAATATACAGTATAGGTATTTCTTTACAAGGAAATTATTTGTCAGTATTATATTGTAATTTCCTCAACGCGGTGAAAAATAATTTATATTAATTCCATCATATTAGATTTTATTTACAGAAATTTTCTGGGAATTATATTTGAAAACAGAATTATTACCTACTGCCTAATCTTTATTCCTTTTAATTTCGAGATGGTATTAAGTTGCGGAACTCAACGCCGAGCTATGTCTCATCAGAGGAGGGAAATGTCAAAATATATAATGACTCCTCGAATGGGAATTAAAGCCACCACTATAGATAGTATTTACAGTACATATAATATTTTAATGTTAGTAATTAATACATTCGTCATACAAATTCAATTTAATTTAATATCACTGTAATACTTTATAAGGTCACCTTGCTGACTCTAGGGAAATATTTCGTAACTAAAAGTCGACTTTAACGATACCTATTTCATATATTTAATAATTCTTTTTTTTTTTAACTTCACACTGTATCCCGCACACAGCAGGGTAGGCAGAGGGAACCCAGTGTTAAGACACTCCGTTCCCCACATTCCGCCGAATTCGGAGGCTTGCTTAAGTGGCGGAACTTAACGCCGCGGTTTACTTCGACACCAAAGAAATATAATTTCCACTCCTCGAGTAGGAATCGAACCCATAACCAGTCGTTTACAGTCACACGCTTGCGCCACTGGGCCACGACTGGCCACTATATTTAATAATATTAATAGAATAACATTGAGATAGTGCCTAAATGTAATCGCAATTGGTCATGAGTTATATTCTCATTCAGTTAAATGATCAAATCGTAAATGTTGTTGGTTCGATTCCCACTTGATTGAATAATTATTATTTTACCACTTAAATTTGCTCCGCTCTGGTTAAAGATGTCTCTTTATTTTGTCTAGTTTTGTCAAATGCGGCGTTTAGCTCCGCCACTTTAAGTAAGAGCAATGTATCAAATTTGGGCGAAAAATATATAATGGAATGTCATGTCACAAGATTCTCTTTGACACTTCAATTCAATTCAGTTTACTATGCATATTAAGCGAAAAGCTGTTTTATTTTTTTTAAGTAATCATATGTTAATTATTTTAAGTTAACTGCACTGTCTGTCTGTTTCCTTAGACAAATCACGGGGTTGAAATCCGCCAATAGATGTAACATTTTTGAAAATAGCTAAAAATTGAATAAACACAAATTGAAAAACTGTCTTAATTCTCTGACACTCTCTACTCTTTGGTATATGCGAAAAAGCTTTTATTTATTTTAACCAAAATTTATTGAACAAATAATCAAAAAACGCGATTATTAACATCATTTCATATAGTGAAATAAAAACGGGTTAATTTTAAACCGAGCTATACGCAAGCTAACCACCTGGCCGCAGGATGTCTATAATTGCCTTCAACAACACGTCCGCTCCACACATGTTCACAAAAAACTTTGTACGGCTTCTCGTTTTGAGATCTTTGTTATTTTTAACTGGCCAGTTTTTGAAGTTGAAGTTAACTGAGAATAGATTTTTTTTTTTAAATTGCAACGTTTATTATAGGCAGAGAGAACTTAGTGTTAGGATATTCAGTTTTAATTAGTTGAAGTGTGTGGCGTAACTTAACGCCGTGCCTTGTATTGCCAAATTAAAATATAAAAGTTTTAACATTTGTAAAGGATTATGCATACACTTAAAAATAATAATTACATGTTTTTTTTATATTTTATTTTAGGATATTGAAAAAGACAATTTTAAAAATGTCTTTCTGATCATATTTAAAAAAATATATTATGTATAAAAAAAATTTATAAATATAACGATTCGTGCCTACAGATCTTGAAAAGCGTCAAAGCGTTCTGAGCTTTAAAAAAAATGTATATTCAAACTATATCTCGCCAATTCTTATCATTTTATAATCTTTTATATTATATCATAATTTCTAAGTCGAAACTATAACAAGAACTTTATGAGGACGTAACAAATTATTAACAATATTAAACAAACATATAAAACCTCATTAATATCACTTAAAATACATTAAAAACAATAAAATAACAACAAAAATGCAAACCTGTATCTAAATGTCAATATATCCTGTTCTATATTTTTTACGAGAATCCTAAATGTATGTATGTCTTGAAATTCTTGTATTTTAGGTCCATTTAGGTCTTAAATTGAATTTTATACCGTAAATGCAGCAAAAAGTGGAATGTTCGTGTTAAACATCGTTTATTGTGTAAATTTTATAGGGGGCAGTTATGGCACAGTGGCACAAGCGTGTGACTGTAAACGACTGGTTGTCGATTCCCACTTGAGGAGTGGAAATATTTAATATTTCCATTTTCTTCGCTCTGGTATAGAGGCAAAGCGCCGCCGTTAAATTCCGCCAGTTAACACGCAATGCCTCTTATTTCTGCAGAAAGTGGGGAACGGAGTGTCTCAACACTAGGTTCCCTCTGCCTACCCTGCTGTGTGCGGGATATAGGGTGAAGCTAGAAAAAAAATTATATAGAGACATAGTGAAACTATATAATAAAAAAAAAATAAAAAAAAATAAAAATATTTATTGGTAACAAATTTTCTTACACATTAACAGCTATACGATGACAACTGCAAAAGTTAACCAACTGCAGCGCAGTGTCAACGCCCACTTTAAGGTATATGTCTCTATATATTTTTTTTTGCTTCAGTAAGACAGCGTAACTTAAAACGCAGCGTTGAGTCCCGCCACTAAATACGAAACGGTCGTTATAAATATTTAAAAGTCATTCAAATTCGTTATAAAAATTATTATAAGTGGAACGTCACCAGTTCAAATGTGGTTTGGAGCAATTTTTTTTTAAATATAACTTACAAAAAAAATAATGAACTTTTGAGATTTTGCAATACTAAAATAACACAGTAACAATAACTCTTATGTATAATTGTACACAATAAGGAAACGCCCTTAAGAAAAGGAGGTGAAGGTTAGCTGCCGAATTTTATTTAAAATGCTAGCAAAAAGCTTAAAATAAAAAAAAAAAATCTCACAAATTGTTTACATTTTGTTCAATAAAATTATTTTAAAACTATTTTAAGGTTAAAAGTCTTTATGTGATATAGTCTTTACATATTAAAATTTATTTTTAGCATTTTTGGAACCGTGAGAACTACATTATTATACATTTTTCTTTATTTATTTTGTTTTTTGTGTTTTTTTTAGCTTCACGCTGTATCTCGCACACAGCAGGCAGAGGTTAAGGCTAGTGTTAAGACACTCCGTTCTTTACTTACTAACAAATTCTGGATGTAATGCGTGTTAAGTGACGGCACTTACAAACGTTCAGGCGTGTATAAATTGATAAATCAAATATATATAAATTTTAACTTGTCTTTCAAAATTTTGTAACTGTGTCTTGTATTTGTGAATCTTTGACAGTCTATAATTTTAAATTTGCACACCCATCAACATATAACTGAAGTGAACGTTGCTTAACCGTATTTCTTAGTAACGGTGGTATTACTAAGCTATGACACTTTATTCTTAGTATTACGAATATATTTTAGAAAATCCCTTGTTGATTATTGTACGTAATTAATTCATTTATTTATGTATATAAGTAGTTTTTTAAATAGAAATTTAGCAATTTTTCAAGAAACAAAATAAATTAACACAATACTGTCAAAGCCAACCTAGTGTCAAGACACTCCGGTCTCCTAGCGTGAAGCTAAAAAAAAACACACATACAAAAGAATAATAATAATTACTACTACTACTGCAGAAACAGTATTATAAAACAATAAAAATATATAATTTCCAAGATACTTCAACATTCACCTATCGTTAAATAAAATATCAATTTACATTGGTTTTTGAACCATCAAGTAATATCATCTCGAGTCTCGTGAGAATGACTATGGAAGGAAATTATTATGGGAAGCGGTTACACACGTCCTGTGCTATTGTATTTTTTTGTTTGAATATCTATTTATTTTTAAAGGTTGGTTTTCTACTTCGAATATCGTAGGTTCGATTTTGTATTAAAAATAATTATTATATGTATATTGATAAGCTAAAAAGCTGTAAGAAACTTTTGCAACGCTATTTAATTAATTTTTCGCTTTCTGATTTGTTTCAAAATATGCACATGTGTCCGGAGTTGGTGTAATAATATTGTTATAGATAGGGTCTACTATTTTGACTGGTTTTTGGTTGGCCAATATTATTAATGGTGTATTCTTTAATATTTTTTAAACTATTTTTCATTGTTTACCTTGTCTAATACGAGAATGCGATGTTGAGTATTCTATGCGCTTGTATACTCAAGAAGTATATTATATACTAACTGTAATCTGTGACTTAAACAAATTAATAAAGTAATTTGCGACTATAAGACAAAGCTCTCGTTTTTAATAGTAACATTTATAAAATGTTACTAGCACATTTGCAATATAAGAAAATCATTTTAAAACCGTATAGAAATTTGAACCCACACTTTCAGAAAATGTTCCAACCACTAAACCATACGTTCTATCCAACTACATCACTTCTTTTATTAGAAAACTCATACAAAAACATAATATTGACATCACAGTCCATTAAATTACGTAATAAATATATTAAATATCAAAACAAATTAGTATTCATTAATAATACTCGTATAATATAATATAATATGTATGATAATAATACATATCCTGTTACTGTGTTTTGATAATTTTAATTTCTTATTAGGGGACTGACCGGTACAAGGGCGTTCAAATGTGCTAGATTATTGAATCGTGTTATATGGATTTTATTTGTTATGTATAGTATTTAATTTTATTTTAAATTAGTAAATAATATATGATTATTACTAAATATAAAAATTGTGTACGGTGCGGCGTTAAGTTGCGCTTTTGAACACAAAATATATGGTATGTGGGAGGTAAGTGGAAAGCGGAGTGTTTTAACACTACGCTCTCTTTGCTAACGCTATGAAATATATATATTTTTTTAATTTTAAACTATTTTATTTTGTTTTTGATATGTTTATATTTTCTTAAAATGGTTAAATGTACTGACTAAGAAAATAAGTTGCACTTACTTTTAAACATTTTTAAAGTGTTATTCCACACTTAGGCAGCGTGTAGTAGAACGCATGGCTCAGTGGTGAGAGCGCCTGAACGGTATTGAGGAGGCGCGGGTTCGAATCCCGCTGCGTTCAAATTTTTATACGTTTTCTTTAAATGTCTTTTTAAATTGCACTTGTTATATACAATACTGTCTAATCTTCAATATCTATCTTAAATAATAAAAAAAATAAAAAATGAGCTTAAAAATACTAACTAAAAGGACACACTAACAAAGGACAACTAAAGTATTCTCTCGTAACCTGGTCTCGTCTTAGCAAGGACGTCAGGGTCATATTATAAAAATAAAGTCATCGAATCCGGACTCATGTTCATTTTTAAAGAAATCCGATGGCGTAAATTAGATGGCGTATTTACATATTTTTGTTTAGTTTCACGCTGTATCCCGCACATAGCATGCAGACAGAGGGAACCTAGTGTTAAAACGTTTGCATGTTAAGTGGCGGGACTTAACGCCGTGCTTTGCCTCTGTACCAGAACAAAGAAAATGGAAATATTAATAGTGTCACTCCTCGAGATCGAACCCACAACCAGTCGTTTACAGTCACACGTTTGTGCCAGTGCGCCACGACTGGCCCCAAATTATATTATTTACATATGAAGCCAAAAATAACATATTGATTTTATTATGCTTAAATAATACCTATTTTTAGATTACAACAATATCTTTTCGTTCTGTTTTTTATTATTTGAGGCGATTAGAAATAAGACAGGTCGATAGAGGGCCCTTTGTGTTTACGAGAGACATGTCCCTTCAGGTAGTCTCTTGATTGTAAATGTTCTAGTTGGGGGTTCGATTTCTAGATAAACCTGCGCTTTCTTCAATAACATGTACCAATATTCCCTTACTGAGCTAAAATAATGATATACATTTAACGATTGAAAATGCAATTAACATATAAAATTTGTTTGTTTATAAATACTTATATTATTCTAATTAAATGTAAACATTTCTAAAGTAGCACGTGCAAGTAAATTAGTTAGCTAAGCTATAAATAAGTATGTCAATTAAGCATACCTATATTAATACATAATTACGATTTTTTTCTTCACTACAGGATACGCAGAGAGAACTTATTTTCACGAAACTACTTTTAAACATTTTTAAAGTGTTATTCCACACTTAGGCAATTATGTAAAAGACATTTTGAAAACGTATAAAAATTTGAAGCCATGCGTCCAACTAGTGGTGTTCTCTCAGTGGTGAGAGCGCCTAGACGGTATTCAGGAGGCGCGGGTTCGAATCCCGCTCAAATTTTTATACGTTTTCTTTAAATGTCTTTTACATTCTATACTTTCCATATTAGAAAGATTTGGCGGTACCGAACACCACAGTTTAATTTGGTAGATCAGTGGAATGAAAACTATTGAACTATAATATTTTTTGCCATTAAAAATCGAATGGGGCTAGTCGTGGCGCAGTGGCACGAACGTGTGACTGTAAACGACTGGTTGTGGGTTCGATTCCCACTTGAGGAGTGGAAATATTTAACATATCTTCATTTCCTTCGCTCTAGTATCAGAGGCAAAGCGCGGCGTTAAGTTCCGCCACTTAACACGCAATGCCTCCGAATTCGGCGGAAAGTGGGGAACGGAGTGTCTTAACACTAGGTTCCCTCTTCCTACCCTGCTATGTGCGGAATACAGCGTGAAGCAAAAAAAAATCGAATCTTCAACCATCGTATTTACTTTTACTGCCTTTTCACAGAGAACAATTTTAAAATTGCATCCAATTAAAATATTATTTATTTAGAGGCGATTACAAGCATTTTTGCATTGTCAATTAACATATAAAATGTCAGTATTGTAAGTATACTATAAGCCACCGCTGACTATTAAAGTCGTTCTGCTGAGAATGGCCAATGATAAACTTAACTTTATTGATTAAATAATTTTACATCTAATATTTTACACCATTGTAGTTCTATTATGTGTAATATAAGTCGACAGAATCGAAATGGGTTTAAATTCACCTTAATACCTAAGTTGTAATATAATTTATTTTTTATATATTTTAAAAGTGATTGCTTCCATTTCTGGTTATATGGGTATATGAGAGCCGTAGGTGCTAAAAGCAATACATACTGTAGAATGCCAATTTCCTTGATATAATGGAAAGCAAATGGAATAGATGGACAATGCGGTTAGTACACAGAACAATAAGACTTCTGTAAACAGTGTATTGTTCCGTAGGTAACGTAAAAAACGGAGTGTCTTAACACTAGGCGCTTTCTGCCTAGAGTCGGCTATGCATTAAATTTGAAGCTGAAGAAAACTGATATTGCAATAATGCAGTTTAGACAGTGTTGGACTGTGAATGCGATGGTTACAAAATCGATTCCCACTTGGGGAAAAATTACATTTAAATGATTATTTCTTCGCTTAGGTATCTAAGACAAATCGCGGCGCTTAGTTCGGTCACTACACATGCAATGTCTCAATATCAGACGGAAAGCAGGGGACGGAGTGTCTTAACTGTTTGCCATTGACTTTACGGAAAGTTAAATAAAATAGTTTCATTTCCAAATAGGCATGTCCTGTAATTATTTTTCAATTTATAATATTTTTCAAGCGATATAATTTCTAGTTGGGCCAGTCGTGGTGCAGAGACACGGACGTGTTGACTGTTAACTACTGATTGTAGGTTCGAAATATTTAATATTTCCATTTTCTTCGCTCTGGTATCAGAGGCAAAGCGCGGCGTTAAGTTCCGCCACTTAACACGCAATGCCTCCGAATTCGGCGGAAAGAGGGAAATGGAGTTTCTTAACACTAGGTTCCCTCTGCCTAACCTGCTGTGTGCGGAATACAGCGTGAAGCTAAAAAAAATAATATTTATAATACAACAAAGAATACATACATACTCGTATAGTAGCAAAATCAATAAGTAAATACACTTTCTTTACAATCGTAATATGAGACACAAGTCACGTATACAATTTTCTGAAGAATATAGAAGTCGTGGGTGAAGTTAATGAAAAAAATTGTAACTTAAGCGGTATTTGTTTCAACTTTGTAGCTTATCTATTGTAATATTTAAAGGAGAAAAGATTTCAGTTTTTACATGTTTCTTAGTAAATTATAAACTTAAACTTAAATTGTGGTCAGTCGTGGCCCAGTGGCACAAGAGTGTGACTGTAAACGACTGGTTGTGGGTTCGATTCCCACTCGAGGAGTGGAAATTATATTTCCATTTTCTTCGCTCTGGTGTCGAGGTGAAGCGCGGCGTTAAGTTCCGCCACTTAACACGCAAGCCTCCGAATTCGGCGGAAAGTGGGGAACGGAGTGTCTTAACACTAGGTTCCCTCTGCCTACCCTGCTGTGTGCGGGATATAGCGTGAAGCTATTTTTTTTTTAATTTATAAACTTAGGTACTAATTGTTAAAGATTTTTTAGAATACGTATTAAATTTTGAACGCATTACCCATTTGTTTTCATAAAAAGCAAAATTAAAAATTTTGAAAAAAACCCACGACAATTAATTGTATTTGAAAAAGGATAAAATAACTAGAAATCCCCCGCCTAAAAGAATATATGTAACGAGATCATGGGGACGACTTCGCCGGGGGCTGTCATTACTTTAAGTTTGCACAAACCTTCTCATAGGTTTTCATATTGTTAAAACAGGTTTGGCAAAAAAATTAAAATATTAACATGAATTTCACAGTTTTGATAACTGGTATTCCTTTTAAAAACTTTAAGAACGAAATCTATACTGTTAGCTACTATATTTAAAATAGAGATTGCAACTGGCAGCCCCCGACGAAGTTGTCCCCATCATCTCGTTACATATATTCTTTTAGGCGGGGGATTTCTAGTTATTTTATCCTTTTTCAAATACAATTAAACCGTCGTGGGTTTTTTTCAAAATTTTTAATTTTGCTTTTTATTTTAAACTTTTTAAAGTGAATAGATATACATTATATATTATTACATAATATCGAAATACTTTATATTAATCTTCATGTAAATCCAAAAGAAATTGTAAGCTCAATGCTTGCTGGTTATCAAATGCTTATTGCAGCAATTAAACCTGAACCTATCGCAGAAAACCGCATCTATATAGGTTTCACATAAAAAATACAAGCAAATGCTTACTGCAGCGCCCCATGGTGAGGTGTCACCATGACACATACACGAGAACACGCGCTAATTAAGCCTAATCCTATCATTGATAACTGCATCCAAATGGGACTTTCAGTTTTAACTTTTCATAATTAAATGTTTAATGCAGCGCCCCCTGGTGAGTTCTTAACGTAAAAAAAAACTAAAGACATACAAGTTAAGTTAAATTCAATCTAATAGTAAAAATTCTGTACAATCGTACTACTCGTTTTGGTTTTACACAAAAAAATAGAAGCAGCTACTTACTGCAGCGCCCCCTAGAGAGTTGACACATACATGAAAATATGCACTAAGTAAACATACATGACACATATATGAAAATATGCACTAAGTAAACTTGAATCTATCATTGAAAACGGCATTCAAATCGGACTCGTAGTTTTAGTTTTGCACAAACAAATGTACTTACTGCAGCGCCCCCTGATGAGTGGTCACCGTAACACATATATAAAAAGACGCAACAGTTAAGCCTAAACCTATTCTTAAAAGTTTCATTTAAATCGGACTAGCAGTTTTTGCTCTGCATATGCAAATGTTTACTGCAGAGCCCTCTAGTGAATTTTTACCCTAACGAAAAAACAAAAATCTTAAAATATGCATCAAACAAAATTGAATCTAGTTCTGAAAACTCTAGCCAATCGGATTAGTAGTTTCGGTTTTAGACAAATAAATACAAGAAAGATTTTGGTTTTACACAAAAAAACTCAAACCAATGCTTACTACAGCGCCCCCTGATGAGTGGTCGCCATAACGCATATATAAAAAGACGCACCAATTAAGCCTGAACCCATCCTTGAAAGTTTCATCTAAATTGGACTAGTAGTTTTTGCTCTGCATAAACAAATGTTTAGTGCAGCGCCCCCTGGTGAGTTTTCCCCGTAACAAAAAAATAAAAATCTTAAAATATGCACCAAGCAAAGTTAAATCTTTTTCTGAAAACTCTTTTTAATCGGATCAGTAGTTTCGGTTTTAGACAAATAAATACAAAAAAAGTACAAACAAACGCTTACTGCAGCGCCCCCTGGTGGTTTGACACAATAAAACATAGCTAAGAACATCCACCAATTAAACCTGAATCTATCACTGAAAATCTATTGAAATCAGACTACTATTTTTTGAGATAATTGAAAACATTCGTTTTCACGTAAAATGCTTACTGCAGCGCCCCCTGGTGAGTTAAGTCAATAAGACATATCTAAAAACATAGGCCAATTGAACCTAAACCTATCATAGAAAACCGTATCAAAATCGGACTTATAGTTTTGGAAATAATTGACATAGTAATTTGCACAAACACACAAACAAACAAACAAACAAACAAACAAACAAACAAACAAACAAACAAACAAACAAACAAACAACCTTTCACCCCAAACACATATACAGTCGCCGTTCCGTCGCGGGTAAAAAGGCGCTGGTCGAATCCCGCCTTCAATTTTTTTACGCTTTCTAAAAACATATTTCTCAGTTCCCTAAATTGAATAACGTTTAAAGAATATTAAAAATATTGCTAATTGTTACGATTGACAGTGACTGTCGTGGCGCAATGGGATAATGTCTAGCTAACGGAAGGATAGTTGCGGGTTCGATTCCATTTCGGTGGAAAGATAATATATTTTAATAAAATTTTCTATTTTTGACTCAATTTTATATATTTGTAAAGCAATAAATTGCTGTGAGTCAAAAATATACAATTTAACACCAGATGTAATAAAATATTGGAGAGAAACAAACATTACTTAACATTTATTCCATCTAGAAACTTAAATTTGACTTGAAACTTGAATCTTAAAAGAAATAAGATATTTTAAGTTCAGATATTATTCGTTTATCTTGAACTTTGCCTTAAACAGTTTAAATGTTTTTTTTTTGAGATTACAGGAAAGCATCAATAAATAAATAGTTAATAATCTTGCTCAATCAATTTCGATATATGAGCATGATACTTAGAGGTGTGTTTCCAATTGGCGGTAGACCGCAGTGTCTTATTTGCTCATAACCGTTTTAACGTAAGCTATATTGAATGATACCTCAAACAGAATAATTACAACACTTTAGGCTACTATGGTTCAGTGGAACAGGGTGACAGTAATTGAGGTGGTAGTAGAATGATCTCCGCGCGGCAAATGCTTGTTTTAAAAATATTTTTTCTTTCTTTACTGCAAGATAAAGAACGAAAAAACCAAAGTAAATTTAAATATAATTTCACCCTCGAATGGGAATCGAACAGACGACCAATTGCGTTTTAATCATGTCATGTTCAACAAACAGAATAAAATAAACTCTATAAATTATCAGTAGAGTACATTAATAGAATATATAAAATGATCTAAACAAATACACGTGTACAATATATATTTATAAAATTTTCCATATTTTTGTCGTTACTGTCCAAATCAATTAAATACACGGATTTCGTTAAGTGTTTATCCTTTTTTTATACAACTATATGAACAATATGCATATAAAATTAATATACAAGAGAATGGCGTCTTAATATTTACGATTTGTTTTTTTAACTATAAATATTTCAGAAAGAGATTGTTCTTCCGCATTTCAAAATGAATGGTGGGTGAGAATCTCGTTTTAATAAAATTTAATAACTGTCATTTAGCAAAGATATGCATTATTGGGGTATCATATGCGTGACTTTATTGTTTTGAGGTCTTTCGAAGCGCCATAAATGAAAAAAGCTCATCAGAACTGCTTCTGAGTGAATAAATAATTGATATTTTTTTCAATATAATTTAATGCTAATTTATTTAAGATTATTGTATGTCATTCACATACTTAGAAAAGTGATAAGTGGCCAGAGCGTTTATCAAAAAGCGTGGGTTCGAATTCTGCTACGTTCAATTTTTTTGAAAAAATGTTTTTTTTTTTAAAGCGGTATGTAAATATAATTTCCTTATACTTAGCGAAAAGCGGAAAATAAAATTAGTCATCTCTGCATATATTATACTTGAATACTACTAATTTAGTTAGGAATTTGTATTATTTTTTTATATATAACAAAAAATGGGCTAAAGGGAACTTTTTATACATAACTTTTCGTTTGTTTTGGTTTTGTTAAGTTTGTGTAGAAAGAAATGCTGTTAAATGGTGACAGTTATGGTAAATGGTAACAATGGTTATCTAGATACTGAAATAAATTAGTCACAAATTCGAATTCATAATATCCTTTCCCCTTATTCTTTATCCTTTATAATGAAATATTCTTTATTCAAATAGATTTTTGCAAGCACTTTTAAATTATCGAATGAACATAAAGCTACTTAGCTCAAAAAGCAGTTTACTGAAAAGAGCTGGTAATAAACTCAACTGTTGCTTTTCAAATATAAATATTACAATTTTATTATTTAATACAATGGTAAGCTAACCTGCACTAAGCTCAAATCATATTCCTTCCATACATTTTTATCCTTTAAAAATTCTTTACAGAATAAGTATAGATTCGTTATTGAAATCCAAACCTTTTAAAAAAAATAAAAATATATTTAATATTATTCGTATTTTTTTATGTATTTGTCGCTTCGAAAAGATCTGTTTTTCGCCTTGCCATTGAACTGTGGTCTTTAACATTCTAAAACCGGTTATAAATGGCAAAAAGTGTCAAAACTTTGTTTACATTTAAGCTTTTGAGCTTTTTTTTCTCTACTTGATTATTGTTATTGTTTAGTTTCATTTATTAGTCTACCTTTTGCTTGACCTTCACAAATAATTTTAATATAACACGAATTTTGACCAATTATAAGCGTTCATTGTCAAAAGTTCAATGAAATATGTTTTTTTTTATAGGACACTAAAGTGATTATAATATAGTTTACGACTACTTAATGTAATGTTAAGGATATATTTTAATTATTTTATGTTAAATTGTCGTTTTTACCCGCGGTGTGACGGTACGAAGACGATATATGCATTTGGAGTGACAAGATGTTTGTTTGTTTGTTTTCAAATCAATGTTGCCATTTATCTTCAAAACTACTTGCCCGATTTTCATGCGGTTTTCAGTTATGGGTGCTGGTTTGATTTGGGCATGTTCTTGATCTAGAACTCATGTACTCTCATCATAGAATCATATACCTCATATGCTAAAGTGACAACTCACCAGGGTGCACTGCAGTGAACATTTGCTTATGCATAGCCAAAAGTATTCGTCCGATTTGGATGTTGTTTTTTCAGTTACATTTTTACACCGTGAATTTTAAAAAATAAATAAATTTTGTTACTTTTTATGCTTTGGGTTATACGTTACTTTATTGTCGATTCTAGTAAATTAATTGATTGTTCCGTCTCTTTCTTCAAATTTTGTTTTAACTTTAGCTTTAAAGCTTTTTTTTCGATTGCCTTATTGTTAATGTTAAGTTTTATTTCTTAGATTTTATCCTTTGGCTGACCTTAACAGATAATATCAATATAACACGAATTTCGAACAATTACAAGCGTTCATTGTCAAAAGTTTAATGAAAAATGAAATTTTATAGGGCACTAAACTTAGTTAAGTTTGTAATATAATATACAATTAACTATTATTTAGGTCAATGCTATGTAGGACTAATTTTGTTTAAATTTTTGCCTTTTATTTATATTAAACACATACAACATCTGCACTAGACACTTCATTCTCCACTTTGCAGCTGAAATCGAAATATTACATGTCGAATGGCAAGACGCTTTGTATTGAGGTATCAGAACAGAGATATTAAAATAATTTAAATATAATCATTTCCCCAAATAGGAAATCGAACCAATAACCTTAATTTAACACTGTGCTATAATGGTCTCTTATATAAATCTATTATTATTTATTATATAACTCAAGTACTACTATCGAGCAATGACCAAACACTACAAGTAATGATAGACTCCCAAGTGTTTTGCAAATATCTGTCACAGTATAGAAATATCAGTACTAAAATATAATCTAGCTTAGTCCTTCATAAGGTCAGTGGCCTGAAGCTAGAATGTTCTTTGGGAATTACCTAGACTGTTCAATATTATGAATAACTTAGAAAATATTGATAAGAATTTAAAATGATTATGCAATTGTCGCGAAGAGGAAAAAATTGCTTGAGGATATTTTTAATTTAAATAATATTAACATTTTTAATGTCTTTTTACATAGATAAGAAATTGAATACCATTTATAGAAAACGTATAAGTTTAAGGCAGCGGTATTTTAACCCACGAGGTTGCTTTTAACAACAATAAGTTGTAATAAGATGACAATACGAAGGAAGATACATTCCAATGGTAGGTTTTGTTTTAGTTAGCATTTTTCTAAGTTTTTGAAGGATAGGCGGAAAGAAGCTAGTGTAATATATTAAGATTTCCACTTACAATCCATTTAAATGACAATGCGGAAATAGTTATTCAACTATTGAGATAAAACTGTTTATTAGTAAAAACGTTTTGCTAAGTCCTATTTAATGCCGTAAACATTTAAGTTACTTTACATAAACATATTTAATTTTCCTTGAAATATTTTGCCTTAATCATTTATTCATCCTAATATAATCATGGCGTTAAGTTCCGCCACGTAACACACAATGTTTCCAGGATTCTGCGAAAAGTGGACAACGGAGTGTCTTAACACTAGGTTCCCTCTGCCTACCCTGCTGTTTGCAGGATACAGCGTGAAGCTAAAAAGTCTACATTAATAAATTAGTTTATGCAAATCAACTTATCACCGCCTAGTAACAAATTAACTACATATATAATATTTCTTTGTCTTTTTTTATGCAAAATTAGTGATATATTATACTTAAACAAAAGCTAAATTCATTAAAATATATGCTTTTAATTTTTTTTTACAACTGACAGAGGCAAGAATCGCATGAAGGTCAACTGTCATACTATTTACTGAGACCGTTTGTGTTTGAAGTGTCAACATATCGATTACTGTAACCTTAAACATTTTTAAGAAGTTATATGGAAAAAGTATTTTAACGGATAAAAAAATATCACTTGTAACTTTTTAACATTTTTAAAGTGTTATTCCACACTTAGGAAAATTGAAAAAGACATTTAAAGAAAACGTATAAAAAATTTGAACGCAGTGGGATTCGAACCCGCGCCTCCTGAATACCGTCCAGGCGCTATCACCACTGAGCCATACGTTCTTCTTATACGTTTTCTTTAAATGTTTCATTCTTTAATTCTTTTTCAATAATTTGTAAATTTATTAGCTGTGTGTATATTTATTTATTGTAAATTTAAAAAAAATATTGGAAAAAGAGATTGTAACTAAGAGGTGTATGTAATAAATATTCTTTTATTATTCAACTTCACCTTTATTTGCGCGGGATATGCAGAGAGTACGTAGTGTCAAGCCACTCTGTTCTCTAATTTCAGTCAGATTTCGAGACGTTTTTTTTTAGCTTCACGCTGTATCCCCTCACGCTGCATACAGCAGGGTAGGCAGAAGAAACCTAGTGTTATGACACTCCATTCTCCAATAAGGCATTGCGTGTTAAGTGGCGAAACTTAACGCCGCGCTTTGCCTCGACACCAGAGCGGAGGAAATGGAAATATTAAATATTTCCACTACTCGAGTGGGAATCGAACCCACAACCAGTCGTTTACAGTCACACGTTCATGCCACTGCGTTACGACTGGGCCCTATAGTATGTTGTGTGGAAATTTAAACTTGAAAGCTATATATTCATTTCAGAAACGTCTTAATGCAACAGGAAAATTATTTAACAATAAACATAGCATTATGCATAACATTAAAAATCATATAATTGCCTACACGTAATAATAAGTATAAAAATGTCATTCGTCGCATTTAGTTACGTCATTGGTATTTTGTTCTATGGCTGATGACGTTCTAAAGTCGTTTTGTCTTAACAAAATTCCCACATTAAATATTTAAATCAATTTAAGGGTTTTTTTTTCAACTATTTTCATTTTTCCGCGTAGTGTAGTCGGGAACGGAGTGTCTTAACACTAGGTTCCCTCTGCCTACCCTGCTGTGTGCGGGATGCAGCGTGAAGCTATAGTCGGAGAGACTATAGTGTTAAAACACTCTGTTTTCCACATTCTATTTGAATTCGAGACATTAAGTGTTGTGTGGCGGAACTCAACGCCGCGTTTATCCTGTTCAACAGAGTAGGGAAATAAAAATAATAACGAACTTAAAAATAATATTTTAATTATTATTTTAATAATTTTTTTATTTTAATTAAAATTAAATAATTATTTTAATATTCTCAATTTGCTTTGCCATATCGTTTGCATAGAAACAACAAAAAGTTTTTTTTATAATTTGAAATACATACAATATTTTGTAAGGAAACCACATTCAACCTATATTAGTAATTTCAAAATAAATTGAAAAAGCAATATTTCCTTAATTAAAAACTCATATTTCATTTTAATAAGGATATATTACAAATTAGTATGTCATATGAATAGTATTCAGAGTTCATTGAATTTTGCCAATAATATTGTGATATTTATAAAGCCTGGAAACTAGAGAATGGCTTAAGGTAGTGACCAATTATTCTTTTTTCCCCAATTACTTTTATATATCATATCATCTGTACAAAGAAAATACTTAAAATAATATTTTTTAAAATAGTTTTTTTTTCCCTATTTCTCTTCCTTGTACGGCATTTATGGCTTGGTACTTTAAAAAAATATGTACCTGAAATACCTACTTAAGAGACTAACATAATAAAAACACACAAATATAATCTTTATTACATTCAAAATGTTAAAAATAATAAAACTACGAACATTCACAAAAAAATAATAAACGAGTAAAATTGTAGCGCAAAAAAAAGGCAAGGAAAAGTAAAAATTCTGAGAACTGATACTTTTAAATGCATTTACAAAGATTAAAACATTCATTATATTATATACCTGCGACGTTTTGTTTCTTTTCTTCTTAAAATATATAGTTATTATTGTTAACCATTGAATAAACATTATAAGAATATTGATATTTTAACTTTAAAAGCTTTGCTAGCGGCCCGCTCGCGGTGATTTTCGAAAAGAAGAGTAGTCTATGTTAGACCCTCGATTATTTACTACTTTCGTTTTAAATTTTATCCAAATTGGACTAGTAGATTAGGCGTGAAAGCGTGACAGACAAACAGACACTTTCGCATGTATAATGTAAGTATAGAAGTGTTTGCAGCATAGTAGATTAAACAGAAAGAAATTAGTGTTTCCAAGCAAATTCGAGATATACAGGCGGAGTTGAACACCGGATTATATTTTTAAAAATATGTATTAATTCCTTCTATATTAACACAAACAAATCGACTTGCTTCTAATTTGCTAAAGGAGAGAAAGAGAGAGTTAGTTTCTGGGCTTAATATAGAAGAGGGGGATTTGCATTGATTTTTTATATAAATATTCAGGAATTTAATTTTTTAAAGTATTTTTTTTTTATTATTAAAAACGTTTTGCTATTTTACAAATTATAGAGCATGTAGGGCAAAACTAAAAAGAAAAGTGACTATTGTTTTAAGTATTTTGGTTTGCGGTAAAATTTGGTAGAATGACTTCTGATTATTGAACAGTAAGTACACTTAAGCACATTGACCTACTAAGCTTTAGTATGTAAATAATTTTGTTACAGACAGACATAAAAGAGTAGAGTTCTAACGGTATTGCTTTAACGTTATATGATATAGTTGACAATATACTGTGTTAAATAAATATAAGAAATAACGCGAATGGGGTCATTGTGGGATAGCGATTGACTGTATACGCAATTGTTTTTAGGTTTGATTCCTCGACGACTCGAGGGAATGATTATATTTAAATTATGTATTTGTTTCTCGAAAACCGAATTTGACGGAAAGTGGGGAATAGAGTGTTTTAACACTAGGTTCCCTCTGTCTGCTGTGTGCTGGGATACAGCGTAAAACAAAAAAATTCAATGCGATGTTTCAAATTCAAGAGAAAAATAGAGAGCTTAGTGAAAGTCAGTAAGTCTTATCATTGTTTTTTTTTTGGCTACCGGGTTCTACTATAGGGAAAAAAGCCTGAAAACTCCAAAAAAGGGAATAATAAATCACTCCGTTTGTCACTATCAGGTTATCAAGTAAATTATGTTAACAAACAATAATCTGAACACATTACATTCAAGTAAATTTATATAGAACGCGTACTTCTTTATCTATCACAACTTTAGCAATGTTAATGTAGGTCATATAATTTTAGCTCATTATATACAATTCAATAATATGGGCCCACTCGTGGCGTAGAAACAAAGTGTGACTGTAAAGCGACTGGTTGTGGGTTCGATTTCCAATTAAGGAGTGGAAATATTTAATATTTTCATTTTCTTCGCCCTTGTGCCGAGGCAAAGCGTTAAGTTCCGCCATTTGCACACAATGCCTGCAGAAATCGGCGGAAAGTGGGTAACGGAGTGTCTGAACACTATGTCCCCTCTTCCTACCCTGCTGAATGCGGGATACAGCGTGAGGCAAAAAATACATAAATATACAATTCTTGTTACTTGATTCAATCTTTACTTAATAACCGTAATATGATGATTCAACTGCCGTTTTATCGGAACAGCGTTTCTGTTAAAAGATCCCGTTCTGTGTTAACCGGTTAGTCATCTTCTAATTTTTATTATTATTATTACGAAAGAACTTTCTTTTGTTTGAATTTGTTTAACATATATAGACTAAAAATGACGATTTGGAGTTGAAATCTCGTAAATTTCTTATTTATTAGTTATTTCATTTATTAAAGCCCTTGTAGCGCAGTGGTCGGTTGCGGGTTTGATTACCATTCGGAGTAATTATTATATTTAAATTATTTTCTTGCTATCGTACTTGAGTACGACAAAAATAAATGATATAATGAATCGGATTTCGGGCTGGAAGTAGAGAATGGAGTGTTTAGACACTGTGTTCCGTACCCTGCTATGTGGGCAAAAAAGTGCATTTGATATATGTATGTAATGCTTTACTCCAAAGACAAGAAAAAAACTGAATGTAGTCCATGTTATCTAACAATAAGGTTAATTGGAAATCGATTAAAGAATTCAGTAGTTTTAAAACAACTAAAGTAACATTACGTGAATGCTGTAAGTAAGCCATTATGTAAAACAATATAACTTCGTACTTAAATTCAATTTGCAAGGTTTTTACTTGCGTTCTGTTCCAATTCTTAATCTTAATACATAAATTATTATTTATATATTATATACTACTTGCGTATAAATATAATATCACTAATTTATATAAGGAAAATACTTTTGTCTAGTATAGTGTCTCCGTTCTCCACTTTCCATCTGAATTTTAAACTGAGATCTCATCGTATTTTGTCTTGTTACGTAGAGTAGAGAAATATAAATAATTAAATTTTACCATACATTCGACCAAATAGGAATCGAACCCCCAAACAACCGCGATTACAGTTAGAAGTCTGATAGAAGATGGCCTACTTCTTTATCAATAACATTTCTTTTAAAACCCCAAGTAATTATTCAGTAAACTCCAAAAAACATAAAAAAAATATTGTTCCCACAATTTTTATAATGCTTTCACCTCACGTGTACAACAAAAAACAAAAGCCGAACTCTATACCTGGCTTTGTATTAAGCGATTTCAATTTCTAACTCTTCTCACTTTCCGTTAAATTCTGGAGACATTGCGTGTCAAGTGGCAGAATTTAACGCAAAGAACATTGAAATAATAAATATTTCAATCCCTCTAATGGGAATCGAACCCACAACCAGTCGCGTTTACAGTCAAACTTTGTACCCTGCGCCATGACTGGCCTAAGTATAGATGTGAATAGGAATTGTGTCCTTTTACTGTATATGGTCAACATAAGGACAGAAATTACTCATTCATTTGGTTAATCCTTTGCATTATTATTTCATTAGTCACCCAGACATGCAAACGTTGTCCTAATATTGGTATAGAGAGTAGAAATCTTCGGACGTGACTAAATTATTAATTTATATAATTTTCTGTTTATAGAATACTTTCGAAACGTTTCATTAATCAATCATTTAGAAGGATTTAATTGTAGCGTATAAACTAACTGACTAACTAAATATATCATTTCTTTCCTTATGGTGCCATAGACAAAACACGGCGTTGAGTTCCGCCACTAAACACGCAATGTCTTAAGTTCAAGAGGAAAGTAGAGAGCAGAGAGTCTTGACACTAGGTCCTTTTTGCCTACTCTATGCGGTAAAAGCGTGACGTTATATTGTCTAATATAAATTAACTAAATAAATTGCAGTCTACTGCACTTTTGTTTATTAGGATGGAACAACCAATATGAAACGAGATAAATAATTCATTATGTAAATTAAAATGTTTTATTTATAATGAAGCAATTTACTTTCAACAACAAGGCTAACCGGTTTTAAATTCAGTAATTGCTTCAATTCCATAGAACATCTGTAGAAATGGGTATTTGATAGCCAAATAAAAAAAAAAAAGAAAGAGTTTTCAACTTACCAAACCTTGTATTCTAGGAAACATTATGAACTATACACAATAAAACACTAACTAAAACTATGTAGAATGAAGCACAATGAACTCTTATCACTATCACTCACTGCAATGTCATTATACAAGTAAAACGGGGTCTCACAAGGAGGTGCACACGGACCGCTATTGTTTCCGATATACGTGCGCGCGAGTCGACGAGTGGAATGCTTATGGTTGCGTGTTTACGCGTTGTTGCCGGCATATAGATGAATCACACGTGAAATGAAGTGGGGAGCGACGTGTTTTGTGTTAGACAGTGATTTTTTTTTAATCTACTCGTATACTTGATTAAAGGGAATTTAAGTAATGGTATTAGTTAATAGTCGATTTGTGATTTTTTTACTGACTCCTAGACTCGCTTACTTTTAGAAGTATAATATAAAGCATGATATTTTAACTTTCCTTATTGATTATATATTTTAAGACATTTTTAAATTATTGGGCCTTATACCAATGAGTTTCCGTGTATAAATAGAATATTTTTATATTAATTTTTGAATTAAAGGAGGTATTTTTTGCGTTAAGAAATAGAAAAACCTTTTTTCTCTCTATAATCTAACAATATATTGTTAAAACATATTATATAGAGGAGAATATAAATGTTAAACTTTTAAAATTATTTTTTTTTGACAATTAAAAAACGAAAAATATAATAAGGAAGTAGAGCTTCAAGATACCATTTGCCCTTTAATATGGCATAGCTTTAAAAACTGTTTTATTGTGTATTTTTTGTAATTATATATTAATTACAGTTACAAATGGCTTAGTAAGTGTTTTTTAAAAGAAATAAGCGTTTAGATGGAGGACTTTGACACTATGTTTTTCTTATACGGAATTAACCTTATAGGGACTTCTCCTACCGTATAAAGCGTTAGGCAGGTTCTAAGTAAAAAAAATATTACCCGTTTTCATTAGTGGATATTTATAATTACTCACAGTCGTCCACAAGATCAGTTCAAGATGATTTTACGATATAGATGAGTAATGTTTTATCTTATTTAATTAAGATTACAACCGATAGCGCTTATGCGCAAACAGAGATATTTAAAAACGAAATGTACTTGTATCATCATTTCAAATAGGTTTCGTGGTAATTACATTAATTTTATCTATACGATATCTAATTGCAAATAAGTATATTCGTATATATGAGAATTTTCATGTTGCGACTAATGAGTAACTAATCTTTAGCTTTAATGTTATGTTAATATTTTAAATACTTTAAGGTCTAATTGAGTGCATTATTAAATTGTAGAGCATTAGCTTGTTTGAGATTTGATTGAGGAGATGATGTGATTGTAAATTACGTATCTGTTTTTTTTTTCACGTTTTTTTCTAAGATCAGAGAGAGTAAAGCCCGTATACTTCTTTCGCCTCGTCCTCTATCATTAGCCTCCTCAAGCATGCCTTTGTATGATATTCTTCCATTCCGCCATCTATAGTATGTTCTCGAAGGTCAATGGAATCTTCACTTACTTCTTTTACAGTATGTCTTTAATTGAAAATATTTAAATTTGGACACATAAATATATATTTTTTAACTATGCTATCTTATATCTGTATAATATACTGAAATATTTTGCACTGTTATAAAATAAGCAATAAATGCAATAGCTTGCGCTACATTCTCATAGATATTAAAAACCGTGTTACATTAAATACGTATTGACTATACTTACATAATATTTCTAGAGACAATGAAGTTTTTACGACTATCATATTATACTTAGGTCTTGTTAGCAAAGTTCTTGCGTATTTCCACACGAGCTGCTAATGCAATATCAAAGTTGCTAAATAGAGTTACAGTTGTTGACATGAATGCGTCTTTAAGCAACGAGTTACTTATAATTTATTCTCAACTTCTAGTGACTCTGATTTATTTCAAGTAGTTTATTTGTATTTGAATTATGAATCAAGTTTAATTAGAGTTAAATCAGGAGATGATATAGTAGTAATGAATCACTTCATTTTCTTTGTTTGTGTTAATATAATGTCATTTCACCTTTTTTGATTCATCAAATTTTTGCATGCTTCACGGTTTTTCCCGCTTGGCCGGATAATCAGAGAGTTAGTGGCAAGACACTCTGAACTCCGTTTTTTACCAGAATTTTAGTCAAATCGTGTTGAGTTGTGAAACTTGACGTCGCGATTTGTTTTTTCTTAGTGGAGTAATGAAAATAGTTTAATTACAATTATACCTCTAAGTAGATATCGAACCCACACTATCTGCGTTTACAGTCCGATGCTGTCTAATTACATCAATGACCTCAATTACTGTGACTAAAGTAGACTACCATACTAATGGAACGAATCGATCAAACTATCGAACTCAATATGACAATGTTTGATACTAATTCATAGTATTATACATGAAAATATTTTCTAAAGTGTTCAAACCTGTTAACATTGTATAAATATATTTCTACTGCGTCACGATAGCATACTAAGATATCATACATTATGCTGAATGTACATAGATCATTAGATTCACACGTCCTTCACTGACTTAAGTGCTAAGTACTAGTAAACCTTCTAATACAGAGGTAACCAACTTTTATTTTAACGGGTCGGGGCTACTCAGGCTTTTTTTTGTCTTTTGTTTATTTATTTGTCTAACTAAAGTCATACTATTTAGTAGTATTTATTAAATAATGGAAGCATATTTACATATACATATAATATGTTAAAGCTGAAAAATTGACCCCAATTGATATACATAGTAATGGATGGTAAAAAAAAGATTTTTGTTTTTTTTTGTGTGTCGGTTTTGATATTTTTTTTGTTATATGGCTATTAGTTCTCTGCAATATAGGGGCTATAATTTTAAATGTCTGATTACTAGGGAGACCTTGGTTGACCAACACAGTATCGACGATACTGCAGGAAGATTGCGTAAAAAGCATAAGAAACTTCCAGAGGGCGTGTATGATTGATGCCAGTGGACGAGGCGAAAGAAGACGAGGAGAAGGACTGTAGAGTTTGGTGCTACGTTCTCTCTGATTACCCTGCAAGGCATACAGTGGGAAGCTATATATGTTGATAGGAAACTTATGCATTACGTTTAATGTGTAATATATAAATCAATACTTGGCGGGTTGAAATAAATTACTAAGCGGCCCGCGTGTTTCCCACCCCTGTTTTAACATACTGGATTCAAGTAGTCGAATTCGCTAGTATCTTTTCAGTTAAATTATTTAAACCTATAGATTTAATAATTATAAGGACTTATATTATTACGATTACGTTAATTGCGTCAGTAATAATTATCATAAAAAATTAACGAGAAACAAAACAATAGTAATAATCGACTTCATTTGTTTTTAAGTCATAATCATTTATATTTACTATTTTATATTGAAATTGAAGAATTTAATGAAAGTTTTATTAATTAATTAATTTTATAGTTTTTGATACAAGGTCGTATTGGTATGGAAAGTTAATTTGGTATAGATTGTAGGTACTTTGCCGAGTAACCAATTAAAACCTTAAACTTAAATAAAGATAAAAGATATAAAACTAAAAGGACAGTTTTAAGTGACCTATATAGTATAATAAAAATGTGAGTCCATGAATATTAAATAAATTAAATAAAATTAGCATTAGTTCAATAAAGTAATATTAGAATAAATCATGACGTGAGCTCAGTATTGTGCATTCCCGCACAGTAGTCATAGTGACTTAGTGTCAAGAAACTCCGCTATCCACTTTTTGCCTAAATTAGTGCGTAAGCTTGCTATGGCATGTTGAATGACGGATCTCAACGCCGCAAAATAAAACAAATCACAAAATAATACAAGACATATATATAATCATTACTTAGTCATTCTCTTGTTACAAGCTTAAGTGGCTTGAGACCAAACTCTATGCAGTAAACAATATCAAAAACTAAGATTTTACAACTAATTTGAAAGATTCTAAGTATAGTCCATACTTATATTATAAATGCGAATGTCTGTGTGTTTGTCTGTCACGCTTTCACGACTAATCTACCGGTTCGATTTGGATGAAAATTAGAACGAAAGTAGTAAAAAGCTCAGGGTCAAACACAGTTTTTCAAATATCCACCACTAAAAAAACCCATCCCCGAGGGTTGCAATATAACTAACTAGATACGTATTTCACGCGGACCACCGTTACCTGACGTTTAGGATTTACCTGCTATTATAACAATTAGCGGCATATTAAGGAATAACTTAATTGTATAGACTTTTCTAAGTATTCTACGTATTATCTAGGCGGCATATATTCAAACTGAGCTGCATTCAAAAAATATTTACAATTTTTTTTTATATCCTAAATCCGTCATAAAAGACTAAACTATTTCTAGTTGTATTACAAGTTATAATAAAACTTCTACGTTTTCTTAAAACTTCTTTGTTTCTTTGTGAATCTTATCTTCTTATATAGGTCCTTTGTTTTCTATGAATTAGCACAAAATTGTATACAATGCTAACATTTTTTTAATCGTATTACATTTTATTGCTCAAGAACAATTACAAACTTGTTTGTGAGACCGTCGTGGTGAAGTGGGACAACGTCTGATCGTAAACGCGACGCTTGTGGGTTCGATTCCCACTCCGAGAAACGAATATATTTAAATTTTCATTTCTTCGTTTTGGTAACTAAGACAAAGCGCGGCGTTGAGTTCCGACACACAACACGAAATGTCTCGATTATGAACGGAAAGTGAAAGGCGGAGTGTCTTGACACTAGGCCCTCTCTGACTACCCCCCAAATCGGGAAAAAACCGTGGAAACCGGGAAAAATGCTGGATTTTTTTTTTATTTAACTTCATACATCCCGCACACAGCAGGGTAGGCAGAGGGAGCCTAGTGTTAAGACACTCCGTTCCCCACAAGCTGGAAAAATCTAACATATTTTTTTAATAGAAGTACATTTTATTGCCCAAGAACAATTACAAAACCATATCCTTGTTCACGATATCTGCGTAGTATCTATTTTGCTTTAGTACGGTTATAATCGTCTTTTTATCAATATTTATATGTAAATTATATTATTATATTAATAATATAAATGCGCATTGGACGTTAAGAACCTGTTTCGTTTGTTTACAAAATTTTGACCTTTAAAGATAACTTATGGCTATGCAATAAACAGAGAGTATATTATGATATGAGCGGAATAATTTGACACTGGGTTCTTTGCTTTGTGTATAATATTTTTTTCATGCTATATCCCGCACATAGCGAGATAGGCAGAGGGAACCTAGTGTTAACACACTCAGTTCCCCGCTTTCCGCCAAATTCGGAGGCCTTGCGTGTTAAGTGGCGAAACTTAACGACGCGCTTTGCCTCGACACCAGAGCGAAGAAAATGGATATATTAAATATTTCTACTCCTCGAGTGGGTTTCGAACCCACAACCAGTCGCTTTACAGTCCCACTTTATGCCTCTGCGCCACGACTGGCCACAGGTGTATAATATTGTATTACATATAATTAAAAAAATATATTTAAATAATTTTCATTCCTCCATACTGGTAAAAAGGAGAGCAGCGTTGAGTTACGTAAATGAACACGTAATCTTGAATTCGGTCGTAAAGTGGACGACGACGTTTTGACACCAGTTTCTCTCCTACCTCCTCTCTCTCCTCTTTCTTCTTTAAAACTAATCATTCTTTACAATAGTTTAAATACGCATCAATGGATTTCCTAATTCTCTTTTTACACGTAAAAATAGAATATACAATTTTTAGTTTAATTTCACTTTCTTAGTTAATTCCTAAAAATGTAATATTTAAGGCTCTAGTTATAAGAAGGAAAATAACAAAGAAATTTCTTAGACATATTATTTATTTTTTATTGAAATTTTTAAATATATGTTACTAATATTTTACTAATCTTAGTCCATTTTCTTAGAATACTTATACGGTCGTTATCTTTTAGTGTTGTTTTTTTTATCTGAAAATACAAAAAAAATACACGTGAATGTGTTATTGTTTATTGAGATTATTAAAATTGTATGCCAAACATATTATCATAGCGAGGTGAGATTTTGCTGATAGTAAGGTTCTGGGTTCGACTCCCGAATGTAATTTGCTTTAGATTTATGCCCATTTGTCCTACAATTATTTAGATAGCAGAAATTTGTAAAAGATCTCTACTTGTCGCCAGTTTTGGCGCAGTGGCACAAACGTGGCACTGTAAAAGACTGGTTGTGGGTTCGATTCCCACTCGAGGAGAGAAAATATTTGATGTTTCCATTTCGTTCGCTCTCGTATCAGAGGCAAAGCGCGGCGTTAAGTTCCGCCTCTTAACACGCAATGCCTCCGAATTGAGCAGAAAGTGGGGAACGGAGTGTCTTAACACTAGGTTCCCTCTGCCTACCCTGCTGTGTGCGGGATACAGAGTGAAGCTATAAAAACAGAAAAAAATTCTACAGAAATATAAACAACAAAAATAAGTTATAATAACCGTATAAAGATTTCGAAGCAACAGGTAGTAGGACACATGGCTTAGCGGTCAAAGCGGTCGGAGCGCTTAGAAGGTTTCCAAGGGTCGAATGCCGCTGTGTTCAATTTTTTATACGATCTCTAAAAATGTCTTTTTTTATTTAGTAAGTGGCTGAATAACACTTCAAAATGTGTAAAGTATTATAGTTTTATGTCCTTTCAACCAAACTTGATATAGTCGATTCTACACTTCTTCCCACACATCAGGGTAGTCAAAGAGAACATTGTGTCAAAACACTCCTCTTTCCTCATATAATAAATTTCGAATAAATTTTCACTGCACTATATCCGCAACAATTCATTAAACATATAAACGTACTGTATATCTAAATGCAAACGTATCATAAGCAAAGCACTTAATAACCACTTTAAGCTATTCAGATTTGGCATACATATATAATAACATGTTAAGCAGTTCCTACTAAGTATTAAATAAGGATAAGTAGATTTTGGTAGCATTGACAATTATGTAAGGCTCTATCCAAGCTTTAGTAAGAAATAATTCATATTTTAAGCTGCCATACAGATGTATGGTAGCTTAAAATATGAATTGTTTTTTTATTGTTTATATTTTTACACTGCGGACACATGGTCCATACCTTTTGTTAACAATTTATTATAGTATTAGTTTTTTTTCCTATTACTTCAATAATTAAGTAAGTAGCTACTTACTTCATTATTATTATTAGTAAAGTGGGGAACGGAGTGTCTTAACACTAGGTTCCCTCTGCCTACCCTGCTGTGTGCGGGATATAGCATGAAGCTACTTACTTTCGAGAAGAGTTCAAATATTATGAATTATTATAACAGTTACAATTAAACTTTATATTCGTGGCATGAGAGCTTACTATTATTACTAGAAGAATATTATTAAAAGCCAGTCAGATGTTTTGCACAGTGCCTCAACAGGCACAGTGTAAAAACATCTGACTGTAAACGGTTGTGAGTTCGATTTCCACTAGAGGAATGCTTATTATATATTACTCAGCTCTGATGCCTAAGAAAACACGCACAGTTAAGTTCCACCACTCTCTCACTATCACGATTTTATGCAGAAAGCGAAGAAAAAGCATGACGCTGCTTTTTTTTAAATCATTACGTGGGAAACGGAGTGTCTTAACACGAGGTTCCCTCTGCCTACCCTGCTGTGTGCGGGATACAGCGTGAAGATAAAAAAAAATATAATGACTGTAACTCAAATACGAAAGAGTTGATTTGGTACTGTGAATGAAACGTAATTGGTCACATGACAACTCACAAGATTGACCTATAAACTAATGATACTAAATGCAATAGCGGTCGCATTTAGCTTACTGTAAATTTCAATTGATTATTGTCGCCTGGCGCAGTGGAACGGCGTCTCTAAACGCCATGGTTGTGGGTTCGATACACAATCGTGGTACAATTAAATTATGTTCGACAGTAAGGTAAATTCGGCCATCCAATACACAATTTCTGAAATTTGGGAGGAAAGTGGAGAATGAATAGAGAAGAATCAAAAACTTATGTAGGAAAAAGCACGGGGTTAAAATAAAAAAATAAATTTCTATGTAAATTGACATGCCATTTACTGGGACAGCAATTGATACTAGTTAAGTTATTTAATAAAACACCACCGTGGCATAGTAGAAGTGGCAGCATTTGACTGCAAACGCAATTGGTTGCGAGGTGGAATCCCACTTGGGGGTAAAAATGTGGTCAGAGAAAGATACTAGACACTTAGTGTCAAGATACTACGTTCTCCACTTTCCGTCTGAAATTCAAACTGTGTGTTGAGTGGAGTTAGAGAAATGAGAATAAAAAAATATAATCATACCCCATTTGAAAATCGAATCCGCAATAACCGCTTTCACATTGAAACACTGTGTCACTGTGCCACAATAAAAAGTTGAAAACATAAATGACTGACTTTTTTAAACGATGGAAAAGAGAAATAAATATTTTTTTTTATCTTCACGCTGTATCCCGCACACAGCAGTGTAGGCAGAGGGAACCTAGTGTTAAGACACTCCGTTCCCCACTTTCCGAATTCCGCCGAATTCGGAGGCATTGCGTGTTAAGTGGCGGAACTTAACGCCGCGCTTTGCCTCGACACCAGAGCGAAGAAAATGAAAATATTAAATATTTCCACTCCTCGAGTGGGAATCGAACCCACAACCAGTCGCCTTACAGGCACACTCTGTACCTCTGCGCCACGACTGACCACATAAATATATTGTAATTAATTAAATAAATATTGTAATTATTTTATACAAAACGTAATAATAAAACAGTTCATTTTCTAGTATATTACCTAATATATGCAATTATAATTTAATAAATAAACATATTTTGTTCGAGAAAAATACATAACAAGAATGACAAGTTCAAACAACTTAAAGTTATGTAATATTCTGTTAATAGAAAAATAACTTATTTTTAAAATTCTACTTAATTACAGTACATTTAAAGCGTAAACGATTACTTTTTGTTAATTATTTTAATTAATATTAGAATAGAACAAAAAATTAAAAGTCGTTATGGCACAGTGGGGAGCGTCTGACTGTTAATACTATAGATTGTGAGTTCGGTCACCAGTTGTTGTTGTATATAGTATTTTATATTTAAATTTAGGTCAGTCATGGGGGGCACAAAGTGTGCCTGTAAACGCGACTGGTTGTGGGTTCGATTACCACTCGAGCAATCGAAATATTTAATATCTCATTTTCTTCGCTCTAGTGTTTTTCCCGCATGCAGAGAGGAAATCTATTGTTAAGACACTCCGAACCCCATTTTCCGTCGAATTCGGAGCGAAGAAAATACAAATATATTAACACTGCTCGGGCGAGAATCGGTACGTTTATACGTGTTCTAAAAATGTTTTTCAATTTCCTCAGTATATGGATAACACTGTAAAGTACTGTAAAGTGTAAAAATAAGAACGAAATACATTTTCTTATGGTTTTATATTTAATTTAATAATTATATTATATTTATAAACTGTAGGTATAAATTATAGTATTATAGTCCACATCGAAATATACTAAGTAAGTAAGTAAGTATATATACACTTCTAACAAGCATATCAATAACGTTGATAACTTAATACGTCATTTACCGGAATAATGTATCGAGATAGCCTTAGTGATTATTGAGGTTAAGCTATTATTTTTCCTATTTATGTTTAAAGCTAATGAATGTGGGTTCGATTTTAGGTGAGTACCTAAAAATAAGGCGGCGTTTAACTCTGAAATGCACAAAAATCTGCGAAATAATAAATTTAACTTATTGTTTATTGTACTTCATGCTGTATAAATGGAGTTCCCGTTCTCTCTCACCTAATGCATCACTAAACAATTTGTTCTCTGCATACTTATTTAGGTCCGTATGCTTATTACGCGAATTGAATTTAATAATAAAATCTCATGTTAATTATAACTAAGTACCTAAAATGGCAGCGACGCTTTGCCAATCTTGACATGTTGTACTGAATATGCAAATTTTTACAAGTAACAATGTATTATAAAGAAGCTGTTGTAGCGACTTTAACTGTGGTGAAGTTTAAACATAATATTTAAATTCAATTCAACAGTGAACTATTTCAATTAGATAAATTCTCAGACTCATGTCGTTAATAATTAAAAAAAGTGGAAAATACTCAAATGCAAATGAAGTTGATATTATACGATGATACAATCCATACTTATATTATAAATGCGAAAGTCTGTGTGTTTGTCTGTCATGCTTTCAGGCCAAATCTACTAGTCCGATTTGGACTGAAAGTAGTAAAAGTTACTGGGGCTAATATAGGCTACTTTTTTTATAAAATCAACCGCTAAAGGGTTGAAATAGGGGATGAAAGTTTATATGAAAAATCTAAAACCGCTTGACCGATTATAATGAATTTTAGCATAAATATAGTTGATAATCTAATTTTTGTAATCTCCTAATAATTTTTGTATGACAAATATACTAAAAGTCTAAACATATCTACTCTTATACCTATTTACATTAGGATAATTTAAATTCTTAGCTATTATAATAATATAACGCGTATGTATCTGCGGAATGTTATCAATTTGTATTAAGCTCATACATTAACATACATACATATTATATTAGTTACGAGTACATACATTGTATCGCTTAGGCTCCTTAGAAACAAGTTTATATTATAGAAAACATGTAGACAAAGAACCTATCTAATGCTACGATATTCCGTTCTCTATTTTTTCTCTGCAAATTTTAATTTTGGTTTTGGTTTGATCGTTTAACACCAAGCTAAGTAAAGTAGAAAGAATTCTCAAAATTATTATACTAATATGTTAAAAAATCTTTGGCGTCCTTTCGTAAAGGTAACTAAACCTATACGGGCAGTATTTTAATTTTTTTCTACAGTATTATTGAGTTATTTATAATAATGCATTAGATATACACTAGGGGCCAGTCGTGGCGCAATGGGACAAACGTGTGACTATAAATGACTGGCTGTAGATTCGATTCCCACTCGAGGAGTGGAAATATTTAGTATTTCCATTTTCTTCGCCCTGGTATCGAGGCAAAGTGCGCCGTTAAGTTCCGCTTCGTAAAACGCAAGGCTTACAACAATTGACGGAAAATGGGGAACGGCACTAGGTTCCCTCTGCCTAAACTGCCTTGTCCGGGATACAGCGTGAAGCTAAAAAATAATAGTAATAATAAACATAGACATGGAGTGTACTACGTCTTTGACGTTCACTTTTTTACAAAGTAATATACGCATACAAAAGTGTATACATGTATACGTTCTTAGTAACGACTTAGTCAACCTATATACAAAAGATAAGACTATCAAAACCTGTCAAGACATTCTGTTCTCCATTTTTTTGCCCGATTTTAAGACATTTTGTGTTAAGTGGTGGAACTCAACGCCGTGTTTTCTCTTGTTACCACACCAGAGAATTGATAATAATTTCATTATAATTCCTCCGAATGGGAATCGAACCTACAATAGTTTTAACAGCCACACTGTCACTACGCTACAATGACCTTAATATTATCTATATTATTTCTTAAAATTGCAACCTCAATACAACGATGGAGATAAAGATAATTTTCACAACAACCATGTTAGGTAAACAAATAATTTTTAAAAATAAACACACGATAACCCGGTTCTGTTATCATATGCATTATTATGATAAGAACGACTTTTTATCATTTCTCGATATGATGTATTGCAATTAAATAGATTGATTATTGTATATTATTTATGGGAAAGTAGGTAAATTTGTATTTGCAGTCGTGGTGCAGTTGCAGCATTTGTCTTTAAACGTGATTGATTATGGGTTCGGCTCCCTTGGAGCAATAAATATTTTCAAATTATGCCAATACCCTCGCTCTGATAAGAAGACAAAGCGCGGAGTTGAGTTCCGCCACTCAACAAGTGAAATCGTGCGGCCCGCTTAATACTTTAAAGTTCGTTAACCGTTCATTTATGTTACAGATATTACTTATTTTTTTTGCTTTTCGGCCTTTTCGCTCAGATTAAAGTGTAGTACAAATAATGCTTGAGGTAGCATGCACTAGAATTGCGTAAATTGAATGATGATCGATAATTTCTTAACTTTTGTATGCACCTAATCTTTTTTCACATTTCGTGATCTAGTAATGTAATAATTATACTTTTAAACATTTTTAAAGTGTTATTCCACACTTAGGAAAATTGAAAAAGACATTTAAAGAAAAATGTATAAAAATTTCTCTCTCTCTCACCACTAAGCCATGCGTTCTACTATACGCTGCGTCGAAATTCTTATACGCTTTATTACAACTTATTTCTGTCGTTAGCATCTCTGTAGAGAGATATTTACAAATTTCTGCTACCCACAGATTATTCTACGAACAATCGTTTGGCAAGAGAGAATGCTATTTATTAAATTATAATTTTTAATACTGCAAAAGGGTGCTCACCTCTGGACAAGAAAGGTCTCCGAGAAGCACAAAAAATTGACTAAAATTAAAAATTAACTGTTAGTTTAATTTTTTTGTACGTATTTATTTCTAATCCTAAGTGTATTAATAACAATTTAAAAATATTAGCTTCACGCTATATCCCGCTCACAGCAGGGTAGGCAGAGGGAACCTAGTGTTAAGACACTCCGTTCCCCACTTTCCGCCGAATTCGGAGGCTTGCGTGTTAAGTGGCGGAACTTAACGCCGCGCTTTACCTCGACACCAGAGCGAAGAAAATGGAAATATAATTTCCACTCCTCGAGTGGGAATCGAACCCACAACCAGTCGTTTACAGTCACACGCTTGTGCCACTGGACCACGACTGGCCATTTTTTTTTTTTTTTTTTTTTTTAAAAATATTAAATTTTGTGAGGTACAAAAACTATAGGTTCATAATCACTCTGTTCTCCTTTTATGCTAACATATTACAGAACCTAAAGTCAACCTATAACGAAATACATTTATCAAAGAACATTGGGTACATATCAGTCATATACAGCAGTTTATTATGGTGGAACTTAACTCCGCACTATAAACAAAAACAGTAAAGAAATAATTTAAACGCAATTAACTTCCTAGTAGGAATCGAACCTGCAACCATTGTACTTAAAATCACCCACTGTGCCATAACGTGTTATACAACTTATACTTAAGGAGTTTTTAAAAACTTTAGGGACAATAAATAAACTATTGCACCGTTAGTTAAGATGCATCTGACTATTTGTTATTGTTATGTATATTTTATGGGTTTGGTTCCGTCACTCATAGTGTCTCAAATTGGCTCAAAAATAGAGGAGAGAATAACGTATGCACATATATAATAAGACGTTATCTATGTTGCATATAATGTTTCGAATTCGGACGAAAAACGGACGAAAAAATGTCTTGACACTAGGCACTCTCTGACTACCTGTAACAATATAATTGAAAATTTTTAGTTATAACAATATAAACGCTGGCAATAAAAACAATTATAGGTCTATATTTTCTAAATAAAAAGATTTTTCATTTTTTATGAAAACATAAAAAATAATAGAAAAGTTATATATATACTGATATTACAAAGTTTCTGATCTGAGAAGAACCGGAAAGAAATGTACTTAATTACATAAGTCAGGTTATTGTGATGCTATGGGACCGCTCCTGACAGTAAACAGGACCGCTCCATGAATATAGATTCAATCCATATTCGAATGGCTGATTATATTTCAAAATTATTTATATATCCATAAGGCACGGCGTTGAGTTCCACCACTCAACTGCTTTGAAGTTAGATGGCAAGCGAATATAGTAGTATAGAGTAGAATATAGTAGAATATAGTAGTAGTGCCATAACACTAGGTTCTCTCTAATATTTTTGTTAAATAAATAAAAATTATCATTAAATGATGGCAAAATGTCAAACATTAGTATACGTAACCCTAAATCCAAACCGTGTGATACGTTAGGAGTTTGTTTAAAAATTCTGTTTGATACCGTCCGTATTGGAGGAAGTTGCGATAGACGCTTCCTTACTCTTGTATCCGGTGGTAGATATGATTTGAGAATTCATTCATTGAATGAATTGATTAAGCTATCTATGCTTCTGATCCTAAAACTATGAGCAATATCTAAAAATATTGTAAAATTATATATTGTAATATGTATATACCTACCTTATATACTTAAGTATGTATACCTGTGACTATTGACTTTTTTTTTACCTTCACGCTGTATCCCGCACAGACAGGGTAGGCAGAGGGAACCTAGTGTTAAGACACTCCGTTCCCCACTTTCCGCCGAATTCGAAGGCTTGCGTGCTAAGTGGCGGAACTTAACGCCAGAGCGAAGAAAATGGAAATATAATTTCCACTCCTCGAGTAGGAATCGAACCCACAACCAGTCGTTTAGAGTCACACGCTTGTGCCACTGGGCCACGACTGGCCACTTACTAGAGGTGATGATGATTGTATTTAAATTATTTTGTTTCTCCGCTTTGGTGACATGACAAAAAGGTTCTTTTTAGTACCTCTGCTATATGGGCAAAAGCGTGAGGCTGTAGGTAAGACAAATCGCAGCCTTGAGTTCCGCCACTTGATAGCCAACGCTTCGATTTCTGAGAAAACCCGATCTTAGCACCAGATTCTCCCTGCAAATGTTTAAGGCAAGAAAAAACTTAAACCTGAAATAAGGCAGTTAGTAGTAAACGTTTATATAATATATATTACAAAACATCTTATATCTTTTGTTTTCAAGATTTTTAGATATTTTGAAATGAAAATCCTTCGATCTGGTATCAGAGGCAAAGCGCGGCGTTAAGTTCCGCCACTTAACACGCAACGCCTCCGAATTCGGCGGAAAGTGGGGAACGGAGTGTCTTAACACTAGGGTCCCTCTGCCTACCCGAATGTGTGCGAGATACAGCGTGAAGCTAATAAAAAAAGTTACTAAACTATTTTAACCGTATTACTCGTGTATAGCCAATGTTTAACCTTGGATTATCAACTATATTTTTACCAAAATTTATTAAAATCGGCCCAGCGGTTTAGATTTTTCATATAAACTTTGACCCCCTATTTCAACCGTTTAGAGGTTGATTTTTGAAAAAATAAGTCATCAAATCGGATCGGTAGAATAGCCGTGAAAGCGTGACAGACAAACAAACAGACTTTCGCATTTATAATATGTCCGTGGTTCAAAAGTAGACTATTCTCATATATATATATGTTTTAACAGTGCAGTTTTTATCGATAGATCTATACAGATTAGATTTTTAATTGGAATATAGATTTCGGTCAAGGTGTTTAATTAGTGGAATTACTAATTATAATTATTTTGCTCTTGCGTTTTATTTAACTATACTAAATGCTTAGTAGAGGCCATCGTGGCGCAGTGGGACAGTATCTGGTTGAAAAAACGATTGGTTGTGGGTTCAATTCCTTCTTGGCGGAAAGATTATATTTTATTTTAATATAGATATTATTTAAATTATATACATATTCCTTGTTCTGGTAAAATAAACTCGGTGTTAAATTTTGCCCCTCAACACATAATGTCTTAAAATCGAGCGGAAAGCGGAAATTGAAATGTCTTCACAGAAGTTTTTAACATTTTTAAAGTGTTAATTCCATACTTAGGAAAACTGAAAAAGACATTTAGAAAACCATGCGTTTTACTAATGCTTAGCGATCAGAGCGCTTGTACGGTTTCCAAGAGGTGCTGGTTCGAATCCCGCTGCGTTCAAATTTTTATACGTTTTCTAAATGTCTTTTTCAATCTTGACAGTGGGTTCTCTCTGACCAATGTGTTAGATAAGAAAGAGCGTAAATTAAATATGCCCTTGTTTTATTTATACATGTATGTATACGTAAAGAAATAATATATAAGATGAAAGAATGGTTATTTTAAAAATGTAGTGTCTGGTCACTATTCTTCTCTTATCAATTATTTGAAGGAATTATCTACTTTCTAGAATTACAATACTTGTTTGATAATAAATAAGTCTAAGTAATGCTCTTATGAGGAGAACTAAAGACACACTTTAGTAGTTCTTTGTATGTTTTCTGAAAGTATCTCTTTTTTTTTGTTTGTTTATTTAAAGTTTATTCACACACTTAAGATAAAAAAGGACAACAAAACGTATATATGTTTAGAGCTCTGACCACTAACGCCATATATCAATAATGGATCTTTATCCAAAAACTACATCCTTAGATCTAGCAATCAATTTTTTTAGTAAAGTAATAGTTATAAATGCAATCCTTTATTTGGTTATTGCAATAACTAAGGTCTTAACTATCTTTTTCGATTAGTATCGATTTTAATATTGGGCGATGGTCATACGTTCTATCCACTGACATTGAAATTTTAATGTTTTCATTATTGTTCCTATTTTTCATTTTGGATTGACTCTCACTATATTTAAATTTCTATACATTTTCTGACAAATATTAAAATCTAATACTTAACTTAATCCTTCAAAATATATTATTCCATACAATAATAAGAAGAATAAAGTTACTTACGAACATAATAAGCATACATTACACGAACAACTGTGTACGTGAGATCCAAACGTGACCATTTAGGTCATTGTCGTTATACCGGTTTTTGTACAAAAATATATAAATAGTTTAAATATTATATTAAAATTTACTTTTTAAGGTTAAAGCTATATACTCGTATGATTAATGCTATGATGGCATTGTAGAAATGCATCAAAAGGAATTTGGTCAAATAATTGTCCTTAGATATGATTTTCAGGTAGGAGGAAATTATGAAATGTTAAAGACATTTTGATTTTTTTTTTAGCTTCACGCTGTAAATTCCCTCTACCTACCCTGCTGTGTGCGGGATGCACACAACAGGGTAGGTAGAGGGAATCTAGTGTTAAGACACTCTGTTCCCCACTTTTCGCCGAATTTCGGAGGCATTGTGTGTTAAGTGGCGGATTTTAACGACGCGTTTTGCTTCAATACCAGAGCCAAGAAAATGGAAATACTAAATATTTCCACTCCTCGAGTGGAGGTTGAACTCACAACTAGTCGCTGTTTAGTCCCAAATATGACAATAATAACAAAAATAACTTGTAATAAGAGTAGTGAAAATTTCGATAAGCTACATACATAGGATAGAACGTACAGCTTAGTGTACAGCGTTGGGATGATTTCTAACGGGCGCAGGTTTGAATCCAGCTATGTTTAAACGTTTATAAGATTTTTAAAAATGATTTCTTATATGTTATTATTTGCTTAAATGTATACATATCGAAAATTTCGCAAAGTGATCTAGTTACAATTTACACTAATATTTACACTAAAATAATACGTCACTATGTCGCATAGAGCAAGGCATAAGTCAGTGTTTCTAAGTAACGTGTATTTTACGCTCTTGACCACTAGAAGGTATAACATAAATAATATGAAATTCAGTCAAACGACTGTTCTTAGAAATAATCTGTCGGTAGCAGTCATTCGTAAAAATCTCTCTCTACTGATAAGTAATAATGAAAATATATTGTAATAAATAAGTAAGTAATAATAATGTTAACGTAGATGGATAGAACGTATGGTTTAGTCGTAAATGGCGTTGGGAAGGTATTCAAGTGGTGTGGGATTGAATCCTCCAATGTTGAAGTTTACGAAAGTTTTATAAAATTAATTTCTTTAAATATATACATATCTAGTATTTTGCAAAGCAGTCTAGTAATAATTTACACTAAAATATACGTCATTATATTTAACATACACTTGCGTATAAAGCGAGACTTACTCGTACGTCAGTGTTGCTAAGCAACATGTAGTTTACGCGCTTGACCGCTAGAAGGTACAATATAAAAGTGTACTATAACTAAGTTTGAAACTAACATACCAAACAGACTATATCACTATCTGTGCAAAGATAAAACTATTATTAGAAGTGTTATATCACCGAAGAGTTATTAAACGGATTACTGTTATCGTTTTAAAACAGGTAATATAACCACAAAGTTACACGTTATTACATGTTGTTTGCTTGCGTTAGTAGATATATAAAATATAGTAAGCGCATTCTGAGTTGAAAGGTAGGAACTTAGCTGCAATAGGCGTTGCGGAATTGACTTTTAGGGAGTGAGGGTAAGATTGAGTGAGCGAGACGGACGAGAGGCAAATACTAGTGATTCTATTATGCATCGTGTCTTGTGTCTCAGTTAACCCTCATTGGTTGCTTAATTGTACGAAATTTCGGAAAACATAAATATGACTGATCAATATAAAACGCGCGTACTATACTAATTGAATTTTGCAATTATTTCTCGCACACATCAGGGTAGGCAGAGGGAACCTAGTATCAAGATACTCCGTTCCCCACTTTCCGCCGAATTCGGAGGCATTGCGTGTTAAGTGGCGGAACTTCACGCCGCGCTTTACCTCGGCACAAGAGCGAAGAAAATGGAAATATTAAACATTTCCTCGAGTGAGAATCGAACCCACAACCAGTCGTTTACGCTTGTGCCACTGGGCCCCGACTGGCCACATTTTGCAATTATTTTCTAGAAAAATGCCAAGTTTTAGTTGAGTTATTTCGGCTGTAAGTTGTCTAGCAGTTAATCAATTAGCAACGGAGGAGGATATTTCTCTGAACAGGTTTTGTACTTACAACCATCACGTGCAGTTAGTCATGTCACACCATCACACTGACGTAAGGTAATCTTAATGTTCTGTTAGTGTTTCCATGTTAATCATCATACATACATACATATATATGCATCAAAATATAATAAGCCTTGCAAAATTATCGCAATTGTGACGCGTTCTTTGGTTTAAGGTTAACAGTCTCGTAATTGGTCATGCGACGTCAAGTATACGTGACTAAAGACAGCTGCCTTCCGGAAAGAAGAAAATACGGTCAAATTACATACATAGAGCTATAGTATAAGAATTAGTGTTTGTCAAGACGAATGTTTTGGGTTCAAATTTTGCAACATCTGACGTTACCTTTTCATTTTTTTCTCATCTTTATGCTTTTTACTTTTATTAGAGTAGTAAAAAAATCTAGTAAGCAAATCTAAAATAGAGACATTACGTGTAGAATGGTGGAATTTAACGCTGCGTTTCATCTTAGATACCTGAGGAGAGAAATGAAAATAATGTGAGTATAATCATTCCCCCGGACGGAAATTGAACCTATAACCAATCGCATATGCACTCTGACGCTGTTCTACATAACGTAATAACGTCACGATGGTCTTACGACGATGACGTCTTTAATTGATTAACAGTTTTTACATGTGTAACGTAGTGGGGAACGGAGTGTCTTAACACTAGGTTCCCTCTGTCTACCCTGCTGTGTGCGGGATACAGCATTAAGCTAAAAAAAAAGTTTTTACATGTTTTCTTCTTTCACTGTACAAATGTGTATATAAAAAACGATGCTCATTCGGATTAAACTCAGGATTAAATTTTATATTTAAAATATTCTTATTTACCCGGTTGGTTTATTCCGCCAACTAAAGAAAAAAATCTGTACTATACAGATTTTTTATTACAGATTAAAAATCAGAGCTAAAATTACAAAAGATATGTAAAAAAAAAACTATTTAAAACAACTTAGTATTTAAACAGAAATAAGACTAGTCATAACCCTTAATGTACTTTATTAATTAAGGACAAGAACTAACAAAAGAAGCCTATTATATGATAATTGAATTAAAAAAAATATTAGTATTAGAAAAGTAATAGCAATCATTTTCATTATACATATTCTAATAAATTTTATATCGTATAGGCAAATCACGTAAAATAACAACTGGACATTACCTATTTTTTGATAATTGACATGATTTTTTATACTTTCACACTTTTTTTACAAATATGCAAGGAGTGACTCAGAGAGAACCTACTTTCCACCCGGCATCGAGCTATTGCGTGCATGTCGATAGCGCTGCATTTCGTCTTACAATCATTTCCCCAAGTAGGAATCTAACCCGTGACCATCACGTTTCCGGCCAGACACTCTTCAACTGCGCCAAGATGGTTACAACATACACGATTGTCTTGTTAAAATAATTTCATTTTTAAAATATATAAAAATCCAAAGATTTGATTAATTATAAGCATCCATACTTATTATTCACTAGCGGCCCGCTCGCGGCTTCGCCGCGGTAACTACCATGACTGTTTTGTTATATTACAACTCTCGGGGGTTGATTATTGAAAATCAAAGTAACCTATGGTTAACCTTAGACTACTAACTATATTTATGCCGAAATTCATTACAATCGGTCAAGCGGATTAGATTTTTCATATAAACTTTCATTCCTTGTATCAACCCGTTACAGGTTGATTTTTGAAAAAATAAGTAGCCTATGTTAGACTCAACAATTATTACTACTATCACTCTAATTTTCATCAAAATCGGATCAGTAGATTAGCCGTGAAAGTGTGACAGACAAACACACAGACATTCGCATTTATAATATAAGTATGGATGTAAACGCGAACGTCTGACTGTTTGTCTGTCTCGCTTTTACGGCTAATCTACTGGTCCGATTTGGATGAAATTTAGAATGAAGGTAGTAAAAGATTCAGGGTCAAACATACACTTTATTTTGCAAAAATCCATCCCCGAGTGTTGCAATATAACGGAGCAGTTATATAGTTCAAGCGGCGAAGACGCGAGGCCGCTAGTTCTTATACGCTATAGATTGTATAGTGAGATGGAGTAACTAACGCCATCTATTGTAGAAAACTTGTTAACTTACAATGAATAGCTAACATAACATTATGAGCTTTCGTGATTTTTATACATTTTGAAGTGAAATTATTATTTTTTTTTTTAGCTTCACGCTGTATAGCAGGGTATGCAGAGGGAACCTAGTGTTAAGACACTCCATTCCCCACTTTCCGCCGAATTCGGAGGCTTGCGTGTTAAGTGGCGGAACTTAACGCCGCGATTTACCTCGACACCAGAGAAATCGAACCCACAACCAGTCGTTTACAGTCACACGCTTGTGCCACTGCGCCACGACTGGCCACAATTTATTTAAATTGAAGCTTATATAAGTGTAGTTGTGTTAAAAATTTTTGCGGTTAATCTTTCTAAAATATTTTTATTTCAAAATAAACAATTTATTTTACTAGCCCAATATTTATGAAACTATATTGGCTAAAATCGTTTTTCAGTATTCTTGAACCTATATAGGTTATGTACGAATAACACCTAAAAAATACAAAAAAATCGTAAAATTTATTTAGTTATTGATTAAAAACGAGATTCGATATAATTGTATAGCATCAGCTGAACGGATCTGACATTTGATGAAGCTTACAGACCAGTGAATTGAAAAACATATTTTTATTACAAGCTTGTGATGTTGAATGTATATATTTGTATTTTAAAAGGTTTATACAAATTCCTAAAAAAAATAATAATCGAGAGAGCCAAATGTTATCTATTTTCCGTTTAAAATAAAGACGTTGTGTTTTGAGTGGCGGAACTTAACGCCGTGTTTTGCTTTATCATCAGAGCACTGAAACACGAATAATAAATCTAAATTTGGCCCAAAGTTTAACTGCAAACGGGACTGGTTGTGAGTTCGATTCTCACTTGAAATTTCCGCTCAAGGACGACCACTTAACACGTACTGCCTCCGAATTCGGCGGTGCGTGGTGAACGGAGTGTCTTAACACTAGGTTCCCTTGGTCTACGCTGTTGTGTGCGGGACACAGCGTGAACCTAAAAAAAAGGAATCCTTCCCTCAAATGGTAATTGAATCCATAACCAATTGCATTTACAGTCATGCCTCGAAATAGTATATTTAATTAATCAGAAAACATACTGGTGGCATTTTAATGACATTCATTAGAAGATAATTTCCTTACTCCAAGCTAATATTAGCGCCTTATGCGTTTTGGTGAGCAAATTATACTAATTTTGCATTTATGATATATGGCTACGTTTGTCTGACATATAGCTTGAGTTTAGCTTCTCATTATAATATATATATACGATTTTCTTACATTATATATGTTATATTTAATATAATATAATGAAAGGTTTATATAAGGTAATTATCGAGGTCATCGTTGGACTGTATATAAAATGGTAGTAGATTCGATTCCCATTCAGGAGAATGCTTATATTTTAATACTATGTTCAGTTTGTTGAGAAATCATGGGCTTCACCATTTTCCCCTCATAACAAGGTTTCACACGTTGGTAGATTCGAGTAATTACAGCCAACGTCATGTTTCTTCTTATATAAGGAATAAACCTTTTTTTATTTCTTATCTCTAGAAAGAATTCGTCACTTAGCACGTACTGTCTCCATTTTGGGAGGAAAGTGGAGAAAGTGCCTTGACCTAGACTCTAGATTAGACCCTAGATAAAAGTGAGGATTCTTCTTTTAAATATAATAAATACACACACCAATACGTATTTCACAAACAATATTGGGCTACTATACCTTGTACAAGAATGCTTATATTTCAGATATTTGTTTTTTTATAATTTAGTAAGATAAAGCATGGTGGTAACTTTCGAACAGAAAATGGAGAACATAGTGTTTAGACATTAGGTTCCTACCCTCTCTTCATATAGGAAAAATAACTGTAAATTAAATATAAGAAACGTAAAAAGAGTAACTTCGAAATGTTGTTGTTGTTGATCCTTTATTTTATGGCTTGTGGGCGTGCCAGTTGAGCACAATTTACTTTGCCGATGTTACGTAGATTGAAGAAGACACGATGGGAATGGTTAAATAAATTTTGAGAAAATACCACAAATTTGGGGCCAATCTTGGCGCAGTGGCACAAGCGTGTTGGTTTTGGGTTCGATTCTCACTCGAGGGGTGGAAATATTTAATGTTTCCGTTTTCTTCGCTCTGCCTCTTCGCTCTGGTGTCGAGGCAAAGCGCGGCGTTAAGTTCCGTCACTTAACACGCAATGCCTCCGAATTTGGCGGAAAGTGGGGAACGGAGTGTCTTAACATTAGGTTCCCTCTGCCTACCCTGCTGTGTGCGGGATACAGCGTGAAGCTACAAATAAATTACAAAATTGACTAGATTGATGACTTAAAAATAAAAGCCACCGTCTGAAAAGAAAATGACAACTGAAATGTGGTTATTGTTATTTATAATTTTCATTATGACGTTCTCTTTAGTTCCTTACTAATTTCGACTTTAAGATATATTGCTATTTAAATTTTATACGGCGCTTAGTTTATTGAAATGATTTTCAAACATTTTTAAAGTGCTATTCCACACTTAGGAAAATTGAAAAAGATATTTAAAGAAAACGTGTAAAAATTTGAACGCAGCGGGATTCGAACCCGCGCCTCCTGAATACCGTCCAGTGGTGAGAGCGCTTGGACGGTATTCAGGAGGCGCGGGTTCGAATCCCGCTGCGTTTAAATTTTTATACGTTTTCTTTAAATATCTTATGGAAATGATGTAACTTTACAATATTTTTAAATAAATAAGTTCTAAATACTTCGTTATGGAGAAATGTATTTAAGACATCGTGTGGCGTTAAATTCCGACACTACTTGCAATGTCTTGATTGTAGACTGAAAATGAAGCTTCGAATTCATTTACCGCTAGAATATATTATATTTACCCCAAAAAATATACCATAAGAAATGCAATTTTTATTGTATTTAATTTATAATATATTTGAAAACGTATTATAAATTAAACACAATAGCTTTATAATAAACATAAACCGCTTAATAATTATTTCTATTTAAAATCGGTAAAAGTCATACAAATTGCAAACAAAATTAAATGTTAAAGCTTACTTCGTTTCGTTATTGCGGGATTATGATGGATTATATCTTAATCACGCTTTTTAAAAGGAAACACTTTTATTTACTTTCCAGGTTTGGCAGAATGTACTAATTTTCCTTCTGTTCTTTCATTATTTAATCTTTGCCCCTATAGCTTGTTGGTTTAAAGTCTGCTCGACGTGGTTTTGAGTTCAAACCTTATATATACAAACGTATAATATATCAAATCTTATGATTGTAATATATATATATAATATATATAGTATAATTAGATATAGATAGATTATCTATATATATTATATATATATATATATATATATATATATATATATAATATAGTATATATATATATATATATATATTTATACCTATAATAGTATTATATATATATTATATATATATATTAATATATTATATATATATATATATAATATATATATATCTATATATATATAATTAGGCAGAAACAATTAGGCAGTAGACGCGGTAAAGCCGCGAGCGGGCCGCTAGTACTTATATATTTTGATTTCGAAATCGAATGTCATTTTAGTCAAATACTTTGTTATTAATTTAGTTTAACAAAAGTTTTATATCGTTTATTTTGTTGTACACGTAATTCTTTTAGGCAGAGGGAACCAGTGTTAAGACACTTCGTTCCTCATATACGAGTATGTTACTAGCGACACGCTCGCGGCTTCGCCACTTGAACTACGCGTCTTTTTCATTATATATATAATCTAAGATTTTTGAAAAATAAAGTAGCCTATGTTTGACCCTGAAATAATTACCACTATCATTCTAAACTTCATCCGATTCAGATCGTTAGATTAGCCGTGAAAGCGTGACAGACAGACTTTTGCATTTATAATATAAGTATGGACAACAATTATGGCATGGATTAGTGGTCAGAGAACTTGGACGGTTACCAAGTGACACAAGTTCGAATTTAGGGGCGTTCAAACTTTTACAATTGTCTAAAAATATTTCTTATGAACCCCATACCTTTGATAGAACAATCAGAATAAACTAAGATAGCGAGAATTTTTAATTTTTTTAACTTAATTTTTAATTTTTTCCAGGTAAAACGTTCCATAATGCTCAAGATGGCAAGCGTATGTGCTGACAGCTCGAAGCAGACCCGCTTCCACGAGATGCATGTACAGCGACACAACAACGTCAGCATACTTTATGCAGATATCGTGAACTTCACTCCGCTCTCCGAGCGACTCTCTGCTTCGGATTTAGTCAAAACTTTAAACGAACTCTTTGGAAGATTCGATCAGATTGCTCAGGTGAGTTAATTTCCCAGTAAATTGAAGTTGCTTAGCTCAAAAAATTGTAATAGTGTCTTAGAATAGGCTTTTTATGGTTGTTTTTTTAGGAAAATCAAAAACAAGCGAAAATTTTAAGTTAGGTCGGTTTAATTCTGATGGTGTGATGTATATTTTTTTTGTAGTAATGCATGCATGTTTACTTATATTACACGTTCATAGCCATTTACTAGAAGCGTCGACCTTTTTTCTATCGTCCTCCACAGATAATTCAGAATTCGTATATTTTATTTTGGTAAGTTTTGTCCTATTTTTGCAGTTTTATGCTTTTCCTCCCATAGCAGGATAGTGAGAGAAAACCTAGAGTTAAGACACTCTGATTTCCCCTTTCTGCCCAAAATGAATGCATAGCATTTTGAGTGGCGCAACTCAACGCTGAGCTTTGTGCTAAGGACAAAAGAAAAAGCGCGGCGTTAAGTTCTACGCCTGAACACGTAAGGTCTCGTTCGTTGTGGAAATTGAAATATGTCACGACATTAGGTTATCTCTGACTACACTGTATGAGTACCGTGAAACTCGAAAAAAACAATTAGAAATCTAGCATATACAATTAATATTACCTTTTTTTTATATGTAGAAAATGAAATGTAAACTACTACTAAAAAATTACAACCTGGAATATAAATCAAATATAAAGTCATTTTAACTTACTCGGTTTAACTTATGTAGTATATTAGTTTAGTTTTAGTTGGTCGTTTTTCATGTACAAGCAAATTCTAGTAGTCACTAAAAACAGTGTGTACGTATTTAAAGTTATTTACGTACACATTCGCAGATAAGTTTTTTTTTCGTTAAGCTTCACGCTGTATCCCGCACACAGCAGAGTAGGCAGAGGCAACTTAATGTTAAGACACTCCGATCCCCACATTCCATCGAATTCTGGAGGCATTGCGTGTTAATTGGCGGAATTAACGGCACGCTTTGCCTCGACACCAGAGCAAAGAAAGTGGAAATAATAAATATTTATACTCTTCGAGTGGGATCGAATTCACAAGCAGTCGCTTTACAGTCATACTTTGTGCCTTTGCGCCACGACTGGCCCCTAACTTAACCCTGGACGTAGATAAGTAATAATTCCGTTTCCATTTGATCGTGGCGCAGTGCGGCAGTAAACGCGATTAACCGTGGGTTCGATTCCCGCTAAGAATTTTTTAATATTTTAAACATTTTAAAGTTTTATTTACACTCTGAGGAAATCGATTTAGAGAACGCATAAACGTTAGTTAATTATATTACTTAAAAAATAATTATAGTAAATATAAAAATAAATAAAATGGTTATACTTCAATTATTTTCCTATTTATCTACTCTGGTATGATATAGTGCGATGTTTAGTACCGTAATTTAACATGCAATGTCTCAATATCGAGTGAAAAATGGACGAAGAGTGTAATAACAACACGTTTCCCTTGACTACCTCCAAGATTAATTTAAAAACAAATAAGAAAAAATACTTTTCATCGTAATTTCGAACTATGTATTCCATTTTCTGACCAACAGGAAAATTACATATGAGATGAGTAAAAGTATCCGATGTTGGTTTAGTCAATATTGATATCTTGTTAGCTTCTTTCTTCATTCCTAGTTATTATTCTAAGTAGACAGAGACAACGACGCGGCAAACACTACAAATGTTAAAATGTTTTTCTTAGTATTTTTGCCTTCACGTTTAATCCACGTTTTATAATATGAGTAGTAGAATTTAGTGAAAAAACACTCCGTTCTCCGGTTTTCACAAGAGTTGTGTAAGCGAGCGGCGGGGCTCAATGTCGATTTTGGTTCTACTAAAGTTGGGAAATTAAAAAAATACATATAATTACTTGAGATCCAGCTCCAGATTCCTCGAATGAAGATCGAACGCATGACCATCGCATTAACAATCGAACGCTACGTCACTGCGCCAGAATGGTATGTTTTATATATGTTATTATTCCTCGAGAAAAAATAATACCTACTTTTATAGCTGATAGCGATAGCTGCCAGTCAGGATATATTTCTCTTATATTACTATTAAATGAGTGAAATTATATAGAAAAATACTACATCGAACACAACTAAATAATAAATACTTATTTCAAGTAAACATTAAATACAGAAACCAAATATACTCGCGTTTTGCTCTAAACTAATGTTAGTTTACCTCTTGGTGTATGTCCTTTGCAAATGTTATTTTGAAATACACCTAGTTAAGGTTGAATGAGCGAGATTGTAATGGGTTTAAATCTCAATTGAGTAAAAGATATTTTTAAGCTTCACACATGCAGAAGGTAGAAAGAAGGTGTCACGACATCAAGTTCTCCCATTTCTATCTTATTGCTAATTATTGCGTGTTAAGTGGTAGAAATGAATGCTGCTCTTTCTTTTATTAGGGCAGGTAAATATATATATTTTTAAATATAAGGATAGCTCACAGTACCATCGCGTTTAGTCTGACGCTGTCGCACTGTGCCAGTATAATAACAGAATGCCTCAAAAATATAAATGGTTTATATAAATTATAGCCTGTCAGGCGCCAGTCGTGGCGCAGTGGCACAAGCGTGTGACTGTAAACGACTGGTTGTGGGTTCGATTTCCACTGGAGGAGTGGAAATATTTAACATTTCCATTTTTTTCGCTCTGGTGTCGAGGTGAAGCGCGTCGTTAAGTTCCGCCATATAACACGCAAAGCCGCCGAATTCGACGGAAAGTGGGGAACGGAGTGTCTTAACACTAGGTTCTCTCTGCCTACCCTGTTGTGTGCGGGATACAGCGTGAAGGTAAAAAAAGAAAAAAAATATAAGGTTAACTCTCAGTACTATCGCGTTTAGTCTGTCGCACTGTGCCACTATAATAACAGAATGCCTCCAAAATTATAAATACTTTATATAAATTATAAGATAAGTCATGCGTATTTTTTACATATTTAGTAATATATGATAACAAAGACACAGTTACATTGAGAAGCCATCGCCATACTTTGTATGTGCCCGAATGTAAACATTCGTGAGGGTTGTAGGTTCGATTTTCATTCGAGAGACCATTTTTTCATTGTAGAGATAAGACATAGCGCTGTGCTTAGTTCTGCCGTAACTAGAACAGAGTGTCTTAACACTAAGCTCTCTTTGCCTCTTCTGCCAAGCAGAAACAAACGTAAAGATAAAAAAAAACGTTACTTTAGTATAGTGCAGTAAAGTTATTATAATTTATCTTTCGGACAAACTAAAATATAAAGCTTCATTTTAGTCCAGTATATCCAGCATGATGTAGAACAAAGTTTACCCATTATAATTGATGAAAGACAAACTAAGTGGTTTAACCGTTATTGAAATAAGTAACACTTTAATTGTTACAAAGTTTTTGTATATTTTTTTTTCCCAGCTGCACGTTTTTCCCGCATAGTCAGGTAGTCATAGAGGACCTAGTGTTAAGACACTCCGTCCTCCACTTCCAACTCGAAAATCTTGACATTGACTGTTGGGTGGCGGAACTCAACGCCGCGCTTTACCTCTTGAAACAGAGTGAAGAAATGAAAATTTAAATAATCATTCTCTCGAGTGGCCAAAAGCATCGCGCTTACAGTCAGACGTGCCTTAATTTAGAAAATATCATTTGCATAGTTTAAAAAGTGTAAATTGTGTAGTATATTTACCTTTGTCAGAGGGCTGATACAGACAAAACGCGGCGTTTAGTTCCGCCACTCAACAGTTTGTCTCTTCTCTGCTAAAATATGGATGTTAACAAATACGAATACTTTGGCGCAATTGGTATTCTAAGTCACTACTACTTTACGCATTCAACTTCAGTTTATTTCGGTTTCAAAATAACGTTTGCAATTTCATATGAATTGCAAAGGGACACACAACAAGAGTTAAACTAATATTAGTTTAGACCAAAACGCGAGTATATTTGGCTTCGGGATTTAATGTTTACATATACTTTGATATAAGTATTAATGGTATCATAAATCGTCAACTTCATCCTTTTTCCCGTACAGCGGGGTAGTCAGACAGAACCTAGTGTCAAGACACTCCATTCTTCACTTTCGACCCGAAATCGAGACGTTGTGTGTTGAGTGGTGGAACTCAACGCTACACTTTCTATATGGAACTTAAGCGAAGAATTAAAAATTTTAATAATTATTTCCTCGAGTGGAGATCGAACCTATAACTATCGTATTTTCGGTCTGACTCTGAGACAGATATCAGTAATATAAGTAGAGTTTGACCTCACTGCTCGGTAGTTTTGTGTACGATTTCTACATAACGAATGATTTTATTTACAAAAGTTTTGGGCCGTGGCGTGTCGCAAAAAAGCCGCAATACAGCGAATTATGATGAAAAGTGGAGTGTTTTGACACTAAGTTTTCCATGACAGTTATGCTATAAATTTGATTAGGTAGACAAGAACTCGAACTGTGTGAATGAGTCATTATAAATTTTAAATTATTATAAATGGCCAGTCGTGGCCCCGTGGCACAAGCGTGTGACTGTAAACGACTGGTTGTGGGTTCGATTCCCACTCGAGGAGTGGAAATATTTAATATTTCCATTTTCTTCGCTCTGGTGCCGAGGTAAAGCGCGGCGTTAAGTTCCGCCACTTAACACGCAATGCCTCCGAATTCGGTGGAAAGTGGGGAACGGAGTGTCTTAACACTAGGTTCCCTCTGCCTAACCTGCTGTGTGCGGGATATAGCGTGATGCTATTTAATTTTTTAATTTAATTTTAAATTATTATAAGCCAGCCTACGTTTGGGTCAAAAGTCCCAGGTAATACCTCGAGCATCTTTCTGCAACGCAATGTCCTACACAGTAAGTCCATAGAATATTACCAAATCAAAATTCATAGAATATTTCCACTCTATATTTAGGAATAATTAGTCAGTCATTAAAAAAAAGTGACTGATCATATGGCTTAGCTTGGACGGGTTTCAAAACGCGCCGATTCAAATCCCGCTGCGTTCAATCTTTATACGTTCTTAAAAATATATTTTTTATAATTAATCACTATTTATTACATAAAACAATCATCTTCAATTATAAATTTCTTATGTTTACAAAGAAACTGGCATACATTAAACTATATTACACATTAGGAGTTAATACACGTGACCTACTAGCCAAAGCAAATGCATACTAAAACAGTTTACAACGCTGTGTTTAGTTCAAATGGTTTAGTTATTATGTACGTCAAAGTACTGTAAATAATTTATCTAGTATCCAGTCCAGTCCAGTCCAGTCCAGTCGTGGCGCAGTGGGTAGAGTGTGACTGTAAAGCAGTGGTGGTGAGTTCGATTCTCGCTCGCGGTATGATTATATTTAATTTTTTATTTCTTCGCACTGTTATCTAAGGCAAAGCGCGGCGTTAAGTTCCGCCACTCAACACGCAATGCCTCGTTTTCGGGTGCAAAGTAGAGGACGGAGGGTATTGATAGGTCCTCTCTGACTACCCTGTTATGCGGGGGAAATGTAAACTAGCTTTTTATACTAATGTAAAGTAGCTTTTATAGGATTATGGTGCAGTGAGACGGTGTATATGTGAACGCGATGTTTGTAGGTTCGATTCACACTCGGAGGAGATTATGTTAGTTAAATTATTATAAGCACGGTGCTAACATCCGATCCGATTGTAACCTTGCCAATTTTTTTTAGCTTCACACTGTATACTGCAAACAGCAGAGTAGGCAGAGAAAACCTAGTGTAGTAGACTAGTAGACTATCCGTTCCCCGCTTTCCGCCGAATTCGGAGGCATTGCGTGTTAAGTGGCGGAACTTAAAGCCACGCTTTGCTTTGACACCAAAGCGAAGAAAATGGAAATATTAAATATTTCCACTACTCGAGTGGGAATCGAACCCACAACCAGTCGTTTAGAGACACGTGCTTGGGCCAATGCGCCACGACTGGCTCCAAATAAACCTAGTAATGTCAAGAATTCATTCCAAAAGCGTAAAAAAGAGTGTTCCGACAATAAATCCTCGCAAAAATACAACTCTCCATTCTCTGCGTTTTCCCATAAAGTGATTTTCATTAAATTACAATCCCTTATATAATCATTGATATCTGTTTTATTGCATCCCAAAAGAAAGTCACGCGCAAAAAATAATATTACACCTCACGAGGGACACAAGTAATGGAATCAATTTATAATAATACGTGATATCGGTGCGGAGATACGTTAAGATGACAATAGGCGTATAATATATGAGCTTTGGTGGTATTTCTGGAGGTATTGTATTTTTGCTGAGAATTTGATGAATTTTACCAGTTTTTGTGTAAAAGTAGTTAGTATTTCCGGTTTTACGTAAGTTATAAAACCCGACGATAAATGCCCCTGTGACTTATCTACTATCCAAACATTAGAACATCTATTAAAAGATTGCCCCAAATTTTCGACCCAAAGACTTGTTCACATCATGACCTGTAGAATGTACGATATAACCAACCCTTTTGATCTAATTTCTCTCTGTACTAACAATGAAACCGTCAACTCTTTCACAAAATTTGTAAATGTAGTAATAGGAAGCTTAAAATCGTTTAATACTCAAATTAATTAGAAGGAGATATTTATCTCATTTAGTTGATATCTCATTTCATTAGCACCCAAATTTTCGTCTTATAAATAACCAACTTATGAACAACCTATTTAACTAAATCTTACTGTCGCCCGTATAAAATTGCGAGGACAGATAGGATGACGAAAGTGGGAGAAGCAAAAAAAAAAAAAGAGACCTAAGTTATAAGAGTTTATAATGAAAATGTACTTCAATTAAGTTCAAATCTTTCCTTTTTATTTTTCTACTAGTGACCTGGACGCAGCTTTGCTCGCGATCTTTCTTAAGTTAAGCAGTTTATTTTTTTTTTACAAATTTTCATCCCCTACTGCAGACAGATATACTTTTTTTTTTTTTTTTTTTTTTTTTTTTTTATGGAAAGGACAAGGCAAACGAGCGTTCGGGTCACCTGGTGTTAAGTGAACACCGCCGCCCACGGCCCCGTGTAACACCAGAGGAGCTACAGGGACGTTGCCGGCCTTTGAGATGGAGGTAAACGCGCCTTTTGAAGGTATTCATGTCGTATCGACCTGGAAACACCGCCGCCGGTAGGCCATTCCACAGTTGAGTGGCGTGTGGAAGGAAAGTCCTACGAAACCGCACAGTACTCGAATGCCAAGTATCCAGATGGTGTGGATGGTATTTAAGTTTGGAACGTACTGTGCGGTTGGAGAATTCGGCGGCAGGTATCAAGTCAAACAGTTCTCCAGAACACTCCCCGTTGTAAATGCGATAGAGAACGCACAGTGAAGAAACGTCTCTACGCAATGCCAAAGTGTCAAGCCCTTCACAGATTACTGGGTCCCCAATGATTCGAATGGCTCTGCGTTGTATGCGATCAAATGGTTCAAGCTGATACTGGGGGGCACCGGCCCAGAGATGAGAACAGTACTCCATATGAGGCCGCACCTGGGCCCTATACAGGGACAATCGGTGTTTGGACGTGAAGTACTGTCTAGCTCGGCCGATGACACCCAGCTTCTTCGAGGCCAATTTGGCCTTGCTTTCCAGATGATCGCGATACTGGCACTCACTCGAAACTTTAAGGCCCAACAAGCTGATATAGGGCTCGGCTTTAAGGGGAGTGTTCTCGAATACTGGTGATACGACAAATGGGGATTTTTTAGTGGTCAACGCGCAAACTTGTGTCTTCTTGGGGTTGAATTGAACCAGGTTCCTTTCACCCCATAAGGAGACATTCGCGAGGGATGCCTCAACAGAAGACACAAGTTTTATTCGGCACTCGTCGACGGTATCCCGAGAAAGACCTGCACGGCCGGTATATACGGCGTCCACCGTGCTATCATCCGCATAGCAATGAATGCCAGGATCCTCTAACATGTCATTGATATGCAGGAGAAATAGCGTGGGGGACAGCACACAGCCTTGCGGGACGCCAGCATTCACGGGCATGTAGTTTGAGCAAAAACCGTCAACAGCGACCTTAATGCTGCGCCCGGTGAGAAAACTAGCGACCCACTTGCACAAATTCTCGGGAAGCCCATAGGATGGAAGTTTCGCTAGGAGCGCCCGATGCCACACCCGATCAAAGGCCTTCGCCATGTCCAAACTAACTGCCAGGCCCTCTCCCTTGCTTTCGATGGCAGCAGCCCAGCGGTGGGCTAGGTAAACCAGAAGATCACCGGCCGAGCGACCATGGCGGAAGCCATATTGACGGTCGTTGATCAACCGATGATCCTCCAGATAGCCCAGGAGCTGGCTGTTAATTAAACTCTCCATTACTTTAGAGAGCAGGGAGGTGATAGCAATAGGCCTGTAGTTAGAAGGATCTGAGCCATCGCCTTTTTTCGGGATCGGGTGGATCAGGGCACTCTTCCACGAATCTGGGACTACGCCGGATGAGTAAGAGTGCCGAAACAAACGCGTTAGCACCGGCGTCAACTCAGGAGCACATGCACGGAGCACTATAGGAGAAATGCCATCCGGTCCACTCGCCTTATGGATGTCCAAGGAAACCAGAGCTCGACGAACGGCCTTTTGACTAAACTTAACGTCAGGCATTGAGCTCTGGCACCGCGGGATGGTCGGCGGAGTAGTTCCGTGGTCATCGAAGGTTGAGTTCGAGGCGAAGAGGGTGCCCAGGAGATCGGCTTTCTCTTTCGCCGTATGGACCAGGATGTCATTCTCTGTGCGTAACGGAGGAAGCGAGGGCTGGCTAAAGTTGCCAAGCACAGCCTTAGAGAGCGCCCAAAACTGCCGTGTTCCGGACGGGTAGCTCTCGAGCTTCTCACCGATTTTGGTGGTATGCTCGGACTTTGCTCTAGCGATTTGCCGCTTAAAGTACCTAGAGGATCGGTTGTACTTCCCTTTTAAGGCTTTCGCCTTAGGATCTTTAGTGACTAGTGCCGCAGCCCAGGCTTGTTAAGCATCGCGCTTACCAGAGGCAGCTTGTCTGCAGGACTTGCCAAACCAAGGCCGTGACTTGCCACCGATAGGCACCACAGAGCTTGGAATATAGAGATCCATACCCTGTAGAACCACATCGGCGACAGCGGCGGCACAGACACTAGGATCATCAGAAGAGAAGCACACCGGCCCCCAGGGATAAGATGAGTAAAATGTACGCATCCCATCCCAATCTGCTGACTTGTAGTGCCAGACACGACGAGTTGCGGGTGTTCTGCAACTGCTGCGTTTAATTGGCACCACACTCCGTACCAGGCAGTGATCAGAGGACCCTAAAGGGGCCTCGACTGATACCTGGTACTGTTCCGGATTTGAAGTCAGCAGAAGGTCCAATAAGGAGGCATTGTGGCTGTCCACGTCCGGGATTCGTGTAGGTGAATCAACCAAATGGGACAGTCCATTTGCCGAAGCAAAGTCAAATGCAGCCCTCCCCGCGTGGTCGGTGGTCCGTGACCCAAGCCAGTCGGCATTGTGGGCGTTAAAATCACCGAGTATCACGACCTCAGCGGAGGGGGTCTGTGAGAGCATATCATCAATGGCCGATTGCATATGCTCCATGAGTCGATCCGTTTCCGCATTACCACTGTGGGACCTGTATAGGCACGCGTAGATTCGGACACGGTCGTCCGAATCAATACGAAGCCAGATGGTTGACAGGTCCCTACCTTCAAAATGGACAAGACGACGGAAACTCATGTCCTCCCTAACGAAAACAGCGACCCCGGCATGAGGTATAAAATTATGTTCTATTTTGTAGCCGGGGTATGTGAGATAGGCTGTATCGCTTGGTCGGGCGATTTGAGTCTCTGTCAAGAATAACAAGGCCGGCCCGTGCCGTCTCAAGATGGTGGTGGACAGCATTTAGGTTGGAATGTAGGCCCCTGATATTACAAAAATCCACGTTAAGCGTGGTAGGGGTTGCCGTGGAGCGTACGCCTCGTTTGCCTTGTCTAATGCGCGGAACTGTGCTCTCCCCAGAATTCGACGGGCGGCCTGAGTTTGGAGACTCAGGGAGGGATTCTCCAGCATCTTTGATGCTGGTACCCTCCTGGGGTAGTTTCTCTTTCAGGACCGCTATCATATTTGGGGGGGGGGGGGGGGGGGGGGGGATTGGGCTCCGGTGCCCGGCATCACCTAATGCGAAACGCAGTGGCATAGAGCCACTACTTCACGCCGGTTTCAGATGCCGAGGGTGGTGGTGGTCCGGTCGAGTCGGCCCATACGAGTGCCATCACTGGCAACTTGACTCTACCACACGTATTTTAGTCGCCTCTTACGACACCTCCAATACCAGGGTGATCCTATTCTAAGCCGGGATCACACGGCTACTACTACCTTTGCATTTGTAATATCAGTATTGATATGAACTTTAATTTTGCCAAATTTCAAAAGATTTAAAAGTTGTTTTTATATGTACTTTCTTCTCGCCATATTTTTTTCTAATAAGTTATATATAGTCGATTATAATTTTGTCGAATATAATCGCAATTCATAGCATAATTCACATTTCAACAAGTACTGGTCCAATCCGGTTATTCAATGCTCTACTGTATTTTCTGCAAATTCTGACTCTACTACGTTCAGATATTAACATTAACAAGCTCTCACTACTACAGTTTAGATTACCTAATTAATGGGTTGAGTGAGATTTAACTCCTAACTTAATTAGATTCATCCCAACTGTGTAATGATAGGGTTAAATATATTTATGAAATAATTTTGCGTATATTTTCTTATAAGAAGTTAGTAGGATAGTGTGACAGTATCTGACTGTAAACACAATGGTTGTGGGTTCGAATCCTACTTGAAAGAATTAAATTATTTTCATATTTCCTGCCTGCAAAGCGACAAAGTGCGGCGTTAAGATCTGGCTTTCAGCACGTCTCAATCTCTCAATGTCACAAATTCGGGCGGAATGCACAAAACGCAGTGATTTGACACTAAGTTGTCTTTGTTAACTCCACTATGCAGGAAGTATCCCTTATGAATTATATTTCTTTTGTTTCATTCACACCTTTATGTATAACCAAGATACCTTTCTACGTAATATGGACATTGGGCCATTTCTTAAAAAAATATATTAGTATCTATCCTAATACTTTCTTAGAATGTTATTCAAACACTTAATAAAAGGAAAATACTTAGAAACGTATAAGAATTTCGATTTAGAATAATAATATGTGGCTTAATGTGCTACTTTAACAGATTGTATGTTCACATTTATTCCAAAAATATTAAGAATTATGTGTTTTTTGTTTTATTTTAGCTTCACGCTGTATCCCGCATACAGCAAGGTAGGCAGAGGGAACCTTGTGTTAAGACAATCCGATCCCCACTTTCCGCCGAATTCGGAGGCATTGCGTGTTAAGTGGCGGGACTTAACGCCGCGCTTTGCGTCGACACCAGAGCAAATAATATGAAAATACCTATGAAATATTTCCACTTCTTGAGTGGGAATCGAACCCATCACCAGTCGCTTTATAGTCACATTTTGTGCCACTGCGCCACGACTGGCCCCTGGAAAAATTATGTAATGTTTAAATTAATTGAATGCCATCGTCTATATACGCGAAGGTTGAGGGTTCAATACCCACTCGGAGGAACGATTATAATTAAATTATTTTTATTTCTCTCCTCTGAGTTTGAACCAGAAATCAAAAATATGCAGTGACCAGTCACTGCATATTTTTCCATTGCATATGTCCTATAAGTCTAGACTTTTTTTAAGATTTTATTTAAACTTAAACGAATTCCGTACTTAAAGATTTTTTACGTTTGTTTAACGTATATATTTTAGAAGTAGTAATCCTGTTAAACGCAGGTTGCCTGCAGCTAAACTGTCTATATGTCTAACATTGCAATGCCTGTGTTGGAGTTTCAAATGATCGCGATATACCTATTAGCGACCTGCTCGTGATTTAGCTTAAATAAAACAGTTTAGACTTTTCATACAAATGTCGGTTGGTTTTTAAAAATAGGTAACCAAAGTTATACCTTCCGATATAAATATAAAGTTTCCGGGGCAAAATTTATCGAAATGGGTCAAATAGTTTAGTTTTTTCATAAAAACTTTCATCCCCTATTTCAGCTTACTAGGAGGTGGCTTTTTTTAAAAAAAATAGCATATATTGAGTGTTTATGAAAGCGTCACAGTCAGACAGACTTTGGCATTTATAATACTAGTGTGCATTATCAAATAAACTATAATAACTAGTAGTTATTTTAATGTGTCTTTATAAATTGAGATTTGAGTTATTAGAATATTAGAAATAGTAGGTCCATTCTTTTCTTCAACTTCACATTTTTTCCCGTATGACATGAAGTCAGAAAAAACCTAGTAACAAGACTCTGTTCTACTTCTGTCCGAAATCGAGACATCGCTATCAAGACTATCTTACTTTGTCTGTGGTATCATAGCGAACAAAATTAATATTAAAATATAATGTAAAAATAACAATTCCCCTAAATAGGAATCAAACCTACAACCAATCGAATTTAAAATTAGACACTATTCCATACCACGATCGCCTCAATTATAATTTATTCTGAATAACCCTTTATACAGCTTAAAGTTGTATCAAAATTAATATCCTAGCGTTTCCTCTAACTAGAATTGATACCTATGGAAATATCCGTGTTTCAATTTCGGTGATCATGTTTCGTTAATTAAAGCAATTGTTGGTATAGCAATTTCAAAATTGAGGTCTTTGGTGGCATTTGTGTCGTGTGTATTGTGCGAATATAGAGTTCACATCAAGGTTTAGTTTTTTTTAAACAAAGGCACTGCTCTCTCATTGGTCACTGTAAAGACATTAAGTGTAGTGATAAATTCTGCCATTTAACAATTTTTTGTTAATGTAGACGGTACAACAGATATATTTATATAAGTTATTTAATTGTATATAACTTTTATATATATTTACTTATAACAATAATTTCTAATACATGCAAAACATGCGAGTACACTCGTCACTTCTGTATAGAGGATACATTACTGAAGAAAGACTTAAGAAACGTAACTAACTTTGAGAAAAAAAGAAGATGTTTACTTGCACATCGGTCTCTTGAGGCTAAAGAGCGAGGTACAATAATATACGAGCCGTAACTCTCTTTTTCTATTTTCACTAACTTACCCAATTTGTGGCCAGTCGTGGCCCAGTGACCAGTGGGTTCGATTCCCACTCGAAGAGTGGAAATATTTAATATTTTCTTTGCTCTGGTGTCGAGGTAAAGCGCGCGTTAAGTTCCGCCACTTAACACGCAATGCCTCCGAATTCGGCGGAAAGTGGGGAACGGAGTGTCTTAACACTAGGTTCCCTCTGCCTACCCTGCTGAGTGCGGGATACAGCGTGAAGCTAAAAAAAATCTAACTTACCCCATCTTTACGTCCGTTCACCTCTTCCAATCATACTGTTTGTAACGCTCTCTTCATTGATTCACTAGAGTAGTCTCTAAGTCAAGCGTGCGTTAAAAAGTTAAGCTTCAATTAATTATCAATTCTAGGATTAAAATCCATTATATGATATATGCATGTAATCAGGCAAATTATTTATAAAAATACGAGAGGAATCATTGAAATCCAATTAGCAGTAAGCGCCCCTGACATCCCTTTATAATGAGCATCCCCTTCACCAGAGTTCGTAATATGAAATAATCGAATTTATTGGCTTTCGCTAATACTTTAGGATTAATTATAATTTTAAGCCCATCGAGCTGCAGTGGAACAGTGTCAGAGTGTAAACGCTGTTGGATGTGGGTTCGAATTCCAGTTGGGGACATGATGATTATATTTACATTATTTTTATTTCTTTTTTGTTCTGTGAACACTCAGTCCTTCTATTTACTGATTCTTCTACTCAATAAATCTCATTTTTATTTCAAAACTTCGGGTTTTCTAAAATCTATTTTTGGATACCTTTTGGTATATATGCAAGTAGGTTAAAATAATAGTTTCATTGCAGAAAGTGTAAAAATCGCCCTTAAAAATATAAGGCAAATACAAATCACAATGCATACTGCCATTTTACCCCTAAGAATGTGATCGACGCAGTGATCTCTTGTGTCTCACAGCGAGTAATCGAGTACATTCTAAAAGTAAAAACACACGTAAATTACTTTTAAATACTAAAAAGGTTAATACCTATTAGTATTCAGGAGGTGCGGAGGCGAATTTGAGCACAGCGGGTTCGAATCCCGCTGTGTTCAAATTTTTATACGTTTTCTAAATGCCTTTTTCAATTTTCCTAAGTGCGGAATAACACTTTGAAAAATGTTTAATAAATAGCATTCTCTCTTGCCAAGCGATAGTTCGTAAGATAATCTTTAGGTAGCAGAAATTTGTAAAAATCTCTCTACAGAGATGCTAACAACAAATATAAGTAGAAATAAAGCGAATCGAATTTCGACGCAGCTCGTAGTAGAACGCATGGCTCAGTGTTGAGAGCGCCTGAACGGTATTCAGGAAAGCGGATCGAATCCCGATGCGTTTAAATTTTTATACGCTTTCTAATTGCCTTTTTCAAGACTATATTAATTTGTTTTAGGAAAACCAATGCATGCGTATCAAGATTCTGGGTGACTGTTACTACTGCGTGTCCGGACTTCCGGTGTCTCGGCCCAACCACGCGTACAACTGTGTCAACATGGGACTGCAAATGATAGACGCTATACGGTAAGTGAAATGGTTGCTTCTTTTATTATAATTAGTGAAACGTTTATGTGTTTCGAAATTTGGTCTAATTTTTAATTGAATTGAAATTTTGTTACAAAAGTTTTAATAACGCTTAAAGTTGTTTAAGGAAAACTACATCCTTTTTCATGAATATCTGTTATACTATTATTGCTCGGATATTAATAAAAATTATTACTGTAAAAAAAGTATTTAAGTCTATCTTGTTACCAGGAATAAAGTGTAAAGCTTAATGAGTAACAACTTCATTATCAAATTAAAATATCCTAGGCCTAGGGCCAATCGTGGCGCAGATGCACAAATTGTGACTGCAAAGCGACTGGTTGTGGGTTCGATTAGTTGAACGCAGCGTTATGTTTCGCAATTAACACGCTATGCCTCCAGTATTCGTTGGAAAGTGGGGAACGGAGTGTAAAAAAAAGCCTACTGAATCTAACCTCCTCAATGGTATCTATTCCTATTACCAATTCTATTACAAGATGTTTTTGGGACTACCTCTATAAAATGTAAATAGTCGTTTTAGCTGAGCGTCAGCTAGCACGAGTTACGGAAAAGTTTTATAAGTCAAAATATCCTTTATTCCATTAATTCCAATAAGTATAAAACGTTAATATACCGGACAATCCTACCGGAAGCTACCACTGGCTCAGAAGGCTGTTCTGCTGAGAAGGACCGGCGAGAAACTCCATAAAAAGCTTCCATGGCATTTAATTTCATATATTATCATCAGCTTCACTCTTTTTGCTTCGTAGGAGGGTAGTCAGAGTCAACCTAGTGTCAAGACACTCTGTCCTCTATCTTTCTCTCGAATTCGAGACATTTTGTCATGAATAGCGGAAGTCAATACCACTATTTGTGTTATGTATGAGAGTGGGGAAAAAGAAATTACTAAATAACCGTTTAATCGAGTGGAAATCGAACCCGCAATCAAAATAAAATTCTGCATCACTGCACCACGTTAGCTACTGAAAAGTTATACATAATATACAATTTTTTACTATTATATACTATTTTTTTCGTTTCCCAGCTTCGTAAGAGAAGCGACAGGTTTCAACGTGGACATGCGTATAGGAATACACACGGGCAACGTGCTGTGCGGCGTGCTCGGTCTCCGCAAGTGGCAGTTCGATGTATGGAGTGACGATGTCACTTTGGCCAACCATATGGAATCTGGTGGCATAGCTGGGTGAGCCAATCTTACTTTTAAACATTTTTGAAGTGTTATTCCACACTTAAGAAAATTGAAAAAGACATCTAGAAAAAACGTATAAAACATTATAAAAAATCTCCGCATTTAATAATCCCGCTGCGTTCAAATTTTTATACGTTTTCTTTAAATATCTTTTTGAATCTTACTTTTAAACATTTTTGAAGTGTTATTCCACACTTAAGAAAATTGAAAAAGACATCTAGAAAACCTATGAAAAAAATATAAAAATTTAACGAAACGAACTGAACCGAACGCATGGCTTAGCGGTCAGAGCGCCTGGACGGTTTTCAGGAGGCGCGGGTTCGAATCCGCGAATGCGTCCAAATGTCTTTTTCAATTTCCTGAGTGAATCTTATCTTTTAGAATTCTTTACTTTTCTTTTTTTTAGAGATCCTATAGAAAAGTGTGTGTAGCACTTTATAATTTTAAACGTTCTTTGTTTTTTCATTTATTTATTGAAATATTAGATTTTTTACTTTCAATATACTGAACATTTTTTGAGTGAACAAAAACAATGGAACTTTTAATCATCATTGAACGCATTCTTTAATATCTATAGAAACAATAAGCGTTAAATTTGAAATGTTTAATAACATTTGTAGAAAGTATTTTATTACATAGTTACTACATGTGTATGAACCTAATAATAATTTAATTTTACACTACAGTCATATGTATTTCATATTACAAGTTACTTCGACTTTTTCTACTTTTCGCCCGAAATCATGGTAATGCGTGTTACGTATCCGAACTCAACGCCACGCTTTGTCTTAATACCTAAGCAAGAAATTTAAATATTATTTTCCTCCAAGTGGGAGTCGAACCCCATAAACAGTCGTATTTTCAGTCAGACATTATTATCTCACTGATCCACAGTAGACTTTTCATAGATTTTTAGCTAAAATGAAGAACATAAAACCTTTTAGCTTTACGCAAAGGGGATAAAGCGGACGTAGAATAGATTATTACTAGGTCAAGTCTACTATTCTAGTTAATCTAAGTACTCTATTGTGCCGAGTTATTAATTAAACCGTCTACGATGTTATCGCACCTGAATACTATTATTTCCTTACTTGTTGATATATTTGACTAATTCAGCACTTCTATCAAATAATTATACGTTTATTTTGTCTATTTATTTCATTTAGGGGCCAGTCGTGGCGCAGAGGCACAAAGTGTGATTGTAAAGCGACTGGTTGTGGGTTCGATTACCACTCGAAGAGTGGAAATATTTTATACTTCCATTTTTTCCCACTGGTATCAAGGTAAAGTGCAGAGTCAAGTTTTGCCACTTAACACACAATGCCCCCGAATTCGGCGGAAAGTGGGAAACGGAGTGTCTTAACACTAAGTTCCCTCTGCCTACCCTGCTGTGTGCGGAATACAGCGTGAACCTAAAAAAAAAGAAAAACAACATCATTTCATCTTCACGCTTTTACGAAAGAAAAGAAAATCTAGTGTCAAGGCACTTCGCTGTCCATGCTTTCTGCCCTTATTTTGTCTTGTCATCAGATATAATAAATGAAAATAATTTAAACTTTGTGTTTGTTGTAGTAGATTCGATTCCCATTCGATTATTATACGATAATATTATTTTTAATTTCTCATCACAATTATTTTAATTTCTCTCTCTTCACAATTATTTTAATTTCTTAGTAAATTGAAAACTGCACTCTTCTTTTCATTTTGATTTATGCATCTCGCTCGAAATCGGTACATTTTGTGCTGATTGGCATAACTTAACGCTACATTTGTTGTTTTAGTGAAAGCCTCGTATAATGACGCTACGGTTACACGTTTATTAGGGGATTCAACGCCACACTTCGTCTTGCATAGCTTCTTCTTCTTCTTCCTGGCACTATCCTGGCTTAAAGCCAGGATCTGCCTTCCTGCTTAACCTCCCCCACTTTGCTCGGTCTTTGGCATCCCCGGTGGTAAGTCCATTGGCTGTCATATCCTCCTTCACGGTGTCCAGCCATCACTTTCTTGGGTGACCTGGGGGTCTTACATAGCAAGGAAATAAGAATTCAAATTTAAAGATTCCCCACAAATGGAGATCATAAAGTTTAATTTATTCTAATTTAAGCTGCTAATATAAACTTTGCAAGCTAAGCAACAAGCTTTGTTTGTCTGACAACCTGCGATTATAATGAGACCTGCACGTTGGATAATGTTACTCATATTCGCTTTTAGTTCAAAGTAACTAGGTCAAAGTACTATTTCTATACAAATGAGTGTAGTTGTACCTGGAATACCATCCAATGATCGTAAAATGGTTAAAAGTTTAGTTGTTATTTGTTTATTTATAGTTTACAATACAATTAATATTAAAATAATACAAATGACAAATTTTGGACCTTTTGCCCTGTAATTTTACCGTATATTTTTTCAGTGGTACTACTCGGGATTTCCTTTCCAATAGACTTACTAGGAATTTTGATCCTAATAGACTTACCAGTGAAACAAAACAATATCAACATGTACACCTTATAATTTTATTGGCATGATTACTGCTCAAATGTTAACTTATGCTTAGAAAAATTATACACTAAGTAACACCATCTGACTGTAAGTACGATTGGTTGTGGGTTCGATTTCCTTTCGGGAAATGATTATATTTAAATCATTTTTATTTTTCCCTTCTGGTACCTAAAATAAAGCACAGAAACAAGTGCAATAAATATACTATACTACTCCTCCTATATTAAGGTCTTGATTCTCTTTGAGTATCTGACTAAAGAGAGTACTACAAATACTCTTAGAGAACACAATAAGAGACTAACTGCTGTAAATATTATAATATATGCCTATTTAAAGTCATGAAAATGAAAACAAGTACATAAAATAATCTGCTTATTATCGAAAACTATGGACCACAAATCCATACTGGATAATGAACGAGTGGTCGTTGAATCTACATTAATTGCCATCATCACAATAGCAATTATGCTATACAGGCGTCTAATTAGAACGTTTTTTTTCAGCATTAGCATGGTGGGCAGGGAGAATAATAAAGTCATAAATGTAAAAACACTCCGTTTTTTCACTTTACACTCAAATCCGAACATTGCATGTTGAATGGCGGAACCCAAAGTACCAGTTTGTCTTGTCACCAAAGCAAATAATTAAAATAAAAATGACTATAGTCAGGATTGGTTAACTCGATTTGCACTCAGTGAAATCATCATAATTATTTTAATTTCTCCGTTCTGGTGAAAGAGACAAAGCGCGTCGTTGAGATCGGCCTCTCATATCACAGATATTGTGATTCTCTCAAGCAGTCCTGTAAGCAGAATAGTCATATAAAATCTAGTGTCAAGACACTCCACTCCCTACCGTTCCGAAATCGAGGCGCCTAGCTCTGTCTTAGATGCCAGTGAAAAGAAATGAAAATAATTTAAAATTCCGTCTTCAAAATATAATCATCGTGAGATTCGAACCCCTGACCGTCGACTTTGCAGTCCACTGTCCCACTGAGTCACACTAAAAAAACGTAAAGCTAAAAAAAAAACCGATCGACTTGTAAATGCGAGTTATTAGTAATAATTACAATAAACATTCCAACGCTCTTAATGAAGTGCAGTATGAGTACCTATACTCATTATTACATAATATATTAATACGCTAAGCTGCTTAATTAAAATTTCAATGGTCAAGTTGGCATAAATTGTTGATTGAAATGAAAATACAATGTAGGCACATTTCTCCGTATAGCAGGATATCCAGAGAACTTAGTGGCAAGACACTCAGTTCTCCACTATATCATTTATGTAGGTACATTATATAATCATATGAATTTGTCAAAGGGTTAAAAGTTTAAAGACATACATTATATAATCATATAAATTTGTCAAAGGGTTAAAAGTTTAAAGACATCGTGGTACAGTGACAAAATTTTTGGGTGTGAAAGCGATGAGTGTGGGTTCGATCCCCACTGAAACATGATGATCATTTCATATTCGGATTAATTTAATTTCCGAATTTCTTGTAAGAAGTTTGGGTTCAAAACGTTGAATTCCGCTACTTAATAGGGACATATTATTAAAATAGGCAGAAAGTAGAAAAGCAGTGAAACAGGGTTTGACTATACACATAATGGTTGTGGGTTCGATTATTACTCGGGGGAACTTTTTTCTTGTGTATAGGCAAGTTGAGTTCTAATCACTCAAGGAAAGCGTGAATCCGAAAAAAGAAGATATTAAATAAAGTCTAATCTATATATCACACGGTTCAGTACTTAACTACATAATGATTCTATATAATATTTATTATGTACATCTGTAAGAATTAGCTTCACGCTGTATCCCGCACACAGCAGGGTAGGCAGAGGGAACCTAGTATTAAGATACTCCGTTCCCTACTTTCCACCGAACTCGGAGGCATTGCGTGTTAAGTGGCGGAACTTAACGCCGCGCTTTGCCTCGCCACCAGAGTGAAGAAAATGGAAATGTTAAATATTTTCACTCCTCGAGTGGGAATCGAACCCACAACCAGTCGTTTACAGTTACACGCTTGTGCCACTGCGCCACGATTCTAAGAGTTAAAACTGCATATAATTGAAAAACTTATTTAACAAAAAGTTCCACATCATAACGTATATTCACATATGCATCAGCAGAGAGCACGAAATAAAATTAAAACTGATATTTTTAAAAATTTTCAAAAGTAATTTTTGTTACATATCACATGTATTTTTAAAAGCTTTCTGTAAAAGCCCAGCAAATATGCAACTGGGTCTAGTGTTAATAGGAAGTACTTTTTAAAGTTATTTTATAAACACATATTTTTTACTAGCGGCCCGCTCGCGGCTTTGCCGCGTAATAGCCGTGTACATAGCCTTTGCGGTGTATTGCCCATACCCTAGGTGATGGATTTTTAAAAAATAAAGAAGCCTTCATTTAACCTTGGATAATCAACTATATTTAGAGCAAATTTCATTACAGTCGGTCAAGCGGTAAAGATTTTACATACAAATTTTCATCCCTTATTTCAACCCTTCAGATTTAGATTTTTGAAAAAAAAATAAGTAGCCTATGTTAGACCCAGTTATTGTTACTACTTTCATTTTAAATTTTATCAAAATCGGACCAGTAGATTAGCCGTGAAAGCATGACAGACAAACACACAGATATTCCCATTTATAATATAAGTATGGATTAAAAAAAACGCCCTCGTAGCACAATTGCGGGGAAATTGTTTGAAAACTATGGTTGTAGGTTCAAGTCTCGCTTGAGGAGTTCAAAATATTTTCGTTCACTTAGTCTACTTCGTTGAAATTCGCGGCGTTGAGTTACGTCGCGTGTGTTAGTTATATGAAACTTAAATATTTCGTCGTTATGTTCAAAGTATATTAATACGTAAAAGAAATGAAAAATTTATAGTTATATAAAAATTGACGTAGAAGTTTTTACATTCGCATAAATTTTGTTTGTTTCTCGTTGACTCTGATAAGGAGAATAGTGGCGTTGAGTTCTGTTACTCAAAATTCAGTACCCTGCATTTAGGCGGAATGGCGCATAAGCTACGTTGAAACTATCCTCAATAACTACTACCTAATAAAATTTGAAATCTGTGAAGTGGTTTCAATTTTTCACCACTTATTTCAATCCATGGTGGCCAGTCGTGGCCCAGTGGCACAAGAGTGTGACTGTAAACGACTGGTTGTGGGTTCGATTCCCACTCGAGGAGTGGAAATTATATTTCCATTTTCTTCGCTCTGGTGTCGAGGTAAAGCGCGGCGTTATGTTCCGCCACTTAACACGCAAGCCTCCGAATTCGGCGGAAAGTGGGGAACGGAGTGTCTTAACGCTAGGTTCCCTCTGCCTACCCTGCTGTGTGCGGGATACGGCGTGAAGCTATTTCAATCCATTATAGAAGTAGCCTTTCCATGACAAGGCGTTCAACTATCTTCAATATGAACTCTTTCTATTTAAATCAACTCTATTTAAATCAGTCTGGAAGATTAGCCGTAAAAAGTGTAGCATACAGACAGATTTTCACATTTATAATTAGTGTGGATAGTATCGATTTTTTTCGTATAAAGATATCGTATACTATGATATCTATTAATATTCAAGTCATTTTAATACATTTAGTATTAAACATTATAATTTCTAATATATTCCAGTCGTGTGCACATCACAAAGGCGACCATGCTACAACTAGCTGGCAAGTTTGAAGTGGAGGCGGGAGAGGGCGCCTCGAGAGAAGGCTACCTTGCCGATCATAAAGTAGAAACTTATTTGATCGTGCCGCCTAAAGTAAGTAGCAAATATGTTTGAATAATCGTATAATCTATGTTAGATGTTGAGGAGTAGTGGGACAGGTAGTTGTGAGTTCGATTCCCACACAGTAAAATAATTATAATTTTATTGTTATCATTTCTCTGCTCTGGTCTTTATTTCGGTGGAAAGTGAGTAACGGGTTATAATAATATATTAATACTAGGCACTCTCTGGCTATACTACTGTGCAGGGAAAAGCGTAAGGCTGGAAAAAAAAGAAAGAATAATAATTTGTAAAAGAATTATCAATTTGGTACATATGTACCAAACTGACAAATCATGTGCATTATTATTGCCGGGTACTATATTTATTTTATGTGTAAATGGATCTCAATTAATTATGTTATTTGTAGGCTTAACAGCTTGTTTTTTTAACAGCTGGCTTAACAGCTGGCATTGTACATAATTGCACGTGACTGTCCGTGCAAAGTCAACAACTTTGATATAGCGCTAGAGTTATACATGATCTGCCAAAAATAGTCATTTGAAAAACTAAGTAATAAGACGTGAATCACAGACACTGCTCCATGTTCTGTTGAATCTACAAAGGAGTATATTATCATTAATAAATAATTTGAATAAAAAAGAGCCAGTTGGGCCAGTCGTGGCGCAGTGGCACAAACGTGTGACTGTAAACGACTGGTTGTGGGTTCTATTCCCACTCGACGAGTGAAAATATTTAATATTTCCATTTTCGTCGCTCTGGTATTGAGGCAAAGCGCAGTGTTAAGTTCCGCCACTTAACACGCAATGCCTCCAAAATTCGGCGGGAAGTGGAGAATGGAGTGTCTTAGCACTAGGTTCCCTCTGCCTGTGCGGGATACAGCCTAAAACAAAAAAAACAAGAATAAAAAAGAACAATGGAATATAAAAGACATAGTATAAATTGACTTGGTGGCATTCTTTGTACCCAAGAAACCCATAAAATAATAATTATGAGAAAATCCTAAAGTTTAATTAACGACTCAAATTATAAGAGTTCAAAGTAACTCAAATTTTATTTTATACTTTTTGTTTACGCGGAACAAGCTTTAATTACAATGTTTTCTATCCTTTGCCTTGAGATCGGTAGATGAAAGAGAATTGAGTTACCAAGAAAGGCTCTTAGATCTTTAGCTTAAAATAAAAAAAAGTTCTCACATATTACCGTACCTGAGACAAATTGTAGCGTTAAGAACACACAATATCTCCATTTGGGAGTGGACATTGGCTTAACACTAGGTTATTTCTGACTACCCTATGTATGAGAGAAGGCGTGAAGCTATATATTTATGGTAGGCAAAGAAGTAACGATTAGTAATTAGTAATGGTTCACTTTTTAAATATGTTATCTAAATTTATTAGCTTTCCCTGTATTCATCAATTGTAATTGGTACCAAGTACCAATAACAAAACGCGGCGTTGAGTTCCGTTACCCAATACACACACCCGCTATGCAATAATATATATGAATGAGCTGAGCGAAATGAAAATAACAATTTGTATTTGTGATATAAAAAATATTATTGTCATTTCTTCACACTGGTGAGACAGAATACGGCGTTAAATCCCGCTCAATACGCAATATCTTGAATTTGAGCGTTCAGTAGAGTATAATGTGTCATGACAAAATGGGAGAACTTAGCTTTCTGCTATGCGGAAATGAACAAACATAACATTAACTAATAAACTATTAAAAAATATCGAACCTGCTACCACATTAATAGTTGTGCACTATTCTATAACCATTTCACATTTAATATCATCTGAATTGTTATGTATGCAAACAAAACCTTGCATCAAATATTTCGTTGAAATTTCCAAAACACTCAAATGTAGTGCCTCTTAGCCAATGAGTGGGTAAATTTTGACATTAATAATACGTTTAATTTGGTAGGGAAGTATAATATATGAATGACATAATGTGATTATTTGGTAGAAATTTGTAATATCATTTAATTTAGGGTTAGTTTGACAAATAATTTGTTACCTTTATATATTATCAGCGTTGTTGGAAAATCAGAGCAACACGCGAGGGTTGTGGGTTTGATTTTCGTTCGCTTTAAATGGAACAAAATTATTTTATTGTTTTAAGATATTTTTTTTTTAGCTTCACGCTGTATCCCGCACACAGCAGGGTAGGCAGAGGGAACCCAGTGTTAAGACACTCCGTTCCCCACTTTCCGCCGAATTCGGAGCTTGCGTGTTAAATGGCGGAAATTAACACCGCGCTTTACCTCGACACCAGAGCGAAGAAAATGGAAATAATAAATATTTCCACTCCTCGAGTAGGAATTGAACCCACAACCAGTCGTTTACAGTCACACGCTTATGCCACTGGGCCACGACTGCCCACAATTTTATGATAATATTAATTAATTATTGATTTATGATCACTAGTCCTTTCTTCAAACCACTTTCACGATTTTTCCCACAATAGCAAAATAGTCAGAAAGAATCTAGTATTAAAAACACTCCAATCGCCATTTTCCACCTGAAATCGACACTTGCATATTGGGTGACGGAACTCAACGCCGTGCTTTGTCTTAGACATCAAAGCAAAAGAATCGAACCTACGACCATTATGCTTACAGTAAGACACCATCCCACTATGAGAGCTTTTAAAAAATACAAATCCCTCTTTAATCGTTTAGACATGTTAGGTTGGCATACAAAAAAGCTTCTTTTCATAGACTTTTCACACGAAAATAATGATAAACTAACAATGAAAGTTTGCTGACTCTTTCAGAACACGTCAGAAAGGTGTAAAATATAGTTCTGCCTAGGGTATGAAAAAGTTTTATTCAATGCGATATTCTTTTGTATGTTATAAAATAAAAACTTATATTTTTCTGGATATCTAAAACATTGGCAAGGGTTGTGTTTTCGTATTCTATTAATTCTAGTAGTAGTATTTCGTGTAGTATTTTATGTGGTTCTGTGATATGAAAAAATATGTTTTATAAAGAAATAGAAAAGATTTTTTGTTGATTAGTTGCAGCTTCACGCTTTCAAATTCATTTTTTTTTTTCCATAAAAGTAGGATATTTATACAGAGCTTAGTGTAAAGATGCTCCGTTTGCCACTTTTCGCCAGAATTCGTTACCTGTTGAGCAGCGGAGTTTAACGCCGCGATTTATCATTCTAACCAGAGCGGGGATTGAAATTAATATAAATAGAATCATTCCCAGAGTGGTTATTAAACTCACAAGTAATCGTATTCACAGTGAGACGCTGACCCACTGTTCCGGGATGGGCTTAATACCTATTAATATTTAAAAAAAACATAAGATTCAATAAAATTCTTAAATCTAGGTGACATTACAGTACAAAGAAGAGATTCATGGATAGGCTCTAATACCATACAATATAGTATAGCCCAACACCTGAAGATAATAATATTTAACTAGTAGTAAATGATCCATTGATATGACTACAACAATATGACTACAATAACGTCAGAGAGTGGAAAACGTAGTGACTTGCCACTAGATTCTCACTAGCTACCATACCGTGAAAAACTTAAAACTGAAAAGATTTAATATTAAATGCTTTATACACTTTTTTTAAAATATTTTATTCTAAAACGAGAGGGAATTTCTAAATCGATTTTTAGAATTAGTAATGTTGGATACATTACTTTTCCAGAAAGTTAACTTATTACATTAATTTTCTTCATCTTACAAAGATACAAAGAAAAAATATAATTTCAGAAACCAGGTATATCAGAAAATGGCCGCCTCTCCGTATGTACAGTGGACCGCAAAGCCAGCATCGTATCATCTATATACCAGGACGTGTCACCGACTAAGCCTAAAGAGAATATTAGTCCTGCTCCGTCACAGCATAGCTTTGTCGAGCTAGAACCTATTAAAGTTATGAGGGCTGAATCTTTGAGGAATCCTGGAGGTAAGGCTTATTTGTTTACATATTTACATATCATTTGGTATATTTGAGGTCAATCATGTCACAATGGGACTATACATGCGATTGTTGCGGGCTTAATTCTCACTCGGATTTAATGATTATATATTTTTTTTCTATTTTTCCGTTCTGTGACATAAATTTCGACACTCAACATGCAATGCCGTATATTTGGGAAATAAGTGGAGTGCCTGGAAAAAGACATTTAGCCATTACACTTTAAAAATATTTAAAAAAAGAATTAAAAAATATAGAGTGCCTGGACCCTACGTTCTCTCTATTTTCGTTAGTCCATTTTTTCCGTGTGTGGGCATGAATAAAATTGCGTGCAAAAAGGCGTGAATATTTATTACGTTCAGTTTTTTATGGGTTTTAGGTTTTTTAGTATTAATAGGCTATCGATCATTTGTGGGACAGCGTCTGAATGTAAACCTGATTGTTTTTGTATTGGATTTCCACTCGGAGACATGATTATAACATTTCTTCGCTCCGGTGAACAAGAACATTGAAAGTGGAGAATAGAGTGTCTTGACTTGACTAAGCTTTTTTTACCATTCTGCGTTGCGGAAAAATGTGAAACTGAAACATTAGGGTTATCTTTACAAATATATGAAATATATGCAGTCATGAATTTTAGATTTAGTTCCTGTCTAGTTAAGTAAAAGTGGTGTTAGATTATATGACTTATAACATCGTAATATGTTGAGTTACAAAACAAACTTTTCAGATTTAAGTCGCAGAGCATCAGTAAAAGTGGACGGTCCAAAAACGGTCGCGTTTGATAACAACGCTAACAATTCCGGTGAAGCTGTGGGGAATGGAGGAATCGCTAAGCCGAAAAGCCGTAGCGGTTCTATTATTGGTGCTATAAGCCCTATTATGGGTACAGGTAAAGTTAGAATTTTAAGTTAGCGTGTAAAATTTTGAACTTAACAGGATATGAACCTGCGCCTCTTGGAAAACGTCCAAACGCTCCGACCGATATGTCAGCCATATGTTTAAGCAATAGTTTTCTAAATAACACTTTAACAATGTTGAAAACTGGTGAGATTTTCGACTTAAAAATTGACGTCTTTATAAAAAATATCAATATTCAGTCATAGTGTAAGCTGCTTTGCCTGAAGACAGTTTCTAAGAAAACTGGTGTTACTGTTTTATGTCAATACAATTGTCATTGTGCTGATGAATGCTTTTTTTCAGTTTTTAGTTGATCATCAGTGCTGCTAACCGCTTAGGCTTTCGAAATGTTATCAATAATTATTTTTTTATATTAAAATGAGTGTTCTTTCTTAAATATATCTATAACCAAATGATTTCAAAACAACGCGTACAAAAATAATATATAATAGTAAAGTAACATAAAACACAATATTAATTTAGCCATATTATATCTTCAGAATGTGAGCCAGAATTTCCCCAAGTGCGAGAAGCTCAACCTTTCTTTCGTCGAATGCTAAGTACAATGTCTGTGGAATCACTAAGTTAGTTTTGTTTTCAAAGGCATGGACGCACAGTGTTCCTCATTTACACAGACCCTTGCATTTTGACTAATATATGAAATATATGCAGTCATGAATTTTAGATTTAGTTCCTGTCTAGTTAAGTAAAAGTGGTGTTAGATTATGTGACTTATAACATCTTAATATGTTGAGTTAATAGTTTAAGGCCCTCGCGGCTCAGTAAGACAGTTGCCGATTGCCCACTCCCGTTTTTACGGTGACTCATTTACAATGAAAGCTGTAAAGCTATGGAACACGATTCCTTCTGATATCCGTCAGTCTAAATCTCAATGTATAATTCAAAAGGCGTATATTTAATTATTTCCTTTCCTTGCAATAATATAGTATATATGTGTATGTATATTTATCGGTATATATTTATATATGAATTATTGGTTATATATTTATTTAGTTATTAATTTGTTATATTCAATATATGTATGTATATCTATATTTATTATCTAAGTACGTATTATGAACTATGTATATTATGTATTTATTGTATCATATATTAATAAGTATAGCAATAAGCATAGAAACAATTAGTTATCTTTTAAAATATTTTAATTTTCCTTATTTGCACTAACCCGTATCTGTTAAGATTTGAGATTCTTTCTACAAAGGTTGTCTGGCAGAGATTGCTACCAGCAATAAGACCGCCTTTGCGCACTCTGTACTGTGTTAGAAATTAATGTACTTATACTATTTTGTTATTGTATCGGCTTTGTGTGCAATAAAGTGTTTCTATTCTATTCTATTCTAAGACAGCGACGACTGTAACACGATAGTTGTAGATTCGATTCCCGCTCGGAGGAATCATTATATTCAAATTTTCATTTCTTCGCTCTAGTACCTAAGACAAAGCGTGGCGTTGAGTTCCGCTACTAAGCACACAATGTCTGGATTTCGGGCGGAAAGTGGAGGATAGAGTGTCTTTGACCCTTGTCTTTGACACGAGGTCCTCTCTGACTACCCCACAAGAAAAAGCTTAAAGCTGTATAATATTTTTGAGAAGTAATGTTCTCAATAGTAAAAAATGAAGAACGGAGTGATTCATGTAAGAAGGTTCTCTGTCCCAAAACAATAATGTCAAAGACAGATGTAAACTAAGATATTCCAAAATTTTATCATTAACAGTAACTATATTACGCGTACAGTTTTGCAAAAAAAACTTGTCTCCACTGTCGGTATTTATAGGAAAAAGAAATAGCATTGACTTTTGCAGAAACCCATCAAAACAAATTATGCGAATTATACCATTCCAAATGTGATTAATTATTTAAGATTCATTTGGTACTAAAACTATATCCCCTTATGATAATTTAGATACGAGTGATTACAAAGCCAAAAGCATGATCACATCCTTCGAGTGAAATGCCTGTCATATATCCTTTTATTATACTGATATTAGCGATTCAAATTGTCGTATGACCTCGGTTGACCTTCGAAAACACAGTATCGACGATACTGGAGGAAGGTCACGTAAAAAGAATGAGGACCCCCCGGAGGGCGTGTATGAAGAGGTTGATGACTGTGGACGAGGCGAAAGAAGTATGCAGGGACCGTAGCGTTTGGCGCTCCGTTCTCTCTGACTACCCCGCAAGGGATACAGCGTGAAGCTAAAAAAAAAGTATATATTTGCAATGGGACATCGCAACTGATTTTGCGTTTGTAAGTGGGTTAGATTCCCATTTCGGTATATATTTAAAAAAAAAAAAAATAATTTCTCTGCTCTGGTACTTAAGGCAAAGTGCAATATTGAGTCCCACCTCTTAACATATATTTTTGAATTAAGGCAGAAAGAGAGGAGTGTCTTGATCTTAGGTTCTCTTTGCCTATCCTCCTATGCCTAAAAAAGGTGAACCTGAAATAAGTATTTCGCGAATTAACTTAGTCCAAAATATTAGTTTACAAATAGTGATAAATAAATAGATAATGGAGATATTTATCACGGGAGTTTCTCTGGTAACATTTTAAATGTATTAAAATTAAATAATTATTGAATTCCATTTGTGGGGTGTTTCATGGAACATGACAATTTCAATTTTACCTCGAAATTATTTATATGTACATATGTCTATAACTTAAATATAATGTAAATTATACACATTTATTGAAATACAAAGTCTAGTTTTGGCTCCAAATCAATATATTTTCTATACAAATAATTCCTAAATAATAGTTTAAGTTTGATCAATACAAGAATTATTTTATTACTTGCGTCTATATTTCAAATAAAAAATATTTGACAATTTCAGCAACTCCCGGCGTTCCGACTCGCTCTCGACCGTCCAGTAAGATGACTAAATACGTCGAGTGTTGGGGAGCTGACAAACCTTTTGCGAACATCACAGATTCTACTTTAGCCAAAAATATTGGTATTTCTGTAAGTATTTTTTAACTTAAGCCATTGTTTTTAATAATAACAGGGTCAGAAAAACCTAGAGTCAAGACACTTCGCTCTCCGTTTTCCGCAATAATTGATATTTCTTATTATGCGGTGAGTTGCGGGACTCAACGCCGCGGTCTGCCTCGTCACTAGGGCGGAGGAATGAAAATAATTTAAATTATTCATTTCCCGAATGGTAATTGAACCCACAACTATCGCGAATAAATTCAGACACAACAACAATGCGCCTTGATGGCTTCATTTAATACGCACTACTGTTTATGGGTTCTGATCCCTTGATGAATGGGATATTTATATTCATAATACAGATGATTTTCGAAAACTAGTGTTTTCGGAAATCGTCTGTATTGTGGTGTCGACAAATGTTGATGATTCTAGTTCAAAATTACCAATTTCTAAAAAATACTCGTATGATAATTATAATTTTTATATACTGTTTGTTTAATGATAAAATTTTTGTTAAAAACTATTGCAATTGTATTATTACGTTTCAGAGCTTAGCTATGATCGAGCAACATTTACTCCCTCAAAGGACGTGCTGTGACTGCAGGTAATGATAAAATTTTAAATATATACCATATCAGTACTTAGTAGTGTCAAGACACTCCATTGAAGAATAATATCTTGTAACTAGATGTTGTCACCAGAAATAGAAAATTTACGTGCGAAGAAACAATGAAAATAATAAGAATACAAATAAAAAAACTGGAATAAAAATAATTAAAGACCCAGAGCCAAATACAGTCCAAAAGTACCAAAAGTCAAACCTTAAAGAGTTACATTAAAGCATATAATTATAAAAGAAAAATATAAACCACTTGACCGATTTCGATGAATATTCTCAGACTTAAGGTCAAACATAGGATATCTATTTATAAAAAAAACATAAAACAAAACTACCCAAGGATATGAAATAGGAAATGTAAATTTGTATGAAAAAAATAAGAGTATAAAGCGCTTAACTTAGGAAGAACTCGCGGGCTGTCGAAAATACGAAGCAACTATAGTTGCATTATTCAAGCAGGTGAAGCCGTAAACAGATTGCTAGTTCTAAAATAAATATATAATTACTTTCTGTTTCAGCAATAATTCAGAAGGCCTAATGCCACTAACACTGGGTTTCCAAAACCGCAACCAAGAGAGGCAATACAGGAACCAATCGGACGCGCAGTTCAAGTACTACGTGGCGTGTTCCACTGCTTTGTTCCTGTTGCTCGCTTTCATACAAATACTGACTGTGCCTAAGTAAGTATTTATTATATTAAGATCTTTTTTTTGGGATTTTTACTCGTTTTGAAATAATATTATTTATAACCGGATTTTTAAAAGCCAGACTACTGTAAAGTGCTCGAAACGTATTTTTTAATGATAAAAAATATACACGGTTGATCGGAATATATTTTCAAAAAGTATTTATTACTAGCGGCCGCTCGCGGCTTGGCCGCATGAACTACGTCACTGTTTCGTCATATTGCCTCTCTCGGAGATGGTTTTTTTAAAAACAAAATAGCCTACATTTAAGATTAAATTATCAACTATGATTATGCCAAAATTCATAACAATCAGTCAAGCGGTGTAGATTTTGCATATAAACTTTCATCCCCTATTTCAACGCTGTAGGGGTTGATTTTTGAAAAAACAAGTAGCTTATATTTGACTCAGTAACTTATACAGCTTTCATTCTAAATTTCATCCAAATCGGACCAGAAGATTAGCCGTGAAAGCGTGACAGACAAACATACAGACATTCGCATTTATAATATAAGTATGGATACTTCTTATTCAAAGCTCCAGCTTTTACACATAACGGGATAAACAGAATTTAGTGCAAAAACACTCCATTCTTCGCTTTCCGCCCGAATTTAAGAAACTAAATGCAACAGCTTACAAAGCTTTGTCAGTCTAACGAGTTTAACATGAAACATTTGTCCAAAATAAATAAATAATTTTCTAGCATAGCTAAATAGCAAGACAGAATCTAGTGATAAGACACTCCGCTCCCCATTGTGCTAAGTGGCTTCTTTTCCTCTTTCTTCACCTTTTCATTATAAAAAAAAAAAAAAAAAAAAAAAATAGCTTCACGCTATATCCCGCACACGGCAGGGTAGGCAGAGGGAACCTAGTGTTAAGACACTCCGTTCCCCACTTTCCGCCTAACTCGGAGGCTCTGCGTGTTAAGTGGCGGAACTTAACGCCGCGCTTTGCCTCGACACCAGAGCGAAGAAAATGGAAATATAATTTCCACTCCTCGAGTGGGAATCGAACCCACAACCAGTCGTTTACAGTCTCACTCTTGTGCCACTGGGCCACGACTGGCCACTAGTAGAAATAGGAGATTCTTAATAAAATAACTTAAGACAACAATATTTTTATTTCGCGACAACTTAATGAAGCCAGTCGTGGCGCAGAGGTACAAAGTGTGACTGTAAAGCGATTAGTTGTGGGTTCAATTCCCACTCGAGGAGTGGAATTTAATATTTGCATTTTCTTCGATCTGGTGTCGATACAAAGCGCGGCGTTAAGTTAACCCGCTACTTAACACGCAACGCCTCCGAATTCGGCAAAAAGTGGGGAACGGAGTGTCTTAACACTAGGTTCCCTCTGCTACCCTGCTGTGTGCGGGATACAGCGTGAAGCTAAAAAAAAAAACTTAATGAAATATATGTGACAATACATTTAACAGCTTTGAAGTTTCGCAACTCAACACCAAAAAGTTTTAATTTTAATATTTTTATAACAACCTTCCTTCCAGAGGCATAGTGCTGTACGCGTCGTTCGGTCCCACTCTCGTGACTCTGCTAGTATTCGTGTACCTGTCGTGGTCTGACGGCAGGGCGGGGCTGTTCCTGTCGGACGTGCCTGATGATTTGTATGTGGATAACTGTTCTAAGCCTGGACAGGTATGTATGTGTAATTACTTTTGACATTTTAAACTGTAATGAGATGTTTTATCTTACGCGATTACCACACATTTTGAAAAGAAACTATTTTATACCGGTTTAACCGCGTATATTTTTGGTATTCGGAATACGCGATTAATCCGATTAAAAATAGTTTCGAATTTTTTAAACGTCTATAAAAAACACACAAGATATGTATGGATAGAAAATTGAAAAACACAAATTTAAAAAAACATAAAAAAAAATTAATCGCAGCTGTATTCAAACCCATGTCCCTTGTTACCGTCCAAGCCCTTTGACCACTAAGCCATGCGCTCGGACCGTTTCCGAGAGGTGCGGGTTCGAATCCAGCTGCATGCATTGTATGTACCTATAGATTTGTATGTAATCTTACCGCCGTGCTTTGTCTTTTCAGAAAAGAAGCGAAGCAAAGAGATAATTGAAATATAATTATTTCCCCGAAATTGTATCGAATCCACAGCCAATTTAGAAGCATTTAGAGTCAAATGCTGTCCCACTGCGACTGGATGGCCTTTTTATGATTGTAAACAACTTTTTTATGATTGTTGATTGGATTTGAAGCAGGGACTTCTGATTTCGTCATTTCTCGCTACTATTGAGCTACTACAATAAGCAAAATTAACATTCTTATATTAATGATATTTTAGCAATCTTTTATTGGCGAAAATACGGAAAAACAGATATTTTCTAAAAATGAAAACTAGCTAGATTGAATTTTCACGATTGAAAGAAAACTCGTGCATACTAAATTTGGTGAAAATCTTCAGAGCCGTTCCGAGATTCAGATTATATATTTTATAAGATATTTTATAAGATAAGATTTAAATCTTTTTATTGTTTCATTTCAGGTGGTTGCCAATAATTGTTATATAAGACTGACGATGTTCGTCATATCTGTGATTTTAATAAGCTCCTGCGCTGTTATAAATTTGGTAAGATCTGATTATTATATATATTATACCAAAAAATAAAAAAAATATATAGTTTGAAATACAGGTCGTATTTCAACTTAGGGTAAATGAATAAAGAAAATATTAAAACAATTAATTGATAAAAATATTTAATATTGAAAAAGACATTTAGAATCCTAAGTATGGAATTACACTTTAAAAATGGTAAAAAATAATTATTGTTATTCTACTTTTGCCAAAAGAATTAAAAAAAACAAGAAACAACGTGAAGCTGCTTATTTATAAAAATACTAGCGGCCCGCACGCGGCTTTGCCACGTGGACTGCCTAATTGTTTCGTTATGTAGGGGTAGATTTTTGAAAACTAAAGTAGCCTATGTTTGACCTTCGATTATCAACTATATTTATCCCAAAATTCATTACAATCGATCAAGCGGTTTAGTTTTTTCATATAAACTTTCATCCCCTATTTCAACCTTTTAACGGTTAAGTTTTGAAAAAATAAGTTGCCTATATTAGACTAATGGTTATTTACTACTTTCATTCTAAATTTCATCCAAATCGGGCCGGTAGATTGCTAGGCTAGGTGAAAGCGTGACAGATAAACACACAGACTTTCGCATTTATAATATAAGTATGGACGAGTATGTATAGATCTAAATATCTGCATATAGAAATAAAATATTATGATTTTAAAATAGATAAATTATATTTCAGTTTCAAACTTACATTATACAAGAGGTACCAGAAAATTACGCTGAAAACATCACTTGGAGTACAAACTTCACGGAGACCATACATTTTGACGTTGACGCAGCACCTGTAAGATTAAATTTCATCAATTACTTAGTTAGGTATATATCGCAGTAAAAATATAATAGTGATGGAACCTACAAATATTAAGAATTTGACACAATCCTATAATTAAAACGTAAATTTACATTTAAAATTCGCCATATTTTCAGTTACAATACTATTGTATTAATAATGCGATATGCTATGGTCGAATTACAAAAAATCGTTGAAAATTCTAATTTTTGTATCATTTTCAAGTAACCATAGGCTAAAAAGACATTTAAAGAAAACGTATAAAAATTTGAACGCAGCGGGATTCGAACCCGCGCCTCCTGAATACCGTTCAGGCGCTCTCACCACTGAGCCATGCGTTCTACTATCCGCTGCGTCGAAATTCTTATACGCTTTATTACAACTTATTTATGTTGTTAGCATCTCTGTAGAGAGATTTTTACAAATTTCTGCTACCCAAAGATTATTCTACGAACAATCATTTGGCCTGAATGGAGAGCGCCTGAACGGTATTCAGGAGGCGCGGGTTCGAATCCCGCTGCGTTCAAATTTTTATACGTTTTCTTTAAATGTCTTTTTCAATTTTCCTAAGTGTGGAATAACACTTTAAAAATGTTTCAAGTAACCATAGGCTATATTATTGCAGAGTTTCATGTTAAGGTGTTCAGTAGATTTTGTAATCTTCACAAACTTTCATATTTATTTCATTAGAAGTATTATAAAAACGACGGTTGTGGGTTTGATTACCACACACCGATAATTCTTTCCATATATTCGCTTTGGTAAATTCTTACAATTAACACTCCTTGCCTCCTGAATTCGGCAGAATCATCAAACTTCCCTCTGCATACTTTGCTGTGTGTATGTTATAATAATCTAGATATTTATATCAACGCCGCACTTTGCCTTGACACCAGAGTGAAAAAATTAGAAATACTAAATATTTCCTCTACTCGAGTGGGAATCGAACCCACAACCAGTCGCTTTACATTCACACTTTGTGCATCTGCGTCACGTCTGGCCTCAAATATATTTCATAACCTACATTATTTGTATAGGGGCCAGGCGTGGCGGAAGGGCACGCAAGTGTGACTGTTAACGGGACTGGTTGTGGGTTCGATTCTCACTCGAGGAATGGAAATATTTAATATTTACACGAAATACCTCCGAATTCGGCGGTGCGTGGGGAACGGAGTGTCTTAACACTAGGTTCTCTCTGCCACTGTACGTGGGATACAGCGTGAGGCTAAAAAAAAAATTGTATATGTTTTTTCCAGAGTTACCTCTACAGTTCAGTATTAACTCTTGCTTCGATATCGGTTTTCTTAAGATTGGGATTTGTATTAAAACTGTTTCTGATGATAATCACACTAATTGGACATATCTCGTTATTTGCTTCCGCCGAGTTGTTTTTTCAATATGAAAACAAGAATTTGGATAATGAGTAAGTAATATATGAATATTTTATAATATACACGCGTTACCATAGCAACGTGAATGTTACTTAATATATATCTTATTAAATTACTGTAACTCTAATAAATTTTAATTATGCGTTAAGCTGTCATTATATACTTGGATAAGAATAATATTTTTAAAAGACTTATAAAATTGAACGGAGCGGGAGTCAAACCCGCACCCTTAGTAATTACTATTGTCCAAGCGCTCAAACCACTAAACCATACTTGCTTATCCAGCTAACAACAATGATAAATTGTAAAAACATAAATATTTCATCATTTTTAAGAATGAAATGAATGCCCTAAATATAGATGCTATCGTGGCATAGTGATACAGCGCCTGACTTCGAAAACGATTAGTTGTGAGTTCGTTTCCTACCCAAAATAAAAATTATATTTCAATTTTTTTTAACTTTCCACTCGGACAGTACAAAACGTGGCATTCAATATGCAAACAATAACAGAACTCCCTAACTCTTCGACTACCCTCTTCTACAGCAAAAAGTCTAAAACGAAAACCAAAAAAAACACCTTTTTTTAAGCGGCGGAACTTAACGCCGCGCTTTACCTCGACACCAGAGCGAAGAAAATGGAAATATTAAATATTTTCACTCCTCGAGTGAGAATCGAACCCACAACCAGTCGTTTACAGTCACACGCTTGTGCCACTGGGCCACGACTGGCCACCACCAAAATACTATCAAAAATCACATTTCAGATTCTCAATGCTACCATACGCAGCGAAAGCGGGCCTTGTTCTAGTATTTTTAGCTGCACTCTTACATATACTGGATAGACAGATAGAATTCACGTCGAGAACAGACTTCCTGTGGAAAGATAAGTTGAAGTTCGAGCAGGAAGAAGTGGAAACTATGAGAGGTATTAATAAGGTTAGTTATTTAGATAATCTCTACATAGTATAAAGCAAAGTCGCTTCTTGCGTCTGTTTGTATGTATGTATGCTTAGATCTTCAAAACTACGCAACGGATTTTGATGTGGTTTCTTTTAATAGATAGAATGATTGAAAAGGAAGGTTTTTATGTATAATACATGTATAATGTAGTAGAGAAACTCATATAATTGTAAGTTATGTTTATAAAGTGATATTTATGTGCCTATAGTGAAATAGTTGTTCAGTTTGTTAAATAATTTATAGAACTTAATAAAAATGAATAAAAAATTTGAGACCATCTTGGTATAGTGGGATAGTGTCTCGCTGTACTCACGATGATTGTGGGTTTGATTTACACTCAAGAAATTAAAATATATATTATTTCGTTGTTATGGGCAGCCAGAAGGGACCTAGTGTTAAGACACTTCGTTTCCCATTTACCACTAAATATGTCAGGCATTGCGTGTTAAGTGTTGGAACTCAACGCTACGCTTTGCCTCTACACTAGAGTGAAGAATATGAAACATTAAATATTTCAATTCCTTGAGTGAGAACCGAACGTTTAACTTGTCGCATTTACTACTTGGTAACTTGATATACATTAAAATATTAATATCTTTCAGCTTCATACTTTATTCCGTATAGAAAGGAAGTCAAGAGACCTAGTGTCAAGACACTCCGTTCTCCATATTCCTCCCGAATTCTAGACTCTGTTATAAGTGGCAGAACTCTACGCCACACTTTGTCTTATCAACCAGAATGAAGAATTAAAAATAATTTATAAATAATTTATATATATCATCGGCCAGTCGTGGCCCAATGGCACAAGCGTGTGACTGTAAACAACTGGTTGTGGGTTCGATCCACTCGAAGATGGAAATATTTAATATTTCTAAATTTCCTCGCCTGGTGTCGAGGCTAAGCGTTAAGTTCCGCCATTTAACACGCAATGCCTCCGAATTTGGCGGAAAGTGGGGAACGGAGTGTCTGAACACTAGGTTCCCTCTGCCTACCCTGCTGTGTGCGGGATACAGCGTGAAGGTGAAAAAAAATATATAATCATTACCTCGAATTGAAATCAAGCCCGCAACCATCAAGTTTACAATTAAAAATTGTTATACGTCACACTATGGCCCATACTTTTGTTTAAAATATACATATATCCTAACCTAAAGTTTACCTGTGACCACGGACTACTGTAAAGTGTTTGATACGTCGGATTTTTTAAAAATGTATTTTCGAATACTAAAAATATACGCGATTAATCCGGTTAAAATAAGTTTAATTTCAAAATATATAATAATCGAAAAACAAAATATCTTAATATTTAATTATATTTGTGTTCATCCAGATTCTACTTGAAAACATTTTACCAGCGCACGTCGCTCAACACTTTTTGACTTCAGTCGCTTCAAAGGTAAGTCTTATTTTAATTCCGTCCTTTTAATTTTAGTATAAATAAAAAGAGATAGCACTATAAATATTAATAATATTATAATAACTAACAGAATTAGTGTACGCCCAATATAAAACACCCATATTATACTCCTAGAATTAAAGTGACCTAACTTAAAAAAATGCATTGTTGTAAATTATAATAGATTTTTTTTTATGGTCGTTTTTTGCAAAACCAAAAAATGTACAAATTTTGAGATAGATCGGTTGTATTCTATAATAACTAACAGAATTTGTGTGTGTGTAAAACACCCAAATTATACTCCTAAAATTAAAGTGACCTAACTCAAAAGAATGCATTGTTGTAAATTATAATAGATTTTTTTTTATGCTCGTTTTTTGAAAATCCTAAATATACGAAATTTTGATATAGATCGGTTGTATTCTTGGTATGTAACGAGTTAGTTTAAAACAAAGTTAAAAAACACTTTAAAAACTATTTTGGCACAGTGGGTCAGCTTCTGACTGTAAATATGGTGGGTATGTGTCCGATACTTACTCGGGAGAATTATTAAATTAAAAAAATATTTTCATTTCTTCTCTAGTAAAGCTAGTGGATCTCAACGCAGCGTTGAGTTCCGCCACAGAAACATTTCGAATTTGAACAGAAATTAGGGAATAGAATGTTTTTACTCTAGGGTAGGGTTCTTTTATTAAGTCTAAGACGTATATTATATTTTAGATGCAGATTCGAATCTTAATTTATTTAAATTTCTAAACATTTTTTCATTCTATTTATTAATTTAATTCTCAATTTTTCAGGAAGAATTATACCACGAAAGGTACTCAAGTATTGCAGTTATGTTCGCTTCAATACCAAACTACAAGGAGTTTTACGATGAGACCGACGTTAACAAACAAGGCTTAGAATGTTTAAGGCTACTGAACGAAATTATATGTGATTTTGATAAGGTATTTATTTATATCTTTTTTATATAAAAATAAAATACGTTTTTTATACTTATATTAAACAGCTAATCGTGGCGTAGAGTCCAGTCGTGGTCTATGGGCACAAACTGTGACTGTCAAGCGACTAGTTGTGGGTTCGATTCCCACTCTAGAGATGGAAATTTTTGATGTATGTATTTTCTTCGCTCTGGTGTCGAGACAAAGCGCGAGGTTAAGTTGCGCCACTTAACACGCAATGCCTCTAGAATTCAGCCGAAAATGGGAAACGGAATATGTTAACACTAGGTTCCCTCTTTCTACCCTGCTGTGTGCTGGATACAACGTAAAACTAAAAAAATAAAAAAAATAATAAATGAAAGTGAGTGGAGAATGGACTATATTAATAGTAATTTGAAGAAAAAGCTAAATAAGACCATCGTGGTTAAGTGGAAAAACTTCTCGTAAGAGTTATAGTTGTGGATACGACTTCCATTCGGTGAAATGATTGTAGATAGATTATAGATATTTGAAGCCAGTCGTCGTTGTTCGCAAATAAGTCAGACTTTGAACGCGACTGGTTGTGGGTTCGATTCCCGCTTGAGGAGTGGAATTATTTAATATTTCCATTTTCTTCATTCTGGTGTCAAGCTAAAAGCGCGGCGTTAAGTTCCGCTATATAACACGTAATGCCTCTAGAATTGAAAAACTTCCACAATAAAAAAAAAAAACAAATAAATATTTAAATTATTTCCATATCTTCACTTTGAAATATAAAACACAAGGTCGAGTTCTGCTAATCTATGAAATTAAATGTTTCGGAAAGTGTAAAATGGAAGGTTTTAACTCAATGTTGTCTCTGATTAACTTGCTAAGCGGAAAAAACTTGAGTTATGAAACTCCGACCTCCATTTTCTTCATCTAAACCTGCGTTTTATGTGGCGTAACTCATTGCCGTGCTAAGTCTTATCACCAGACCCACCAATATCATCTGATCAATTGCAAAAACCTCGCTGCATTAAGTATAATGTCTAAGGAAAAACTATAAGTTATATTTTTAAATTTAATGAACATTTCAATTTTACAGTTGCTACTAAAACCAAAGTTCAGTTGTATAGAGAAAATCAAAACTATAGGAAGTACGTACATGATTGCTTCTGGTCTCAGGCCTGGGAAGGAGGAACAGAATATCGTAAGTATTTTACAATAAATCTCTTTTTAGGACTAGCTGAGTTCCGTAACCGTAATCCAAAACTTATCCGTAACCGAATAAAAGAGTTTTGGATAGTATTCTATATATCGTAGAGTTTAAAAGATAACTGTCGATAATAGATTTTCCTTCGATCTAAATAATTTTGGAGTTAAATAGATATAGCTGAAATCATAGTTTTAAAGAGTTGCCTATTTCGTAAAATTATTACGTTTAAAATAAATACATTACCACATTCTGCTAAGACAAAACGTGGTGTTAAGTTCCACCACACAATAATTCGAATTCAGGCAGTTAACCACCTACCTAGAGCGCTAGAGCGCTGGGTCAAGAGGAGTTTCGGGGTACTGACGTTAAGACTGGTGCAGGTGCGGACGGGGCATGGTTGCTTCGGCAAATACCTGCACCAGATTGCACGTCGGGAGAGGTCGCCGGCGTGCCAAGAGTGTAATGCGCCCGTCGATTCGGCGCATCACTCTCTGGCCGAATGCCCCGCTTGGGCCCCACAACGCCATACCTTGATGGCTGTAGTGGGTAGGGACCTTTCACTTACCAGTCTGGTAGGAGCCATGCTGGATTGTAAGAGGAACTGGTCTGCGATGGTCTCCTTCTGCGAATCCGTTATCGCCCTGAAGGAGGCCGCGGAGCGGGCGCGTGAGTCCAGTGCTAGTGCTGACCCGCTCCGCCGTCGAAGGCCAGGGGGTAGGAGAAGGCGGTACGCGCATCTTCTCCTCCCCCTACCCTAGAGGAGCTACTGCGGGAGGGCTGGGATGATCCTCCTGCAAGTCATCAAGGCTGCGGGTGCTCTGGAAGAAACCCCAGAGCACCCTGAAGGCGACGGTGGTCTGCATTAGGCGGGCCGTCCACCGAGGCGTCGTAGTGGAATGCGCGAGTGAACCTGCGACGTCTCATGAGGGTGGAGAGGGTTTCCGCTGGGTTTTAGTGGGTAGTATCGGACTCGTCATTGAGCCCCACAGTATCATCCGTATGCAAGGCAGTTCTGTCTTCCTTGTATAGGGGATGGTCTGCGTAAACTGCATTTCCCAGCGAAAAAATAAAAAAAAAAAAAAAAAAAAAATTGTGCAAGAAAAAAAGGATAATTTTCTAAAAAACATATTTAATCGCAGAATTGGATAAATTTTGGTATATTAAAATTGACTGAATAATTAAAAAAAAACAGTACGAATTTGACTTGTGGGTTCAATTTCCACTCACTCACGATGAATGATTTTATTAAAATTTTTATTTCTCCGCTCTGGTACATAAGACAAAGCACGGCGTTAAGTTTCGCCACTCAACATGCAAAATGTCTCGATTTTAGGCGGACAGTGGAGGGGGGAGTGTCCTGACACTCTCTGACTACCCCGCTATGCAAGAAAATATATATATTTTTTATTTTTTTTTAGCTTCACGCTGTATCCTGCACACAGCAGGGTAGGCAGAGGGAACCTAGTGTTAAGATACTCCGTTCCCCACGCATCGACCAATTCGGAGGCATTGCGTGTTAAGTGGCGGAACTTAACGCCGCGCTTTTCCTCTGATACCAGAGCGAAAGAAATAGAAATATTAAATATTTCCACTCCTCGAGTAGGAATCGAACCCACAATCAGTCATTTACAGTCACACGTTCGTGCCACTGCGCCACGATTGGCCCCAAAAATATTTAATTATTATATATTTAATCATTATTTATTTTTATAATTTCAGGATGGTAACAGCAAAGAAGAGCACACGGTAGCCATTTTGGTAGAGTTTGCGATCGCGCTCATGACGATATTAGATCAGATAAACAGAGAATCCTTTCAGAGGTTTAAGTTAAGGATAGGTGAGTTATCATTTCTATTAAACCAGCAACTGCCCAAAAATACGTTTGCGTGAACTTTACGACTATAATATATGTACCTACTACTCCTATTATTGCCTTACATTGAAATTTGGAGTCAAAATTATAATAAATTGGCGAGTCCCTTTAAGACCGAATATTGCATGCTGGATTTCAACGCCCCAATTAGTCTTACTGTACTTACTTAATTCAAATATAACCGTACCATCAAAGAAAAACCTAATAATCAAAACATTTAGTTCAGAATTTTTCTGAAGATAGGAAAATTAAAATATAATTATTCCCCAGAATTGGAAATCGAACCCATAACTATTGTGTTGCAGTCAGACACTAATCCAGTGCGCCACGGCGGCTTCAAGTACGTGTTCAAGGATTTCTCAAAATACAAACAATACTCGTGCCCCAGTGGCACAAGCGTGTTACTGTAAACGACTGGTTGTGGGTTCGATTCTCACTCGAGGAGTGGAAATATTTAATATTTCTCTTTTCTTCGCTCTGGTGTCGAGGTAAAGCGCGAGGTAAACCGCCACTTAATACGCAATGCCTCCGAATTCGGCGGTGCGTGGGGAACGGAGTGTCTTAACACTAGGTTCCCTCTGCCTACCCTGCTGTGTGGGATACAGTGTGAAGCTAAAAAAAACAATACTTAGAATAAAACTTGTAATCTTTGTTAGAGTCAGACACTTCGCAACTGCGCCACTATGACTAATTTTAACTTTATTTTTTAAGTATTCATTCTTAGGCATATTAATAAGACTTGTTGAAGCGCTGTTTGCGTGGATCTCATGACTTTATTACGAGCCCAAAGTTATAACAGTTACACTTACTAAAGACACAATTTTTACTATTTTATTTATAGGAAAGGACTTTTTTTTCAGCTTCACGCCTTTTAGAGTGGATTTAGTGTTCTTTTTTGTGCTCTACGGACATGTGTCTGTACCTTTCTAAGAGAGTCCAAGTATTATGCCTTATACTACTTACTTATTATTCTTACAATTTTACAAACTTTACATTATTATATATATAGGTACATTATAATATTATATTACATTACTTTTAATTTTTACATATTTCATTATTTAATTAATTTTTATTATAAATGAAAGAGCAAACAGACAGACAAACAACGACAGACAACAACACGCTTGTGCCACTGGGCCAGGACTGGCCACACGTATTTTCTTATATAACTTTATAAATTTAAAGGTCTAAACCACGGTCCAGTAATAGCGGGCGTGGTGGGTGCTCAGAAGCCTCAGTACGACATATGGGGGAACACCGTCAACGTCGCGTCCCGCATGGACTCCACCGGCCTCATGGGGAGGATACACGTCACTGAGGACACTGCTAAGTGAGTTGTTATATTTGTACACAGACAGAATAGATTGTCTATATTTGTCTATAATTGTCATATATGTCAAAAATGTATATGTAGCCGAGGTAAAGCGCGGCGTTAAGTTCCGCCACTTAACACGCAAAGCCTCCGAATTCGGCAGTGCGTGGGGAACGGAGTGTCTTAACACTAGGTTCCCTCTGCCTACCCTGCTGTGTGCGGGATACAGCGTGAAGCAAAAAAAAATGTGTGAAAAAATGAAAAAAAAATGTGAAATTGTAGTCGCCTGCAAAAATTTTGAAGCAAAATTGTTACCATAACAATTGCCTTTTAAGATAGAGTAGAGTTTTTATTAAACGATACAAAAACACTTAAAAATCTGTTTTAAATGATTATTTTTAGAAATCATCATTTGTGTTTTTGTATTAATAATTATAATTTATTCATGTATTAACAACAAAATTCATTAATTTTATTTGAAAAAAAAAAACCCCAATATTAAAAGATGACCAGCTATAACTCTATATAAGTCATCATACATATTAATATTTAAAACACGGCGTTTAGTTCCGCCACTGAACATGTAATATCTCTATTTCTAACAGTAGTTGTGAATAGAATGTTTTGACACTAAGTCCTATCTTGCTAAACGAGAAAAAAACGTAAAGCTGTTTTTTTTAATTAGTTAATTAAAATTAACTCTATAATGATCATTACCTACTTAATACACTTTCATTAATTATTATATTTTCAGAGTATTAATGAACGCGGGCTACACTTGCGAGTGTCGCGGACCGACGTATGTGAAGGGAAAAGGTACTTTAGTTACGTATTTTGTAAAGACACCTAATGTTGGTGGTTTATAATCTAATTATAATGATAATGATAAATATATAATGATAAGTAAATGTATCATTAATAATAACTTTCTGGAATTAGTGATTTTAGTTATTTTTTTAAGTTGAAAAGTTATTTAAAGTTATGGTGGAGGCTTTTTGTGAATTATTTTTTATATCATAATTTTTAAAAAATATGAAATAAAAAACACTAATTTCGAAAGTTATTTTAGAATTATAACGTTAGTATTTATTAGGAGGAAATGAATTAGTAATATTTATTTAAGTTAAATGAATTGAATATTTTCTGTATTATTTTAAATATAATATATTTTGATATTATTCTATTTAAATCATTTAAAATGTAGGGTTAATTTATTTATTTATTTCTTAAAAATTAATGTAATTAAAATTTAAGTTTACAAATTATTTTAAGTTATTTTTCGCAATGTTTGTTATATAAAAATTAAAAACACATATTTAGATAATATTTGATATGAATATTATATTATTAATACTCCTTAGGGGTGAATAGTTTAAAAATAAATTGTAACTTTTTCAAAAAACTATGGCCTAGAATTTTAAAATTTTTATAACTTTAAAATGATATATAACCATGTAGTTAAATGTGTTGGACAATATTGTATATATAATTATATTTTAAATTGTTTTTTTAAATAATTTAGCAGAGAACGGAGTTATTTGACACTAGGCTATCTTTGTTTATCCTGGTATTATAGGGGAAAAGATTAAATCTGCTTTTTTATAATATAAGAGCTAATTAGCCAAAAATGTACATTTACATATATTTATAAAATAAATTAACTTACATTTATTCTTTGTGCAAACTTATCTGATGTAAATGTTTATTGCATATATATTAAATGTCTTTAGCAGTTTATTAAGAGTTATATTAAATTTAAAGGTAGTAACATTATTATATTATATAAAAGAAAAGTACGATTTCTCAATTATTTCTTATTTGAAATACCTTTAAAATCGTATACAAATTTGAACGTGGGATTCGAAGCTTGGTTGATTTTCAAAAGGTGTAGGTTCAAATTCTGCTTCGTTAATAATATATATTTTTTTAAATCATAAGTGTGTGAATAACACTTTAGACCAGGGCTTCTTAAACTATGGGTTGCGACCCCAAACGGGTTCGCCTAGCAAAATGCTGGGGTCGAGAGTTATTTACATATACCATTTTAAAACATCACTAGAGTTGGCGTTTCAAAAGGAATTCTAAAACTATATAACATATTTTCATACGAATATTGTTACCTAATAAATAAATCATCAAAAAATATTAATGATTTTTTCTTTGTATGGGGTCATCAAGAAACTCGCCATCATAAATGGGGTCGTGAACGACAAAAGTTTAAGAAGCCCTGCTTTAGACATATTATTACAGATTTCAATTTTATATTAATAAATGTAGCAAATGAAATACTATATTATATTACTTAGTAAAATAAAAATACTCAAATATTAAGGAATCCCATACGTAACTGCTAAGGAAAAAGAATAAGTCTAATTTATGATAATATAAATAAGAAATGTTCTTTTAAAAATAACTAAAATAAAATGAATTATTTTTCGATATTTTTAGCGTTATTTTATTTATTTTAAATACTCATATATTTTACTTATACTTTTTCGAATAGTTTTTTTAGATTATTCTAATGACAATTATTATTAATTTTAAAATAATTATTATAATTTAGGCCTAAGTTCTGGTTTGAAATAAAAAAGAACATTTTAATAATAATTTGCACTGTGATTATTAAAGTTTTATACACAATTAAGTAAAGAATATTTATTTACTAAATAAATAAAATAGCTACGGGTTTGGGTTTATTATTAACGTTTGTTATTTTTTAATTAAAATAACATTAAATAGACTATTTAAAGAAATAAATATAGTAGGTGTTATATAATTTCCTACTTTTCTTTCATATAAAAGTTATTGAAATAATTACAATTATGAAATTAAACTATTTTAATGGGATTAATCACGTATATTTTTGGTATTTATAAATACATTTTTAAAATGATATTCAAAAATTAATTTTGGGTCTAACAGTGAAGGACTATTGTAAAGTGTGCGAAACGTTTGGGTTTAAAAAAAAATAATTATCGAATATACGCTATTAATCCGGTTAAAAAAAAAATTAAAATGTGTAATAATCACGAAAACAAAAAATCTTATTTTAATTATAATTATCATTATTATTTATGTATTTAAATCATATTTTACCTACTGAATAATATACTCAATAAATCTAATTTATCACAATATAAGACGTAGTAGAACATAAATTGTAAATAAAAATTAAGTATTGATTATGTGTTATTTTTGTAAATATATTATATTAGATATTATAATTTATAATTAAAGGCATCGTTTAATCCGGGTTCGATTCCCACTCGAACAATAAATGTAGTTTTAATTGAGGCTGAAAAAAAATTAAGAAAAGGAATTTTTGTGGCAAAATTAACGCGATGGTTGTGGAACTCTTGTTTTTCTGGTCTAGTTAGACAAAGATAAAAAGAAAACGGAAGAAAAAAGAAATTATTAAGTTGTTAATAAGATTATGTTATTAAATTGCATTTAACATTAGTAAGTTTATGAAAGAAATATTGTATTTTTTTTTGGTTAAATATTTTATGTAATTGTTACTGTAAATAATTAAGTATATTTTTCTTTATTTGCTCTTTTTAGTATGTGTATTTTTTAACAATGTAAAATTCATACTTCGTTCCGAATAATACGGGAAATATGTGGGAAAATGCGTTAAAATATTTACTACAGTTAATATAATAACAGTAGAAACTATTTTCATTAATTAATGATATTATATAAAATAACCATTTAAAAAAATAATTTTTTTTTTCTCTTATTTTTCATATATTTTTTTGTTTTTATATAATTTAGAAGGAATAATTTCTTCTCCGTATATTTATTGAAATATTATATGATAAAGAAATTTTATATTTTAAGTGTTATAATAATGATGTAAATTAATTAATAATAAATATATAATAATTTTATTTTCAATTTATTTAAATAATTTATATTTTATTTAAGTTTAATTTTGTGATTTTATTAATATTTTAAAATTAATATATTGCTCACTAATAAGTTAATGTACATAGAACAATATAATAAATAGTTTTAATCGTGACACGATGTATTATATAAATTGAAAGTTTTAATAAAATATCCTTAGAAAGACTGTTTTTCTTTTACTAATATTAAAAAAAATATATGGCAAATTTAAAATTATGTGAAATTGCTAAGTTATTTTTATAGCACTAAAGGATATTTAAAAGAATATTGAGATGAAGATGTTTGTTGTAATAGAGATTTGAAGTTTTAACATTAAATAACTGGTAGTGGAAATTTGAGGATGGAGTGTCTTGACATTCCGTTTTCTCTTAGTACTTTGTATGCGAAAAGCGTGAAGCTGAGCGTGACTACATACTTTTTGCTAAAGGCTATCTAAATATATATTTTTATGTTTATTTTTAAAAAAAGTTACATTATCTGAATTGACTTCTTTTGACTTCCAAATTGGCGACTAACCGTTATAGGTTAAGGATTTGATTCCCATATATAAGTTATTATTATCATAATTATTTTTATGTCTCCGGTCCAGCAAAATTCGGCTGAAAACTGGGGACCTGCTACACTATATGTAAAAATTAAAAACATTCAAATAAATTTACACAACATTAAAATTAAGCAAAAAAAAAAACAATTTTCTTATAAACCTAAAAAGGCACATCATGCATAAATAAGTAATAAACAAAAAATAAAACACTAATTACTCCTTATTAAAATTCGGTTAAAATGTTAATATTATATGCTATTTCAGGTATAATTTAGTGAATTTCACGCTTCCATTTTGAACGTGCATCTCATACGGCGGTATTCGGCGGTATACGGCGATATATGGCGATATATGGCGGTATACGGCTTAAAGATTTGAATTTTGGTATTTCCAATGAATACAAGGCGTTTAATTGATAATTGTCGGTTCCGACCACCTACGCGATACATTGATTTATGTGTTATCACCGCCTGTAGATAAGGGGTTTTCAAAATAATTTTAATATAAAGATATTTTTTTATTATTTGAATGTATTTACTTTTTTGTAATGGCAAAACTAGGTAGAATTATATTTAAATTATTTTCTCTTCCCCTCTCTGGTAAGATAAAGTGCAGTCTTGACGCTAGGTCCTTTCTGATCACGCTATGCGTTAAAATCGCGAAGCTGTAAAATATCGATGTTCTTACATAGTTATTTCAATTTTACATTTTATATTTTTAACTTTATGCCTATAGATTGTTTGAAAATTTGCATAGAAGTCCGAATACAATGAAAAAATAACATTATAGTGCCAGGAATGGATCAGTAGGCGATCGTTTAAACGTTTTCTATGAATATCTCTAAATTTTCAAAGGTATTTTTAACTTAGCTTCACGATTTACCCATATATCAGGGTAATCAAAGTAAACTTTGTGGCAAAACACTCTTTGTTTTAGACTTTGCCGTAAGTATCAGAGCGGAGAAATGAAAACAATTTAAATATAATCATTTCTTTGACTGGGAATCGAACCCACAGCTATTTGTTTCTACAGTCAGACACTGTCACACTGCGCCAGCGACATTTTCAATAGTAAGGAACAGCAGCATTCTCCAGTAATGCATTTACATTGCCTAAATTATTAACTTTTTTTTTATAGCGTCACGCTGTATCCCGCACACAGCAGGGTAGGCAGAGGGAACCTAGTGTTAAGACACTCCGTTCCCCACGTTCCGCCAAATTCGGAGGCATCGCGTGTTAAGTGGCGTAACTTAACGCCGCGCTTGGAAAAAAGTAATGAAAGGTATAAAATGGATTAATTCCTGACCGAAAACCTTTTAATTTTACTATTATATATTAAATCATTTTCAATTTTTATTCAAAAGCGGCCCCTAATATGAAACCCCCTTCGCAAGTATTGTTTATCTATACAATATCTTACCTGACCTCTATACAATATTCATTCGCGTAATTGAATTGCATCCATATGAGACGCGTTTATTAAATTACATACATATTTTAAACTTTTAGTTTTTTGTGTAAATTAACAATTTTTCATACCCGCACCTTTTTATTAACTTTAATAGTGTAATAATTCAATTTTTATTATTATTTTAATATTGATCGATGATTTTGATTCATTGTTTTAAATTAAATTTTATTGTTTCTATATCGATCTATATTTTTTGGCTTGGATTAAACGATTTGGTGAATCTATTGATGTGTCACATAAAATGTTAGGATATGTTAATATAAAATGAGATTTTAGATGAAAAATATTATTTTAATTAGATTATTTCTATGAACTGATAATTAAGTGGGCACTTATGTCAGTTGAGATACTCTCATTTGCTTTATTTGTTAGGCGTAGAATAGAACAATTTTACGTAAAGTACACCAAAATTTTGACCTATATATGTACAAATGAGCCAATCGTTCATAAGACTATATAAGTGTGACTATAAACATGAATGGTTATGGGTTAGATTTCTATTTGGTGTAATAATTATATTAAAATTTTCGTTTTCGCTCTAGTAACTAAGATAAAGAGAGGTATTGAATTTCGCCAATCAACACGCACTGCCTCGATTTCGGACGGGAAGTGGAAACGGAGTGTGTTGACACTTGGTTCCCTCTGACTATCCTGTTATGCGGATAAAAACGTGAAGCTGTTTTAACTCATATTTACTATATTCAATACGTACATCATATCTTTTCCATATAAATAAAATCGACTTTTTCATTTTCTTTCCCTTACATGTCGTCTATTTTACTTCACCTTTCAGGTCTAATAAGGAAAGGCCAGGTCATTTTATAATAAGCCCATTATCGAAATATGATTTGAAGACCACAATTACGTTAAGTTTTTTTGCGGGTAGACAGCAAAGTGTATAGACGTATTTTTATAAGCTCTGATTTTCTTATTAATTTAAATAAGTGTAAATCTATGTGTTAAAATCTAAAAACGTGTGCTTAAGTTGACTTTAACTACACTTTCCCACATAAATTTCGCAAGAATACATCAATTATGGAAACACCTGTAGAACAATTACTCAGGAGCATGGATGAACTCTCGGCTACGTTCTCTTCTCGAATGGGTGACTTCGAAAAGCATTTGTCCCAACCGGGTTCTACAGCCTCCACTCCCACAATAAAAGCACTGGCTGCCGACTACTACACATTTAAGGCTTTTGTTTGGAAGACACTCAGCCTGTTAAAGTCGCAGGTGGAGCTTGTGGCGCTTGGGATGGACCGCTTAGAGACGCAGTCTAGAAGGAAGGTGCTTTTGTTCCATGGCATAAAAGAGGAACAAGATGAGGATATTTTACAGAGGACAATGGAGGTAATATCCAAGCATATGAAGCTGCCTAACGTTAAATCTACTTCAATTGAGTCGTGTCATAGACTCGGGGTCAAAAAGGACTCTGCCAGGCCTGTACTCATTAGATTCTCTAATATGCAACTACGGTCCAGTGTGTGGAAGGCAAAAACTTCATTAAAAGGTATTAAAATAACTATCACAGAATTCCTAACGAAATCGCGTCAAGCAGTGTTCGTAGCCGCCCGAAAACACTTTGGAATAAAGAATTGCTGGTCAGCTGATGGCATGATAGTAATATTACTTCCAAATAAAGTTAAAGCCAAGATTTCTACCTCTCATGAACTTAAAGAAATAATAGATAAAAATCCATCTGTGAAATCCACTTACATTAACTAATCCAGTGTCTGTTTTGTTTACACCTTCTTAATTTAGCCGGTTTATATGTACTTCGCTTTTAATATTTCATTCGTTACGTTCACTTATCCACCATTATAGTCATTATAATTAAATTTAGGGCACATTTATTTCTTTTTTTAATCAAAATTTAGATTTTTAAAGAGTTATTCTGGTAAAATATATTAGTAAACTTAAAAACTGACACACTTTTGTTTATACTTTGTATCTGCCACTAATTTGTAAATTTCATATGTGTCACAGAATGCAAATCATACAGATAATTATTGTATTAACTCTGTCATAGTGTTGTAACTGTGCCATAGTGCTATTTTTAATTATCTCTTTGTCTATTCTTTTTTTTTTGTTGTAATAGTTTGATGTTTTTGTAAAAGAAGTTTTTTTGTAAATCTTTTTTTTTTGTTATAATTGTGCAAAATACTATAAAAGTCAACTTGTGCGCGTGGTTTTTAAGTGTTAATTTTAATCCGTGTATGTTAGTATAGTATATTTTTTTTTGTTAGTATATTTTTTATTACATATTATTATTTTTTTTCTTAGTATTTTTATATTATTTAATTTACATATTTTGTATTTTTTTATATATTTGTTTATTATATTATATTATTTTTATATATAGCCTAAACAATGAATATTGATGATGATTTTTTTTCTTGCAATTATGATAGTGCTGATAGCGATCACACGTCTTCTTCAGACGCTGAAACACTTGCGGACAAGCTTTCGAATATTTTTAGTAATCCTTCTACTTCTCTTTCCTTGGTGCATATCAACGCGCAGAGCATACCAGCTCATTATACTGATCTTCTCGCATCCTTTGGCTCCGGCATAGTTGATTGTATTTTTATCTCCGAAACCTGGTTAAAACCATCCCTTTCATCCAATACCTACTCCCTTCCAGGTTATCAGCTATTCCGTAACGACCCGCACTGAGCGAAATGGTGGTGGCGTGGGCATTTACCTCCGGAATAACATTCCTGCCAGGGTCGTCACTTGTTCCCTTAACTGTCCTGTAGGAACCCTTGAATATCTTTTCTTAGAAATAGACGTATGTCATAAAAAAGTTCTTCTGGGAGTGTTATATTCCCCGAACGACAAAGTTAACTATTTTAGTGCACTGGAAGATATTCTAGAAAATCTATGCACTCAGTATGAGCACATAATCTGCATGGGTGATCTAAACACGTGTCTGTTAAAAAATGATTCTAGAAGTAATCTTCTAAAGGCGCTAAATGAGTCCTACAATTTGCATATCTTACCTATGTCTTCCCCAACCCATTTCTTTCCTAACTGTAGACCTTCCCTAATTGATATCATCTCTGTCTCTGACCCCAATTCTGTTATTTCTCACGGCCAAGTAACAGCCCCTTTCTCTTTTCACGATCTCATCTTTCTTTCATATAAATTACGCCCTCCCAAGGTCAGAGGCAAAATATTTCTTCAGCGCAATTTTAAGCATATGGACCTAGAACGCTTTAGGGAGGATTTGAGGAACATCGACTGGTCTCCCATTATGTCATTAACGAATATTGATGACATGGTACATACTTTAACAACTCAACTGATAAATATTTACGATATTCATGCCCCAGTAAGACCAGTACGTATGAAACATGCACCCGCTCCTTGGTTAACTCCAACTATTAGACGATGTATGGCTAAGCGTGACAGAGCCAAAACAAAAACAAGACACATCCTTGCGAAGACAATCTCTCAACATACAAAAAACTGCGAAACATTTGCAACAGAATGTGTAGGGATGCTAAGCGTCGCTATATTCACGAATCAATTCAAAATCTCTGTCAGTCGCAAGTCTGGAGGTTCTTAGAATCTCTTGGTATACGCAAAACTAATGAACGTGATCAAATTTTATTGAATCTAAATGTATTAAATTCCTTTTTTGCAACCCCAATTATCAATATAATTCCACATGTAAATCGCATACACTTGATTTGTTATCCCGTACTGACCTAACAGGCTCTTCACCCTTTTCTTTTAAAACTGTATCAGTAGAAGAAGTCAAGAAGTGTATCCATTCCATCTCCACTAAAGCTATCGGAAGTGACAATCTCAGCCTTGAGATGATTCTCCCTGTGTTGGAGGACATTGCACCAGTTGTTACCCACATTATAAATTTTTCACTGTCGCGTAGTGTCTTTCCCTCACAGTGGAAGAATGCTTATGTCATTCCGTTACCTAAAATCTCTAATCCTACCGCTGTCACTGATTATCGCCCCATATCTATTCTCCCTATCCTATCCAAAGTCCTTGAAACCATTGTCTATAATCAACTCCACTCCTTTCTTTCTTATAACAACTTACTATGTCCCTACCAGTCCGGATTCCGCCCTCACCACAGCACTGTTACTGCGCTGTTGAATATTACGGAGGACATTCGGTCTGTCATGGATAACACCAAGGCAACTGCAATGGTACTACTGGATTTCAGCAGTGCTTTTAATTCAGTCGACTTTGATATACTTCTTGCTTCTCTTCGTGCAGTTAACATCCCTTCCACAGTTGTAAACTGGTTTCACTCTTATCTCTTCGGTCGCCAGCAATGTGTGAGGGCCAACGATAATACATCGACTTGGCTGGAACTCAGTGCTGGTGTTCCACAAGGCGGCGTTCTCTCTCCACTTCTTTTTTCGGTTTTTATTAACAATATCTCAAAAGTCATTTCTTCTCCCTACCATCTGTATGCAGATGATTTGCAGTTGTATCGACATGGTCATTTAAATGAATTATCCGAGACCATTGCGACATTAAATGAAGACCTAGCTGCGATCCAAAGTTGGGCTGAATCTTTTGGCCTTTTAGTAAATCCAAAAAAAAATCGCAAGCCATTATAATCTGCAGTTCCAGACTTAGTAGTAAAATAAATTGGGAAACAGTACCTAAGATCCTTTACTCTGGAATTGAAATCCCATATCACGACAGAGTAAAAAATTTAGGTCTGACTATTGACAGTAACATGACTTGGACAGCCCACATTAACCATCTCAGTAAACGCATGCACTCCTCATTTCATTCTCTTAAGCGTCTCCAATACTTCCTTCCTCATAAAACCAGAATTATGCTTGCGCAATGTATTCTCATGCCCATTCTCGACTATGCCGACGTCTGCTATTTGGATGCGACCGAGGAGCAACTTAATAAATTAGAGCGTCTTCAAAACCTCGCCATACGCTTTATTTACAATCTACGTAAGTATGACCACGTATCCCAATGTTGAGCTCAGCTAAATTGGCTCCCTATCCGTCTTCGCCGTGATATGCACATCCTTTCTTTCCTTTTTAAAATAATCAATTATCAACATTTCCCCTCCTATCTCCGTTGCCGCTTTAACATCCTTCCACCTCCCACACGCTCAAGGAGGTCTTGTGTCATGCCAATGCTTGACATTCCAAGAAGCAATACAAAATTCCTCCAAAACTCCTTTTCCATATATGCCGCACAACTTTGGAATAAACTCCCCAAGCCCATCCAGAAAAGCTCGTCAATTAAATTATTTAAGACTTCATTGAAAAAATATCTAAAAGATAAAATCGTCAGCACCTAACATTAAAGTCTCTATACTCGTGTATATTTATTATGTACAAATAGTATTATATGATAGTTGTATTCAGGTATATGTGTGTATGTATGTATGTATGTATGTATGATTGTATGTATGTATGCATGTATGTATGTATGTATTTATTTAGGTATGTAGGTATATTACGTGTATTTAAGTATGTGTAGATGAATCTAAATATATATTTTTTTGAATGTTAATATTTCTATTTTATACGTATATTGCACAGTTTTGTCTTCCCGCGATTTGTTGTTTTTGCCCACTTCCACAGGTTGGCTGGAAGAGATCTCATTATGAGATAAGTCCACCTTTTGCTAACATTAGTTAAGTTTTGTAATTACCTTGTTTGTTTCGTGCAATAAAGAATATATATATATATATATATATATATATATATATATATATATATATATATATATATATATATATATATATATATATATATATTACGCAAATATATACGTATAGAAGTGGAACACAGTGGATATGGGTGGATATGTTTAAATTAATTAACTTTAATTACCGATCTAGCAAATAATATTTCGATAGTGAAGTGCGAAATATGTGAAACTAGGTGTCTGCATATGCTATTTATATGCCAAAAAACAGATACTTTCTAAAGAATTGAACATTTTACACGTTTTCTAAAAATTACTTTTTCAATTTCCTAACTATATGAATAATAAGACATTTAAAGAAAAATTGAAAAAGACATTTAAAGAAAACGTATAAAAATTTGAACGCAGCGGGATTCGAACCCGCACCTCCTGAATACCGTTCAGGCGCTCTCACCACTGAACGGTATTCAGGAGGCGCGGGTTCGAATCCCGCTGCGTTCAAATTTTTATACGTTTTCTTTAAATGTCTTTTTCAGTTTTCCTAAGTTGTGGAATAACACTTTAAAAATGTTTAAATGTATGAATAATACTTTAAAATTTTAAAAGTGAATGCACATCATTTTACCGAACGAAATTCTCTAATAATACAGACACAACGCTTGAACTTGTCAAAATGTAGATTAATTACCTCACTAGTTAAGCTGGGAACGTTCGTATTCATATAATTATAGACGCACTAACATACGCCGGAGCTGGCACTGTTTTTATTAGTTAAATAACGGTTCGGCTGAATCAATTACATTAGATATGTGATCGTGATGCAGTTAATAATTAATTTAGATCAAATTACTTGTTTTTGTATGGGCCTGAGAAAGTTTTTTGTTTGGTGTTTTATATATTTTTCTTTCTTTTTCAAAGTTTACGTGAAAAAAAATATATTTGTGAAAGAAATCATATTATAGATTCCAATGATTTTTTGCTAAGGATAAATGTTACTCATAGATATTTAAAAATATATGATAATTTGATCGTTCAATTCGTTTTCAATTAAGCGTAATAGTTACAGTTTAGTGGTTCTGATAATTTTAGAGATACACATTTCAAGTAAATCTGTCAATACATACAACTACGCGTGCTAGTGATTGATATACACTTTTGTATAAAGCGACATACATGTTATAAGGCAACGCGTATGTTATACGTCCTAAAGGCTACTAATTATTAAAAAATCAAGTACGACTTAACCCTACAGCCATAATTGATCCAAACTGCGCTACAAGAGAGTAGTATAACATTTAGGTACATTATCTTTTTAGGTACTATAATCTAAATATATACGTATATCGAAATTTTTGAATTAAAATAACAACTATAGGTTCCTGTAGAACCTCTATGAATTATAAATGTATTAACTTAGATCTCTCTCTTTCTGAACCTATATATAAAATATTAAAATCTTCCACCAGACCACACAGTACCACTATAAAATAAATTCCCTATAATAAACGCATAGCAATATCTCAAATTCAATGATAAAGTATAACGCGCGAGTGCCAAGATTATAACGACCGGAAGTCTGTGGTGTACCTACACAAAGCGTTATGACTTATGCCCGCCGCTTTCGGTCATGACGAATCGTCTCATATATTATTAGTATAATAATTGTCATAGATTATTTGTAAGGATATAATTTTATTTTATTTTCTTGAAGGGAAATTAATTTATGTCAATGTGTTTATTATTTTAAAATGTATCCGAAATGTGTCTATTACTTATTTATTTATTTAACCTAAATGCATTATCTCTTAGGACAGATACAGCATTTATTTCTGTTAACTTGAATGAAATTGCTAATAAAGTATTATAAAGTAGAGAAATTGTTCATTAAACTATCGTTAACTTGCTGAAAAATAATATTAAATCGAATTTAGGGCTTCTTCATCCCAAGCGGATATATTTTTAAAGTAAAATCTGTTAAATTTATTTAAGAAATGTTAGGTAAACATACTTCAATTTAATTTTAAGTAACGACGTTTTCCTAGTTCGTATACATTGTCCAGAATGCAGGTTCTCGCAACTACAAATAAAGCAAGAAAAATATAAAAATAAAAAAAAAGCAACAAGGGAACAGCCTCTCAGAGTAAACCATAAATAGGCATAACGAAAATCATAATCTCTCATACTCTATGACATCCACTGGGGGTCTAACACAATGCCGTCATTGCAGGTAATCCAAGATTACAGCCCCCTACCGTCCTCTGGCTACCGGTGTTAGTATATATAGCTTGACTAATTGGAAGATAACTTTACTGCTACCTGGTAAGATATTTTCTGTGCGGTTTCAACTTATATACAGTTTCAGTCAGTTTAGTTTGCGTAAATTATAAAATTTGATATTCCGTTACTTTTGTTTCCATGTGAATTGGAAGAAATCTTTCCTTACGCCCAATATCCATAATTAGTCCTAATCCAAAAACTGCAACTTTAGCATGAATCTAGCAATCATTTAATCCATTAAATCAATTTTTGAGTAAAGTTAAAAGTAGGTTATTGCCAATAACCAACCGAAAAATTGCATATACAACATTTATTTGACTATTTCTAATTGCTAGATCAATCTAAAGTTTTTGAAATAGGATCGATTTTCGATATTGGACGTCTGCGTAACCTAACACTCCCCACATTTTCAGTGCAGTTGTTTAGATATGGCACTTTCGATAAGCAAGTGATATGTTTGACTTGGCCAATGTCACGTTACAAATAAGTAAGATTGTTGTATTCTAACTTGCATAGTAAAAGAAAAATTTGCTACCCTTTTCTTGTTAAATATTAATTTAAATAATTATTAAATAAATTAAAATAGGCAAAAAAGCGACTTTTACTATTATTTTTCGTCAAAACATGACATTTCTCCATTAATTGTAGACACTCGACAAGTAAAATTTCAAATTCAAACAGAAACTAGAAAACAGAGTGTCCCTCACACAAAATGAAAAAAAAAATCAGATAAAAAAATTATACACCCGAACATTAAAACCATAAACATGTCCCAACCAAGAACTGAACCTCCACTATCATCCATCGACAAGCAAACCGTTACTTAATCTCCCTACGCACATATAATTCATCGGGACAGACAGACGCGCATAAATAAGGTAAAACTGCAATTAATATCGAGATCTGTGCCAGAAAAAGGGCAGCATCAACCTGTAGCCAAAATGATATATTGCTCTGTTACTGCGTAAACGTGAAATTATGTACCATCAATACAACAATCATTCGACGTAATCTGTTTCCGTTTTGAGAATCGATTGAGTTTGTTAAAAATTTATATAGAGTGTCTTCTTTATAGCTTTAAATATTTTTTAAAGTGTTATTCTACACTTAGGATAATTGAAACCTGAACGGTTTCAGGAAGCGCGGGTTCGAATCCCGCTGCGTTCAAATTTTTATACGTTTTCAAAATGTCTTTTTGCTTTATAGCTGTTGTCAAGTTGATATGCTTTTATATTAAAAATACTAGAGAGAACCGCTCGCGAACCGAACTGCACAATAGTAGCTTCGTTTTTTCGGAGGACCTCGTTCTCTGTTAGGTTAAGCTGTTTATAGTTTTCATACAAATTTTCATGTTACCTCTACCTCTTAGAGGTTACTTATTACAAATTAGGTACCCTATGTTCGACCTTGTGCCATCAACTATCTTCCTGAGAAAATTCACCTGTTCGTGAAGCAAAAGTCAGTCATGCAGCTTTTAATACCTATTTCAAACCTTTAAGGGATAATTTTTGAAAAAAAGTGTATGTTTGATCACAGCTTCAAACAATTTTATTTAACCGCGAAAGCGTAACAGGCAGACAAACATAGTAAGTAGAAATAGCTAGCTGTTTCCCCTCTAATTTGCCATAACTCTTAGTTAAAAGACCAAAAAAAATAATAATCAAAACTCTATATGCATACTGCTTTACAAGACTAATCTTTGACAATGTATTGTGTGATAATTTTAACTTTTCAATACAATAAATAAATGAGTACTTTCAATCTAGATGACCTATGTGGACCATTAGGCGATACATATCACACGATAATGAATCTAAATTAAATGTTATATGTACTTATTACATATGTACCTATTTACTTACGTATATTTATGTATTTATGCAGAAAAATACGTGGAAAGCAGAGAGAATCAAGTGCCAATATATTTTGTTTTATGCATATTTGGTAGCGTAACTAAACGCGGCACTAGGTACTTCCTGCCAGTAATACGAATGCAAGGAGTGGAAAATATTTAATATTTTTATTTTCTTCGCTCTGGTGTCGAGGCAAAGCGCGGCGTTAAGTTCCGCAACATAATACGCAATCCCTCTGAATTCGGCGGAAAGTGGGGAACGGAGTCTTAACACTAGGATCCTTCTGCTTACCCTGCTGTGTGCTGGGTACAAAAAAAAATAGTAATATTAAATATTAATTTGTAATGAATCGAACCTATAACCCTCGACTGACTGAAACAACCGTTATATATCGTTAAGTAAACTATAATACTTAAATTTTATGATACCACTTTTTATAACTATTTGAATGCATAATAAAAGTAAATTCTGATATAGCGAAAGTTATAAGTTGAATGTCAAGAGTTCGATTTCGGAAGTAGTGGCATGTATTGTAAATGGATATTGTATGTTTATTAGTTTTTATAACTTCATACTTTTTCAGTAAAATTGCATATTTATAGAGAAACTAGTATTAAGTCATTTTTTAGAAAACGTATAAAAAATTGAACGCAGCGGGATTCGAACCCGCGTCTCCTGAGTAATCTTTTTCAATTTTCCTAAGTGTGGAATAACACTTTAAAAATATGTAAAAGTATTTTTAAGCCAATCGTTTCTTCGCTTTATGAATTGAGTTGCGGAACTCAACGCTGCATTTTATATTGTCAGATATTAAGTTAGTTAAAGTTTTTATAAGAAGAAAGCAATATTTTAAGAAAGAATTATAAGAATTGTGTTATATTATGACTAATTTGACATATTTTTTATACATATAAATGAATTTTACATGTAACATTTAGTTTTGTATTGTCAGAAGCCCAAGCTATTTTTTTTAATTTATTTTTTTAGCTTCATGCTGTATCACGCACACAGCAGGCAGAGGGAACCTAGCGCTAAGATACTCTGTTGCCGTCTTTTCGCCGAATTGGGAGGCATTGCCTGTTAAGTGGCAGTACTTGACGCCGCGCTTCACCTCGACACCAGAGCGAAGATAATGGAAATATTAAATATTTCCACCCCTCGAGTGGGAATCGAACCCACAACCAGTCGCTTTAGAGTCACACTTTGTGCCTCTGCGCCACGAATGGCCTCTAGCTAATCAAAGTGTAGAAATACAAATATATTATAAGCAGAAAGTAATTTATAATAATAAAGAAATATCACCCACTACCACGACTTTAACATATATTTTTGTATATATACAAGGAACATGGGTACAGTTGTAGCGCAGAGGCACAAAGTAAAGCGACTGGTTGTTGGTTCGATTCTCACTCGAGGAGTGGAAATATTTATTTTTTCTATTTTATTCACTCTGGTGAATTCGGCGGAAAGTGGGGAACGGCGTATTTTAACACTAAGTTACCTCTGCCTACCCAACTGTGTGCGGGATATAGCGTGAAGCTAAAAAAAACACGGTTACCAAGGCAACCCATATTTTACTCATCAAAGTAACCACTAATATAGAGTAAACACACCTAGCCATACCAATTTAATACTTTCTTCAGCGAACTTAAACCAAAAACTCGTTCAATACCACAAATCATCAAAAGGTCACTTGGAAAGTACCTACCTACCTTACCTACCATATAAATGTACTCTGGTTTAAAAAGGACCCAATTGTTTCTTAAATATATTGTCACATGGTCGCATTTTTCAGCATTGAAATAAGGTTATTATCTTATTGTAGCCGAGTTAAGTGAATTTATACGTTCATTCAGTAATAAAATACATGTTTTTTTTTGCTTTTTTTTTCGTTTAGTTAAAAATTGTGGAGGTAACTGTATGTGTATGTGTATTACTTTGTTAAATGAGTTTTTTTGATTCACGCTTTATATAGCGTAGTAGGGTAGGCAGAGAGAATATAGTGTCAAAATACTCCGTTCTCCATTTTTCATCCAAATTTGAGACTTTTCGTGCTACTTTCGCTTAACGCCTTCCTTTGTCTATCTATGGTGGAGAAATTAAAATAATATATATTATCATAATTTTCCTAAGAAGGAATCGAACCCATAACCGACTGGTTAGACGGGCGCTTTCCCACTAAGCCATGACGGCCTCAATGGAAAAATAATTTCGGGCAACTAGAGTGAACTTAAGAGTTAAGTCACTCTATTTTCAATCTTAACTATTTTTTTTATAGCTTTACGCTGTATCCCGCACACTGCAGGGTAGGCAGAAGGATCCTAGTTAAGACACTTCGTTCCCCACGCGCTGCCGAGTTCGGAGACATTGCGTGTTAAGTGGCGGAAGTTAACGCCGCGCTTTGCCTCGACACCCGAGCGAAGATAAAAGGGAATAATAAATATTTCCACTCCTCGGGAATCGAACCTACAACCAGTCGCTTTACAGGCACTCTTTGTGCCTCTGCGCCACGACTGGCCCCGATTCAATTTGTTTGGCCGACGAGGATTTTTATGATGGATGGTGAAACTCTTCTAATAACTTCTGTGTATCTGAATCTAATTCTTTTCCTGTTAAGAAACCTTGGAATGCTTCTTCCTACTTGTTTCTACTTAGTTCAAATTTAGCTCCTGTGTCCGGAAGTCCTTTTTCTTCACCATATAAGAAAAAGTGACAATACCGTATAATTAAGCCACACTTTCTATACAATTGTTACAATTTTTGTAGTTATTCTATTACTAATAACTCTAAAAAATAACAAGAAATAAAAGAACATACATACAAAAAAGCTATCTTTAAGCTTCTCCAAATAAATCAGTAGCGTAAATCGGATTTAAACCCGTAATATGTTACGACTCAAAGCGATTGTAGTCAAATAAAATATACTGCCATACGTTGGATCAAGATACGTCTTTAGGCCAATATGAAGTGGGTAGGCTAAGGGGCGACTGCTGAATGATATGTTCAACTGTTACATTACATTTTTAATTGTTTTGAAATATTTTCTTGACGAATAAAGTAACATGTGACGAGAAGAAACGCTTCTAGTATAAAATAATTATAATTACAGTAATCTAATATGTAATATTTATCTAAATTTTTATTATAGATTCAAGCTTTTTTCTGCTTAAAGGTGTAATCAGAGAGAACCTAGTGTCGAGATTTTCCATTCTTAAACTACAAGGTTTTCTTTTAAAGTTGTATAAGAGATATATTTATATACATATTTTCAATAAAAATTATTACTTACAAATAAGAAATTCAATGTAAATAAATCAATTCCTATATAATATAAATAATGTAAATATTGACCTTTAACTATATTCCAACGACTGTGGCCAGTCGTGGCCCAGTGGCACAAGCGTGTGACTGTAAACGACTGGTTGTGGGTTCGATTCCCACTCGAGGGGTGGAAATTATATTTCCATTTTCTTCGCTCTGCGGTCGAGGTAAAGCGCGGCGTTAAGTTCCGCCACTTAACACGCAAGCCTCCGAATTCGGCGGAAAGTGGGGAACGGAGTGTCTTAACACTAGGTTCCCTCTGCCTACCCTGCTGTGTGCGGGATACAGCGTGAAGCTAAAAAAAAAAAAGACTTGGAGGTTGATATGGAGCAGTAGAGGAGGACAGCGTCTGATTTTAAACCCTGATAGGCTGTGGTTTTGATTCCTATTTGAAGGAATGATCAAAACATAATTATTTTCATCATTATACTCGATATTTAAACGAGGCAAAACGCAGCGTTAACCTCCGCCAATTAACAATCAATAGAACAGAAACAATAGAACAATCACCTCCTGGTCTATAAACCTTTATTGGCATACCACATTGGCCAAAGCTTTAAAGTCAAGATTATATCACGCTAACTTAATCTAACGTATAAACATGCCAATTTCAACTTTACATCGGTGGTTTATTTGAATCGCGTATTAATCAATGAGTAAAGTAAACAGAAAGCTATTATTTTCAGGATTTGTATTACAAATTGTATGTTTATGTAATTTATCTTTACATATCTCTTGCAGCTGTTAGATTAGATGGAGATGACATAAAGTTGGGACACTCCGTTTCGAATTAGCTCCCTATTTAGAGGTATTTTTAGGTTGATTATTGAGCTAACTTCAAAATTCGGCGGAAGGTGGGAAACGGAGTGTCTTAACACTAGGTTCCCTCTGCCTACCCTGCTGTTTGCGGGATACAGCGTGAAGCTAAAAAATATAATCAAATTTTACTATTTTTAATATAAAGCATGTTTAATTAACGACGACAAAAAAATGAAATTGCGAAATAAAGGAAGTCAAGTCATTTCGTATTGTATCAGAACTCTGCAAATGAAAGTCCGGTCAAAATTCATTTAGCCAAAGGAGAGATTAGCCGAAAGAAACTGTAAAAATTGTAAAAAGAGTACATATCCGTTTAGAATGAAGCGGTTGTTTTAATATACACATATAGGTTAATATATACATTAGATACATAGGCTGTTATAACACACAAACAAACATTTTAATTTTATTTATTTGCAAGTGGAGATTAGTTTTAATAAAATTAATCGTAACAGGATTCGAACCCGCGCCTCACGCCTTAATGGAAACAGTATAAGCGCTCTGTACATCGCATGGCTAAGTTTCCTCGCTGGTGTTTTCTAAAAATATCATTTTCAATTTTCTTTTTCAAAAACTGTATGATAACATTTTAAAGCATTGTTAAAGTAAAATAATCAAACAACATTAAAATAAAAATCTCTCCCTTGCAACTTAGTCAGTTTTCCTCCTTACTGTGGAAATCAGGATAATCATCTATGGGTAAAATGTAATTCTCAACAAAAAAGGTTAGAAACTGTATATTTTGTATTTAAAAAATTTTATGACGAAATTAAGCTCCGTACTTATTACATACCTATATATTTTTTTTTTTTTTTTAGCTTCACGCTGTATCCCGCACACAGCAGGGTAGGCAGAGGGAACCTAGTGTTCAGACACTCCGGTCCCTACTTTCTGCCGAATTGGTAGGCATTGCGTGTTAAGTGGCGGAACTTAACGCCGCGCTTTACCTCGACACCAGAGCGAAGAAAATTAAAACATTAAATATTTCCACTCCTCGAGTGGGAATCGAACCCACAACCAGTCGTTTACAGTCACACACTTATGACACTGGGCCACGACTGGTCACAATATATATTTTTCAAATACAAAACCGAAATATTCTAAATATTATTCACTTAATAAATTTAATACCCCTGCATTATAAAGTACCGTTAGTACACAAAACATTCAGCTAGGTATTCCTGATAGCGGTGGAAGTTATTGCTTCTACACTCTACATTGTAGAGACGACACTGTAATGAATTAGTACATTCTGAGCACAAATTAATGTTTAAGTGTTGGTATATTTTATTATAATCTAATAAGTTTCTAATAAAAAGAAAAAACGGGGCTTTGAGTTACGAGTCAGCCTGTAATATCTCTGTTTTGTGAAGAAAGTGGAAAATGGAGTGACTCAACACTATGTTCTCTTTGCTTAAGCTGCTATGCAGGAAAAACCGTTAAATTTTGGCAGATTTGGATAAAGAGAATTTAGTTAATATTTTTACTACATTTTTATTGATTTTTAAGCGTGCTTACTTAATTATGGTTTAGTCTAATACAGTTAGGCTAATAATTCTATTCTTAATTTTAGAAATGCAGTGTGCTGGCAAGTACAACGCCGCAGCGTTTATCTAAGCAGGTGATGGCTTTGCTTGCAATTTAATTATTTATAGGAATTATAAGATGGAATAAAAATGGCAAAACAGAAACATGTAAGTATAGTAGTGGCCAGTCGTGGCCCAGTGGCACAAGCGTGTGACGCGTGTACACGACTGGTTGTGGGTTCGATTCCCACTCGAGGAGTGGAAATATTTAATATTTCCTATTTTCTTCGCTCTGGTGTCGAGGTAAAGGGCGGCGTTAAGTTCCGCCACTTAACACGCAAGCCTCCGAATTCGGCGGAAAGTGGGAAACGGAGTGTCGTAACACTAGGTTCCCTTTGCCTACCCTGCTGTGTGCGGGATACAGCGTGAAACTAAAAAAAAAAGTATAGTCGTAGTTAGTATGTAAGTACATCTAAGAGCCAAATAGCTATTTGTGACTTTATCAAGAAATCATACGAAATAATATTTTAAATTCTGTTCGTCTTCCTTCTACATTAAAACTATTAGAATTATATTAAATATATTATTATACAATATATAATTATTCATTCAGACATGTCCCAATATCATCACAATGAACACAAATACATAAGTAAAAATACATTTACACACACAAAAACCCACAAAACGTTAAAATGTTTAGCAAAATAGTAATTTCCATACATAAAGGTGTAATAAAATCATAGTAATGCCTTCTAGAACCAGATTTGAACAAAATGTGTCCATTGACAGACAACGATTGACCTCCCCGTTTGACGCCGAATGGAATTCACAAAACGCAATAACGTTTGTCTGTTTCCATTATCATGTTTAGATTAGGGATTTTAAAATAAATATTAAGAATATAAATTTAAATTTCGCGGAAAGTGCTGAATGGAGTGTTGTATCCCGCACATAGCAGGATAGGCAGAGGGAACCTAGTGTTAAGACACTCCTTTCCCCACATTTTCATTATCTCAGCTATTTGTAAAAAAGTGTGAAGATATGTATCAATTTGTATCTTTTGTATATAAACTTCATTAATCATATATGTTATAGGGATTTCATAAAATAATATTATTTTCTTTCAGAGTAGTTTTAATTGAAAATAAAATATTCGTTTCTTCGAGTGGGAATCGAACCCACAGCCGATCGATTGACGATCACGACCAATGCATTCAGACGTCATTCAATGATTAATGAATGTTACTGGTTTCTTATTCAAGAAAAAAAAAAGAAAAAAAAAACTTGAAATGAAAACATTCGATATAAGGCAGAGAGAGAGAGAAAGATTTCTTTAAATTTAAATTAACTTTCTTTTACCTATTGATTGAAATAAAAAGAAACGTTTAATTTTCCCCAAATCAAATCCCTCAAATTGTGAGCGGAGTGATTTATGACCAAACTCTCTACCTACCCAAAAATTTACATAGAAAAAAAAACATGAAACAACAATGCGAATAGACACCAACTCGATACAACGAGTGAACGAATCGATTCTACTTGTTACATAAACAACATTTAGTGGAGAGCGACCGTGAGAAGCGGCTGAACGCTACCATTGCACTACCTATTGTTGGCTTGTACGACAGGTTGTTACAGTTGTGAGGTATTTACGTGTGTATGTATGTATGTATGTTTGTATTTATGTATGTATGTATGTATATATGTAATTTTGTAAGTATGTATAAAAAAATATAAAATAAAAATACTTTACTTAAAAACTGGATTAACAAAAACAAAATTCGTGGTTGAGAATTTCTTTTAAGCAAGTTCCCGCCCTTCCAATAACAAATATGAATAATTTGTATATTTTTTTTTAGCTTCACGCTGTATCCCGCACACAGCAGGGTAGGCAGAGGGAACCGAGTGTTAAGACACTCCGTTCCCCACTTTCCGCCGAAATCGGAGGCTTTACCTCGGCACCAGAGCGACGAAAGTGGAAATATAATTTCCACTCCTCGAGTGGGAATCGAACCCACAACCAGTCGTTTACAGTCATACGCTTGTGCCACTGGGCCACGACTGGCCACATGAATATATTTTTCATATTTATGCAAATATAATTATTTCAATTACAATTCAATTATTTCTTAATTATATTTGAATTGTAATTGATTACACATAAGCATACTTTTAATTTATCTAATCTAGCTAATTTGCTGACTTTTTTTATTCTAATTTAAATTTACTTTAAATGTACTAGCATCAAGCATGTATGGTATGTATATATGTTTGTATGTATGAATGCGTACATATTACATATATGTACGGTAAAGAAATTTATATTTTTTAAATAATAGGTTCACTCTTTTTCTCGCTTTTTTTTTTTTTTATGGAATAAAGGAAGCAAACGAGCTGAAGGCCCACCCGGTGCTAAGTGGTTACCTTCGCCCATAGACATCCACAACATTCAAGTTATGGATGCGTTGCCAGCCTTGGGAATGTAGGACAGAAGGAGGGAGGAGGGATGGGAATGGTGGGAATAGGAAGAGCTGGCTTACATGCCATCGAACCGGAACACGTCATAAGATATTTGGCGGTTCATCTTTGACATGATAGTGGTCGCGAGCCAGTCGGAGAACGAATCTCCTACCACCACACTACTGGGTTACCCGCCTTTTACGGGATGCTACCCAGCGACGGGGGGGAATTGTATTCTTAACCCGCCCCCCCACGGGAAGTTTTACAAAGAGGCAAGCAAGGTATACAAAGACAATTTAGTGGCAAGGCATTACGTTCATCGTTCGAACTCGAGTCGTTGTATGTGAGTGTTGGGGGTTTCTTTTTCACTACCGAAATGGATATATTTTTCCCACATGACAGAGTAATTAGAGTAAATCCAATGTCCTAAATTGCAGAAGATGAGAAAATCTCCAACTCACAATACACAAAAATAATAAGTATTTATGATGCATTTTTGAGTATAAAACCTACTATGAATTTAATAAAATCCTAAATCATGGTATAGACAGACACTTTTCAGCTACGCCAGGCCAGTATAAATACCAGCTTAAGGTCCACTTTAATATCTTATAAGTTTAATTTTTTTTCACGTATAGGATAATCAGAAAGATTCTATGTCAAGACACCCTATTCTCTACTTTCCTCAATAAACCGAGACACTCAATACCACACTTTATTTTAGGTTCCAGTTTATTTTATATAGCGAAATTAAAATCATTCGAATATAATAATTACCTCGAGTGGTAATCGAATTCACAACCAATCGCGTTCACAAAAAAACCCTCTGCCACTGCACCACGATGGATATTTATAAATACTATAAAAGCACAAAACCATTGCATTTTCTATGAATTTCTAAGAATCATCTCATTTCTGTCAGCAACGTTTACGTCAAAGCTCTGACAAATGATTGAACGATTGATCTTATCAATCTATGCTCGATATGTGGTGCGTTTCTAATGTTGACATGTTCTTTGGTCTCACATATATTTGAATTTTAATACTTTTTGTATACTATTATGTTAGCTTTTATAGTGAAAGCTTTTATACTGTGAAAGGACAACGTGGCCCAGTGGCACAAGCGTGTGACTGTAAACGACTGGTTGTGGGTTCGATTCCCACTCGAGGAGTGGAAATTATATTTTCATTTTCTTCGCTCTGGTGTCGAGGTAAAGCGCGGCGTTAAGTTCCGCCACTTAACACACAAGCCTCCGAATTCGGCGGAAAGTGGGGAACGGAGTGTGTTAACACTAGGTTCCCTCTGCCTACCCTGCTGTGTGCGGGATACAGCGTGAAGCTAAAAAATATATATATATATATATATATATATATATATATATATATATATATATATATATATATATATATATATATATATATATATATATATATATATATATATATATATATATATATATATATATATATATATATATATATATATATTTTTTTTTTTTCATTTTTTCGTTCTAGTACCTAAGAAAAGTCGAGGCCTGAACGCTCAACACGCAATATATTTAGTTGAAGAGGAAAATGGAGAAATGAGTCAAATGTTCCCAATACGTGTAGCTATTTACAAGTTTATTAGTATTGTTAAAAATGTTTATGTCACAGAATCACTCTGAAATAAAATATTATATATAATGTTTGGTTGACTGATTTATGCCAGAAAATAGAGAACGGAGTGTCTTTATACTAAGATTCCCTCTAACTGCCGTTCTATGGGCAATTGGGGAATAAAAAGTCCTTGTATGTTGAACCTCAATATTCAATGCGCTTTTATGCCCTTTTATTAGAGATTACATACAATATTAATATTTATTTCTAATTATTTCAATTTTTTTGCTGGAGTCTCTTAGGATATATTTTATAAACTTAGTTAGTTAAAGCTTACTTAGTTTTAAACTCTGATATTGTTAAAGAAAAAAGTAACTTATATAAAAAAAAAAAATATTTTAAAAAGGTCAGACCTTCTTCTTTCTTGTCCGTCCGTCATATAAATTAAATTATAAAAAAAATCAACGATTTCTCCTTTACACAGATATCATAATAAATAAAGGCATTAGTTACTTAGATTTCCTAGTACCGACCTATCAACGGTTGATAGATTTACGTCTGTTTGACAAATGATTGAGCGGTAGATGTTATCTTATCTTATCAACTTATTTGCTCGACATCTGATGCGTTTCGCACTTTGATTGGTTTGCGTTCTCACATTAATTTTAAAGTTTATATTTGTTTTATATAAGTATATTATTTCAGTTGATATAGTGGTTTTAGTAAGATTAAAGCGCGTCGTTGAGTTCCACCACTCAGCACGAAATGGCAGGCGGAAAGTGAAGATGGAGTGTTACGCCACAAGATTTTATATTCTATTCTAATATAAATATATAATATTTATTATAAAAGTGTTTGTGGCCAGTCGCGGCCCAGTGGCACAAGCGAGTGACTGTAAACGACTGGCTGTGGGTTCGATTCCCACTCGAGGAGTGGAAATATTTAATCTTTCCATAGTATTTTGTCAAAGTAACTAGAATATAATATGTCCATTAATAAAAAAAAAGCTTCATACTGCTTCTTTAGTAATAGTAAGAAAACTTAGTGACAAGGTAATATAACATCCACTTTCTACGGGAATTTAAAATTTGATATTCTATATACATATATGTAGGTGGAAGAAGGAAAATTTAAATTAATATAACTATTCCTCTGACTGGGAATCGAACCCACAACCAATTTTCACACAGACCCTATCCCATTGCACCACAACAACCTTTCTTCCATTTCTTCACTAAAACATTTCAGTATTTAATTTTCTACAAAAGTTTTAAATAAACACATAACTTTTTAAAACTAACATAACGTGCCACTTTCGCTTCGCACTTTAATAACATGAAAAAAGCTCTAATTGTATCCTGTAGAATGCACGAGTCATAATTATCTCTACAATGCTTGTTAGTTCAAATACCAACTTTCTAGTATTCCTAGAAGAAGGTTAATTAAAAAAATATCTGTATCGATTGCGTCTAACTCGAAATAGCGTCACGGGAGGGATTCAGGCTTTCGTGTAAAGCTTTTTACACTGTCTGAGCTTAGAAAAGCTTTTATATATATTTTTTTGCATTTGGAGTTACTTGCAGGTTAATAAGAAAATATTTATTTATATTTATTTTTTGCCCGTGGGGAGACCGGTTAAGAATACAATTCCCCTCCGCAGCTGGGTAGCGTCCTATAAAAGGCGGGTAGCCCAGTAGCTTGGTGGTAGGAGATTCGTTCTCCGACTGGCTCGCAACCACTGTCATGTCAAAGAAGAAACCGTCAAAAATGTGATGATGTATTCCGCTATGATGGCATATAAGCCATTCTCATCATATTCCCACCATCATAATCCTTCCTCCTTCCTTACCTCCTTCACCTACAAGGCCGGCAACGCATCCACAACTCTAATGGTGTGGATGTCTATGGGCGAATGTAACCACTTACCATCAGGTGGTCCTTAAGCTCGTTTGCTTCCCTTATATAATAAAATATAATGAATTTAAAACTAACATGAACGATTTTATGTTATTAATTGTTGTTGTACATATTTTAGATACATTTAGAGACGTGAAACCCTATTCTTATATAGCATATGAACTTATTTAACAGTACTTCCTTCAATTTTGTTGTTAAACTCACCTTCTCATAACAATTAACACTGAACATACCTAGGTATTTTTATTATAAATTTATTAATAAATTCTGTAAAGTTAGAATTAGCAAAGTTTCCTCAAACTTATAACTGAAATATTAAATATATAAATAATTTATATGCAGTAGTCAAAAATCAAACTCATAAACAAATAAATTACAAAGAGTATAATAATAATAACACTTTATAATATAGAGTAATAACACTTTAAAATATTTATTATAGAGTAATAACACTTTACAATATTCAATATTTTTTATAATTGATTGATTCTTTCTGCAGGCTTATTAAGGCAAGAAATCTATTTTAAAATGGACAAAACTGAACTATTAAGTGAAAACGTAGTGACTTGACTCTATCTATCATAAAAAACAAAATTAAAAATTTTGAAAAAACCCACGACGGTTTAATTGTAATTGAAAAAGGATAAAATAACTAGAAATCCCCCGCCTAAAAGAATATATGTAACGAGATGATGGGGACGACTTCGTCGGAGCTGCCATTACTTTAAGTTCGCTAAGAAGTTAGCTAAGAAATTAGGAGAAGTCCCTAGGTTTTCATGCTTAAAAACAGGTTTGGGCAAAAATTAAAATATCAATATGAATTTACAGTTTTGATAACTGGTGTTCCTTTTAAAAACTTTAAGAACGAAATCTATACTATTAGCTACTATATTTAAAATAGAGGTCGCAACTGGCAGCCCCCGACGAAGTTGTCCCCATCATCTCGTAACATATATTCTTTTAGGCGGGGGATTTCTAGTTATTTTATCCTTTTTCAATTACAATTAAACCGTCGTGGGTTTTTTCAAAATTTTTAATTTTGTTTTTTATTTTAAACTTTTTAAAGTGAATAGATACACTTTACATATTATTACATAATTTCGAAATACTTTATATTAATCACAGAAAACCGTATCTAAATAGGTTTTACACAAAAAATACAAGCAAATGCTTACTGCAGCGCCCCTTGGTGAGGTGTCACCACGACAAATATACGAGAACGCGCGCTAATTAAGCCTGATCCTATTTTTGATAACTGCATCCAAATTGGACTTATAGTTTGAACTATGCATAATTAAATGTTTAATGCAGCGCCCCCTGGTGAATTCTTAACGTAAAAAAGAACCTAAAAACTTACACCAAGTAAAGGTAAATCTAATACTAACAACTCTGCCCAATCGGACTAGTAGTTGTCTTTTTGTTTTAAAGGCGGGCGCTGCAGTAAAAATTTACAAACAAATGTTTACTGCAGCGCCCCCTGGTGAGTTAACACGATAAAACATATCCAAGAACATGCACTAATTAAACTTGAGCTTATCACTGAAATTGCATCCAAATCAATACAAACACAAACACACTGCACAAACAATATTTTACTGCAGCGCCCCCTGGTGACTTGTCACAGTAATATAAATTTAAAAACATGCACTAAGCAAAGCGGAATCTAATGCTGAAAACTCTTTCCAATCGTACTAGTCGTTTTAGTTCTACACAAAAAATGGAAGCAGCTACTTACTGCAGCGCCCCCTAGAGAGTTGACACATACATGAAAATATGCACTTAGTAAACATACATGGCACATATAAGAAAATATGCACTAAGTAACTTGAATGTATCATTGAAAACTGCATTCAAATCGGACTCGTAGTTTTAGTTTTGCACAAACAAATGTACTCACTGCAGCGCCCCCTGGTAAGTGGTCACCGTAACACATATATGAAAAGATGCACCAATTAAACCTAAACCTATTCTTGAAGATTTCATCTAAATCGGACTAGCAGTTTTTGCTCTGCATAAGCAGATGTTTACTGCAGCGCCCTCTGGTGAATTTTTACCCTAACGAAAAAACAAAAATTTTAAAATATGCATCAAGCAATACTGAATCTAGTTCTGAAAACTCTAGCCAATCGAATTAGTAATTTCGGTTTTAGACAAATAAATACAAGAAAAATTTTGGTTTTACACAAAAAAACTCAAACAAATGCTTACTACAGCGCCCCCTGATGAGTGGTCACCATAACGCATATATGAAAAGACGCACCAATTAAGCCTGAACCCATCCGTGAAAGTTTCATCTAAATTGGACTAGTAGTTTTTGATTTGCATAAACAAATGTTTACTGCAGCGCCCCCTGGTGGTTTGACTCGATAAAACATATCTAAGAACATCCGCCAATTAAGCTTGAATCTATCACTGAAAATCATATCGAAATCAGACCACTATTTTTTGAGATAATTGAAAACATTCGTTTTCACGTAAAATGCTTACTGCAGCGCCCCCTGGTGAGTTAAGGGAATATGACATATCTAAGATCATACGCCAATTGAACCTTAACCTATCATAGAAAACCGTATTAAAATCGGACTTATAGTTTTGGAAATAATTGACATAGTAATTTGCAAAACACACAAACAAACAAACAAACAAACAAACAAACAAACAACCTCTCACCCCAAACACATATACAGTCGCCGTTCCGTCGCGGGTAAAAATACAAAAATACAAAAAATAAAACAAGAAAAAGGTAAAAACTACATCACTACCAACCGTCTGCGGACACCTTTACGCAATTCATACATTGATAATTTAAAACGGTAACTCGCATTAATAGTGTACTAATGAAGCTGGACGAGGAATCCGAATGGTTTTCATAACGAGACTGATTTATATTTTCTTTTAATTGTTTTAAGTGAAGGAAATTGATTATTACATACATTAAGGAATGTTGCTTAGACCATCGTGGTGCAGTGGTGCTGTGTCCAATTGTAAACACGATAGGTTATGTGTTCGATTCCTAATTGAGTGAATTATTGATTATGTTTAAATTATTTTCATATTTCCTCTTGAAATAGGAAAGAAATTTCAGTCGTAACTTGGAGATACAAAGTGTGACTGTAAACGTGAGGCTATGGGTTCGGTTCCCAGTGAAGGAATTGAAATATTTATTGTTTTTGTTTTCTGATGTCGAGGTAAAGCATGGCGTTGAGTTCTAAAACTTAACACATATGCCTCCAAACGTTGGAGAAAAGTGAAGAACAGAGTGTCTTAATACTAGATTGCCCTGCTGTATACGGGATACAGCCTGAAACTATAATTAAAATTGTCTTGATTTTGTGTGAAAAATGGAGAACGGAGTATCTTGCCACTAGGTTTTCTCTGACTGAGGTAGTCAGAGAAAACCTAGTGACAAGTGGCAGTCACTAGGAAAATGTACGAAATTTTTATAATTTAGTACAAAAAGCACATAATAATTTCGTCAACATTTATACCTATAATAAACATACGTAACTGAATGTAGACTCTTTAATACGAGTTATTATTCAAAATTTCAAAAGCAATTAACATTTTGACGATATTTTGATAATATTGAAACATTAACTTATACAGACGACAGATTACTGTAATTATATATTTTTGCTTTTAATCTGAACGGCCGTGACTTTAATACATGTTATAATTAAAATAATGTGAACGAAATTCTTAATCTCACTGAGTATAAAGGTTATGTGCTAAAATCCTTATTAATGGAATATTTTTTGCTCAGCCTCACACTTTTTCTCGTATAGTAGAGTCAGAGAGAGCCTAGTGTCGAGGCACTCCGTTCTTTATTTTACATCAGATTATATGACATATTTTTATTTATAATATAAGCCCATATATCTGATTTTATGAAATAAGAATAAATTTTAAGAATAATGTAAGCCTATGTTTTTAATTGACGTATTGCGGTGTTAAGTTACCAAAATGGGATGATAAATTGTGTAAAAATAAATATATGAAAATAACATTATTTTATGTTGTATTTAAATTTATTGTTGTATTAATATGAACTTATGTGTCTATTACAAATTATTATAACAACAAAGAAAATGCATATAATAAGAGATAACCCAGTGTTAGGACACTCTGTTGTTCACTTCCTGAATCAGACATAGCAAATAAAGTAGCGGAACTAAACGCCGCACTATGCCTTACCAGAGCAGAAAAAGAAAAATAATCTTCACTTTATTCATTTAACACAAATATTAAACGTATTTCCACATGTTTCTCTCATGTGAGGATGAGTTGACCCCATGATATATATCCTTATTTACATTCACAGCGACAGGGTGCTCGCCGCTACAACAAATGTATTTGAACTTACGACTTTACATTTGCAAGTTATGGTGTATGTATGTTTGTTTGTGTTTCTAATATAGCTACATACTTGTATATACTGCAGATGATAATCGTGTAATGGATATATGTACTTTTTATTTTTAGTATGAATACATTTATAAGCTAAGTTATAATTAAAAAAATAATATATTTTTTTTATTTTTCATGAACTATTGTCCATATGTTGATTGATAAATTAAGTAAAATCTTATTATTTTCTACCTTAACACATTCAAAGAGTGTTCAAAAATTAATATGAAAAACGGCTTGATGCCCCATTAATTTTTTTTTGTAGCTTCACGCTGTATCCCGCACACAGCAGGGTAGACAGAAGGAACCTAGTGTTAAGACACTCCGTTCCCCAATTTCCGCCAAATTCGGAGGCATTGCGTGTTAAGTGCCGGGACTTAACGCCGCGCTTTGCCTCGACACCAGAGCGAAGAAAATGGAAATAATAAATATTTCCACTCCTCGAGTGGGAATCGAACCCACATAGTGTTAAAATACATAATTTTCTACTGTACTGTTTATTTGTTTCATACGTTTGATTAATACGGCGTTTAAGTTTGGAGAAAGAAACGCACTTTGCTTTAGCTTTGCTTTAGCATACTTTCCTTACTAGTAAGGAGCTCTGGAGCAAAAACAAAATATAAATTATTATTTCTTCTAGTAGTAATCGAACCCAAAACCATTTTGTTTATAGTACAGTCTAAGATATATGGTCCCCAATTTTAATAATATTCAAAAATATAAGCGGAGAAAACGTAGTGTTAAGACTTTCTTTAAACTTTTCAAATACCATATAAGACGTGAATAGCCTAAAGCAATACGAAATACTCCTACAGAGCGAGACCACCGTAAGCGTATCGTAAAAGTCGAATATGATGTTAACAATTATCTTTTAAACATTTCAACGACTTCAATAATTTTTTATCACTTTTAAAACAAACACAATCATTTAAATTTTGCCAAATTATGTATTTAAAGTTTCTGAGAAAGGGTAAGTCGCTTATTATGTACATACATAATATAACATTGCAGAAGCTTTTTGAGTGTTATTTTTTATGAATTTAAGTTTTATACTCGGCAACTTCACGCCTTTTCCCGCATATTGTAATAGTTAGCAGGATAGTGTCAAAACACTACGTTGTCTTGCGTGTTAAGTGGCAGAATTTAATGCTGCACATTGATTTAGGTGTCAGAGCGAAGAAATTACAATGTTTCCCGCCTGGGATAAGAACCCATCCCCAATTATAATTTACATAACACAGTCTACATATTACAGTTAGACGCTGTCACTCTGCGCCACGTAGGAATCAATATTCTATATAGCACACTTAGGATAAAAAATAGAAAGCGTATATATCAATTTACACGTAGCGGGAATCATACCTGCCCTCTTATCCTATCGTCACAAAAACAACTAAACAGTTCAATCAGTCTTACCACGTTTTTTTTTTTAATGGAATAAAGGAGGCAAACGAGCTGAAGGCCCACCTGGTGTTAAGTGGTTACCTTCGCCCATAGACATCCACAACATTCAAGTTATGGATGCGTTGCCAGCCTTGGGAATGTAGGACTCAAGGAGGGAGGAAGGACGGGAATGGTGGGAATAGGGAGAGAGCTGGCTTACATGCCATCGAACCGGAACACATCATAAGATTTTTGGCGGTTCGTCTTTGACATGATAGTGGTCGCGAGCCAGTCGGAGATCGAATCTCCTACCACCAAGCTACTGGGTTACCCGCCTTTTACGAGACGCTACCCAGTGGCGGGGGAATTGTATTCTTAACCCGTCCCCCCACGGGAAAAAAACTTTTACTTACCTACTTCGATATTATCGAGAATTAAGTATTAATATACTTTTAAGCTGTACTAGTCGTCGAACGTAACATTATTCTACTTCCATTTCTGTCTTCTATATTTTTAATACGTAACATGTAAAATCCAGAGGTAAATCAGTTCCACGTTTTTTCCACATAGTAGGGTAGTTTAAGAGATTTCTCAAAAAAATATATTTATATATATAGAGATAAGAGATCTTTATATAAATCTCTTCATTTTGAACTAAAGTAGAAATCTGCAAATATTTTAATTATATTAATCGTATAATTGATTGGGCATCGAACCCACAACCATTACCCTTCAGGTACAGCACAACGCCTTACCCTTTTTGCAAAACACAAAATTTGAGCTCTTCTACATAAATTCAATAAGCAAAGTAATATATTAACATTAGTATATTATAATTAGGCATTCCCTTAACCGCTTTTTTTTGTATAATTCGATTTAAGATCACGTTCTGACCTGCTTCCTTGGAGCCATCTTCCAGAGAAGATAATTTAATTTTACACATAAAATCTCAATTTATAGTGGTTTTTGTGTTTTTTGTAAAGCAACCATTTTATTTTGACCCGTCGTTACTTTTAACGGCTACTTAACGCAACGTTATGCTTCATCACACTGGTATATAAGCTTGAGCTATAATAAAAAATATTGTAATATGACAGTTTTTGGCATTAAAATGGTAAAAGGTGTAATTATTTGTTTTTAATTACTCTGATATTTTTTGTTGCTCAGTTATATAAATATATAAATTTTAAATAATTGCTCGTTTTAATAAATATATACAAAATTGGATTCTCGGAAACGGCTGCAACGATTTTCATGAAATTTAGCAAGTAAGGGGTTTCTGGGGAGAAAATTCGATCTAGCTAGGTTTTATTTCTATAAAATATTTTTTTCTCTGGATTTCCGTGCATTAAAAAACTACTAAATTATCGTAAGTATACGAATGTCAATTTCGAAAATTGTTAACAACGTTGTGATAGCTCAGTTAGAAGAGCGGTTGCTTCTCATGATTGCTTTTTACGGTTTGTCCACGGTTCGATCCTGATATCCAGTCTATTTTTTTATTGAATTTTTTATTTTTATTTTTTTGTTTAAATTTATTAGGTTTTTTTACTATAATTTTTATCATTTTTTATTCTAATGATTAGTTCAAAGTAACGATTAATCGAAAGAAATACCGAGTGAAGCTCGGTCGCCGGATATTAGGTATTACATGAAGATTGCAAACAAATTAAAATTTTACTTACCACATATCAGGTTAGGTAGAGAGAATTTATTTTCAACGCAATTCGTCGTCCGGTCACCGCGTAAATTTGAGATATTGAATTTCTTCAGTAGCGGAGTTTAACGCCGGGCAATTGTCTAATGAGAATGGAAAAAATAAATCATTTAATTATTTTACATATAACCATATCATCTAGTAAGTATCGCCTCCAGAACTATTGTGTTCTCAATAACATGCTGTCATTTTTGACAGCCTTTATGATAACCTCATTAATATTATAGAAATGAAAAATGTTTAATGGTTTTTCTCTTTACTTAAGCAGTGTTAAGTTCCACCACCTTACACGCAATGAGCATCCAAGTTTTAATTGAAGTGAGCAAATTCAATAAGTTAGGAATTTCATAAAACGAAAATATCTGCCTACCCTACTAGATGCTTAAATTATACACAAAATCTCTAAACACGGATAATAATAATTATTATTTTTTTGAAACATTTTTAAAGTGTTATTCTACACTTAGGAAAATTGAAAAAGACATTTAGAAAACGTATAAAAATTTGAACACAGTATTCGAACCCGCTCCTCCTGTATACTGTCCAGGCGCTCTCACCGCTGAGCCATGCGTTCTACTACCAGCTGCGAGTCGAATTTCTTATACGCTTTATTACAACTTATTTTTTTTTTAGCATCTCTATAGAGAGATTATAAATATATATACTCGTATATAGATAGCTTTAAAAATCTTCTAATCAGTGGAGTAAGTCTTAAATATAACTGTTGTAAGAAAAAATATGTAGAAGTTATAGACTGGTTGCGACGTTTTACCTCTTGTTTTACGTTGTCATGTCATCGCAACTGTCACGGGTGGTATACGATTGTTTTATTGATTATGACAGCATTATGATAATTAAGCTACTTGTGGTGGCTAGTCGTGGCCCAGTGGCACAGGCGTGTGAATGTAAACGACTGGTTGTGGATTCGATTCCCATTCGAGGAGTGGAAATTATATTTCCATTTTCTTCGCTCTGGTGTCGAGGTAAAGCGCGGCGTTAAGTTCCGCCACTTAAAACGCAAGCCTCCGAATTCGGCGGAAAGTGGGGAATGGAGTGTCTTAACACTAGGTTCCCTCTGCCTACCCTGCTGCGTGCGGAGTACAGCGTGAAGCTAAAAAAAAAGCTACTTGTAGTTTTGTAAGACTCTAATTTGTCATAAGGAATAAAAATATGTAGCTGCTTTGGAATTGAAACTATTTTTAACGAAGTAGTTGTGTATATCTTTGGTATTAGAATAAAAACATTTTAAAAAACACTATCGTTTGTAAAATTTAATGCACAAATATACACGATTTATCTGGAATCATATCACAATATGTAAAAATCACAAAACACAAACATGTGAAAAGTTAACTGCAGCAGACAATTAAGTTGATTATCTAAGTAAAAAATTGTATAAAGGTTGAGTATCAAAAATAAATCATTTCAAATTTGGTTATGCAAACAAAAGGTTGGGGTTTGCCATCCAACTTAAAAAATCTATAAATAGGCATATAATAGGAGACGTAGAATTGAAAATTAAACTATAAAGACTACTACTATATACTTTTTCTAAGAAATATGCCTGAAAATAATAGACTATTTTCTTTCAGCTTCACTCTTTTAAATAACCCTGCGGAAAAAAACAGTAAGAAAGAAAGAGACATAGAAAACCTACAGTTCAAACACTCCGTGATCCAGTTTCCACCCGAAATAGCTATGTTGGGTGTTGCGAGATGAAATTCTACGCCGCGCTTTGTCTTCTAATCTTCTTTTTTTTTTTTTTTTTTTAGCTTCACGCTATATCCCGCACACAGCAGGGTAGGCAGAGGGAACCTAGTGTTAAGACACTCCGTTCCCCACTTTCCGCCGAATTCGGAGGCTTGCGTGTTAAGTGGCGGAACTTAACGCCGCGCTTTACCTCGACACCAGAGCGAAGAAAATGGAAATATAATTTCCACTCCTCGAGTGGGAATCGAACCCACAACCAGTCGTTTACAGTCACACGCTTGTGCCACTGGGCCACGACTGGCCACAAGGTCTTCTAATCACATACAAAAACTCAAAATAATGAAATTCTGATCATTACAGCAAGTAAAAATCGAACCCACGACTAGTCACAGTCACACGCCGTCACACTGCACCATGATGGCCCCAACATTCTTTAAACAGATGGTTATACTATAAATTCTTTATATACATACATGTTTTCGGGTCATAAACGCCTAAATTCCTCATAAACTTTTATTTCCTAACACATCTAATGCTAACTTAATATGACATTATTAATGGTTTATTTCAAAATTTGATATAACTTTAGCGTTTTATAACGGATTTGCATATAATTATTTAAGATATCAAAATATCGTGGTATAGTTGAAGGCTGATTGAATGTGATGAAGTTAGGTTCGATTCTCGATTGGGGAAATGAAAATGAATCATTTTTGTTTGACAAATTTCTTGTCTCACTCTTCTTTAGGATGTGCCTAGTATTAAAATAAAATAAATAAAATAAAAAAGTAAATATTTTAACTTTGATTATTAAAACCGTGAAAACGTAGGGTAGATGCGCGCTTTAAATATTTTAATAATATTACTTGTAAGTAATACTAGTACAGTCTATTTTTTGCTTGGGAAATTAAGTGTTTGATTTTTTTGTCTCAAACAGATCAAAACCATGTTTAAATCATTATATTTGACAAACGGTAGTTTTTCGTTAGAACTAATACAATATGTTGGAATCTTTTCAAAACTTGTATTTAGAATTTTCATTTGTCCAATGTCACGTTTCGTAGGAAAGTGGAGATCGGAACATCTTGACACTAAGATCTCTCTGCCTACCCCGTTTGAAAAAACTTTATATATACTAAACAATATGCACAAAATCTGAAAACATAAACTTAAGATCAACCAAAATAAATTTAAACATTACGCTTTAAATTTCACATGACTTATGAAAATCATCAATCGAGTCATTTTGGTCATTCATGAGAATGGCGCATTAATCTTGGAACATTTTCTCTCATCTCAGTCGGACAGGTAAAGTAAGGAAAAGAATTAGGCTATATTAATTTACTTACAAAGTTGCTTGTTGGGTTCTGTAGATTTTTTTAATTCGTTCGGTTACTTTTTAAACATTTTTAAAGTGTTATTCCACACTTAGGAAATTTTTCCTATAAATGTCTTTTTTATTCGGTTAATATGTGCCGGTGACTTGCAGTGGAAGGACCTGACCGCAAGCACGATGGTCGTGGGTTCAACTACCATTCGGAGGAATAAGTAAAATATGCTATACTTTCGCTCTAGTGCCTAAGACGAAGCGTGGCGTTGCCATTCCAGTCTATTCGATTCCGGACGGAAAGTAAAGATTAGAATGTCATAATACTATATTCCCCCTGACAATCCTGGATGCAGAAAAAAAGTGGAATAGAGCGTGATTTTATATATGACCAATCATCTAAAGAAAACGTATATTTTTTTTCTTTAAATGTCTTTTTCAATTTTCCTAAGTGTGGAATAACCCTTTAAAAATGTTTAAAAGTGACCAATCATCATTTATATGTATTTAACTAATTTAACATCTGTTTAATTTTAATTAAAGTTTGTTAGTGCATATTGTACATAGTTAAACGGCATTCACTTTACTCATCTCGGTACAAATACTTTAAAAACATAACAATATTTCAATTTAAAAGGCAAATGGATTCTACAATTCATTATTAAGTTATGCTACCACAACTTTAAAATTTCTATTTAGCTTTAGATATAAGTAGAAAAAAATACACACAAAACGCAAAAACAAGCGGAATCCCAAAATTACGCGAAATTAGTACAACGTCATTAAGTCATAATTTTAAACCATAACGGTTATAGCACCCGAAACGTAACGACCTGTAATATATAGACTGTACAGGGTGCTCCTTGTTGCTTACAAAATAAGATTTTTAATACAATATCAAGTTTGCAGCACGAAATGGAGATGAATGGCAACATTTATATGGGCGCGACCAATTTCATCCATACCAAGCAAATGTTAAGTATTTAGAGGATTGCTAGAACGATTAAAGTTGTAATTATTATGTTAAGTAAATAATTTTATTGGCTTACGTCTTGTAGTAACGTGTCTTGAAATTTTATAGCGTTTACTTCTTGGTGTGATGTTGCAAAATAGTGCAGGTTTATTAGTTTTCCGTATAGCGTAGTAGTCTGAAACTAGTGTCAAGACTCTCCGTATACCACTTTCCGATCAAAATTGGGATTGTGTGCAGAGTGGCGGAACTTAACGCCGCGAAATGAATGTGGAAAACAGTAGAGATCGATTACATATAATATTTTATATATCCATTGATACTACTTGATCCTGAGTTGCCTTAGAAACTTGAGTGATGTTTTATACAAAAGTTTCCTTACTATGTCAGACACATATGTGTATAATATTTGATCTACTAATTTTATATATGTGTAACGTATTATAAGTATCCACATTTTTTTTTATTTCTTTTACTTTGTTAAATATCTTACTCCGGCTCAATTATTTATGTAAAAAGTGGTACAAAGTATTTACTTCAAGTATTCGTCCGACACTTAATGTTATTACTTTATAGAAATATAATCTATAAAAAAATAATCTTCGCTGTGGTGATATTAAGTACGGCGTTGAGTTCCGCTAATCGACACACAATGGCATTAGTTCATACGGAAAGTGAAGAACGAAATGTTCCGGTCGTGGCGCAGTGGCACAAGCGTGTGACTGGAAACGACTGGTTGTGCTTAACTTGCTGACTTAACGCGCAATGCCTCTGAATTTGGCGGAAAGCGGGGAACGGAGTGTCTTAACACTAGGTTCCCTCTGCCTACCCTGCTGTGTGCAGGATACAGCGTGAAGCTAAAAAAAAACAAAAAAAAGAAAGTAAAGAACGGAATGTCTCGGTGCTAAGTTTTCTCTACGTATCCTACAATGTTAAATTGAAATATGTAGTGTTGATTATCCTGATTAAACTAGTGTTATTTTGGATGTTTCCAGCATTAGATTCCATTTACAATTATAAAAAAGTGGTTTGTTTTTTTTAATGAAACTGTGATAAATAGTGATAATATGTTTTTCTTAGAAAGACATACGAAGCAAAGGTGAGTGGTAAGAGAGGCAGGGGGAGACCTCGGTTGACCTTCGAAAACACAGTATCGACGATACTGGAGGAAGGTCACGTAAAAAGCATGAGGACCCCCCGGAGGGCGTGTATGAAGAGGTTGATGATAGTGGACGAGGCGAAAGAAGTATGCAGGGACCGTAGCGTTTGGCGCTCCGTGCCCTCTGACTACCCCATAAGGGATACAGCGTGAACCTAAAAATAAATGTTTTTTTTATTTTCCAAGGTTTTCTTTTATTTTCCATCTTACAAGGTAGATAGATTTTTTTTGGGGGTAGGTGTTAAAAAAGTGTACACTGCTAAAATTGTTCTCTCTACGTTTTTATTTTATTAAACTAGTTATAATTAATATTAAAGAGTTAAAAGTGATAAATAAGTTACAATTAGAGATAACAGTTATTTGGAATACACATAGTTTTGTAATTTAAATGACTTTCACTGTATAAAGTTCGAGTAGCACACACCTGCTGGCTTTCACATACAGTCACTAATCTTGCACTATATCAGTCATCCAGAATACAAAATGGCCAGAGTAGAGGATATCCTTGAAGTCCATAGAAACATTGCAGAAGCGCTTGGCAACAGGATGACCAATTTTGAAAAACAATTAAATAGCACCAACGAGTCTGGCAAGGGTGGTCTGGACAAGCTCGCCAGTGAGTTTAAGGAGTTTAAGGCTTCAGTATGGAGTATCTTAGATCTTCTCAAGTCGTTGATATACAACTTATCCATGCAAATTGATGAGGTTCATAACTCCACTAGGAAAAATGCTCTTCTTTTTGGGGGCATTCAGGAAGCAGAGGGAGAAAATCTAGTTTCCACAGTCTTAGGCACCATTCAGGTACTAATGGGTGTCTCTGATGTAAATGCCTCCGCTATTCAATCCTGCCATCGACTGGGGACTAAGAAGCCCAATCTCAGTCGACTAATAGTAGTGCGCTTCAATGACCTCAAGGTGAAGAATGAACTCTGGGGTAATAAAAAGAAATTAAAATCTTCCCAAGTGGCGCTGAGTGAGTTTCTCACCAAAACACGGCAGTCTATTTTTGCTACAGCGCGCAAATCTTTTGGAATCAGGAATACCTGGACATACCAAGGCAATGTTTATGTCAAGCTGCCTACCAATGAGCGTAAGCGAATATCTACCACCACCGAGTTAGATGAGTGTTTGAAGCTGCTTCCACATACTAGTTCTTCTCCGGTTGAAAAAGTGATTACAATTGAGCGGCCAAAAGTAAGTCCAGTGAATGTTGGTGAGCAAATCAAGAAGCCTCTCACCAGGCGCACTGGTATGAAGAAACCTTAATTTATTTTGTTTTATTTTTATTTTTCATATTTCTTTTGGTTCACTGCTATGTACATCCCGAGAATGTATTGATGTTTGTGCTGTTTGTTGGTATCTGCAACTTTCCATCTCATTGCTTTTCAATCAGCTATTTATATGATGCCTTATGTTGTTATTAATTTAATTGTATAGTTAATAATTCCTTTACTATTAATTAACTTTGTTTTTTTTTTTGTTTTAATATTGCTAACAAATTAGTTGTTAATTTCACTTATGTATTGTTTACAATAATTAACCTATCTGTCAGTGACAGCTGTCACTTGAAACTGTGTAGGTCTTTTTTTTTGTGACATAGAAAACTGTATTTTGGTCATATTTTCTCTTATTGAATTTTGTTTATGTTTTTATTTTTATATACTTTCCCTCTGTTGCTTCTGGGATGTATGTTAGTTTCTATTTTTATTTTATTTTTTTTTATTTTTTCAATATTAGTTTGTAACTGCTTTACACAATTTTGTAATCATTTCTTTTTTTATGATATTGTTTTTTATTCTTTTGTTTGTTTTGTAACTGTATATTACTTTGTTTTTTTTTTAACATAGTTCTTTTTTTTAAGCCATCAGCTCATGTGCGATATTGTTTTTTTTTTTTTTCTATTAGCATTTCACATATATAATTTTTTTTTGTTTATATTTAAACTTAAATATATTTAAATAATACATACACATATATTATTATATTATTTTTTTTATTTTTAATATTATATATACCTACATATATATTGTTTAATATATACATATTTATATATATATTTTGTTTGTTATATTATGTATTCAAGTACTGATTCTTTTCATTCTGCCCTGAGTTACAACGACGATAGTTATAACTCCCTTAGTGACTTAGTTGAACCCTGTTCGTCGCTAGAAAGAGTACTATTGACAGAATTCGCAACCCTTCACAAAAATTTAAACTTTTGTCATATAAATGCGCAAAGTATTCCTAGACATTTCTCCGATTTTTATTCCACCTTCAATCAAAATAACATACATGCAGTATTAATTTCCGAATCTTGGCTTAAACCTACCTTACACTCCACCTGTTTCTCTGTACCCGGTTATGTATTAATAAGAAATGACCGACTTGGTAGGGTTGGTGGTGGGGTTGCCATTTATCTAAAGAGTTATATTTCATATAAAATTATTTGCCAGTCTAGAACATCCCCTGACACCTGCCTTGAATATCTATTCTTTGAATTAGGTTTGGGAATAAAGGTTGCACTTGGAGTTGTCTATTGCCCACCGAACAAAAGTTACTTTGAAAATTTGGAGATTGTGTTGGAAGACCTATTAGCCAATTACACGCAAGTTTTAATAATGGGTGACTTCAACACATGTTTATTGCGTGATGACTTTCGAGCAAGAAAATTAAATTCTATTTTAACGTCCCTCAATTTACATTTATTACCCCTGCAACCTACTCACCACACCAATAATACAGATACACTTTTAGACCTGATAATAACTTCCAATTCTGATCTTGTTTCAAAATTTGGTCAATTTTCAGCTCCTGGATTTTCCATGCATGATCTTATTTTTGCGTCACTACGAGCTAAACCACCTAAATCTAAGCCAACAACTCGTTTAGTCAGAAGTTTTCACAATGTAAACAAGGAGTTGCTGCAAAATGATGCCTCGAACATTAACTGGTTGGAGATAGAGACTTTGTGTACAGTTGATGAAAAGGTTCAATTTCTAAACTCAAATATTTTAGAACTTTTTGATAAACATGCTCCGCTCAAGCTCGTTAAATTAAAAAACCATTCTACTTTGTGGTACAATGACGACTTTCGCAAAGCTCAGGCTAAGAGAGATAAAGCTTTCTTAAAATATAAAAACAATCGAAGCAGTTTGAATTGGTCGATTTACAAGGCTGCAAGGAATCAGTGTAATCAGATGTGTAAAAAATTAAAACGCCAATATATTTTTAATAAAATTTGTGATTCTTCTCCCGCAGCGACTTTCAAATTCTTAAAGTCACTCGGTATTGGTAAACTTTCTGTTTCTCCCATCAATCCTGACCTTAATTTAGATGACCTCAATCAGTATTTTTCTTCATCTCACCCACTAGACTCTTGTATTAAAACCAACACTCTTTCTGAATTTCATAGTTTGCCGAAACTTCATTTCCCAGCTTTCACCTTTTCTTCTATCAATAATATTGATATTAAGAAAACTATTCTCGCCATCTCATCTAAAGCAGTTGGATCGGATGATATTAGTCGCATTATGATCACCTTAGTTCTAGATATCCTTGTCCCTGTCATCACTCACATTATTAACTTCTCTCTATCCTCAAATCAGTTCCCAGAGATGTGGCGTAAGGCTTTTATTCTCCCACTTCCTAAAATATCGAATCCTGCGCTGCCATCTCATTTCCGCCCCATATCAATTCTCCCTTTCCTCTCCAAAGTTTTAGAATCCACTGTTTATCAACAAATCTCCAATCATTTTACAACATGCAACTTATTGAATCCACTGCAGTCCGGATTTAGAATTGGACACAGTACTACCACTGCTTTGTTGAGAGTAACTGAAGACATTAGATCAGCAATGGAGGGTCAGCTTCTAACAGTCCTTATTCTAATTGACTTTAGTAATGCTTTTAATGCAGCAGATCATGATCTGCTTGTTGCTCTTCTATCCCAAGCTAATGTCTCCAGTTCGGCTTTGGAATGGTTTTCTTCCTATCTTCGGGGACGACAGCAGTCGGTTCGTGTAGATCAGACTAACTCTGACTGGCATGATGTGACGGCTGGCGTTCCTCAAGGCGGAATTCTTTCTCCTTTACTTTTCTCTTTATTTATCAACTCCATTACCTCTGTCCTAACTTCTCGATACCATCTTTACGCTGATGACTTGCAGCTTTATCTGCACACTAGCGTGGATAATATTAGTCAGGCAATAGAATCTTTAAACGGTGAACTTCGACATATATCAATTTGGTCCGCTAAATACGGCATTGAAGTTAACCCCTTAAAATGTCAGGCTATTATTGTTGGTAGCTCGCGACAACTAGCCAAACTTGAACATAAAAAGTTGCCTAACCTAATGTACCTGGGTATCATCATTGATAACAAGTTGACTTGGAGAGACCAGGTTAGTGACATCTCGCGCAAAATTTTTGCTTCCTTGCACTCAATGATGAAACTTAAAAATTTTCTACCTGTGCGCACTAAAATCCAGCTAGCGAATACCCTGCTGCTACCTATTATCGATTACGGTGATCCTTGCTGTTTGGATATGAATAAAGACCTCTTAAACAAACTCGAACGGGTTTTCAACACTTGTATTCGGTTTATTTATAATCTGCGCAAGTATGACCGTATTTCATCGTGGAGGCGACAGCTTGGTTGGCTTTCGCTAACTGATCGCAGGAAGTCTAGAGTCCTTTCTCTTCTATTTTCCATCCTTTTTGATCGCAATTCTCCCTCCTATTTGTCCTCTGACTTCTTCTATCTTTCCTCTTTCCATACTAAGTCCCTACGGTCCCAAGCTAACCTCTTAATTTCTATACCGAGTCATACGTCAGGGTTCAAGTCTAACTCGTTTGCAGTCACTGCTGCAAGACTCTGGAACGACTTACCAGTGTCCATTAAAAGTGCTCCCTCTCGGGAGATTTTTAAGCGTCGAGTAAAAGAGTACTTTTTGAATAACTCATAATATTTATCTTAATAGGTATATAATTATTTGTATTTGTGTTTAGGTTTATGTAATTTATTTAATAATTAGTATGTATTTAATATCATTCATATATATTAGTGTATTATAGTATATTTGTATATAGTATATATATATATGTACACTTTGTTTATGTTTATATATACTTGTATTTATCGTTTATTTAAAGTTATAATATAAGCTTTTGCACACCTACACAATGATTTCCCACATGACAAGGTTGGCTGGTAGAAAATGCTATTTAGCGTTAAGCTCGCCTTTTGTACATATTTATTTTTTAAATTGTGTGCAATAAAGGATATAAATAAATAAATAAATAAATAAATAGTAGTGGAGTAGAGAAAGTGGGTTCAAGAGTTCTTCATTTTTCTTTTGAGTCAAAAACTTCGCATGGCATAATTTAACCACGCGCATCGCCTTGTTCACCATAGCACAAAGTTCATACTATTTAAACATATAATTTTTGCAAGTGGAAATCGAACCCACAATCAAATGCAATACAGTCACAAGTCATTTTCATATATTATAGTAAAATACAGATACAATAGAATTAATAGAATTTCCCCATCCGGATGTCAAACCAGCTACCATTCAAGTGACCAACAGTAAAGAAATTTAATTTGAAAACGTCCAAACTAAATGTGTTTTAGTGAGATATAATTTATTTTCAATTAGAGTCCATCAGGATGAGTTATTGCTGTTGTGACGAACAAAAACGCGTTTACACTCATCATGTCGCGTCACTTTTTGTATACGATTTAATGTAAACGGGGTTTTCTTGTTGAAGTTCGTGTAATTAAATTAGTTTAGTTCTAACATAGAGGGAGATAAGAGAAAAATCTATGCGTTCTTTCAAAGGCTTTTTGCTCTGAAAAAGAATATTTAAAGGATAAAAATGCGTAGAAGTAATTTGATCTGAGTTTAGTGCAGGATAGCTACCACTGTTTTAAATATAAAAATTGTAATTTTTATATTTGAAAAGAGCCACTGTTGTGTCTCGCCGGCTCTTCCCACCAGACCTACCTTTCGAGCTGGTGGTAGCTTTATGTTCATTCGCAATTCTAAAGTGCTTGACAAGATTATTTGAATAAAGCTTCACGCTGTTTCCCGCACGCAGCAAGGTAGGCAGAGGGAACCTAGTGTTAAGACACTCCGTTTGCCACTTTCCGCCGAATTCCGAAACTTAACGCCGCGCTTTTACCTCGGCACCAGGGCGAAGAAAATGGAAATATTAAATATTTCCCCTCCTCGAGTGGGAATCGAACCCACAACCAGTCGTTAACAGTCACACGCTTGTGCCACTGGGCCACGACTGGCAACTATTATTTAAATAAAGATATTTTAAATTTGAATTTGAATGTCTTTAACTTCCTTTCCGTGGATTTAATAGTCTTTATTATTATTTAATTGCTTTTAGGCTTTACTGCATATAGAGACCGTGGTGGCGCAGTGGTTCAGCGTCTGACTGTAATACGATGGTTATGGGTTCGATTCACACTCGAAGCAGTGGTTACATTTAATTTTTTTTCTATGCTTTGGTAGCTAAGACAAAGCGCAACGTTGAGTTCCGTTATTCAACACGGAATGTCTAGATTTAGGGTGCAAAGTGGAGGACAGAGTGTCTTGACACTGGGTCTGAAGCTGCTAAATTGCATATATATGTTAGAACACTGTTCTCCCCACACTTTGCCTATATTGAAATATTTTTTGTCAATATTTTATATAATATTTTTAAGCTTAAAAATAGTGATTATTTATATGCATGCTTTCATGGAGTGTTGTGTATTGTTAGAAATCTCTTAACTGTAATACAACTTCATATGTGTTCAACGTATGCTTAGCGAAACACCGTATTTTATAAAATACTAAATGAAAATTAAAAAAATACACGTTAAATAAAGTGCACGTTAAATAATGGTTATTAGCTATAGTATAAATTGGTGCTGTAGTCAATTATGTGGTCCTTCAGAAAATTGTAAAAGAAATTTCAAAATAATATGCAGCATTACAATAATAAATATCAGAGAGTTTTCGTGGCGCAGTGGGACAGCGTCTAGCTGTGAAAGCGATTGGTTTCGAGTTAAATGTCCACCAGAAGAAATAATTATATTAAAATTATTTCTATAACTCCTCTTTGGTGTTGCAACAAAGCGCGGCGTTGAGTTCCGCAACTTAATACGAAACATGTCAAATTCTGAACCAAAAAACCTGGTACTTCAACAATAAAGTTCTCTTTGCCTACCCTACTACACGGGAAAAAAGCTTATAGGAGAAAAAAACACTTATTTGATAAGTTTCCCTACTAAATAATCAGGTCAAACTAACAAAAAAAAATCGTTTAACATACATTTAATAAAACTTAGTATATATAAAATATTTTTTCATAGACATCCTATGATTGATTACGCTATTGAACTGAATCTGAGTCTGAGTCGGTCAGTTCGTGTAATAACGTGTCTTATCAATTTGCACACTTTTTACTTTAATGTAGGAGCACGTGTTGATTGCGGTTCCCGTGTGAAAGGCATTATATAGGTATATAATATATATTACATATTTTTTGTTATTTGTACTAGGCCATCGTGGAACAGTGACTCTAACCAAGATGGTTATACGTTCAATCCGGCTCGAGGGAATGATTTTATTTAAATGATTTTTACGTGGGTTCCACGCAACTGTGGAATGACCTACCAGCGGCAGTGTTTCCAGGTCGATACGACATGGGTACCTTCAAAAAGCGCGTTTATTCCCAACTCAAAGGCCAGCAACGCCCTTGTAGCTCCTCTGGTGTTACACGGTGTCATGGGCGTTGGTGTTCACCTACCATCAAGTGACCCGAACGCTCATTTGCCTTGTCCTACATATAAAAAAAAGTTCCTGTTTCGGTAGAAAGTAGCGCGGCGTTGAGTACCGATACTTAACACGCAAAGTAATTCGGGTAAAAAGTATAATTCGACTTCATGAGACAATTCTGTCTGGTTCTGGAACTGGTCCCTGTTATGCAGGATTCGACTAGTCGACCAAGACTAACTAAAATCAGACGTGAGAAACAATGTTTACATTTAATGTTTCATATACGGCCTTCGTGGCATGGTGAGACTTTATCTGCCTGAAATGATTGTGGGTTCGATTCCCACGTGGGAATGATAATATTTAAATTTTTATTTCTTCGCTCTAGTAGGTACTTTAGTTCTGCTACTCAACACATAACGTCTCGATTTCGGGTCGAAAGTAGAAAGAAAAAGCATAAAACTATATTAATCATAATATAAGGATACGAATGTTCTCCCACACGCGATTTGAACCCTGGACTTTCACAATATTCACTATCCTCTTCCCTCACTGCGCCACGATGGTGTTGAATATGTTAATATTTTCTAAGAATATGATAAAAATTGAAAACTAAATCCATCTGGTGTATGAAAATGTCGGTGCTGAGTTACTACCATTGTGTACTTGCTGCCTTCACAGGGAACATCTGAATTTATTAGATTTTATTTATTGCTTAGGGAGCTTATACATAATACTTACTCAAGTTAGTGATATTTTTTTTAATATTGATAATTACTTTCCATATATATGTATTTAATTTTGTTTTTTATTAGCTTTAGCAAGTAAATTACTTATCCATTTTCTGGCCAATTATAAATCGGGAAAATAAACATAATTTAATTATGATCCCTGTGTGTAGATCGAACCCATAACCATTACGTACAGTTGTACTACTGCACCACGATACTCTTATATTCACATCTATACACATATATAACTTTTTCCTTACTGAGTGACTAACAGACAACGTATAGCTGAAATTAATGAGTTTAGAAAGCTCCAAGCAAGGTGGTGGCGCAGGAGCACAAAGTGTCACTTAAACGCCAGTCGTGGGCCAGTGGCACAAGCGTGTGACTGTAAACGACTGCTTGTGGGTTCGATTCCCACTCGAGAAGTGAAAATAATTAATATGTTTATTTTCGTCGTTCTGATATCGAGGCAAAGCGAAAAATCCAGAATTCGAAAAAAAGCGGGAAATGGAGTGCCTTAACATTAGGTTCCAACTGTTTATCCTGCTGAGTGCGTGAAGCTAAAAAAAAAGAAGCTAAAATTTGAATTGTAACTTTGATCAATAAATGAAAATACTAAGGAATTTCTCAAAAATCCTTCGCGAACATAAATTTCACATTATACAATCCACACAAGAAAAATCGCAGGCTACAATACGTTAAAATATATCGTGTACAACCTCCTTTACTTTAGTTTTGTACTAGCGCACACCCGTGGGGTCTCTCGCTGTTCACCCAATCGTTATTTACCATGACATTCACACTTTACAAACTCGTTTAAAACATATTATGCCAATTCAAGATACAAACCTGCGGGAAATGTTTATGTTTGTAAGTAAATTATGTTTTTGTTAAATCTATCTATGGGAATTAAAATTATATTCTAACACCAATGCTTTATAGTAAGGACTATCGTGGCTCAGTGAAGCATAGTTTTTTTGAAGTGAAAACTTCTTTAGGCGCGTTGAGCGTTTTGGTAGAGGGTAAAATCCTCGGTTCGCGTCACCGACATGCTAATGATAATAGTATTGAAATTGAAATTCGTGTAAATATAAATACTATGTATAATTAAGATAATTGTATATTAATTATTTTTTCAACCACTTTGTATTTATATTTTGTTCATGATTTGTTTAACCCATCATATGTAACTAATAATTAAAACATAAAAATTTTCATATAATTTTTGCATATAGTTTTAATTACACTTAACTTAATAGTTCCGTTTTCACTTCTATCGGCAGTCCCACGACTGTTTTTTTTAGCTTCATGCTGTATCCCGCACACAGCAGGGTAGGCAGAGGGAACCTGGTGTTAAGACACTCCGTTCCCCACTTTCCGCCGAATTCGGAGGCACTGCGTGTTAAGTGGCGGAACTTAACGCCGCGCTTTACCTTGACAACAGAGCGAAGAAAATGGAAATATAATTTCCACTCCTCTTTTACTATTATAATAAATTGATAGTGGGTTCTGCTTTGTGGAAAAGACATAATTTATTTAATCCACTGTAGTTAACAAGGCGGAAATGGCAGAACGGAGTATTTTGACAGTAGGGTCTCCTGGACTGCTATGTGGGTAAAAGTCGTAAAGTAGAAAACCAATAAAAAATGATTTATCATGAAAATAAACTAAAGCAAGCCCTTTGTGTAGAATTAAATGCTATTTATTATACGTTAGATTCGATTAAAAATAGAGAAGTTTTAATGTTAATATTTTATTTTACTGCAATGCAGCTAGAGCTATGAAATAAGATTGATTTCATTCTAAAGAAATAAAAAAAATTGTGTCATATTACTTACATTCTTAGTGCATTTAAATAATACAGTATTTTTTTTAAAAAAATAATATTAGATAATTTATATTGCCATTGTGGAGAAAGACAGCGCCTGAGTGCAAAACGCGATTGGTTATGATTCCGATCTCCACTCGAAGATATGATATCATTTTAATTACTTTAATTTCTTCGCTCAGATACAAGACAAAGCGCGGAGTTCAATTCTACCACTCGAGCCGCTATATCACTCTTTTCCCTGCACTAGAGAGTGTTTTATCACTTTATTATCTCTGAATACCCTACCCTACGGGAAATAACGAAATAATGCTACTTTAAAAGTCTTTTTTTTTTAGCTTCACGCTGTATCCCGCACACAGCAGGGTAGGCAGAGGGAACCAAGTGTTTAGACACTCCGTTCCCTACTTTCCGCCGAATTCGGAGGCTTGCGTGTTAAGTGGTGGAACTTAACGCCGCATTTTAACTCGACACTAGAGCGAAGAAAATGGAAATATAATTTCCACTCCTCGAGTGGGAATCGAACTCACAACCAGTCGTTTACAGTCACACGGTTGTGCCACTGGGCCACGACTGGTCACAAAACATTCAAAAACACAAAAGTTTTTGAGCATATACAAAAACTGCTCAAAGGGAGAGGACAACATATATCACTTCTGGCACTACATCATACAATAACTCAACAAAAATATAATATTCATAAGAACAATAAAACAAATCATCTCGATTAATACAATAAATCGTAGTGACGTTATTGCGTCCATATAAAAATTAATATCGATTATTTGTGAATGCAATTTAAATCGATTACGCACAGTAACATATTTATTGGTTTTAATTTAAAAAATGACCCTGTCGTGGCACAGTGGAAGTGCTCGACCTTGTACACAATGGTTGTGGGTTCGATTTTTGTGAGAAAAATGAATGTATATTAAAATATATATACTTCATTTTATTTTATTTAGCCGGTCTTTGGTATTCGAAAATATATTTTAGGGAAAATCGAAGTTTCGAACACTTTACAGTAGTCCATTATCAAAGGTAGACTCCACATAGTTGGTAAGTAATAAGTAGATATTGTAAAGCAGTTACTAGCTATAGCTTCATTTCAAAATGCGTTGCAAATATCAAATATAAAAGATTTTAAATATCCTCGTTACTAAGATCTACTAAGATCTAGTTAATTTCTGCCATCTTATAAGCACTAACCGTAAAAAGGAAAGAAAGTCCACAAATAGAGAGCACTAAATTATCATTATTCATTTTGCAAAAACGCATACGAGTATATAAGTATGAATGTACGCTGCATCGATTCAGAACATATTTCACAATCAATACTTCGTATCGATTTCTTTATTGTTTTAGTATAAATTTCGTAATTTGTATTTATATGTACAATTCAATACAATTTTTAAGGCATTTGGTGTATGGCGACGACTATTCTTATTTTTTTTACTGTGTGAAAGTAGTTCGGACAAAGTCTGTGACTTTCATATGGGAATCCCTTTTCTCTTGTCTCCAATTAATTTGTACTTTGTATGATAAATTAAGCGCAGTGTTAGGTTCCGGCACTCAACACGTAATTTCTCGATTGAAAATACAACACAACAAAAGTATATATTACAAAAAAAAAATCACTTTTTAAGCACTTACCACAAGTTTGTAATAGGTAGGTCAGATATTTTTTTAAAAAGAGTAACAAAAGCTTCTATCAACTTATAAAAAAGCATCCTTTCTATTTAAATTGCTATAGTAAAAGACCCAAATATAAGCAGTTTTTTGGCCCAAATATAAGCAAATTTAAGCAATTTGTTCATGGATTGATAATCTTTATAAAAATTGCGTAAGACAACGATCAAAAAAAAATATGCTTAAAACAAACAAGTTCAATTCACCACTGACTCGACTAATACAATAAAAACAAATGGCCCTACAAAATTACGTGCAAACAAAATGGTCAATATACCTCACTCATTTCCCATACCGAGTGAGTTATAAAAATCTTAAGCATTCTGAAATTGAAGTGCGACTTTTATCTTATTAAGGTGCTAATAAGACTCCCATACGAATTCCTTGTAAAATCACACAATAATACTCTTGATATCTTTAAAATCATCAAAAAATGGCCTATAAATATACACATTTAATACGATATCGGATAAAAATCAGAAAACTGTTACGGTTATGTTCAAATTAAGCAATAACACTTTTCAGTGACGGTTAATTCGATCTCCTTCACATTGCACATAAAATTTTATATTTTTAGCCAAATTGGTGCAAGATGGAGACTTATAGCGTATTTTAATATATTCTTCGGGCGTTTTGAGACAGCATCTGTATGTATAAGCAATTGGTTGTGAGAAATAGTTATGTTTGGAGAAATGATTAATATAAATTATTATTTTTCTTTTTTTTAGTTTCACGCTGTATCCCGCATATAGCGGGGTAGGCAGAGGGAACCTAGAGTATTAAGATGCTCCGTTCCCCACTTTCCGCCGAATTCTGAGGCATTTCTGAGGAAATATTAAATATTTCCATTCCTCGAGTGGGAATCGAACCCACAACCAGTCGTTTACAGTCACACCCTTGTGGCACTGGGCCACCACTGGCCACAGTATATAATATATATTTTTTTTATTTGTCCGCTTTTGCATCAAGACTCTGGTATCATCACTAAACGTGTAAGTGCGAAGTGTCTTGGGTACTAGACTCTATTTTTCTTGCTATGAGGAAAAAATATAAAGCTTAATACACATTAAGCATATAAAAATAGATAAACAAACAACGATAATTAATGCAAAGTAATAATTTTATTGGCAAAGGTGATAACAACTGTAACAGAGATATCCTTTAGTCCAGAATCAATATGTACAAATATATTCGAATAAAAATAAATATATTACTCTAAATTCTTTAGTATATGACATTACTACCTTAAATATAAGAAATTGAAATATTTTAAATATATTCATATCATATTAATATAATTTATTAAACGCTATTTTCTCTCACACAGACCACACGCCATACAGCCTAAAGCTCGACTCACTTGCCATTACCATGCTACTGGAGCATCTTGAACAAATTATGAGCTATCAATATTAAACGTCGTGCCATAAAGAAAATACACAAAAAACTTATTTTAAATATATATTCATATTGACGCCATTGTAGTGCAGTTGGAACATGCTTAATTAATGGTGGTGGGTTGAAATTTTACACAGTTATTTCGCGTTTGGTCACAAAGTGACTAATAGATAAGGCATAGACGAAGCTACCAGACGTAAAAAGTTAAAATTTTGCATGTAGATTTGTAAAGAGAATATAGGAGCTACTAACAGTCAAAAAATAAACGAAACTATGAAAGATAACGATGAAAATAATATAGCACGTGTTATAAAGTCCATACAAGCAAAACTGTTGATTATAATAGGCTTATTAGTTAATACAGTTTGATTTCCTAGTCATATTTGATTTGACTTTTACAATCCAGTATATAATATCACAAAATTCATGCGAAGTCCTTATTAAAAAATATGCGACATATAAGGGAAAAGGCATAAAAAGAAAAAGAAAACGTTTTTTATGAACGTTGGCTATTTCAAGTCAAACTCACGACATCTTTTTCTTTACCTTCCAAGAAAATATATAAAGGAATGACCTAGTGTTAAGACACTCCGTTTTCTTCACCCAAAAAAAAACATATATTTCTCCATTTAAACCATAATCAATTTGATTCCCATACAATTTGAACCAATTTCGTGACGATTACATTTAAGAGCGTGCAAAATTTCAAGATAAGAAAATAAAACGGTGTTCTTGAAGTAATAAATCAAGAGATGGCAGGAGTATCGGATGATTGCAAAGCGACGAGATAGCGCCTTACACGATGCGATAGTTCGTAGGTTCTCACGGGGACGTGGATGTTAGAAAATTTGTCCTAACTATCATAGTCATATTTTTATTAGAATAGATAAAAAAGTATTTTATTAATAATATTTTTGATATTAAAATATTCAATATAAATGAAAAAAATGTTTTAACAAAATTAATCGCATATTTTTTGTTATTCGAGAATACATGAACTGAATTAACATTTTCAACCGATATAATGTAAGAAATGGATCTATGGAGCACTTAATTCATTTGTATCAAATTTTACACGTAAATATTGCTAGATTAATATATTATACGAAATTAGAGTTTCTTTCTTCACATAGTATGCAGACTCAAGATTAAGTAGTAGTTTCATTTAAATTATAATATTAGTAAAAGAAAAAGACATTTAAAGAACAACAAAAATAAGTTGTAATAAAGTTGTAATAAAATTTCGACGCAGCGGATAGTAGAACGCATGGCTCAGTGGTGAGAGCGCCTGAACGGTATTCAGGAGGCGCGGGTTCGAATCCCGCTGCGTTCAAATTTTTATACGTTTTCTTTAAATGTCTTTTTCAATTTTCCTAAGTGTGGAATAACACTTTAAAAATGTTTAAAAGTATAATGTTAGTATTAAGTATCTATTACACTAGAAAGCAAACCAAATAAATCTCTGAAAACTACAAAAATCTATATGATATTTTTTGCTTCATGTATTCGAACCTTGTGCCAAGACACTCTATTCTTCATTTTTCGCCAAAAATCTTCAAAATCAAAACTACATAATAAATAATTGGAACTCAAAGCTGCAGATACACGATATTTTTTTATAAAACTAAATAATATGGCATATCCAAAATGATTTCTACCATCGTACTGCAGGTCGTGACCGCCACAATATCCGTTTTAAATCGCTATAAGGTTAAAGTCAAATGCTCTATTTATTATAGTACCGCGATCTGACCCACATTTAAGCTTTATTCAGTAAGAGAACTGAAAACCATGGGGTCGATTCCCATTACAAGTGAACGGTTAAACTAAAGAGCCCATCGTGGCTCAGTGGGACAGCGTTTGACTGTAAACGCGATTGGCTATGAATTCGATATCTATACGGGGAATTATTAATAGCTTCACGCTATATCCCGCGGAATTATTAATAATATTTAAAATTATACACTATCCCGCCACTAAAGAGGAAAAGTCTTAATTTCGGACATATAGTGGGAAACAGAGTGTCTTGACACTAGCTTTTATATGAGTATTTTTCTATGTGGGAAAAAACGTGGAACTGCAAAAAAGTAAGGTATTTTTTTATATTCACTGAATTTACTCGGTATATCACAATGAAAGTAAAAAGTTCCTGTTACCCTTTTTTTTAGCTTCACGCTGTATCCCGCACACACACAGCAGGTTAAGAAGGACCCTTGTTAAGTGGCGGAACTTAACGCCGCGCTTTGCCTCGACACCAGAGCGAAGAAAATGGAAATATTAAATTTCCTTGGGTGTTATCCTTTTGTTACACATTTATGTTAGGTTACTGGAAGACTGAACCAAACGCCGCATTATGCGCAAACAAACCGACTTATTGTGTATTTTTTTGTATAAATATTGCACTCTTAATCACTGCTATTCCAATTGGGTTTCAATTAATCAAGCAATAGTTAGTAGTTCATATAACTAAGTAACCAATCCTATAAGGTTTTCATTTTTACATACCGAAAGCCACTTTGGTTACGCATTTTAAAAATAAATTAAAAACTGACACAATCAAATTACTACTGTAATTGCTTTCATTTTTTTATCATTTATCATTAAATTTTGCTTCCGTCATTAATCACTAAATGGAGCGTTACAGAAGCACTTTGATATACATTTTGTATGAACTATTCATCATTATCTCAAGTCATTTTGTTTTAATGATGTCCATTTTTAATGACAAAATTGAAAACATAGTAATGATTGGGAAAGTAAAATAATTTATATATTAAACAGCTAATATAAATGCTAATGACGATAATTAAAAATCATTACTCGATATAACTTTAAAACTATAAACGTGAATCAATTTTATTAATTATATGTAAAATGATATTTCTTGTATAAATTTCATTACCTTTTTCGTAATCAAGAACCTTTTTTTCTTTTTTCGCCTTTTAGGCGTCAGAAAGCGCCGAAACTCAACTCTGTTTTATTTTCCTAGAGAAAGAAATGCAAATAATGTCTATATAAGCACCAGCGCCCCCCTCGCAGCTTCGCCGCGTGAACTACATAATCGCTTCGTTATATTGCAACACGCGGGGGTGGGTTTTTGCAACATAAAGTAGCCTATGTTTAAGCTTAAATTATTAACTATATTTATGCCAAAATTCATTATGATCGGTCAAGTGGTTTAGATTTTTCATATAAACTTTCATCCCCTATTTCAACCCTTTAGCGGTTGATTTTTGAAAAAATAAGTAGCCTATGTTAGACCCAGTAATTTTTACTTCTTTCATTCTAAATTTTACCAAAATCGGACCGGTAGATTAGCCATGCAAATATGACAGATAAACACACAGATTTTCGCATTTATAATATAAGTATGGATTAGTATACGGTGTCTATACCAAATATTGGATAGAAACCGTAACCATTTTGTTTGTAGATGTTATTCCACTCCACCATGCTTAGATATATTTAAATACAATACAATGTGTCTAGTTAAGCTAATCAAAGTGCTAATTTTCGCCATTCATAACCTTATTTTTCTAAGTAAATTGTTAAATTGAGTTTATCCATATATCGTCCTTTATTTAAAATATAAAAAAATGTGCCAAATATAACATTATTAACTATCAGAGACACACAGATTCCATTTTTGTATTCCTGCTTTGTTATAACAAAGCACGGTGTTCAGTTCTGTCACTTAACTTCGAGTAGAAAGCGGAGAACGGAGTGTCATATCACTAAGATCTCACTACCTACCATATAAGGAAAAAAGCGTAAACATTAAACACTCAGCCAGTTAAATTATTAGTTAAACAGTTTATACACACATTTACCTCTAATTATCGTACGCTTAATAATATTTACATATTATTAATTAATGTAATTGCGTCTTTTAAAACCGCAACTAATTTGTACCATTCGCTATCTTAAAGACTTTAATAAATTCTGTTTGTAAATAGAAATTGCGATAGATAAGTAAGTAATAAGTTATATTTAAAGATCGAAGTGGGATTAGTCTGATTGTAAACATATTGGTGGCAAGTTCAATTTTGCTTAAGGAATATTTATATTATAAGCTTCTAATGTTAAGACACTCCGTTTCCCTTTTTCCGCCGAATTCGGAGGCATTGCGTGTTAAGTGGCGGAACTTAACGCCACGCTTTGCCTCGACACCAGAGCGAAAAAATGAGATATTAAATATTGCAATTACTCGATTAGGAATCGAATCCACAACCAGCCGCGTTTCACAATCCACCAGCCACGACTGACATTAATTATATTAGTATTGCTTTTATTTGTATTACGCTGCGTTGAGTTCCGCCATTTGAGATGATTTTTTTTTAATTTCGGACAGAAAGTGGAAACACAAGGTTAAAAAAATATGAGGGTAAATTTCTTTTCATTTAAAAATATTATATGTTAGATAACTTTATTTACCGTCGCATTGTTTGGACATATTGAGTAAACGCATATGATGTCATCGTAGCGCATTGGGTCAGCTGTGTGGTACTGTAAGCACGATGGTTGTGGGTTTAATTCCCCTCTGAAAAATTTATTATATTTACTTTTAAACATTTTTTAAAGTGTTATTCCACACTTAGGAAAATTGAAAAAGACATTTAAAGAAAACGTATAAAAATTTGAACGCAGCGGGATTCGAACCCGCGCCTCTTGAATACCGTTCAGGCGCTCTCACCACTGAGCCATGCGTTCTACTAGCCGCTGCGTCGAAATTCTTATACGCTTTATTACAACTTATTTATGTTGTTAGCATCTCTGTAGAGAGATTTTTACAAATTTCTGCTACCCAAAGATTATTCTACGAACAATCATTTGGCAAGAGAGAATGCTATTTATTAAATACTTTTAAACATTTTTTAAAGTGTTATTCCACACTTAGGAAAATTGAAAAGGACATTTAAAGAAAAATTTTATACGTTTTCTTTAAATGTCCTTTATTATATTTAAATTATTTTTATACCCTCGCTTTGGTGAAACAGAATGTGGATCGTATTCAATCTTACGGAGGATGGAGTGTCTGGACACTAAGTTCCTCAGTCTTCTTTGCATATAAATACATAAGAGGTGAAGCGTTTAACGGATTATATTACAAAAAAAACATAAATTTCTTATTAGATAATCAATTGCAGATACAGTGTAATACATAACATATCCTGCTGATATCATCGGCATCTAATTTACTACTAGACTCCTAGGACTACTAACGCCTTCCGTTTTATGTTCACTTAATCTTAGTTAGTAATACTGAGCGCACTAAAATTAATAAATCTAAAGCTTATCCTTGACCTTTTTTATATTTGGATATGATTAACTGAAAAAAAAATATTTTTTATGTGGTTATGACACTAGATGTAAAAATGTCACCCACTGCTTTCTTTTACTGTAGGAAAGTGGATTATTTTGGTGGATTTTAACCCCACACTATGTCTTATCAGAGCAGAGAAACAAAATTAGCAAATATACCCCCGAGTAAGCAATCGAATCCATAGCCAGCAAAACGTAAGGACCGTTTTTCTTCAGTGAACTAAAGAAAACCTATAAAATAATAATAAATGCAGAGAGGTTAGTGTCGGGATTTTTCATTGAAATTCAAGAGATAACATGTTCAGTGGTGAAACTCAACGCCACGTTTTGTCTTACTAGAGTGAGAAAATACAAATAATTTAAATCATCCTCAGATGGGGATCGAACCTATGACCATCGCATTTACAGTCAGACTCTGTACCACTGCGCCACGAGGATCTTAAAAGCATTTCTAATCACATTTTTCGTCATATACTTAGAGGTGGGTATTACATATTATTCAAGTTTGATGGCCTACCATTTAAACATTAAACAATCATTCCCCCAAACAGGAATCGAATGCACTACCGTTACCTAACCACATACCCCAATAGCATTCACTTCATATTGACATCACAATTCATAATTTCATTGTCAAATAATATATAATTCAAATCATTGTGGCCAGTAGTGGCGCAGTGGCACAAGCGTGTGACTGTAAACGACTGGTTGTGGGTTCGATTCCCACTCGAGGAGTGGAAATACTTAATATTTCCATTTTCTTCGCTCCGGTGCCGAGGTAAAAGCGCGGCGTTAAGTTCCGCCACTTAGCACGCAATGCCTCCGAATTCGGCGGAAAGTGGGGAACGGAGTGTCTTAACACTAGGTTCCCTCTGCCTACCCTGCTGTGTGCGGGATACAACGTGAAGCTAAAAAAAACAATTCATAATTGACGTTTTTCGACATATACCCACCTACATTGTAACTATTCAACTTTGAATGCCTACCGTTTAAAATTTCCTTTTTTACACCGTATAATCAGAGCATTGCGAATCGTCTTTTAAAAACTTATAAGCTATAAATTAAATGTGCATAAATACGGCCTAAGGGCCACGTAATGTGTCGTAATCGGTAACTTTCATCGATATATAAAATCGATTTTCGCTCAAACCTCTAAATTAACCTTAATGATTCTTGATGACCGTACACACGGTCGAGGTGTATTCGTTTTGGTTCGTAAGTTGATAGAAAATATTGTTTTTTTTTTGTTTAATTTCTTTTTATATTAATTTTGTAAGTTTAAGTTTAAATGCGGCGTTAAACTCCGTTTTTTAACACGAAATGTCTTACATTCGAATAGAAAACGAAAACGTATTGAACTTGACACTAGATTCTCATCTTGATATGCGCAAGGAAGGCTGTTTTTTTCAGTAAATATAAATAAGAACCTAGTGACTAATCACTCGCATTCTCCGTGTTTTAAGTTACTTTCTCTCATTATAGAATATAGTGCTTAACATAAATAATTATAAATACTTTCTATAGAATTACGACTTAAATAGTTTTAGATTATTTACTGGTCAGAGCAAAATTTCTGTATAAGAAGTATTCAAGAATCTATCGACATAATATAAATAAAATTAGAAAATAGTTAGTAGTTGCAATAAATATATATATATATATATATATATATATATATATATATATATATATATATATATATATATATATATATATATATATATATATATGAAATTTTATATATGTTAATTTAATAAGACATTTCAAAGCCTATAAACAGGCTTATGCGAAACTTATTTCTAAAATAGTAAATTAAACCTGTCTTCAAAAGATTTTTAAAAGCTCTTTTGTTATTTACACTAGAGACGTCTCAGAGATATCCCTGCTTTCATCTATATGCATATATATTATATATTTATCTATATTGTTTCTTTCAGATTCACACTCTTGTCCACATAGTAGCGTAGTCGCAGAAAACTTAGTGTTAAGACACTCCGTTCTGGTCTATGTTATTGTAAATATATTATAAGCAAAAACACAAATTTAGAATGAATTACTTATTCAAAATATTAGAAGTAATTAATAAAGACTTTCATTAGCTTCTGGTTTGAATTTACAATACCACGAAACAGCGTTGATGATGCCCACGACCGTCCTAAGCGCCGTCTGGAGCAAAAGTAACGCTAACTTGTCAATGTCAACTGACAGATCTGCTTTATCGACATTTGGAAACGTCAAAATATCGATTGTCCTTATAATATATATATTTCTTTAAAATAATTTCGACCCACAACAATTCATCACATAATTTAAATTTAATACATAAAAAAAATCAATAGCTTCACGCTGTATCCCGCACACAGCAGGGTAGGCAGAGGGAACCTAGTGTTAAGACACTCCGTTCCCCACTTTCCGCCAAATTCGGAGGCTCGACACCAGAGCGAAGAAAATAGAAATATAATTTCCACTCGAGTGGGAATCGAACCCACACCCAGTCGTTTACAGTCACACTCTTATGCCACTGGGTCACGACTGGCTACATGCACAATAAATTTAAACTAAATATAAAATTCCAACAATAATCTATAACGGCCATGATTCATGCGAAATTATAAAGAATTACCCAAAAAGCTTCGATCTTGTATGCTCATTTACTATAATATTGTCGGTTCGGAGCTCTTTAATTTCAATTATTCTTCATGTAAATGCCAATGTACAGTTTTATTATTACGAGGGTACGAGTGAACTACTTATATGTTAACTAGTGGTTTTATTCGGTTTCTTTTGATATAAAATTTATTTTTTATATAATATTTTTTATATTTTTATATTATATTATAGGTATAAATAAAGAACTTAGTATTAAGTACACTAACACAAGTACTAAGTAATAAGTATACTTCATTTTCTATGTCTTTACTTATTTAAGGGATAATAAGTGGTAAATTATATTTTAATACAATATAATTCTGTCATCAGTATAGTCAAATCGCTACAATGAAAATAATTTTAAGTACACCATTGTTTTCTACAAAAACATATTTCACAACTATTGGTATCTTCTGGTAGAAGGAATCTTCTACCCTTAGGAATGACATAATCTTAGGTACATTTCATATATCATACATATCGTTTTTCTCAGTGTGAAGATACTCCATTTTGAACTTTTTTACTTGTTTTATAGATAATAATACTTTTAGATGCTATTTACAGATCATTCAGTCATAAGAACATTTTAAAATGATTGTCCTATAAGAAAACTTATTTGACAACTATTGGTTATAAGAAGGAATCTTAGGTAAATTTCATATATCACACATACAAAAAATCCCAAAACATTATCACTTTTCTCCCAACCAAATCCAGGCAAAACCACAGCAAACATACTAGCAAATCAATAAAAATTTCAATTTAAATCAACCACTAAGTCACGTCCGATCTACTTTACAAAGCGTTATTTCGTTACAAGCTTTTCGTTTAATACACAGTTATTACGAGTAGGTACCAAGGCGATGGCGATGGGGCTCACGTGAGCGATGTCGCCGATACTGTCATTAACCACGCCGCTATTTCAGAAAAGATTTTCACTTAACTTCTTTATAATTTTAACGCAATGTAATGTAATTTCAAAACGTGATTCCAACACCTACTGTGTACGTGGAGTTTTTATAAATACAGAGTGCGTTATATAGCGGAACTGTTTAAAGGTATAAAATAGCAGTGTTTTTGAGTGTGAATACTATGGTTTGGGGCCAGTCGTGGGGCAGAGGCACAAAGTGTGGGTTTGATTCCTACTCGAAGAGTGGAATTTAATATTTCCATTTCCTTTGCTGTGGTATCAGATGTAAAGCGCGGCGTTAAGTTCCGCCACTTAACACACAATGCCTCCGATTTCGGCGGAAAGTGGGGAACGGAGTGTCTTTACACTAGGTTCCCTGTGCCTATCCTGTTGTGTGCAGGATACTGCGTCAAGGAAAAAAAAAGAAAACAAAGAATACTATATATATTTATACTATAGGGTCGTGGGTTCGATGTCCATTTGTGAGAATGATTGTTTAAATTAATTTTAGAAGATATTATTTAATGTCCATTTGTTCTTTCTATGTCTCGAAATTTAGCAGTATTTTGTAAATGGAGTGTTTAAAATATATTCTTCTGGCTAATCCTTTCGTGTCTTCAAAGCGTAATGGGACAGAATCCGATTGCAAATATAATAGTTGCGGATTCGATCCCTACTCATGGGTACGATTACATTTAAGTGATTTTTATTTCAATACTCTAGTAAGAAAAAGCGTATCGGTGGGTGAAAAGTAAGGAATCAAACGAAGTGTCTTATTAATGTTAGGTTATTTGTCTAATGTGTGAGACCAAAAAAGGATCGATAAAGCAAAATTGATCTTCAATTTGCGAAATGTATTTATAATACGTACATATAAAATAAAGAACTGTCAGTGCGTTCTCTATCAGTCATTCAGTTAGCAATAAAAGATTTCTGAGCATCTATATTTTTATGAAAACCACATACAAATTAAAATAAAAAGAAAAGATACATATAAATAAGTTAACAATAAAAATAAGTTGTGATAAAGTATTTAATAATTTTAACGCAACTGGTAGTAGAACGCATGGCTTAGCGATATGAGACCTTGGATTCTTTCCGACAGACGCGGGTTCGAATCCGGTTGCATTCAAATTTATATACATTTTCTATTCAATTTCAATTTCATAAGTGTATAAATAATACTTTAAATCCCTAAAACTAAAATATATCTTACCAAGAAAGTGTTAAACATAATGATACAAACGATATATACGTGTGAGTTCTTTTTATCTCTCCAATACTTTTTGACCTGTGACCTCAAATTTCATGTAACCACTCAGGTCTAAGTAGAAATCAATGTTTTAGATATCGTAACTGGAGCGAGAATGGGAGGAAGTTGTTAAAAACGGTTCAGACTAATATATTTTACTAGTTAAGTTAAATGTGTTTACGTGAATGGGATGGGTTCGAGTGAACTTTGTTATACGATTTGGATGTGAATTTGTGATTATGTGGTGGATGATGGTGATGGATAGTTGTTAAATAAATCTTATATGTGTACGCGCAGACTATAAGTTAATTTGTAATATGTATAATAATAATATGTAAAGATAGAAGTCACTAGTTGTAGCATTTTGTATTTTTGACGTCACGCTATATCCCGCACACAGCAGTGTAGGCAGAGAGAAGCTAGTGTTAAGACACTCCATTTCCTATTTTGCGCCAAATTCTGAAGGAATTGCGAGTAAGTAGTGGAACTCAACGCCTTTATTTGCCTTAGCATCAAAGCGAAGAAAATGGGAATATTAAATATTTCGATTCCTCGAGTGGGAATCGAACCGACAATGAACCCAATGTGCCACGACTTTTTATGTAAACCATTTATATTTAAAAAAATGCTGTATGTAAAATAACACAGTTTGGTAACATATTAAGCTATAATTTATATAAATATAAGAATATTATATAGAACAGATATGTAGAAGAACGAAAAAGTAAAAGGACATACCATAACTTAAGAAGCTAGCGTTATTGTAGCTAATCGTTTCTTCGAGTTTATAATTTCCATGTCAAAGTATTAAATTTGGCAGAGTCAAGAATCGAATCTTGAACTAATATACTAAGCAAGCAACTGGTCATCATATTACTAACTTATAAGAAAAATAATAATATTTGTGTTATATAAACAAATCGTGTGGGAGAAGTAAGATCTCTCGAACCCATATTAGTCGAATGCATTATCATTTGATCAAGCAAACTTGAATATTTCCGAACAATACTCTCGAAAACTTAAGATTTCATTTCCAAATAAATTCGGACACATGTAACGGATCGAAGAATATAATACATTTTATTTACAACAAAAAAAACGACATTGGGTATCTTAACACAATCTTGCCTTTGCCATCGACAAATTTCACTTTGATCCTTATTGCTGGAAACGTAGGTTCAAAATTCGATTTCCGGTTGAGACAATAATTTTGTTTCTCTATATTTATACGACTTTATAGCCGTATCGAGTGCTCGATAATACTCAATGAGTATAAGTTATTTTGTTAAAGATAAAAAAGGATCAACGGATGGCACTTTTGTTTCATTAACCGTAAAAGGCAAGAGTGATTTAATCGGTCATAACTTGCTTTGCAGCGCGTAGCTAATTTTCAAAAGTTGACAAAAAATTTTTGGACACAAGTACATATTTATTATTTTTTTGTCCTTGTATGTAATTAATGGGAAATTATGTGTGTATCTTGCGATCTCGATTTTTTTTGGGCACGAGAGGATATGGTATAGGTCGTTTAGGGCATGTTTCGGTGAAATCGTTAGTAAAATATATTATGGCATAGGAAAAGTGGAAAATATACCAATTTTTTTTAGTAGCTTTTTCAAGATAGTCCGTTATCTGCTTCGATTCCGAGACATTGCGTGTTGAGTAGCGGAACTCAATGCCGCGCTTTTTCTTAGGTACTATAGCGAATAAATTAAAATTTAAATATGTAAACATTCTGCCGAGTGTCAATCGAAACCACAACCACTGCCTTATTGTCAGACGCTGTACTACTGCGCCACGACGGCTTAATATCACATAATCTCTTCAACTTACTATTACTTTTTAATTTTTCATTGTACAAGGGAGGAAAATAAGCGGAAAGATCAACTGATGGTAAGTGGTTACCTTCGCGCATGGACATTCACAATATCTGAGGAATTGTAGATACGTTGCCAGACTAGAGAAGAGAGCTGGCTTACGTACCATCGAATGGGTTTGGGACCCATCATCAGATGTTTGACGGTTCGACTTTGACATGACAGTGGTCGCGAACCAGTTGAAGAACGAATCTCGTACTACCAAGTAACTTGGTTACCCGCCTTTTAAGGGACGCTATCCAGCAGCGGTGGAGAACTGTATTCTTAGCCCGTCCCCCTACGGGTGGAGTTACTGAATTATTGTTTTAAAAAATGTTTCCTGGATTTAAATAAACGAAAAACAAAACTTTTATAGAGTACGTATAAACATTTTAAACGAACGTGAAGTGGGGAACGGAGTGTCTTAACACTAGGTTCCCTCTGCCTGCCCTGCTGTGTACGGGATACAGCGTGAAGCTTAAAGAAAAAGATAAGATTTTAAGTTTGCAGAATTGAAGCAGAATTCGTACCCGCGCCACTTGGAGATCGTTCAAAAGCGCTGACCACTAAGCCATATTTATGCGTTATCTAAAACATCGTTTTTCATATCTTAAGTGTGAAAAAATATAATAATTAAAATATGTCATTTTACCTTTTTATTTATCTGTAGATATTGAGCTCTAATATTTAAACATATCTAATCGAATTTTATCTTACAAATAAATTAATTTTGGAAAAAATTATCATTTTGTTTGATAAAATTTTAATTGCCACTTTTTAAATCTTTTTTTAAATAATTTAATATCTCAATGCTGGCCGGTAAGAGATAAATTCCGGATTTTTTTCAGTTCTTTTTTTTACTTTTTTTTGACTGCACATATGAGGTCAAATAGATAGTTACACATAGGTATGTAATGAATGATGAAAATCTTTAGTGTTGTTATGTGCCATTATAGCGAAAATAGTGACCCATAACTACAAATCTCTCTGGCAAAGAGCTGACCTTAAATTGCGCGGACAAAGTTGCGGGCGCTGCTAGTCTATTTAAACTACCTGAGAAATGACTACCACACAGTTTTGAGCTAGTAACAATTATCCTTTTATATTCTGTATATTTTTCTCGTTAAATTCCTATAAATATATATATTTTTTTAATATTTTTAACGTAAAAATACTAACCATACATCTTAATCGATAACCTTTTAATGATACACAACTCTAAAACAGATGTCGGCATACAAAATATCACAATCGTGTTAAAGCCTATATATAAATAGACAATAGAACTACACTCCTAAACGCAAAACTGAACAAGTAAAGGATCGGAGCGCTATTGAAGACGAGATAGCATCATAAAGTAGATACTTAGCGTTCTTGGTATTCAAGTGGATTGACATAAAAGTGGGCGAATCTAGGCAGTTTAGGATAGTGATTGACGTTAGGTGTTAATGGGTTATATTATGTTTTATTGTTCTATGTATGGTTTGGTAGGCTAAAGGTAGGGTAGGATAGGCTAAAGATATAGGGTAAGGAATTGGTAAAAAGTATACGAAATCTAAAAACAAGAACGAAATAATAAGAAAGAAAAAAAAATGGCGTTTTGTTAAGATATTGTTCTATGTAAGACTTTCTGTCGCAGAGGAATGAAAATAATTTGGAAGTAAGTTTTGCCAGTACAATAGTAATGTGCTACAGTGGTCTTTAAATGTATAGAGGTGCATATATGATGTTATAATTTTTTTGAATGATCTCAAAACGGTAGACCAATATTATAATAATTATAATATATAATCTAATTATACAATTTTTCTTTTATATCCGTGCATCTCATGAAGGGAACGTAAACAAATCCTAAAAGACTGTAAAATGTCATGTTTTATACGTAGGCATACACGATTTGAGTACCATCATGAGTGAGGTGGTAATCCAGTTTGATTTTTTTAATATTTTGAATTTCAACATTGCTTCCGCTACTCAGCTCTCAGTGGGCAGAAAGTGAAAATCCTATTTTCCCTTTCTACATCTTAGGCATGAAGATAAAAAGAGCAACTTAGTATCCTTTATACTAATCAAATGTACCTCATGTCATGTTAAAATTTTAAACAACTAGGATCTCTCTAGAAAAGTATATAACTATATATGTATATAATAATTAAATAGTAAGTTTATATAAGTACATATAGCACAGTACCGTTGTCCACAAACGAATGAATCAGCCCCAACTCATCTCCAATTCCGAATATTACTTAAAAGGAAATATTTATTCCATCTTGATAATCTCGTAAGGCAGTTAGTGTAAATGTAAAGCCTAAAAATGTGGGTCTCCAAGTAAATAATTAATGGCGTTGTTACCAGTAGTTTTCTGAGATGAAGCTATAACATCATTTATCTGTTGTTTATTTGTTAATTCTTCCTGTTTAAGTGGTAAGGCTTTGTGCTCACTGTAGGTTTAATTCTGGGCTTGTGTTAAATTAAAATATGTAAGTATATTTAATTTGCACTAAAAAGTTGAGGCCCGTCTTGGTGCAGGGGCTAGTGTAACTATAAATACCATTGGTTGTGGATTCGATTCGCACTCGAGAAATTTACCATTTTCTTCACTCTGTTCTCGAGGCTAAGTATAGCGAATTGAAATGAATTTCGCCGCTTAACACGTAATGCCTCCAGAATTCGGTGGATAGTAGGGAGGAAAGTATTTTAACATTAGATTCCCTCTCCCAAATTGCAAATCGCAAATAACAATTTGCTACAATAAGTTAAAAACTAGATTATTAGTACTAGAGTTATTGCTCATTACTGCAGGATTGTCCAAAATTCTTAAGGAAACGGAAAAAAATGCTAGAGTTATTGTAATGTATTACATCAATAGTTAAATAATTCCAATATTAACAAAGCAAAGTGTCTAGAGCCTTACAACACAACGAATAGCGTAAAGTAATATTATTAATATTTATATAACATTTAACATGTGCTTTACGTCCGTAGCGGTTAAATTTATTTGTTATAAAAGCAGAACTTTTGTTTTCAGACTTAAATGTCAATGTGAAATTGGTATATCAATGAAGACTCGATATGGTTTTTACTTTAACGTTTATTAATATATACAAGAGTAGAGTATTAGTATATTTTGTTTTTGCGATAATTACACGTTTTGAAACCAACCACATTAATTCCGTATATTTTTGTTATTCGAAAATATATTTTTAGAAAATGTAACTTTTGAACACTTTTCTGTAGTCCGTGGTCGTGAGTGACCAGACTGAGTCTGGTGGTGGCATTCGTCTGTCAGCTAATACTAATATATATTTGTTTTAGCTGTTCTGTTGTCTGTTATATCACATGTTCTATTTATGCATTAGTTTGGTATACAAATATTCCAAACCAATGCATGTAATAGAACTCAACGACGCGCTTTTCGTCAGAGCGAAGAAATGTAAGTAATTTATATACTCCTCCGAATGGGAATCGAACTCACGACCAACTGCGTTTACAGTTAAACCCTGTATCACTGCACTACATTGAATGACGGAGTAATAATGAGATGATTGGAATATAAATACTCCTTAATTTAAAGTGAAGGAATATTTATAGACTTGTTGATATAATTGCGATGCGAACTGCCATTTAATTCTTTTTTGGCAATATGGCGAACCGAATTATGTGTTATAAAGTTCACTTTCGAAGTGAAGATACTTCGTTTTCCACTTTCCGCCCAAAATCAATAATTGCGTCTTGAGTGGCGGAACACAACGCCGCGCTTTGTCTTATGTTGGAATGAAAATAATATATAATCATTCCCCCAAGTGGGAATCCAATCCACAGCCATCGCGCTTATAATCAGACGCTATCCAATTTCGCCATGACGCAGTAAAGTTAAAATAAGGAAAGGAAAATTAAAACGTTTAAAATATATTCGCTATATATACATTATTTTAAAGCTTCACCCATCCCTTGTGTATTAATGTAAGAGAAACTAACACAGAATGTAGTAAGAAGACACTTAATTTTCCATTTAATAGAATTAAATAAGTACATTTTTCTATAGTGATGTTATAAAAAATATCATATATCAGCTTCCAACTTTTCCCACATAGAATGATAGTCAGAGACAACCAAGTGTCAAAACACTCTGTTCTCCTCTTAACTACGGAATTCAAACATTACATATCGAGTGGCGGAACTCAACGCCGCACTTTGTTACCAGAATACTTCTAACATTATTAACAACGTCTTTTTTTTTTTTTTTTTTTTTTTTTATCGCTGGGAAATGCAGTTTACGCAGACCATTCGTACGTATGACAGGCAGAACTACCTTACGTACGAATGATACTGTGGGGCTCATCGACAAGTCGACACTACCCACTAAAACCCAGCGGAAACCCTCTCCACCCCTGTGAGACGTCGCAGGTTCGCTCGCGCATTCTGCTACGACGCCTCGGTGGACAGCCCGCCTATTGCGGGCCACCGTCGTCTTCAGGGTGCTCCGGGGTTACTAACAGAGCACCCGCAGCCTTGATGACTTGCAGGAGAATCACCCTGACCCTCCCGCAGTAGCTCCTCTAAGGTAGGGGGAGTTGAAGACGCGCATACTGCCTTCTTCTACTCCCTAGCCTCCGACGACGGAGCGGGCCTGCATTAAAATTATTAACAACGTCTGCCCTTTTAAGTAAAATAATTTTCATTTGACGATAACTTAGAATAGATTATTGTCATTTAAATAGTACTATAATTTTGCTGGATGATAGACTTTATTAGACTTTCTATTTAATGATATGATTGTTTCATTTCAATTATAATTGGCCAGTGACATCGTAAGTCCAGAAATTATTGACCTCTTATGTGATTTGTGGTCCATTTATATGAGGATCTTTATAAAGTGGTTCGATTTTATAATATTGATTTGTATATAAATGATTTTATTGTAGGAATTTAAATTAAGAAATATATTTAAGAGGTCAAGATGGCGCAGTCGGATAGTGTCTGAGTGAAAAAGGCAATGGTTATGGGTTCGACGCCCACTAAGAGCAATGGTTATATTTATTTCTTAGATAAAAGAAAACGTGGTGTTCCTCTATTAAAAATACAATGTCTTGATTTTGGTGGAAAATGGAGACTCTTGACCTTAGATGCAAAGTTTTAGATTATTGTTAATTTATAACAACATTTTACGAGTTGAGTCCAGTTGTAGGTTCTGGGCACATAGTGTGACTGTAAAAACGACTAGGTGTAGGTTCGATTTCCATTAGAGAAATAAAAAAAATCCTTTTCCGTTCCCATTTTCTTCGATCTGGTGTCGTGGAAAAGCGCGGCGTTAAGTTCCGCCACTTAACACGCAATGCTTCGAGAATTCAGCGGAAAATGGGAAACGGAGTGTCTTAACACCAAGTTCCCTCTGCTCACTTTGCTAAGTGCGGGATAGGCAAAGGGTGCGGCAGCGTGAAACTAAAAAAAATACAAATACGTAGACAAATTACTTTTACTACTCCGAGTTATAATCGAACCCACAACCAATCACGTATTCAGATACTGCTGCCATTGCGCCATAATAGCCTTCTATATATGTATATATAAGACTTGTATTTTTGATCTGGAACGCGAAAATTCAGACGAATTTCGATCGCATCTCGTCAATAATTACGTCCTGTTCGACACTACTTATTTTTTTCAACCATTATTCTGTTTTATTACACCCACAACTGTATTTATATCGGAATATTTGGTAAATATTTCCTTGAACTCGATGAAATGCACACAAATTGCTCTTTAGAATCAATTTTCTTGTTTACTCTGAATTATGAAAGTGGATATTGACTACCCATTACTTAGATTGTGTAGGGCTGTTCTTACAGTTTTTATTTATTTTGAAATTATTTTTTTAGCTTTACGCTGTATTCCGCACACAACAGGGTAGGCAGAGGGAACCGAGTGTTAAGACACTCCGTTCCCCACTTTCCGCCGAAATCGGAGGCTTGCGTGTCAAGTGGCGGAACTTAACGCCGCGCTTTACCTCGGCACCAGAGCGACGAAAGTGGAAATATAATTTCCACTCCTCGAGTGGGAATCGAACCCACAACCAGTCGTTTACAGTCACACGCTTGTGCCACTGGGCCACGACTGGCCACTTGTCGTTGTTGTTCTTATAGTTTTATTAAATATCTTTTTCATCGTTTTACAAGCCTTTTTTTTAATTTGTAATGATTGAATGTGTATTTAGGAGGAATCTTGAAATGCAATTTTGCAGCGTACGTCTTGATTTCAAGCGAAAAGTGGAAAACGGAGTGTCTGGATTCTCTCCGACTACTTCGCTATTGGAAAGCGAGAATCTGTTTTTTTATGTCTTTAGTATTTTTTTTTCATCTTCACGCTGTATCCCGTACACAGCAGGGTAGGCAGAAGGAACCTAGTGTTAAGACACTCCGTTCCTTTAGTAAATTAAGTTGAAGTTTTGTATAGACGTTTAGTTTAAATGACCATACATGGTTAGCTGTGTGACGTGACACATCTTCTTCCTTCCTGGCAACTAACCCAGCTTTAGCCAGGGTCTGTCTTCCTGCTCGATCTCCTCCACTTTGCACGGTCTTTGGCATGACTGCTGCCGTCGTGCTGCCGAGCTGTGTGACGTAACTATTATGGCGCAACATACTAATTATTTTTATAGACTCTTACAGTATTCGAATAAAATTTATATAAAAAAATACCTTAACTTTATTCTTAGAAAAGTAAACTCTTAATGGACAGAAGGCTGCAATTGGCTCTTCATACTAAGGTATCAAAAACATTTTAAATCTCGTATAAGCTTAAAACTAGCATTTATTTAAAAATACTTAAAGTATTCATTCATCTTTTGCTGTCTTGGTCTAGTTGAAAATGTATATAAGCGTTAGATCGTGGGTTCAATTCCTGTTCGAGGTCTTTATATTTATATTATTTTTATTTTCTTATAGATAACAAGTTAGATTGTGTCACTTTATACGTCATAGTTTGTGCCTCTAAATAAAAGGAGAGATAAAAGGAAAGAACAGAGAGTCTTAACACTAACTCTCTGATATATTTACCACAAGCTGTCAACCCTATATCATAAATACGTTTTTTCTACGAAAATGATACAAAAATCACGATAACCAAGTTTTCAATTAAGCGTTGTGTTTTTGGTAATTTATTATTTCACTCGACAATTTCGTGCGTACGTGAAATTCGCGTTTTAAATTGATTTAATGAGAGTGTAAAAATGATATGGTGCCATCTTTTAATGTACGCCATGGGTGATTGGTGCTGTCGATATATTTTTTAAAGGAGGTTAAAGGTTCAAATTTTAATATATTTTTTTTTTAATTAAAGCGTTTCGTTTGGGATCTACTTAAGTGACTTTTCCATTTTGAGTAATTTGTACGAAGGTAGTTTTCTGGATTCTGTTATGTTAGCAGCAGTATCCATTTACAAAGAGTTTAGAAGGATAATGTTTTATTATTTAAGTGTTTTAGTACAAGATCAACCTCTAACATTATAGAAAGCGATATGCATTTCATAAATTTATATAAAAAATAAAGATTTCTTAAAAAGCGAAAAAGTTATAAGCAGTATCCATTTACAAAGAGTTTAAAAGAATAATGTTTGTAAAAGATTATCCTCTAACACTACAGAAGGCGACGTGAATAAAGATTTCTAAAAAATCCAAAAGGATATACAAATGCAAAAAATCGCTTCCTTACAAAAGCTTTTTTAGATTCACACTGTATCCTATCCTACACACAGTAGGGTACCTAGGCAGAGGGAACCTAGTGTTAAGACACTTTTTTTCTCAATTTCCGCCGAATTACGGAGGATTCACTTCTCGAGTGGGAATCAAACCCACAACTAGTCGCTCTACGATCATACTTTGTGCCTCTGCGCCACTGCTCAATAATTGTAATGTTTCTTTTATTTTAGTATAATATATCAGAATTGTTATTAATAAATGCATATAAAAACTTCATGAGGTCAATGTAGCGGTAATGCTGTCAGTACCCGACTGCAAACGCAGTTGGTTGTGGGTTCGATCCCCACTCGGTGTTATCATTACATTTCATTTACCCTATTTAGCAAAGCGTAGCTTTCAATACAATCGTTCAACACGCAATATCTTAATTTCAAGCAAAAAATGGATTACGGAGAGTCTTGACACTAGATTCTCTCTGACTATCCTGCCAAGCGAGAGAAATTTGACAACTAAATTATATTTTTTATAAATTTCGGTATCCACGTAATGCAAGCAGCAGAACGGTAAGCAATTTAATTAAGAAATAACAATTTTCTTACTCATTAACTTTGAAGATGCGATTATCATTTTTTATTTATTATTGTAATAAGTACGAAATTCGACATATTTTACGAATTTTAGCACTTACAAGAATTTTAAGGGTTATGTTAATAAATATGTATACTGGATACTGCTTGCACCGTATTGCTTTTTCAATTTGTTTTTTCTAAGCGATTTTTTAAATCATCCTCAGGCTATACAACTAAAAATTATTTATATTCTAAAAAAAGAAACAAGATATACATATATTTTTTCTTTTTTTATGTACTGAAGTATGTCTATATATGCTTTACATATGTGTATTTATTTATTGTGTATTTTATATACTTTTTAAGATAATGTATATGTGTAGGTTTATTACTATCTATGCCCGTTCTTGTATACCGATATGTATAACCGATTTATATCTTAATAAATCGGTTGCCTGGAAGAAATCATTTCAGTGATAAGGCCGCGTCTTTTCCATTATATGGTTAGTCTTAAGTTCAACAAAATATATATCATATTTAGTGTAAAAATAAAGAATTTTATCTATTTATCTATATCAGAGGAGACAAAGATAATATACAGAGTAGGTAAATTTAAATATATTATTTTTCCGAGTCTCGTTCGAGACATTGACACAATTCGGCACGATATATATGTTTTTATTGTTATAATTGATTGGTGGCTTACTGGTCCAAAGTGTGTTTCGTCGTAGTTTAACTCTTCCTGGGCTATTTATAGCAGACCTGTGAAATTTGGCAGGGATATCGAACAAAGTGTCTTGTGTACTGTCGAAGTTTTTGGTGACAATTGTAATTATAGTTTTAGAATAAAAGGTAATTAAATGGTTAAAATGTGCCCCTAGACTTACACTGTGGAACGTCAAGTTAAGTGTTATGTTAATATTAAGTGTTTGCTTTTCAAACTTTTTTGACATGTAATAACATTAAATATGTACTTCACTCAGCTCTTTCCCCCATGCAGAGCAGAGGCGGTTCCTAGTATATTTTCTTTACAATTACCTGTAAAAGATTTTTTCTTAAACCGAAATTGATCATAATCTGCTAAATTCTATAAGTTCACATAAAATAAATGATGATATAATTATAATAATAGAAAGTGTCATGTTACTAAGTTATTTCTGACGATCTTAGGCGTGAAAAAGCCCAGAAAGCTCAGACAAAACCGGCGTAGATCTTTAGTGTATACACCCATCTTGTTTACATCGTATCTTCGTCATTTGCCTATAATTATCTCGATATGGCACCACATAAAATATTTTGATTAAAACGCCGTTTTCAGTGACAGTTCATAGATTAAAATATTTTTTAAAAGTGGTAAATACTTTTTTATTTTTTTGCTTTTTTATGATATAGCGCGGCGTTGAGTTCCGTCACAGACACTAAATAATAGTGTTATGGTATTTAGGTACTCTCCGATTACCCTCGTATGGGGGATAACGTGTGAAGCTGTTGAGATGTAAATATTATTTTACTCACAGTTTAATAAGAGTAGAAACTAGAAGTCATGTAAAACTCCATTCTCGGCTATACGTAAAGTTCTTACTTTATTAAAATAAATCCAGATTCAAATAAAATTTGACAGAATATCGTTTTTTCATTCAAATCATGGCAGAAAGACACTAGTGTCACCTGTGTCGAAAGTACCCGTTCTCCATTTTCTACAAAAAAAATTGGACACAACACTTAAAAAATAAATAAAATAAATGCAATAAAATAAAATAAATTAATTAAAATAAATATCACTTGCAAACACGCAACGCCGCTACGATATTGCACGCAATGCGCAAAGCGTTAGAGAGCAGAACTCAACGCTGCGCTTTGCCTTAAGCAGGCAATGATAATGTTATATCTAATATTACTTTCTAATCGTGTAATATTAAAACGTTATCAAATAACTTTCTATAGCAATATCATTTTTTTTTTTTTTTTTTTTTTTGTTTTTTTTTTTTTTTTTTTTTTTTTTTTTTTTTTTTAGCTTCACGCTGTATCCCTTGCGGGGTAGTCAGAGAGAACGGAGCGCCAAACGCTACGGTCCCTGCATACTTCTTTCGCCTCGTCCACAGTCATCAACCTCTTCATACACGCCCTCCGGGGGGTCCTCATGCTTTTTACGTGACCTTCCTCCAGTATCATCGATACTGTGTTTTCGAAGGTCAACCGAGGTCTCCCCCTGCCTCTCTTACCACTCACCTTTGCTTCATAAATCTTTCTCACCATTCTTCCATCACTCATCCTCTCGACGTGCCCAAACCACCTGAGCACGCCCTTCTTCATTCTTACTATGACGTTCTCGCTAATACCTGCCATTCTGTGTATCTCTTCATTGCGGATTCGATCAGCTATGCTGACTCCGCACATCTTTCGAAGAGATCTCATCTCCACAGCATTCATCTTTCTTTCATTCTTGTTCTGCAATACCCACGTGTCGGTGTCGTATAGCAGCGTCGGTACCAGCACTGCATTGTGCACAGCTAAACGTGCGGCTATGCTCACGTTCCGCCGTCGCATCAACGCAGCGAGGGCACCGTTAACCCTGTTACCGGCAGCAATACGCCTTTCAACATCCATATCATATCTTCCATCTCTGCTAAACATACTTCCCAAATATACCACCTCATTCACTTGTTCTAATTTCTTTCTGTTAACCATGATCTTACATTCCGTTCTTTCCTCGTCTCTTTCAAATACCAGAATCTTAGTTTTACTCGCATTCAGGCTTAGACCATTATTTTCACACCCATCTTTCAGGATGGTGACCAATGCCTGCAACTCGCATTCTGATGATGCAATAAGCACTGCATCATCTGCGTACAACAGGCAGTTTACCTTTAAGTCACCCACTTTCACTCCCATATCACTTTCTTTCACTCCTTGGAGACAACTATCCAAGTACAAATTGAACAGCCAAGCTGACATGGCACAACCCTGTTTGACACCCGATTGAATATCAAACCGAGGCGACATGCCAGCTCCTACTCGTACACAGGCTGAGTGATCTCCGTAAAGAGACTTTACAGCCTGCAACAAGGGTCCGTTCACATTGTACCGAGGCAGTATCTCCCATAACTTCTTTCGCACAACTCTGTCAAATGCCTTCTCCAAATCCTCAAAAGCACAGAAAACTTTTTGGTTTACAGCCAAAAATTTCTCTGTGATCATGCGGAGGGAGAAGATCTGGTCCATACACCCTCTTCCAGGTCTAAAGCCTCCTTGGGCCTCCCACAACAGCCTCTCAGATCTCTCTTGCATTCTTCTCGCTAAAATTTTAGCATAAATTTTACTACCTAAGCTAATCAAACTGATAGCCCTATAGCTTGCACAGTCTATCTGTGAACCTTTGCCTTTATACAAAGGCACGATGACTGCGCCTCGCCAATCATCTGGGACCTCCCCTTTCTTCCAGCATAAATTGCACAGATGAAAGAACAGGTCCAAGACGCGCGGCCCACCATGTTTGATCATCTCAGTAGTAACTCCATCTGCTCCCGCTGCCTTACCACATTTCAGACTTCTTATGGCACTCTCTACTTCTTTTATACTGATTTCGCCGTCTGCTACATCAAGATTCAGCATATCGCTGTTACTTGAGACAGAGGCGTCATCACATTCATACATCTCCTTATAGAATTCCGCCCATGGTTGCAAAACGGGTGTTGGTTCAGTTAGTATTTCACCGTCCTTCGAAAGCACCCCTTTCATTCTGCAGGTTGACGAAGAACCCCGAGAATCACTAACTTCTCTCCAGAAAAGCTTCGTGTTTTCTCGGAAGTTGTTCGTCAACCTTTCATCTCTTTCATTTTCCGATTTTTTACGCTTTGCCTTAATCAGTGCTTTCGTTTGGTGCTTTTACAACTTATACTCTTTCTTCTTGATCTCTCACATACTTTTATTCTTACTAGAGGCTTTATAATCCTGCCATGCTTTCTTTCTTCTTTCTACGGCATCTTTCACTTCATCATCCCACCATTAATCGCGCTTTTTACTAAAGCCTCTTTTCACAGTACCACACACTTCTGTTGCTGCTTCAGTCATACTATTCCTAAGATTCTGCCAGCATACTTCTACACTCTCATTTCCTATTTCGCAACTGTCTAGCTTCTTGGAAACCCTTTCTTTATATTCCTCTTTAATAGGTGGATCTTGAAGCTTCCAGCTTCTTATGCGGTTATTCGCCTCCAAGTTTGGACACCTCGTGCGGGCGCGCCAGCCTGTGAACAGACCCCTTATTCTAGTAACAACTAGATAATGGTCCGTTCCCAAGTCGGCACCCCTAAACACACGTGTGTCCATTACTTGGTTCTGAATACGCTGATCCACCAGGAATAAGTCAATCATACTTTTCTCTTCCATTCGCTCCCATGTGTACTGATGAATTTGTTTGTGGTCAAACATCGTGTTTGCCACAAACAAATTCTTCTCCTTGCAAAGTTCCAAAATAAGCTTACCAGCCTCATTCACTCTCTTATCACCGTACTTCCCTAATATAAGCTCGTAACCGATCCGCTCGGTTCCGACCCATCCATTCAAGTCACCGCACACTATTAATTTTTCATTCGCTCTTACGCTACCTAGAACTTCCCTGACACTCTCCCAGAACTCCTCTAGCTCGCCTGATAGAGCTGAGGATACTGGCGCGTAGGCCGCTAACAAGAATAATCTTGTTATCCCCAGCTTAAAGCGAACCCAAAGGAGCCTCGGGTTGATCGCCTTGTATTCCACCATTGCACACACCAATCGAGAGGACAACAACACACCTACCCCCTGGCACCCGCGATCACTCTCTGGTACGCCGGCCCAGAGAGCTACGCGACCGCCCGGCAGATCGGTAGTGTTACTGCCCTTTCTCTTGGTCTCAGTCACACAGATCACATCCAGATCTCTATCATCCATCACATCTAGTAGTTCATTCATCTTCTGTTCCATCCCTCCTCTTACATTCCACGTAGCTATTTGTAGCTCCGTCCTCCACTTCCCGCCGTCTTGGACATGGCGTGTCGGGTGGCGGTCCCCAACGCCGCACTCGTCTACTCCCCCCTCCCCACTTCTCACACCAACGGGGACGCGCTGGTGCGCGTCGCCTCGGGGGGGACGCCCTATCATACTGTGCCCTGGTGTACGTGGCGGATGGAACTCTGCAGCCCTAACAAGTAGGGCTGGCGGGGATCGCTACGGGCAAGCATTCCATCATGCAATATCATTTCAAAAAATATTGTAAAAAGTTAGATCTTAAAAACAACAACAGGACAATAAAATGGAAGCTTACTAACATCGCTTAGTTGTCAAAATGTTTATAGATAAAGCGGCCTTAGTGACGAGACACTATATAATTTTTTGAGTAACTTTTTAGTGACTTATGCCATTTCTATATCACAATGTGTTGACACCCTCGTTTTTTAAACATAAGCAATTATGAATGAATTATTTATCGACTTAGCAACATTTTAGTTGAAGATTGTCGATTTCCTTCATTCGTTCTTATCGATGTACGATACGCTCGTTTAATTATTGATTATGGACAGAAAGTATGAATTTTTACACTTTATTACGTTGAAATTATTAAAAAGCTACCACAAAAAATGCAAATTATTACCTGAACGAGCTTTTCTCACATGTTTAAGTTTGAATAAAGTTGCAATTTGCGATGAAGTTGTAATTGTAGTTTTTGTGAGGAAAAAATACTTTTGTTTTGAAGCTAGGAGGTAAATAATTATAGTAATGAATAGTTATTCCTTGTAAATAGCTTCCTTGTTTTTTGCCTAAAATATTTTTTTTATGATTTATCCCTTGCCGGTTTGATTAGTTTTGGGGTTGTATTATTTTTTCTCTCGTTTTTAAATTTTTAAAGTGTTATTCCACACTTAGGAAAATGGAAAAAGACATTTAAAGAAAACGTATAAAAAATTGAACGCAGCGGTGAGAGCGCCTGAACCGTATTCAGGAGGCGCGGGTTCGAATTCCGCTGCGTTCAAATTTTGATACGTTTTCTTTAAATGTCTTTTTTATTTTTTTTTCTCCTTTCCCTGCTTTGGTAAGACAAAGTTTTAATTTGTTAACATGCAATGTCTCTGGAGGAAATAAGAGAATGAGATGTTATGATAATAAGTTCTCTTTACGTAAACTACTATTCAGATCATAACATTGTAATTAGACATTCGAGAAATTATTATATTTTAATTATTCCTTTTTTTAATACATTTTTTAAGTGTCTTTTTCTAAATGTCTTTTTTTGCATTAAGACTAAGCTCGACGTTGAGTTGTGTTACTCAACCGAGAAAATTTCAAATTCGGATGGAATGCAGAGAACGGAGTGTCTGAACTCTATATCATATATACCTATCACAAAATAATGCTAAAAATCATTAAAATGAACAAAAAGTAAACTCTTTACACATAACTCATAATTAAAACTAAAACATTATAATATTAAAATATGATTAAAACCGGGCGCATGTCGTCACGTACACGACGCTTATTTATAATAATATCAAATTACAATTTATTACTTTGTCCGTTCGTGTTACAAGGAGCATGTTCCCATTTGGTTAGACGACACGAATGGTTCTGTTGCTAGTGATTTTTTTGTGGGGTTCCGTGAGTTAATTGATGATCACTTTTCTGTCACTCAAAGAAATGTGTAGTGTCTTGTCACTACCTCTTTTTTTTTTTTTTTTAGCTTCACGCTATATTCAGCACACATTAGGGTAGGCAGAGGAAACCTAATATTAAGGCACTCCGTTTTCCATTTTTCGCCGAATTCTGGAGGTATTAAATGTTAAGTGGCGGAACTTAACGTTGTGCTCTCGACACATAAGCGAGAAAAATGGAAGTATTAAATATGGAAATAATATATATGAGGAGTGGGTATCGAACTCATAACGAGTCGCGTTTACAGTCACACTTTGTGCCCACAAGCCACGACTGGCTTTAATGGTGTGTTGAGTGATATATTTCTATGTAAATATATAATGAGGAAGATAGAATGTAGTATTCTCTACTTTTTTTACACTGCATTTCTTTACATTTCGCTCAGTTTTAAAAAACTAAATGTTGCCTGGCGTAATTTAGCGCCGTACTTTTTTATGGATAAGATAAACTTGATAATTTCTTAAATAAAGAATAGGCACAGGGAATCTAGTCTCCGTAGTGTGTAAATAAGTAAAAAGTGGAGTCCGTACTCCTGTCTCCACTTTTTACCTATTTTGGAGAAATAATTTAGGTGCTGATTATATACATTAAGTGCTGATTGGCGCAATTCTAACACATTATAACATCTCAAAAAAAAAAAACATTTTTGAGATTCGCAAGTCAATGCTGTATTTATATCAGGTAAAAAAAATAAGAATAATTTTAAATATAATGTACAATAATAATTTGTGATGTTTTGAATTTATTTAATTTATTTAAAAATGTTTACGAATCTCTAACTACTAAACCATAAACCTTTACGTTTGTCTCATAGAGCATACCTACTTTTCTCGTGTGTTTAATAGACTTAATCATATTATAAGACGTAGCTTTGTCATGTTTTGAACATATTAAGTAGTACTGTAAAAGAAACTATGTCAATATGTAAACAATAAAAGAGAAATTAAAAAAGTAACGAAAGATAAACTACAACTATCTTTCTAATACTATCTGTAATCTCTAAGTATGTACTCGTATATCCATGTTGTGTATGATGTTGAAAGATTTCTCAAAAAAAACTGACTTATTTATCAGCTAATTAATACACTATCCATACTAATAACAAAAACGCGAAAATCTGTGAAGCTAAAAAAAATCTGTCACTGTATCTGTTAAGTTGTGGGTTCGAATTGGAAGAATTAATATATATTATATACTGTTGTCATTCCACTGCTCTGGTGGCAAAACGCGGCGTTAAACTTCGCTACTTGCCACGTCCCACACAGTGCATTTATTCATAATTTCTCTTTCCTCTCAGATATATACAAAATGAAAAAAATATATAAATACAAGATTTGTATGTGTACTTGTATCACCTATTTAAGTACCTATAATATAAATTATAAAAAAAACATTCTAACCACTAAGCCATTAGGTAAATTCTGTTACAATAAACGATCGTAATGTGTCAATGAAGCCACACCTTTGTTATCTCTTAGAGTTATTATACTAACAGCTAAGGTGAGAGTAATATATATAAATTGCAAGATAAATACAGGCAGGACTAATTTCGATCGGTGTGTTTTATGACGGAGATAGCTGGTTCATTTTATTGGAATACATAAATACTGTTAAAATTTAACTCAGAGGCGTTTCAGCTCTTTTTCTTTTTATCGATTAACTTCTGTATTTTGTAGGAATGATAGAGTGTATATATTGAATATATTGTATGATCGTGTATTTAATTTTTGTTTTTTTTTTAGCTTCACGCTGTATCTCGCACACAGCAGGGTAAGCAGAGGGAACCTATTGTTAAGACACTTCGTTCCCCACTTTCCGCCGAATTCGGAGGCTTGCGTGTTGAGTGGCGTAACTTAACGCCGCGCTTTTACCTCGACACCAGAGCGAAGAAAAATGGAAATATAATTTCCACTCCTCGAGTGGGAATCGAACCCACAACCAGTCGTTTACAGTCACACACTTGTACCACTGCGCCACGACTGGCCACAAATCGTGTATTAAATTTAAATAAAAAACAATCTCTTTCTTCTTCCCAAAATACTCCGTTTTCTTTGAAACCCCAAATTCAGGACATTCCGTATTTAGTGGTGGAGCTTAACGCCGCACTTTATCTATAATCTTTGACTAGAATCTTTTTGACTAAAGTGGAAATAAAAATTATTTCAAGTTATTTATTCCCCTGGATTAAAATCGATTCCACAATCATTGGCTTATAATAAGCATTTATACGTAGTAGAATTTAGACCAGTATCCTTTGCCTAATTAAGTTAATTAAGTTATATGGCTTAATCTCATTATGCTAGATCTCCCACACAATTAAATAAAAAAAAATGTTTTTCTTTATGAAATTGACATAGTAAACCTAATATTAAGACACTCCTTCACGGTGTATCCCGCACACAGCAGGGTAGATAGAGTGAACCTAGTGTTAAGATACTTCGTTCCCCACTTTCCGCCGAATTCGGAGGCATTGCGTGTTAACTAAGGGAGCTTTACGCCGCGCTTTGCCTCGACACCAGAGCGAAAAAAAAATATTTTTATTAAAAATTTCCACTCCTCGAGTGGAAATCGAACCCGCAGCCAGTTGCTTACGTTCGTTGCGTTCTCTCTTATTATGTTTAAGAATAACATAGTTACAAAAAACAACATTGTTGTATATGTCAACCAAAATGGGGAACGATAATATTGTTTTTAATATCCTTTAGTAAAAATCGAACCCAAAACCATAGCGGATATAATAATGAAAGACTTTCAAATTGCAAAGCGAGAATGTTATGGTATATTAATGTAGAACAGCGTGTAAACCAATATAAGGGAGCGTGAGATAACGCGTAAAGTCGAGGGAATGTATGCTATTAGACGAGTAATAACTAAAGCAATTGCTTTACTCATAAATTATTTCTGTCAAAGAGTACTATAATAGAGAGACCTGACTATGAAAAAAATACCTTATTGATATAGACCTTGTAGGTATGTTTTGGAGTTTTGTATAAATTACCTCATCGTATGGTAAGTAATCTCTTTATTTATATTTTGGGGGTTCTTCGAAATAGATAAAATCTAATGAATGAATAATACTTCTTTTTAGACTGACTGGCTATTGTAGAAACGTCCACTGGTTTTTTTATTAATATTTTTTTTTTTATATATCTTATATTATTTTAATTTGTTTTTTAACAAACTTACACTGACTTACACTGCTTAGTTTTCTAAGCAGTGTAAGTCAGGTCTAAAAACAAAAGAATTTACAAAGAAAAATACTGTCGTCGGTTTAGATAAAAATTTTAATATTAAAATCGATCAATCAAATTCGCAAGATAGACATGGGCGAAATATTATAGGTACGAGTATGTATAATAGTTTTAAAGATTAGATTTAGAAAGCCAAACTAATATTATCCTAGTACAAAAGTATTTACTTAGATAATAATTACAGAATACTCAACCATGTATCAAGACATTCCTTTTTCCACTTTCCTTCTGAGTCTGAGACTTTATGAAAATGCAAATAATTTAAATATAATCATTCTTTCGAATGGAAATCGAACCCATAACCTTCGTCATCATCGTGATTATAGTAAGATGCTGTCCCACTACGCTAGATGGGCCTCGATCTAAATCGATATCAAATTTAGATATAGTTGCTTTAAGATACTCTAAAATTACGTATTCACTTTGTAATTTTGTACCTAACAGCATATCTACGCATTATTCATCCTTTGCGAAGATTATTATTATATGCACAAATTGATTCTTGCATCCGTGTTATTGATATTCAGGTGGGAGGTGCCAATTTATTCACTTTTAATTGGAAGTAAATAGCGTCTATAGGCCCTGAAATATAACCTTTTGTTTGTGTTTCGCGCAATTTTTATTTACCTTCTATACATAACTTAATAGAGTAAGCAAAAATTCGTGTTAAAATGTTTTATTTTCGCTCTGTTTCGAAAAAACTATCTGCTAAACCTATTAACGTATATAAAAAAATTCATAATATTAATAATATAGTAATAGTATACACATATTTTTTATAAATTCACGCTGTATCCCCACACAGCACACAGCAAGGTAGGCAGAAGGAACCTCGTGATAAGACACTCTGTTACCTAGTTTCTGCCGAATTCGGAAGCATTGCGTGTTAAGTGGCAGAACTCAACGCAGCGCTTTACCTCAACACCAGAGCGAAGAAAATTGAAATATTATATATTTCCACTCCTCGAACGGGAATCGAACCCACAACTAATCGCTATACAGTCACACTTTGTGCCACTGCGCCACGACTGGCCACACTGAAATGAGTATTATCGAAATATAAATTCAATATTCATCGGAAATGAACTTGCATCCCTTACGTTTACGGGAGATACTTCCTAAATGAACGACATGGGGAGTAAAATTTATTACTTTACATCTTACTCGGAGTTATTACAATTTATTACTTATGTATATAGAAATATTATGACTAACATTGTAATCCCAATTAGCTCTGAGTTCATTTTCCACTTGGGGGTATGATTATTTTTAATATATTTTAATTGTTTTCGCTTTGATAAGACAGCACGGCGTTGAGTTTCTCCGTTAGTCTGGAATTCCGGCATACAAGATACATATACCAAAAAACCTTTTATACAAATTTTGTAAGTCTGTTAGTTCCGGTTAATCTCTGAAACGGTCGATTTTGATAGGACTTTGACTAGCAGATAGCTGGTGTTAAAGGAGTAACTTAGAAAGTCATCTAAGTTTTCCAATAATATAACTTTTATGTTACACGCGAATGAAATCAAGGGCACAGCTAGTTTATCATAAATGATACTTATACAGCGCAAGAAATTTAACTTATACACTACGTCTAATATTTCTCAATACAATTTTAAGTCTTTGAATATTTATATAAAATTATATAAAACCCGTAGGCGCGTTGTATTATTTAAACTGATGTTAATTTTTCAATTCGTGATAGCCCAAAGGTAAAATTAAAATGCCTAATTAATTATTTATTGGGCATGTTTGGAAAATCTAATTTTTCACATTCGATACAATATGTTAGAAGATTATTGAATATGTCGACACGTAAATTATGTTTTTAGTTTGTACTTATCGAGGCTCTGGTGGCTCAGTGGAACCGCGTTTTATTATAAATGAGATGATTTTGGGTTTGATTTCCACTTAAAAGTGCAATTTTATTTCCCTGGTGATGAATACTGCATAAACAAAATGACAGAGGACGAAATGTTTCGGCATTACCAATTACGAACCTACTTTTTTACGTTTAAGTTTTAAGTATGTTTAATACTTAGTTGCAAGTAATTTATAAAGAAGAGAAGCTTATATTACTAAACTTAACTATAAGGAAACAATAACATTAGAATGTTTGTACGTACACATCTTCGGAACTACTGGACAGATTGAGATGAAACTTCTGTCTTTATTATAGCATTTAAGCTTAGCCAGGAGGCTATAATTGATTTCGAATATTGTAATACCTGATGTCAAACAATAATATATTAACTGTACAGTAAGATATAAGGAAATTACACCTTAAGAAAAGTTGTTCTACGTGATGAATGCTTCCAAGGCAAATGTCATAAACAAACAAAGTTGGAGTCGAAGGGCAGCTACTACTATATAAAATATACATAATTTAAAAGAAAGGAATTCTAAAACAAGAACATTTATAATACCTATTAAAGTGAACAGCTTCCTTTTACATCACATAGTTTGATATCAATCAGCCGTTTGAAGTCAGTCAGCGGTCGTAGATACTAATCGCAGGTGAGATACAAGTGCATGCTATGAATGAATGGCAAATGGAAATATTTCACACCACTTTGTTCTTGAAAAAGGTACGTCTTGTGTCATAATGATGTATTATACTGAATTATTGATAGATGTCCCAAGTTATGAGGAATAGCGGGTTAGTAAAATGTTTGATTAAAAGAGGGAGATTTGAAGTTAAATTTATAAAAAAGTTAAAAATATTTCCTATTTGTTCATTGGATCACAATAAATTATTTAAGCTATAATATTATATTTCTATAATACAGGATTAACGAATTGTTTCGAAGATATATTATTAACGAATTTTCAACATATAAAATGTTTCATAGCTGCTTCCCTTTGGAAATTAGTATAAATAAAATTCTTAACAATAAGTAAAACTAAAAATTACATGTCATTCTGTAAATCAGCCAAAAGGGGTAAATATACAATTCGATTTTTTTAATTCTTATCACTCTCTGACTTCACTCTCTGACTACCCCGAAATGGATAAAACTTGAAGCTATGTATGTATGTATTCATTAGAATACAATATTACGCTAATACGCTAAGCTATGTATATCGCCATAATGCTATCACTTATACCACACAACACCGCCCTTAAATCAATGGCATACCAGTTAAGAATACTTTTTCTGTCCCTTCGCCAAGAACTCGTTTCAATAAAAACTTTTCTAATTAAAAAGATACAGTGTGACATTACAAGATAAAGTTGATGTGGTATCGATTCGATTCATAAGTCACGTACACTTTAGTCAACGTTTTTACTACTTTGTGTATAGTTAACGATAGGCGTTATCGGTTGCGTTTTTTCTTGTTTCACTCGTTTGGTTTATAAGAGTTTTTCTAATATAGTAACTTTTAAAACGTTGTTAAACCAGATCATTTAACTCATTCATTTTAATATTTTATATATTAAATACAATTGAGTTTTTGTGGTAATGGTCAATTTTTGTTATTTAAAATTGTGGTTGAAATTAAAAATAAAATAATTTGATTATGTAAAAGATCTTAACTTAATATTACAGAAATTTAACGTTGATTAAGGGAATACAATGCCGCGCTTTGTCAGGAATATCTTACTCTAAAGAAAAATAGATTAAATATGAATTCACTTATTAACTAATACTATCCCACTTTCATAGTATTCTACTTTTACACATCACTCGCACCCCACGAAGGGTCCCCAGGAAAAGTTGTAAGTCAAATCGCTCAGTTCAGTCAATGCTTACTATTGAAAATACAATACTACACAAGCAGTAAAGTCTGAAGTCGAAGTCGAAGACGATATCGACAATAGTAAAATACCTTAGTAACCAAAGTTATGAACTTCACGTTAACTAGAACTATAAAAGTAAATTTATCAACATTTCTATACTAGGAACGTATTAAATCAATTTGTAAATATTTTTATAATAAACGGTATGTAGTGTTCATGTCTCTTGGATTACCTCAGAACTAATGTTAGACCATTAAATTATAAGTGAAATAAAAAAGGTAACTATTTTCAAGGAATTTCTTTTGATTTTGTTATTATTAACTTCGTGAATCGTATATAGTATTTTTCTTTTATTAATACAACTAGCGGCCCGCTCCCAGCTTCGCCGCGTGGACTACATCATTGCTTCGTTATATTGCATCCCCCGGGGGCAGGTTTTTGAAATATAAAGTAGCCTATGTTTGAGCTTAGATTATCAACTATATTTATGCCAAAATTCATTATAATTGGTCAAGCGGTTTAGACTTTTCATATAAACTTTCATCCCCTATTTCAACCCTTTAGCGGTTGATTTTTGAATAAGTAGTAGCCTATATAAGACCCAGTAACTGATACTACTTTTGATTCTAAATTTCATCCAAATCGGACCAGTAGATTAGCCGTGAAAGCATGACAGACAAACACAGACTTTCGCATTTATAATTTTATATAGGTACATATTTATATAGGTATGGATTTTACAAACTATGTTAGATTTGCCATTGTAGAAATCTGATCTCACTAATAAGTAAAGGATATTATTCTGTAGAAGAAAATTTACAGGACAAAAGTGTGTAAAAGTAGTATGAAGTACTACTATGTATATATGTCTAGAAGTAGTAATATGATAATTCTATAATATGATATGATAATTCTTTGCATTAAAGATTTTTTATATGTGGAAAGAGCTCTTGAGTTTCTCGTCGGCTCTTCTAAGAGGAAGTGCCTTCCAAGCTGGTGGTAGTTAGTTCAAAAATATTTGCAAAAGGCTATTTTATTAAAGGTTATTTTAATTTTGAATGTCGGCTTCACGCATTATAGATAGCGTATCTTCTGGCATCACGTTATATTCCGTTATTATAACATAACAGGGTAGGCAGAAGGAACTTAACGTTAAGACTGTTTCCCATTTTTGGCCAAATTCTGGTAGCATTCCGTGTTAACGCAACGCCGCGTATTGCATCAACCAGAGCGACGGAAATGAAATATTAAGTACTAGCAACCCGCTGGCGGCTTCGCCGCGTTAACTTGAAAATCAAAGTAGCCTATGTTTAACTTTAGACTGTATTTATACCGAAATTCATTACAATCGGTCAAGCGGTTTAGATTTTTCATATAAACTTTCATCCCCTACATCAACCTTTACAGATTAACTTTTTAAAAAATAAGTAGTCTATGTTAGACTCAGTAATTATTACTACTTTCATTCTAAATTTCATCAAAATCGGACCGGTAGATTAGCCGTGAAAGCGTGACAGACAAACACACAGACATTCGCATTTATAATATAAGTATGGATTTATCATTATTAAAAATTCCGGGGATAGCATACTCAACCTTTACTTTATTCAAAAAAATGAGTAGTATATCAATCAAAGGTTGCATTTTTTTAATTAGGATCGATTATTGACACTGGACGTAAATAACTCTAATGTTTTTTTTCAAACAAGAAAAGCTTGAAGTGATTCTCCATAAATAACACATTTCATACGAATATCGAACCCACTACCTGCTATACACTTTACAAAAACATCTTAAAACCTCCTGGTAAATACCAATACATAAAAAAATATCACCACCATAAAAAATACACGAAGGGCGATGAAATTTTCAATATCATAAATCACGAAACATACAAATATAATACATTACTCATATATATTTACGATTATTTAATTGGTATCTTATGTCCAAGATATTAATTACAATTTATAGCCGTTTACTTCAAAGCCGGTTACGTATAAACAAAATAAACACATAAATTTAAATATGTGATTAAAAAGAATGATGCTTCTATGATTTACTGTAGTATAGTAGTTGTAGTTTTAATGATTATTTTCAACTACTACTACTACTATATTAAAAAAAACATTTAGAAAGATATTTAGAATGTTTAAAAGTACTAAAGTTAAATTGTAGAAAGAGAATGTTTGTACGCGCATATCTTTAGAACTGCTGGACTGATTTGGATGAAATCTTTTTTGGTTGCAAAGAATTTTGACTTAGGCACTACAGCAGAATTTTATTAAGACTATTATTGAATAAGTTGAATACTATTATTTATATATTAATATAACATTTTTGAAGTGTTATTCACACATTTAGAAAATTGAAAATTCAATGTTTATCCGTTTTTTTAAATATTTTTTTTATCTAGTTGAATTTATTTAACTTTAAGTGTGTTTTAGTGGAAAGGGTTATTAAATCTTTTCGTCTCAGTTTTCTACTTTTTAAGAATTTTAAAGAATTTATATTTCCAATAGTGGAACCTAAGGCCACTCTGTTTTACTATGGGGGGAATGAATATTATTTTAAATTGAAAAGAAACTCCTTAGCATGGTTTGACCGTACGTATGTCCATCACAGATTTAAATGTTCATTAACGTTCGCGTCTACCATCTAAACTTCTCTCTTTACTTTAAGATCCTATGTATAGATACAGCTCCACTGCATATATACAGTACCCTAATTTTTTTACCCTCTTTTTACCCTCAAAGATCTTTACCCTCTTTTTACCCGTAAGAAAGAACCTAATACCAAGAAACTTTCTGCCCGAAATCCGAGACATTACGTTTAGTATGGCGGAACTCAATTTTAACCATTCTTTTAACTATTTAAATGCACATAAAAAGTAACTATATCCCTTTAAGTATGTAATTTATATTACTAAATAGGCATAGATCAATCGAGATTAATCTACATATATGGCAGACAGTTAAATTACCCTTCTTAAACGCTTTTACTAACTGCACCTGTACGAGTATCTATCTGTCAATTTGTCTGTTTATGTACAAAAGTGTTGCTTGTTTTGATATTCGCTTTGTTTGAAAATTAACACAGCAGGGTATGCAGAGGGAACCTAGTGTTAAGACACTCCGTTCCCCACTTTCCGCAGAATTCGGAGGCTTGCGTGTTAAGTGGCGGGACTTAACGCCGCGCCGCCGACACCAGAGCGAAGAAAATGGAAATATAATTTCCACTCCTCGAGTGGGAATCGAACCCACAACCAGTCGTTTACAGTCACACTCTTGTGCCACTGGGCCACGAGTGGCCACATTAGTATACGTGTCGGAAATATTGTATATCTTTTTAATCAGGTTGCGTTTGCAGATTTTCAAAGAAATTGGATATTACGAAGTGGGTCAAATTTCTTACATCGATTGATAAATAATTAAGCTATTATAAAAGGTAAAGCGTTAAGGTCCACCACTAAACAGGCAATGCCTCCAGAATTCGGTGGAAAGTAATTGATATAGAGATATATGATGTTTGACATATTAACACTAAGTTTCCTCTGCCTATCCTGTTATGTGCGGGGTACAGCGCGAAGCTAAAGAAATAGGTAAATAAATAGATATTCCAAAATATTACATTATTATGAGATTCAGACACATGTACAAATTTTCAAACGTTAATAGTACGTTGTTAAATTGTCTATTGATAAAAAAAAATAAATTTCTTTCGATATAGGAAAAGCTATTGAAAAAATGCAAAAAATTATATTAAATTTTAAACGATACATAAACTAGATATTTATAAAGCAAAATCCTTAGGAAAGATTTAACCTTACCACCGGTAAATAGTTTCTTCGACACATTTATTCGACCATTTAAATATTTTTATAGAAATCATTATCTTATTTTTATTACTACGATTTATACATTTAACACTGTATTTAAGGAAACACTTAGTGTTAACAAAAACTTGGGACCTTCGTGGCGCAATGGGACCGCGTCTGACTGTACAAGAGATGGTTGCGGGTTCGATTCCCATTCAAGAGAATGATTGATTATTTAAATTTTCCCTTCACTCTGTTGTATCATTGGCAAAGCTCACCGATGAGTTAACGCCACTCAACACGCAATGTCTCGATTTACGGGCGGTTAGTGAAGAACGGAGTGTCTCAACACTAGGTCCTCTCTAACTATGCCGCTATGCGGAAAAAAACTCAATTACTTCAAACTATGCTAATTAAATTAAAAATACCATAAAAAAAGATCAAAATCTTAATTAAAAAAAAAACCATATCATAGATATTTAATGTAACTTAAGAAAGGTTTAATTAAATATTTCGCATCCGCACTCCGATAACCGAGCGTCCTCTCATTTAGTTTCCAATTTGGCAAATGTCAATTGGTGCTATAATAAAATCATTTTTAAACGATTTCAATATACACTATGTCATGATTTTAATACGCTTCTTGTATGGAGATCTGCCATTTTAGGAGCAATCATTGTATATGTCAATAATAATCGATATTATATCGATATGTATGATTGAGGTAAATTTGTGTGAAATGCACTCAGAGAGGTTAATTAGTGGTTAACTGTTGTTTAGTGGTAAATGAGCTTCGGGTTTAAGGTGTATTAAATGTTAATTACGGTTCTAGGTGCGGCTGTTATTGTTAACTTAAATTTGCTCATTAATATTCCTGAACATATTTTTTCTTTATCAGCTGCATTTTTACTGCGTAGTAAGTTGGGGAAAAAACCCAGTGTCAAGACATTTTGTCCTCTACTTTCCTCCCCGAATCAGAGACATTGTGAGTTAAGCGGCGGAACTCTACGCCGCGCTTTGTCGAGTCACGAAAGCGGAAATAAGAAAGAAAGAAAGAAATAAGAAAATAATTAAAATGCAATTACGTGAAATTCACTCAGAAAGGTTAATTAGTGTAACAGTTGGTGTATAAGCTTCAGTTTTCAATTTTGTTAAAATTTAACTAACATCTCTAGGTGCGGCTGTTATGTTTACTTAGATTTCGAATATTACTCTCCTTTAATTATTTTTTTACCAAGTGCACATATTTTCGACTCCAGTTGCGTTCAAAATTTGTCAATTTTTAATAACATGCCGGATATCAGAACTTAATGTGCCACTTGTCTACGGAAAACGGAATTTTAGAGATATTCATATACCAACTAAGTCACTATATTTCAATACGTTTTAAACGATACTTTCTTTGAATTTAAATAAATTCACACATTTTCCTACACAATCGTGTAGTCAGAGAACTTAGTATTAAGACACTCCGTTCTCCATTTCCCGGCCAAATCGAGACATTGCGTGCTGTAAGGCGGAACTTAACGCCGTACTTTAATAAATCCATTAGTGTTATCAATTATGCGTAACTTATATACATATAAGTTTTTATTATTTTCATGACAGATTTTACGATTTAATATCGCGATTTTTACAACTTGAAACATTTATTCGTACCTGTTACGGTTATTCGGATTGAAAGTGATGATTTTATTACGTTTGCACAAAGTTTTATAGCATTTTAATGGTATACAATAAAAAAAGCTTTTACACTTTGCGTTATTACTCAATGGCTTATTATTTTATAAGTTAGCAATAATGTGTGTAAAGTGTGTGTTTTTATTTGCATATTATGTGTTATTTTATGACTAAATTTTGTTTTCATTTTCACTTTTTTTTTAAGTTTGAATATAATTTTTAAAAGTTTCAGATATCATCATTATATTATGGTTTAATTGATAAATCATATTATGACATCATGATTTACATTGAAATAGTAAAGATAGCTTTACTATATGAAGACATAGATCCCTTGGCTATGGCACATCACGGGACCTTCAAAAAGCCATTATATTAAACAAATTTCTTACAATTTGTTTAACTTTCTTTTCCAGAAAGACATTGGCATTTTCTTTTTTTTTATGGAATAAAGGAGGCAAACGAACTGAAGGCCCAGCCTTGGGGATGTAGGACAGAAGGAGAGAGGAAGGATGGGAATGGTGGGAATAGGGAGAGCTGGCTTACATGCCATCGAATCGGAACACATCATAAGATATTTGGCGGTTCGTCTTTGACATGATAGTGGTCGCGAGCCAGTCGGAGAACGAATCTCCTACCTCCAAACTACTGGATTACCCGCCTTTTACGGGACGCTACCCAGCGGCGGGGGGGAATTGTATTCATAACCCGTCCCCCCAACGGACAAAGTATTTAAATATAATCATTTCCCCAAAGTGAGAATCGAATCCACAATCAATCACGCTGTCCCACCGCGTCACGGTCAAAAAATATCTCGATTTCGGTTGCAAAGTAAAAAATATAGTAACTTAACACTAAGTTTTCTCTCACTACCCAGTTATTCCAAGGGTCAAGCGTGCATTATTAAAACATAACTAAAACTTAAGGTCCATTTTCCCAACACAAATGGCAAAGTATGCAAATTCTCAGCTAATTTCAAGCCCATTCATCTTGAAGTAACTAGCCTAAGCAAGGCTATGTTGGCCCAAAGGACTTAGCAGATAATATCACCGCTTTGCCCAAGACTTGCCGACTGTAATCTGCCAATTGTACGTGATTTATTTGAAATATTAATGAAAACCTGTTATACATTTGAATAGGAATTCCCATAAGTTGCAGAAAAGTGAATGGAGTAATTTCTTGGATTGTATCTCGGTTCAAATTCGGCTAAGTCTGTATTTAATACGGTTTTTTAATTAGTCGAAGCCATCGTGGTGTCTCAAGGAGACAGCTCTAATTGTAAACGTGATGGTTATGGGAAGGTAAGGGGAAATGATTATAGTTAAATTGTTTGCATCTTCATGCTCTGCTAACATAAAGAAAGTTTAGAAAATGGACTACGGAGTATAATACATAACACTAAAGTTCTCTCTGCGTACCTTGCTATGCGAGAAAAAGGCTGAAGCTTAATATAGTTGTTATTGGAGCGTATGCTATTTCTTTTTGCCTGGACGGAGATTATGTAGTGTTAAAACCCTCTGTTCTCTTTTAACTGTGTATTGTACGGTCACGCTTCGTAGTAGACCAAGGAAATAAATTATAAATGTATTTTTTTAAATAAACGCAGGCAGCGCAACGAAAACCAATCTCGTTCTTCCTACCACCGTGTATACATCCACTCACTTACCAACTGCACCACGAATGATATACATATATATCAATAAATAAATAATTACACACCCATTTCCAACTCTCTGCAGGATATCAGTGGCGCGTTTCACTGCATCTACTACTATACTATTCAAAGTTGAAATCTTTATAAGCGGATCAATAAAACCATACGAGAATTACTTCTTGCCAGCAATTCCAATGTATTTGAATGAATTTCTCTCGTCTCATTGGAATTGAATCGGCATTTAAGTTTTAAGTTTCTTATTTATTAGCTGTGAAAACGTCTAATCCAAATATAGACTGTTTTTTATATTTCGTCCATATATCGGTTATTTGCTCTGTTGAATTATGTATGTACCACTTTGTAAGGCAAAAAGTTACGTACGTTTACTAAGAAATTAGCTTTTTGCTGTTAGCTATGATATGTATTGAGTGGTATTTGTTTTTTGTTGGTACAATGTCAGATTTTGTTATTTGTTATTTATTTATGTTATATTCACGCTTTATAGCAGAATAGCCGGAGAGAACAGAGTGGCAAGATATTCTGCTCTCCACCTTCTACCCGTCTTCTTTGAGACATCAGCTGTTGATTAGTGGATGTTAAAGGTCAGACTTTTCCTTACCAGAGTGGAGAAATAAAAGTAATTTTGAACCCACAACCAATTGCATTTAAAGTCAGACGCATTCTCACTGCACTATAAGGGCTTTGATAGGCTTTTTACTTTCTTATCGAACTACGTAAATTGTATAAAATACTGGTCAATATAGGTATTTAGTATATTTCACACTTTATAAAATATATAAAGCATTGAAACGGCTTTTAGCAATGAATGGAAATTTTTACCTTATTTTAATTACTACTGTGCTATTGAAAACGCTTTAGTTTTGCTTGGACTAAGTTATAATTTCAAGCGATATTGTTTATAAAATGTATTATTATTTTAAATCTTCATGTCTAGTATATATTTAAAAGAAGCAAAAATATCTACATTTAAATAACGCCTCCCTGTGTTGTTTACATGTCGACGACGACTGTAGGTTCATAAATAGTTGGGGTAATAAATTGGTTAATTAAAATGCAAGTACACTGCAAAAAACGTGTGCTTTTTGTTAAAAGTTCCATCAACCAGGAAGGACCATCGTGGCCCAGTGTGATAGGTAGTGTCTGATTATATACGAGATGGATATCAGTTCGAAGCATACTCAGAAAAATAAAAATATTTAAATAAAAAAAAACGATTTTCGTTTTTTAGCTCTGATGACACGGCAAAGCCACTATTACGTTCTACCACTGAACACGCAATATCTAGAGTTCGAGTGTGTAGTGGAGAATGGAGTGTTAACACTAGGGTTTCTTAGACTTATGCGGGAAAAAGGGGAAATAAAGAAAAAATAATAGGAACACTATTAAAATTGGTTTCCTGTTCGGGTTTGGTATTATCCTGATCCTTCTCGTAAGGATATTAGATTTTTAATATAATTTTATTTAATATAAAAATAAAATAGCTTTCTGCATTTTTTTTTTATAAATTTTAACATTGCCATACATCTTCCACATAATAAAAATATGTATAAACAAACTTTTTTAAAATATTTTCATAGAAAAAACATAATAAAAACTAAACCATTTTTAAAATCCAAGCTAAATGTATGCAAAAAATAAACACATTTATAAAAAAAATTCCCACCTCGCCACATCTTACCTCTTTAACCTGCATTAAGTCTAGATAAGTTGACAGGGAAATTGCTAAACTGTAACGTCAGCATAGTTCATTTGATTTATATATCGGTCCATTGATTTACTATCTCCCTTATACTGTATCATTAAAACATTTCAAACATATTATAGGGTAATTTAAAAGAAAATACATTAAGTAGAATTCAAAAGGGAGTCGAGTCCAGGTTATTTATGTGAATATTTCAAATTATATACCTAAGTTACTATTGTTGTTTAAATATGCAAATGGAGCTAAAAATATCCATACTTCTATTATAAATGCGAATGTCTGTGTGTTTGTCTGTCATGCTTTCACGGCTAATCTACTGGTCCGATTTGGGTGAAATTTAGAATAAAAGAAGTAAAAGTGACTGGGTCTAACATAGGCTACATAATTTTTCAAAAATCAACCTCTAAAGGGTTGAAATAGAGGATGAAAGTTTATGTGAAGAATCTATACCGTATATATAATTGTAACGAATTTTGGACTTGGATTTTTCAAAAATAGGCTACTTTATTTTTCAAAAATCCACCACTGAGGGTTGCAATATGCCGAAACAGTCACGTAGATCACGCGGCGAAGCCGGGAGCGGGCCGCTTGTAATCGCAATTGGTTGTGGGTTCAATTCTTGTTTGGTGAAATAGTTCTAAAGTAATTATTTTCATTTCTCCGGTCTGGTGATGTACAAAGCGCGGCGTTTAAATCCTCCCCTCGAAACGTCTTAAATTCAGGTGGAAAGTAGAACAGAGTATCTTGACACTGAGTTCTTCCTTACTACACTGCTACCTAGTGTTAAGACACTCCGTTTCCCACTTTCCGCCGAATTCGGAGGTATTGTAAGTGGAGGAACTTAACACCGCACTTTACCTCGACACCAGAGCGAAGAAAATGGAAATATTAAATATTTCCTCTCCTCGAGTGGGAATCGAACCCACAACCAGTCGTTTACAATCACACGCTTGTGCCACTGTGCCACGACTGGCTGTTTCATATGTAGAAACAAAATAATTCATAATATATAACTATTGATTTTTATCATTTTTAGTCTATGTTTCTTATTTAGGACACTGTAGTTCAGTAAAAGGAGTTTGATTGTAATTGCGATGGTTGTGGGTTTAGACTTCGATACTTGCTTGAGAAAAATCTATTAAAAACACTAAGACTAAGACATTTTAATACTTTTTGTTAAGTTAATACTCAATGCATTTTGCATATGTTTTATGTGATATTTTTAAATGTTTATCCAATGTGATCAATTGCGGATTGTATGTAAAAAATATATAGATAGTTATATATAGCTAGTATGTCGCGAATTATATTACTAAAATTTACTAGTATAAAATAATTATGTAAGTTAAAGTTTGCATGGAGAAGAAGTGCAGAAATCCAACATTTTTATATAAATAAATGAGAAACATTAAATTGACAAAATTAAAATTACACACGTGTTTTATCAACACTTTTATGTAAAGTGGATATACAAACACATAGGAAAAAAATTTGCTAGGTTGCTAAAAAAGAGAAAAAAAAATGTCATACCATCTTTTTTCTGCATAGCAGAGTGGGTCAGAGATAACCCAGTCAAAACTCTCCGTTCTTCACTTTCACTCGAATTCAAAACATAACTTATTTAATAGCGAAAATAATGTACCCCTTTGCACTCTGTTGTCGCCGTATTTGCGACATTACACATTCAAAGTAAATATCGTGGAGTGCAAAAGGTTAAGCATCATCAATCATACATCCGAACGGGAACCAAACCTACAACTATTCACATTTACATTCAGACGCTGACCTACTGCACCACGATAGTCAAAATATCATAAAACAAAAAAAAAAACACTTTATTTTAACATTTATTACCTTTTAAAGTACATCTCTAAGCAGATTACACACCTTAATCTCATTTAAGGACATAGAACAAGTAACATTTCGCTCATACAAATACTTACCGTACATATGTTGCTACTTGTATGCAAATCTTAGACTTACATATATGGACCAAATTAATTGTCCCCGCGCGCAATCAATTTACGTAATCTTTGATATTTTATGTTTGCACCATTCGCTAATAGGTGTATCGCTCACAATAGCAAAGCAAAGACAGGTAAGTTCAAAGGTTATCTCTTCGGATGCGCCTACTTTCACCTTACGGGCCAGTTTAATGACAATCTTCAGATAAACCTGTTAATATTGGATTTTGGACCTTATTTCTTAAGAGATGTGGTGGTATAAGATGGTAGTATAATATTGTAATTGTATTTCTACTTTATGATGTTCCAGTGTAACGATGATTATTTTGTAATAAGACGATAAAGTCAACGCGTTTCGTTGTAAAATGTGAAAAGGTACACGTTGGAACCAGTTCCAATTTCTATGGATATGTTGTGAATGGATGAAAAGTGTTAAGCTATAGGCTTTATATGTAGCAATCAAATAATAAACAGATTTCTACTTTTCTATTCATAATTTGAATTCATATAAAAATATCATAAAAAGCAACTTTTCATAACGGGGTAGAGGACCAAGTGTCAAGACACTCCGTCCTCCATTTTTCGACCGAAATCGAGACGTTTAGTGTTGAATGGCGGAACTCAACGTAGCGATTGTCTAAGGTACCAGAGAGAAGAAGAAATAAAAAAATATGACCATTCCCCGAAATTAGAATCGAACCCACAGCCATCTCTTTTTGCTTTGCAACTTTGCAACTGCGCCACGACGGCCTGAATAAAAATATGATACTAGTTGAATTTCAATCCTCGACTCTTGATTATCACTTAAATTTTATGTATATACATTTTCATCGTGCCACGTCAATATTCTCATATGGTTTTTTGTTGTTATGTCTTATTTTGCAAGTCATATTCGCTAAAATAATGAGGAAGTATATTAAAGAGTTATAATAATGTTACAAATAACTTGTACATATTAAATTATAGAGGTCATAATGGCATAGTGGAACAGGATATGACTGCAAACGCGCAGGTTATGGATTTGATCATCTATATGGGGAATGATTAAATTTATTTTATTTTTTTACCTCCTTTGGCAAGACAGAGCTAGGTGAAGGGTATCGCCTTTCAACATATAACGTTTCAAAAATTATGTAAACAATAGAATACGATATGTTCCAATATTAGATTCACTATGATTACTGCTATAAACGGGAAAGACCATGAAAAAGCTAAATACTTAAAGAATGAGAAAGACATTTAACTTTCTCACCCACCTGCATCACACGAGACATTTAACGCCACTTATTTAACAATACATAATAATTAAACATAAACCGTTATTGCCTTAGCAAAATTACAAACATTAAGATCATAAACTGATGCAGTGGCAAGAAATGCAAGGTACCTACTCTTAAACGCACATACAACCAATACGAAAAGTGAAACGACCAAACAATCGAGGAGAAATGCTTCTCCCTGATACGCCTCGTAAATAACAAATTTATCGCGCACCGCGAAGAATCCAAACCTGTCAGGATTGTTAAATAATGGTCCGTAATTAAATACTTTTGGGCTTCTGTTCGAGTCGCATTCCGTCCAGTTGTCGGTTTGTAAGGCACTATTTAGTCTTATTTAAATTAGGCTGATTACCATCTAAGTCAGGGGAAACTGAGAACCGATTTTGTTTGTTAATTTGTTATTTTTAATTCGTGTTACAAGTGTAGTGTGCAATGGTTGCAATTTCGATTCTTATTTGCGTGAGTATTTTTTTTAGCTTCACGCTGTATCCCGCAGAAAACAGGGTAGGCACTTTCCGCTGAATTCCGCAGGCGTTGTGTATTAAGTGGTGGAAGTTAACGTCTCGCTATGCTTCGACACCAGAGCGGATTTATTTAAGTTGAGATATTTTTGGAAGGAGCCATTTTTGTCTACTATTAATCAAAAACTGGAAAACAGCAAATAGGTACAAACCAAAATGTCTGGAAAGTGGGAAAGTACCTATAGGTATAATATATAACTTTCTATTATTTTTTTTTTTTTATGGAAAGGACAGTGCAAACGAGCGTTCGGGTCACCTGGTGTTAAGTGAACACCGCCGCCCACGGCCCCGTGTAACACCAGAGGAGCTACAGGGACGTTGCCGGCCTTTGAGATGGAGGTAAACGCGCCTTTTGAAGGTATTCATGTCGTATCGACCTGGAAACACTGCCGCCGGTAGGCCATTCCACAGTTGAGTGGCGTGTGGAAGGAAAGTCCTACGAAACCGCACAGTACTCGAATGCCAAGTATCCAGATGGTGTGGATGGTATTTAAGTTTGGAACGTACTGTGCGGTTGGAGAATTCGGCGGCAGGTATCAAGTCAAACAGTTCTCCAGAACACTCCCCGTTGTAAATGCGATAGAGAACGCACAGTGAAGAAACGTCTCTACGCAATGCCAAAGTGTCAAGCCCTTCACAGATTACTGGGTCCCCAATGATTCGAATGGCTCTGCGTTGTATGCGATCAAATGGTTCAAGCTGATACTGGGGGGCACCGGCCCAGAGATGAGAACAGTACTCCATATGAGGCCGCACCTGGGCCCTATACAGGGACAATCGGTGTTTGGACGTGAAGTACTGTCTAGCTCGGCCGATGACACCCAGCTTCTTCGAGGCCAATTTGGCCTTGCTTTCCAGATGATCGCGATACTGGCACTCACTCGAAACTTTAAGGCCCAATAAGCTGATATAGGGCTCGGCTTTAAGGGGAGTGTTCTCGAATACTGGTGAAATGGGGAACAAATGGGGATTTTTTAGTGGTCAACGCGCAAACTTGTGTCTTCTTGGGGTTGAATTGAACCAGGTTCCTTTCACCCCATAAGGAGACATTCACGAGGGATGCCTCAACAGAAGACACAAGTTTTATTCGGCACTCGTCGACGGTATCCCGAGAAAGACCTGCACGGCCGGTATATACGGCGTCCACCGTGCTATCATCCGCATAGCAATGAATGCCAGGATCCTCTAACATGTCATTGATATGCAGGAGAAATAGCGTGGGGGACAGCACACAGCCTTGCGGGACGCCAGCATTCACGGGCATGTAGTTAGAGCAAAAACCGTCAACAGCGACCTTAATGCTGCGCCCGGTGAGAAAACTAGCGACCCACTTGCACAAATTCTCGGGAAGCCCATAGGATGGAAGTTTCGCTAGGAGCGCCCGATGCCACACCCGATCAAAGGCCTTCGCCATGTCCAAACTAACTGCCAGGCCCTCTCCCTTGCTTTCGATGGCAGCAGCCCAGCGGTGGGCTAGGTAAACCAGAAGATCACCGGCCGAGCGACCATGGCGGAAGCCATATTGACGGTCGTTGATCAACCGATGATCCTCCAGATAGCCCAGGAGCTGGCTGTTAATTAAACTCTCCATTACTTTAGAGAGCAGGGAGGTGATAGCAATAGGCCTGTAGTTAGAAGGATCTGAGCCATCGCCTTTTTTTCGGGATCGGGTGGATCAGGGCACTCTTCCACGAATCTGGGACTACGCCGGATGAGTAAGAGTGCCGAAACAAACGCGTTAGCACCGGCGTCAACTCAGGAGCACATGCACGGAGCACTATAGGAGAAATGCCATCCGGTCCACTCGCCTTATGGATGTCCAAGGAAACCAGAGCTCGACTAACGGCCTTTTGACTAAACTTAACGTCAGGCATTGAGCTCTGGCACCGCGGGATGGTCGGCGGAGTAGTTCCATGATCATCCAAGGTTGAGTTCGAGGCGAAGAGGGTGCCCAGGAGATCGGCTTTCTCTTTCGCCGTATGGACCAGGATGTCATTCTCTGTGCGTAACGGAGGAAGCGAGGGCTGGCTAAAGTTGCCAAGCACAGCCTTAGAGAGCGCCCAAAACTGCCGTGTTCCGGACGGGTAGCTCTCGAGCTTCTCACCGATTTTGGTGGTATGCTCGGACTTTGCTCTAGCGATTTGCCGCTTAAAGTACCTAGAGGATCGGTTGTACTTCCCTTTTAAGGCTTTCGCCTTAGGATCTTTAGTGACTAGTGCCGCAGCCCAGGCTTGATAAGCTTCGCGCTTACCAGAGGCAGCTTGTCTGCAGGACTTACCAAACCAAGGCCGTGACTTGCCACCGATAGGCACCACAGAGCTTGGAATATAGAGGTCCATACCCTGTAGAACCACATCGGCGACAGCGGCGGCACAGACACTAGGAACATCAGAAGAGAAGCACACCGGCCCCCAGGGATAAGATGAGTAAAATGTACGCATCCCATCCCAATCTGCTGACTTGTAGTGCCAGACACGACGAGTTGCGGGTGTTCTGCAACTGCTGCGTTTAATTGGCACCACACTCCGTACCAGGCAGTGATCAGAGGCCCCTTTAGGGGCCTCGACTGATACCTGGTACTGTTCCGGATTTGAAGTCAGCAGAAGGTCCAATAAGGAGGCATTGTGGCTGTCCACGTCCGGGATTCGAGTAGGTGAATCAACCAACTGGGACAGTCCATTTGCCGAAGCAAAGTCAAATGCAGCCCTCCCCGCGTGGTCGGTGGTCCGTGACCAAAGCCAGTCGGCATTGTGGGCGTTAAAATCACCGAGTATCACGACCTCAGCGGAGGGGGTCTGTGAGAGCATATCATCAATGGCCGATTGCATATGCTCCATGAGTCGATCCGTTTCCGCATTACCACTGTGGGACCTGTATAGGCACGCGTAGATTCGGACACGGTCGTCCGAATCAATACGAAGCCAGATGGTTGACAGGTCCCTACCTTCAAAATGGACAAGACGACGGAAACTCATGTCCTCCCTAACGAAAACAGCGACCCCGGCATGAGGTATAAAATTATGTTCGATTTTGTAGCCGGGGTATGTGAGATAGGCTGTATCGCTTGGTCGGGCGATTTGAGTCTCTGTCAAGAATAACAAGGCCGGCCGTGCCGTCTCAAGATGGTGGTGGACAGCATTTAGGTTGGAATGTAGGCCCCTGATGTTACAAAAATCCACGTTAAGCGTGGTAGGGGTTGCCGTGGAGCGTACGCCTCGTTTGCCTTGTCTAATGCGCGGAACTGTGCCCTCCCCAGAATTCGACGGGCGGCCTGAGTTTGGAGACTCAGGGAGGGATTCTCCAGCATCAAAGATGCTGGTACCCTCCTGGGGTAGTTTCTCTTTCAGGACCGCTGTCATATTGGGGGGGGGGGGGGGGGGGGGGGGGTGGATTGGGCTCCGGTGCCTGGCATCACCTAATGCGAAACGCAGTGGCATAGAGCCACTACTTCACGCCGGTTTCAGATGCCGAGGGTGGTGGTGGTCCGGTCGAGTCGGCCCATACGAGTGCCATCACTGGCAACTTGACTCTACCACACGTATTTTAGTCGCCTCTTACGACACCTCCAATACCAGGGTGATCCTATTCTAAGCCGGGATCACACGGCGAGAATAATATATAACTTTCTATTATTCCTGAAGAAAATACTTAATATATATTAAAAAAAAACAGAAGACATATTTCCTTTTCGTAGACATAGATCCAAACACGCTTTTTATTATATAATTGGTTTTCAAAAATTTCTATAAGATACACTGTTAACTGTTAAATTCATCAAGACCAACAAAAATATAATAAGTACAATTTATATATACAAATATGCACTTGGACGACATTTCGTATTTCGTTAAAATAGTTTCTCCAAGACATCTTTAAAATTTTATCACCAAAAAAAATTGCATTCATTATTTAAAGGTCGATTTCCTGATGTCGTTTAAATAGTAATTAAAAATTTAAATAGGTAATTATTTTGTACATTTTATATCAAGATAAGGGCTAGACGGAGACGATTTCTTTGCCCTCTGTTTATTTTCGGACTGTGAATTATTTGAAAATGTCACTCGATTCAAGTAAGTCAGAAGCCAGTCATGGCACTGGGGCATAAAGTGTGACTGTAAATTTGACTGTAAATGAGTTCGATTCCCACTCGAGAAATTTGACATCTTTCAATTTCTTCGTTCTGGTGTCGAAGCAAAACCACGGCGTTAAATTTCACCACTTAACATCCGTTCCCCACTATAATTCTACCACTCTTCTACCTACCCTGCTGTGTGCGGAACACAGTGTGAAGCTAAAAAAAATAAATTAAATCAAAAAAAGAATTACACATACGCTTTCTCCCAGTTAGGACTTAAGCCCACAACCATCAGGTTATTCGAGCACGTTCAAAATTACGGTGCAAGGTATTATACATTTAATTCGGACAATGGTCTGAAAGCTCAAAATTTGGCAGACTTTTATGGGAGCCATTTAAATGTATGGCCTCGACACGACAGAATTAAGATTCGAATCAGAGATAAAAAGAGAAAATATTATCTATCACTGCAGAGGGTGCACCTTGGACGGGCGAAACAGTTAATTAACAAAATTCGCTTTGTCCGAGACACATAAAATTTTATGAGGATCAAGATCTCTGTGTAGTGCCTTGGATCGTATTAACCGTACTAGATGTGACAACCTATTTTTTTTAAAAGATTAAGTGTCAAATTTTATTTCAAGTGTGTATTGTAATAATCATGTTTACTAAGACAGAAAATATCTATTAGTTCAAATCTTTCATCCGAATTGTCTTGTAAAACATGTAGGCGCAGTGGAACAGCATATTAATATAATTATGTTTATTTCTCCGCTCTAATGAACATGACAAAGCAGGGATTTAACACTGGTTAAATTCCTTCACGCAATATACAATGTTTCGTTTTCGAAAAATGCAAAACATCTTGTCTCGCGTAAAGCTGAAAAAAGAATCAAATTGAAAATCGATCGATTTTTTTTTATAAATCAATCGAATTATAACTAAAGCAATATCTTATTAACAGTTTTGTTATTTTTCACTTGAGATTTGCATAAATAAAACCTAACAATAATACAATTTGTTATATAATACTCAAAAGAAATCCCCCAAAAAATAAAAAAAACAACAGCGTCTATAGTCCTTTCCATATATCTACATCCGCGTCAACAGAATTAAACATGCTGGGCACAAAAAAAATTGGAGCAGGACAAGTATGGAAAACGCTCATAAAATTTAATAGGTTTTCCTTCAAAAACATCTTACGTGAGTCGCCTTCTGATAAACATTTCAATTTTTTATACTCATGCATGTTAATAACCAGTAAAATGAAACTAAATTGAGGTTTGCTACAACTGATTGCGACTGTATATCATTTTTTGCCGTTTTTTTAAAAACAATTTCAACTTGCTGCTATTTTGTTAAGATTTATGGTGTATTTTGGGTAATGTTAAGTACATATGTTGGTACGTAATGTATTATGGCGGTATATCGCTCCAATTCTACGATGGGTTTTGCAAGTAGGTATATGGATGAATGTATTTCTTATTTTTTTCTATAGATTTGGTTTACAGGCTTCTAATAACCTTTGTAAGTGATTTATGAAATTGCTAAAAATATTTAGCCTAAATACAATTTTAATTAATAATAAAATCTGCAGATGATCTGAGGTAATAGTAATCCAAATAGCTAGAGATATATATCCTGGGAGAAACAGATACAAGTATATATCCTAGGAAGAAAATAAAGATATGTTAGTAATAAATAACATACAAATTTTAATGAAAAAAATATTAATTTAGATGAAGTAAAATAATAATAATGCACACAATTAAAATATAATGATTACATATTAAATATAAAAAGTAAAACACTGGTTTCGGTAGCACTCAGTCATTATTACTTTCGATCCGTTATTTAGTGAATCTTCAGGTTACGAATACAAACAGGATTTCTGAGTTTATCGATTTCCAGAACATCAATATGTTATTATATACTGAGGTAAAGTTATTGTGGCCAGTCGTGGCCCAGTGGCACAAGCGTGTGACTGTAAACGACTGGTTGTGGGTTCGATTCTCACTTGAGGAGTGGAAATTATATTTATATTTTCTTCGCTCTGGTGTCGAGGTAAAGAGCGGCGTTAAGTTCCGCCACTTAACACGCAAGCCTCCGAATTCGGCGGAAAGTTGGGAACGGAGTGTCTTAACACTAGGTTCCCTCTGCCTAACCTGCTGTGTGCGGGATACAGCGTGAAGCTAAAAAAAAAAGTAGATATGGAGCCTTTCGAATGTTCTTCATCGTGCAACAAATTCGATAGTCAGAAACAATATCTATTTAAAACAACAATTAAGTTTGAGGCCAGTCAGCCACAAAGTCAGGCATAGTGTGATTGTAAACACGATTGGTTGTGCGTTCGATTCCCACGCGAGACATTGAAATAAGAAATATTTCAATTTATTTGCTCCGGTTACGAGGCAAAGCACGGCGTTGAGTTCCGCCAATCAACACGTAGTGGCTCCATAATGTCTACAAAAAAGAACAATTAATTAAGTTAAACGTATAAGAATTTCTAAGCCGGGTGTATAACGCAAAGCTGATTTTTTAAATTGTTGAACTCTTTAATATTTATATTGCACAGCGGACGATTGATTGGATTTAGTATCAAAAAAATATAATAATAAATGTTAAATAAATAGCTAGGCTTACTTGAAATTACTTTTGCCATTTATCTAATGACTGTACAACAACAAAGATGATCTGATGACCAAAAAGTTTTATAAGACAAGTTCCACGCATAATTAACGGAATTAAATAAATATTTTATAGCAGTATAATCAGAGCAAATTTGTTGAAAAGACGCTCCACTTTCTGTCTAAATTTTTGACACTGTGCGATGAACATCGTAGCTCAACACCGCATTCTATCCTTCTTTCCGGAACGAGGGCATGGAAATAATAAAACCCACAATTAATCATGTTTACAGTCCGTCGCTGTTCCGTTGGGTCATGATGGGCTTATAATGATTTTAGATATTTTTTGCTGATAAAGAACGAACGCTTAACATGTCCTCGGAAATAGGAGGTCATCTGCACACCCATCTTATGCCTAACCTGCTTAAGCGTTGTTTGACCCAACATTTTTGTTATGCAAATTGATCTTTAATAATATATATTAATTAGATCTTTAATTTATACTACTTTTTTTAGCTTCCCGCTGTATCCCGCACACAGGAGGATAAGCAGAAGGAACCTAGTATTAAGGTACTCCTTTCCCCACTTTAGATCGAATTCGGAGGCATTGCGTATTAAGTGACGGAACTTAATGCCGCGCTTTACCTCGAAACCAGAGAAACGAAGGAAACGGAAATATTAAATATTTCCACTCCTCGAGTGGGAATCGAACCCACAACCAGTCGTTTACAGTCACACGCTTGTGCCACTGCTCCACGACTGGCCACTATACTACTTATATAATTTTAATAAAGCTACCTTAGAGCTATTGGGATGCACCTGCCTGAACGATGAGTATGAATTCATCTTACGGAAGGCTCAGGCTTATGGAAATAGGCATATTTATAATATAGGAGGTTAACGTGGCGCAGTGCTGAAGCAATTTACTGTATACATATATATAGTTTTGGGATTCGTATCCTATTTAGGGGAATGACAATATTTCAATAATTTATATAGTAATATGACAATATAAACGCGTTGTGATTCGCCTTTCAAAATGATGAGTGTCTGGAGAGTAGGCTCTCTCTGACCATCCTTTAATGACGGAAAAATTATTAAGTAGCCTGCAAGGTAAAAATGAAATAAGGACCTAACAGTTATATTATTAAATTCTTTGTGTTTATGTGGTACGTATAATGTGGTAGATGCCTTAAACGATATAAAAAAACGTTAATACATTTAATATACCGACTGTAAATTGATAAAAAAATCAATCATCATTAAGAACATCAGAACAATGATTTTCCATATAAACCTACATACAAAATGGACCGTCATGGCGCAGTGGAATATCGTCTGACAGTAAAACGTTGGTTGCAAGTTCGATTTCCACACGAAGAATTTTATAAAATTTAAATTTTCATTTCTTCGTTTTGATACCTAAGATAAAGTGCGGTATTAAGTTCCGCCACTCAACACGCAATGTTTCGATTTCAGGCGTAGTGGAGGAAAGAGTGTTTTTTTTTTTAAACAATTTTAAAGTGTTATTCCACACTTAGGAAAATTGAAAATTTCCACACTTAGGAAAATTGAAAATTGCTCAGTGGTGAGAGCGCCTGAACGGTATTCAGAAGGCGCGGGCTCGAAACCCGTTGCGTTCAAATTTTTATACGCTTTCTTTAAATAGGAGGGAGTGTCTTAACACTAGGTCCTTTCTCACTATTCCGTTGTGTGGAGAAAAGCTTGAATTCACTACAAAATATTTAAATATTATGAAGTTATTTGGTATTTATATCATGTTATGTTATTGGAACCGTTATCCGTACCCGTGCGTAGGTTGTCATAAATCAAACGAGGGAGCGGACCTTTTGGCTCGTCGCGTCGCGAACTTCGAAAGTTGATCGCATATTGAAAATAATAATATACGTGACGAAATTTCTGAGTCATTTCTTTTGGAAAATATCTGTGAATATTAATATTGCTGAGCTAAAAGTGATAATGTTTATTTATTTGATTTATAATAGAAAGGAAAAATGATTATTTTGGTAATCAACATTATATATTTACAACTAGAATCAAAAATAAGATTTTAGTTTTTTTTTCTGTAATAAATCGACGATTATACGTACAGCTTTAATCCTACAACGCAGGATACGCAGGGTAAGCAGTTACACTTTGCAACAATATCGTTACTGGATATAATCAAAGGAGTCCTAAAGATTTAAATATAAAAATTACCCTCTATAGAATTTGAACCCATACATACCTAACAAATATATGTAACTAACTATTAAAATTAAACCATTTGATATTTAAACCACAGTTAAAATTAACTTCAACACAACAAACACAAGTAGCTACAAGCATGCGTTAGTGAGACATAGTACGTACGTATTGACAACGGTATTTCACATAGCCATATTAAGAAAGTTATTTAATTGTGGAGCTTTGTGCCGCACGCGATCTTAGCATGCTTCAGACGGTATGGAATTGCATTTTTATTAATATAATGCTTATTAGATTATTATTTTATTGTAGTTAAGACAATTTGAATTCGAGTAGAAAGTGGAGGACGGAGTGTTTTGACAGTAGTTCTCTCTAACTACCCTGCAATGCGGTATAAACTCGACACTACTTTTTAAAATAAGCATAGATTCTGTTCCTGCTTGTTGTCATCGAGATTCTGTCATTATTATGTAAATTTTAATTCTTAAATTAAAAAATATAAATATATTTTTAGCAATTATACAGCTTTTATTTACTTACTACTCAACTTTGAAACCGATAGAGCTAAAAAAATTGTATACACTTTTAGCTTAGAAAACAATGCAAGGTTAGATACACTCTAAACACAATAATGTATTTTTTTCTTTATACATGTCCGCTTTTTTTGAGCATAGAAAATACCTTAAAATTACCATGTTTAATCAAGTTTGACTATTACTATTATTGGGCTTATTTTACTTGTTTTTTTTTACATTTTACCATCTTCTGTAATATAACAGTATAGGCAATGATATCCAACTGGCGGAAAGTGGAGAACGGAGTATCTTAACACTAGGTTCCCTCTGCCTACCCTGCTGTGTGCGGGATGCAGCGTGAAGCTAAAAAAAAAAATATAAGCCCCAGATTCTCCAAAATCGATCGAACCAGCAACCACATCAAAACCAACTTATCTTATCTTCACCGTAGTTCCTTAACCCTTTCCGTACCAAATTTCCATACACACATTGTAATATAATTAATATTAATTAAATATTTAAAATTATTCGCCCTATGCACGTCTGACTCGCTCTAACCCAAGGCTCTAGTCTAAACCAAAAGTGTTTATCATTTAAATCACCACGGCCGTGCCACTTACGCGCACCTCATTAATTAGACGCCGCCATTAACAAGATAATAAATAGGCTTTGTTCTATGTATTTCTTGGGCTTATTATGTTTTATATTTAGGTGATTGGGATAGGTAGTATTGGGTTCCGAATTCCAGAAGATCAATATATAGAAAAGGTAGGAAACAATATTTCAATAGTTATAGCTAAAATAATGTTTCTTTTTTTAGTTCTTAAAATTATTTATTTATGAAAATAAAGAGAAGTGTATTTAAGCTTCTGTTCTACAATTTTCTACTAAAATATTTATTTATTACAATTAATATGATGTTTTCAAAATTGACTAGGCTTAATACATGCATTACCGCTCACCTGAAGGGTCGCAAGTCTCAAGTCCTGCCCCGAGCTCTTCTGTCTATAACACGATGAGCCCGATGGTTAACTCATGGAATCTAAATAGTTTCTTCCTTTTCTATATTGAATGGGGGAACTTAGTGACTTAGCTGCAAATAGAGTGATAAAATAAAAATATCTTTATAAAATGGAACATAGAAAAGTATATCTGACGTCTTTCTGTATATACTTATATAGAAGGGCCAGTCGTTAGTCGTATCTTCGCTCTGGTGTCGAAGCAAAGCGCGGCGTTAAGTTCCGCCAATTAACACGCAATGCCTCCGAATTTGGAGAAGAGTGGGGAACGGAGTGTCTTAGCGCTAGGTTCCCTCTACCCACCCTACTGTGTGCGGGATACAGCGTGAAACTAAAAAACAAACTTATACATATTATGGAAAACGGAATGTCTTGACACTAGATTCTCTCTGGCTTCCGTGCTATGCGGGAAAAGGCATAAAGCTCTGTATACCTGCATTCATGTTAATGATATCAAAAAACACGTGAGACCTGTTAAGAATGGCAGGTGTTTCTTTGAATATTATTCTAACTTGACTATTATGATTATTTATTTAAAGGCTTTGAGTGTTGCCTTGAGCACTATATAAAGATATACCGCTTTGAGCAAGAAATAGCACTTTGTTCTCCACCTTCAGCTTTAATGTCAAGACATTGCAGCAGAAAGTGGAAAAGGGAACGTCTTAACACTAGATTTCTCTCTGGCAACCTAACCTAACCTAAAAAGCTGAAAAGCGTAAAACTAGAAAAAAAAACTAGATTTTAGGCCAAAATTTAATCATCAAAAATCATATACCACCAACTGCAACATTGTCATGACAATACCAAGCGAAAATAATCATACAAAACATTTCATACAAAACAGCATCAAAATAAATATATTAAAAATAATTACAACGAAACGCCATATAAATATATCTGTCACATTCAATTTAACACCGCGATATAGCACTCGTAACTTTAACACTAACCATAAATCAAAGGCTACGTACAAAATTATTGAATTATTATCAATATATATTATGTATTGGTATACAATATGTTATTGGTAATTTATTCCATTATTGTACGTCCTCGGAACACTGTGTTGCAAATGATTAAGTGAATACAATACTTCCTGTCGCGTATCAAGGATATATGCGTGGATGAGTATGTATGTATATTTATATTAAAGTGTTATTGTGAATAACACTTTGAATAAGAAGTATATTTATTGAAAATTCATTAAAAAAATGAGAATGAACGAGGTTCTCTTGGTAATTTTATTGATAATTCATGTATTTTAGAAATTATAATTATAATAAGAGTATCAAATTGTGGCCAGTCGTGGCCCAGTGGCACAAAGTGTGACTGTAAAACGACTGGTTGTGGGTTCGATTCCCACTCGAGGAGTGGAAATATTTGTTATTTCCATTTCCTTTGATCTGGTGTAGAAGCAAAACGCGGCGTTAAGTTCCGCCACTTAACACGCATTGCCTCCGAATTCAGCGGAAAGTGGGGAACGGAGTGTCTTAACACTAGGTTCCCTCTGCCCACCATGCTGTTTGCGGGATACAGCGTGAAGCTAAAAAAATAAAAAAATAATAATAATAAAAAAAAGAAAGCATATTTATTGAAAATTCATGAAAATTCATGAGAATGAACGAGGTTCGCTTATCAATTTTGTTGATAATTCGTATATTTCGGAAATTATAACTATAATAACAAGTATAAAACTATCGTACCAGAGGTGGCTGCTTTCCAACTGAGGTCTTATAACTTTATAACAAATGCCGAAATTTATCTTCGAATTCTTAATGGCACAGAAGCAATTTTTCATTGTCTGAAAACAGGGGTTCAACGACATTTTCTAAAAATGAAACCTATCTAGATACATTTATCACTCCCGAAAGCCTCTCCATACTAAATTTCAAGAAAATCAATGAAGCCGTTTTCTAGATGCAGATTTAAATACATAAGAAGTGCTCATTTAAAAATATTAAATAGTATAATGTCTCACTACAAATACTATTGGTTTTTGATTCGATGTCCACTCATGGGAATAATAATTTCAAGACGAAGCACAGCATTAAGATCCACCATTTAACTCAATGTCTTAAGCTGTCCCAATGTCTTGATTTTAGATGGAAAATGAAGAACGGAGTGTCTGAACACTAGGTTACCTACGTATGCCTAGACTACTAATATTAACTTAACATTTTCTTAGCAGGTTTGCATTCTAAAGTAACGATATATGTATATATTATAATAAGCTAACACACAGAAAGCTGCCATTTAAAGCAGGAAGGCACTACTCACCTTCTAAACTTTACTTGAGCTTTCATTCCTTATTCGGGTTAAGTAAACGTGCGGTTTCACTTTCATCAAACGTTTGTACAATGCTTGACACGCGAGGACAAACAGATGGACTGTTTCCTCAATATGTACTGGTATGCATAATATACATATATGCATATGTACATACATATATTGCCATAGTGGCTCAGTGTAGGACAGTGACTGACTGTAAACACAACGGTCGTGGGTTTGACTATTATTATTTTTTTTATGGAATAATGGAGGCAAACGAGCTGAAGGCCCAACTGGTTCTAAGTGGTTGCTTCGCCCATAGACATCCACAACGTTGGAGTTATGGATGCGTTGCCAACCTTGTGTATACAAGGCTGGCAACGTATCCTGTTCTAACAGGAGGAGGGAGGAAGGATGGGAATGGTGGGAATAGGGAAAGCTGGCTTACATGTCATCGAATCGGAACATATCTTCAGATGTTTAGCGGTTCGTCTTTGACACGATAGTGGTCGTGAGCCAGTCGGTAAACGAATCTCCTACCACCAAGCTACTGGGTTACCCGCCTTTTACGGGACGCTGCCCAGCGACGGAGGGGAATTGTGTTCTCAACCCGTCGCCCACGGAAAACTATGCTTAAATTATTTACATTTCTTAGTTCTGTTTTCACAAAACACTGTGTTGAGTTTCATAGCCTTATAGATAATGTATACATATGTATATTGTCTTCGTGGCTCAGTGGAATACCCTTCAATTGTAAACGATAGTCGTCGGTTCAATTCTAATTTGGGATAACGATTTAAATTATTTTTATTTCTTTGTTCTGTTCATATAAATGTATTGTTAAAGTCCAATGTCTTTATCTAAGGTGGAAAGGGATGAACAGTGCATGTTAATAATAAATTCTCTCTGACTTAATACCTATAAAATGCATTAAAATATGGAAAAAATGTATTTATGAAAAAGTATTGGACTGTAAGCGCAATGGTTAAAGGTCGATCCTTACTCGAGGGAATAATTGTATTTAAATTATTTTTCTTCACTCGCTCTGCTAAATATTAGTCGTAAAACATAGCGCGGCGTTAAGCTCCGCTGCCCAACATGCAATATATCAAATTCAATCAAAAAACGGAGAACGGAGTATCTCAACACTAAAATCCAGTACCTGTCTACCGAAAATAAACTAATAACGTTTCCCAAAAAAGGATAATGATCAATTTCAATCAGAACACTGTTATCGTTAACTTGTCGAGATATTGAAAAAATGAGCCCTAACAAATAATAAGAGATGATAAATGAATGCACGGGCGAAAGTTTTTTGCGTATTAATTGATTTTGGGTTCGATGCACGGGATATATCTTTTAGGGGTCTCTATATGAAATGGGGACCAAATTGCCAGTTAAAAAAATATTTAGTATTTTTTTTATTAAACTAAGTCTTGTTTTAGTTTCACGCTGTATCCCGCACAGAGCAGGATAGGCAGAGGGAACTTAGTGTTAAGGCACTCTGTTCACTACTTTCCACCGAATTCTGGAGTGTTAAGTTAAGGCTGAACTTAACGCCGCGCTTTGCCACGCCACCGTATCGAAGAAAATGGAAATATTATAGAAATAAGTATTTCCATTTCTGGAGTGGAAATCGAACCCACAATCATTCGCTTTACAGTAACACTTTGTGCCTCTGCTCCACTACTGGCCTCAACAAACTAATACTAATACTATATAATTAAACCTAAGTGTGTTAAAAAATACTAAATATCACTTATTAGTTTTGGAACTAAACTTCGATATTTGGAAACCAATAAAACAATAGGAAACTGCCTAATTTCAAAATATAAATGGTTAGAATCACTGTTAGATTTGATTATATTTTAAATTATTTTTTCCTTCTCTACTCTAGTAATATTAAATAAACGTAGCTTTGAGTTTTGCTACTCGATACGAAATTTCTTGAATTCCAGCGCAAAGCGGAGGATGGAGTATCTTGACACTAGCTAAGAAGATTATTATTGCGTGGAGCTGAATAAGAATCAAATATTCGTAAATAAGGTTGATTATTTTTTTTAGCTTCACGCTGTATCCCGCAAATAGCAGGGTAGGCAGAGGAAACCTAGTGTTCCGTTCCCTACTTTCTGCCGAATTCAGAGGCATTGCGTGTTAAGTGGCGGAACTTAACGCCGCGCTTTGCCTCGACACCAGAGTGAAGAAAATGGAAAATATTAAATATTTCCACTCCTCGAGTAGAATTTTAATACACAACCAACCACTTTACTGGCACACTATGTGCCTCTGCGCCACGACTGGCCCCATTAAATTTATTTTAAAATAAAATCAACTTGCACTTGGCCAGACCTGATTATTAATGACTTAGTGTTACATATACCTCGGCTAAATTTAAAGTGATTTTGCTCGACATAAAAAAGCTTTAAAGCAAGGAGCTAAAGTAATGTATAATGCAATGTGTATTAATAAACGAAGGAAAATAATTTAAAACCATTATTTTTAAATATACTTTCGAGTATAAAATTTGTTACTATTATATAAAGAAGTAATATAGAAACGTAGTTTTATAAGAATCAGAGGTAACCAGAGCGGAAAAATATATATAATTTAAATATAGTCAGTCCATCATGGGAATCGAATCCACAATTATCACGTTTACAGACAGACCATGTCCCACTCCGCCACGGTGACCTCATATATTTATTTAATTAAATAAATATTATACATACCAATATATGTTTGTGGCCAGTCGTGGCCCAGTGGCACAAGAGTGTGACTGTAAACGACTGGTTGCGGGTTCGATTCCCACTCGAGGAGTGAAAATTATATTTCCATTTTCTTCGCTCTGGTGTCGAGGTGAAAGGCGGCTTTAAGTTCCGCCACTTAACACGTAAGCCTCCGAATTCGGCGGAAAGTGGGGAACGGAGTGTCTTAAACACTAGGTTCCCTCTGCCTACCCTGCTGTGTGCGGGATACAGCGTAAAGCTAAAAAAAAAAAGAAACAAAAAAGTTTGATATACACTTTTGAACAAAGTGAAATATACGTTAAAAAAAACAATTTTCATAAGTGTGTGAATAACACGTTAAAAAATTAAAAGTATGAAACATACGTTACTATGGCAAGGCGTCAACGACATATCAGTTATTATTAAAATTTGTTAAGACAAGAAACCAAATAATTTCAAAGTTAATTTACTGGACACGTCTGAGAGTGACAGAATTTATATAGGTCTAAATAATTTAAAGTCAATTGTTTCGACGTCGATCACAAATCTTACCTTATATGGAAGCCAGTACTTACAATCAGGTTTAATTAGATATATAGGCCTGAATATAAATAATATCTGTTTGTATATGTATCTATGTTGTATATATATGTATCTATCACCATTTTCATTCTTTTGTGCACCAACACTATTAATTATATCTTACATGATGAGGTTGGCTGGAAGAGAATGCTTTTTAGCGTTAAGTCCGCCTTTTGTGCAATTTTTCTTTTGTGTACAATAAAGAATAAGTAAATAAATAAATAAATAAATCTTCATATAAAGCTTGAAGATAATCTGTGTTTATTGACAAGTAACTCAGTTTTTTAGAGGTCACTGTGGCAGCATCCGACTTTTAGCGTGATGTTTGCGGGTTCGATGTCCACTCGGAAAAGTAATTATATATTATATTATATTCGTGGCCCAAGCACACGTGGCACAAGCGTGTGACTTCGGATTCCCACTCGAGGAGTGGAAATTATATTTCCATTTTCTTCGCTCTGGTGTCGAGGTAAAGCGCGGCGTTAAGTTCCGCCACTTAACACGCAAGCCTCCGAAGTCGGCGGAAAGTAGGGAACGGAGTGTCTTAACACTAGGTTCCCTTTGCCTACCCTGCTGTGTGTGGGATACAGCGTGAAGCTAAAAAAAATAAATATAATATATTATATTCTATAAATTATTGCATTTTTCCTACTTTTGTAAAACAAAACGCGGCGTTGAGTTACGTCACTCAATACATAACGTCTCGAATTTGTGCTGTACTCCCTTCTTATTTCTAATTACTAGTAGTTCTGTTTACTTTAACATTTCACAATTGATTTTTAGAAATCAAAGAGTATATAAGACAAATCAAATATATTTTTTTATTTTTTTATTAATTTAAAGTGTTATTCACATATGTGAAAGAAAAGGAAAAAAAATCATTCTCCCTTTTAAAGGAAATGAATTAATAATTTAATATTCTTTCTTGCGAAACGATTTTTCGTACGATAATCTTTGGATAGTAGAAATTTGTAAAAACTTCTCTACAGAGATGCTAACAACAAAAATAAGTTTTAATAAAAACCGTATAAGATTTTGATGCAGCTGGTAGTACAACGCATGGCGAATGCGGTCAAAGCACTTGAACGATTTCCAAAAAGCGCGGGTTCGAATCTTGCTGCTTTCAATTTTTTTACGTTTTTTAAAGATATCTTTTCAAATACAATGGTTTAAATGTTAACACGAAGGTTATGGGTTTGATTCCCGCTCAGAAAAAAAACTATATTTAAAATATTTTAATTTCTTCACTTACTGGTGACAAAATCAGGAGTTAAGTTATGCCACTCATCACGCAGTCTGGATATTGGGCGAAAAGTGGTAAAAGGAGTATCTTAACACTACGTTGACTCTAAATATCCAGCTATGTGAGAAAAGGTGTGAAGCTAAAGAAAATAAAATAGTATAGATTTTTCTATATCGCTATCGGACATTTTAATTTGCTTCATGTAATTTAAATGGAATTTTTATAGCATTATATCGAATGTTATGGTAAAATAAAATTCATATCTATAGTAATTACTGCAAAGGCCACATGTTCGATTTCCGCACGGTGCAAATATTTTATAGAATTGCAATTTAAAGATCTTGGAACTTTCTTATATGCACATATCTGCGTGAATATATCTGCATAAATTATATACATTTGTTTAGTTTTTTTTTATAATGATGACAATTTAATAGGACTATGAAATAAAATATTAACCATTAAATGGTCCCAGTTGTAGCGCAATGGCACAAGCGTGTGACTTTAAACGACTGGTTGTGGGTTCGATTCCCACTCGAGGAGTAGAAATATTTAACATTTCCGCTCTAGTGTAGTGGCAAAGTGCGGCGTTAAGTTCCGCTACTTAACACGCAATGCCTTTCGGCAGAAAGTAGGGAACAGAGTGTCTTAACACTAGGTTCCCTCTGCCCTGTTGTGTGCGGGATACAGCGTGAAGCTAAAAAAAACCAGTAAGCTCTTTTTAATAAAACGCAAACAATGGTAGAGTTCATACGCTAAAACAATACTTTACAAGTATATATGTATATAAAATAACACAATATAATTTGCTAGTCTATATTGTTGAATAAGTTTATAAGTTAATCGATAACATTTTTTATTATTTTTTTATTACCTTCACACTTTATTAAGCACAGCAGATTAGGTAGAGAGAACATAGTGTCAAGATACTCCGTTTTCTATTTCTCTCTATTTGAGACATTCCATGTGGAATGACGGAATTCAACACCGCGGAGAAATAAAAACAATTTTAATAACATCATTCTTCTCAGAAGGAATTGAACCTACAACCGTCACGTGACAGTCTAACGCTGTCCCATTGCACCACGATGGTCTTTAAATTCTTTATTTTTAACTTAAATAGATTTGAATTACGCTTAAGATTTAAAAGTTTTTATCTCCCGCAAATGGTATATACGAGACGTTAAACTAATTAATGATGCGGCAAACGAAGATCTAAGCGGCAAAAAATTGTATGGATTTTTGTTATGTTGTCCACTAAATAACGTAAACTGTTTAAAATATTTTTAACTTTTTATTGCTATATATTTTTTGTTAAACGCTGTATCCCCTGTATGCATACAGAAGTGCAGGCAGAGGGAACCTAATGTGAAGTCTCTTAAGGCTCTTCATTCCCCATTTCCCGCCAGATTTTGGAGGCATAACGTGTTAGGCATAACACAGACACCAGAGCAAAGAAAATAAAATATTTCATATGTTAATTACTCGAGTGGGAATCGAATCCATAACCAGTTGCGTTCACAGTCATATGCACTTTTTAGTTTAGAGTGGTTGAGTTTAATTTAGTGTGGCTACTATAATTGTACCATAAATAAATCAATTGGCTACTTTAAGTAAAACCACGTGTGTGCACTTAATCAATGAACAAGCAACTTTTATTCACGTCATTTCAAAAATTAAGAATATAACAAATCCCACTTAACTTAGTGTCAAAACATTCTTTTCTCCACTTTTTTTTTGAAATATCGAGGCATTTTATTTTCACGGACAGATCTCAGTCCCACTCATGTCTTCTTACTAGCTACAAGCAACAAAAAAAAATTAAATACAATCATCCCCTTAGTTAAATTAAACCTTTAACTACTACATTTAGAGTCAGACCCTACCACACAATACTTACTAAAATATGCAAAATAACAAAAAATATAGTTTTAAAATATCTTTACTATAATATTATCTGGTGGCCAGTCGTGGCCCAGCGGCACAAGCGTGTGACTGTAAACGACTGGTTGTGTGTTCGATTCCCACTCGAGGAGTGGAAATTATATTTCCATTTTCTTCGCTCTGGTGTCGAGGCAAAGCGCGGCGTTAAGTTCCGCCACTTAACACGCAATGCCTCCAAAATTCGGCGGAAAGTGAAGAACGGAGGGTCTTAACACTAGGTTACCTCTGCCTACCCTGCTGTGTGCGGGATATAGCGTGAAGCTAAAAAAATATATTATCTGTATTCCAATACACAACAATCCTAATACAAGTTAACAGAAAGTCGGCAAATAGGCGACAAATTAAAGGCAAGCAAAAATACCGTATCCGGAGCGTAAACTGAATGAAATATATAGCGCCATGCCAACTTTATGTATCTACTGTCTTTAGATTTGTCGAGTTAAATGCTTAGACAAGTTATATTAGATTAAGAATTTTCTTAGTATAATTTTTGTAGTTTTGCAATAGTTTTTTTTTTGTAGCTTCACGGTGTTTTATGCTTAACGGGATCAGAGAGGGGAGTGTTAAGACACTACGTTCTCCACTTTTTGCTCGAAATCGAGATAATGCGTGCTGAGCGTAACTAAACGCTGCGCTTTGTCTTGGGTACCATGGTGGAAATGTGAAAATAGTATGTAATCATTCCAAAGTAAATTGAAATTGAAAAAGACATTTTTAAAACGTATAAAAAATTTGAACGCAGCGGGATTCGAACCCGCGCCTCCTGAATACCGTTCAGGCGCTCTCACCACTGAGCCATGCATTCTACTATCCGCTGCGTCGAAATTCTTATACGCTTTATTACAACTTATTTTTGTTGTTAGCATTCAAATTTTTATACGTTTTTGAAATGTCTTTTTTAATTTTCCTAAGTGTGGAATAACACTTTAAAAATGTTTAAAAGTAAATTGAGATTATTGTAATTATTTTATCGTTGTTCTTTTTTGTACTGTTAGTGTGAATTTTGTTTACTTAATATTAATTTATAGGCAAAGTTGTACTTCAATTGAATATGGAGTGATTTATGATCATATTTAATTATTTAGGCCATGTTGCATCCTGGCGCAGTGGGATATTGTTTAAGAGTTTGCTAACGAGTTCAATTTCCAATCGAGGTGGGTGACTATATATTTTAAATATTTTAGTTTTTATGTTCACGTACCTAACAAAATGCCACTTTTTCATGGTACAATTTTAAAAAATAAAAGTAAAAGTTAAGGCAAAGGGAACCTCCTGTTGAGACACTCCGTTCTCAACTTTCCGCTAAATTCGCAGGCATTTTTAAGTGGCGGAAATTAACGCCGCGCTTCAACTTGACACCAGAGCGAAGAAAATGGTAATACCAAATATTTCCACTCCTCGAGTGGGAATCGAACCCACAACCAGTCGCTTTACAGTCACATTTTGTGCCACTGCGCCACGACTAGGTTGTGCTAGTGTTAAGTAAATAAATCAAAAATATATATAAAAAATAATTATTAAAAGGTGTATAAGAATAGTAGTATAAGTAAACAGTAAGCTCACCGAACCCTTACAATCGTAAGACACTATATATATCGCCTCTATATATGTAGTGCATGTTTATTTTACTCCAAATTTTAAATCTAATGTCTGTGTGTTTGTCTGTCACGCCTTCACGGCTAATCTACCGGTCCGATTTGGATGAAATTTAGAATGAAAGTAGTAAAAATGACTGGCTAGACCCAGTCATTTTTACTACTTATTTTTTCAAAAAATAGCTTATAAAGGGTTGAAAATAGGGGATGATAGGGGATGGAAATTTATATGAAAAATCTAAACCGCTTGACCAATTGTAATGAATTTTGGCATAAATATCGTTGATAATCTAAGCTTAAATATAGGCTACTTTATTTTTTTAAAATGCGCTGCCAAGCGTTGCAATAAAACGAAATAGTTCACGCTAGTATTCATATAAGATTGTGTCGAACATTGTCATACAATCTGTAATTTCCGTAAAGGTATCATATATATATATAATATTTTATTAGAATTATTTCCCTTTTTAAATATAAAAATAATTTATAAATTTCATAGTATTCAGTATGTAAACTAATGTCCATACAATACTATTCAAAGATGGCGTCGCGGCGCGGTTGACGCTTTAGTTCATTTGTATTATACTCGTATTTACGTTTCTCATAGAAAATATGTGTAAACTTGTATTGCCTTTAATATTTTTTTTTATTTAATTATAGATTAATAATTATATATTAATTTTATGTTACTTTTATATCACAATAACAGTGAAATGAAAACTCACCAAGATATTCTTCATAATTTACAAATATGCACCTCACCGACCACGAATATCACTAAAACAGTTATACATCAATTCATATACATGTTGAATATTATATTTACTAAGTAAATGTCCACATTCACGTATTAAATTAATATTATTTGTAATTTTTGTACTATTTAATATCCAAGCGCCATTTCTAAGCAACGCTCCCGCGAAACTACCCTACTTTTTTTTTCTTTTTAATAAATGTCATAAATCGTAACTGCAGCAGTATCTCATTCAGCCGACATGACATTTTAAAAAAAATATTAATTAATAATTACTTTTTTATTTATTTAAATATATTAAATAAAAAAGTATTCTGTATAATAATTAATCTAATATTTTCTATAAAAATATATTATTTTCCAACGTATATTTGTTTTATAGTATGTATCATTACATTTACTGATGTATAAAGGCCATCGCGGCGAAGTGGGACAGCGTTTGACTGTAACCTCGATGGTTATGGGTTCCTTTCCAGTCAGGGGGTTGAATATACCTATATCATTTTCATTTCTTCACTCAGGTACCTAAGATAAGGCGCAGCGTTGAGTTCCGTAACATAACACGTAATATCAATGACTACTACTATAAATGTTTGTAACAGCGTAAAGAATATTTTGATTTGGTTAGTAAATGGAACCAGAACCTATAACCTAAGCAAATAATAAAGACCACTAACCACTAAACCATCGGGAGTTATTCACGTATTTACTAGAAATCGTATAATGAAATCCAGTTCAAAATATCACATTCTTCATGAATGACGAATTGACAAATAAAACTAGTCTTTACACCTCTCCCTTCACAATATTTAATCAAACATTGCGTTCTAAGGTGAGGTGTACACAGATAGACAGTTTTTTTCTAATTAATTTTGGAGGAAAGTGGAGAGCGGAGTGACTTGACACTAAGTTAGTGTCTAATTTAGTTAGTGAAGCTGTATATTAATATCTACAGTCGTAATTCTATTTCAAAACGTATTTGACTTTTTTTTACTGTAAATTGACTGTAAATGCATCGGTTTTGGGTTCGATTTTTATTTGGGGTAAGAGTAAAAAAGAGTGGGAGAATTAAAATTATTTTAATAATAAAAATAATATTAAGTCTAGCCCCCTCTAGTAAGACAAAGCGCGGAATTGAGTTCTGTCATTGACTTTTAATTATCTCCATTTTTGGGTTGAATTCGGGGACCAGAGTGACTTGACACTAAGTCAGAAAAGAAGTACTGTGGGGGAAAAAGCATGAACTTGTATAAAATAAATATATTATATTGGTAATTTTAACTAACAACATATTTTTCTTTACATAGTCATAGTGGGAGAATAGACTGTAAACGCAATGGTTGTGGGTTCGATCTCTACTGGGGGGAATGATATTGAAATACTTTTTATAATAAAAATAATTTTAATATCAATATAAATTGTGTCGGATTCTGGCAGATAGTGGGGAACGGTTATAAAGATTTCAGATACTTACTCTTTGCTTAACATAAAAATTAACATGTTTATTTTCTTAATATTCAGTTGTGGGTTCGATTCACAGTAGAGGAGTGGAAATACTTGATATTTCCATTTTCTTCGCTCTAGTGTCGAGGCAAAGCGCGGTGCTAAGTTCCGCCACTTATCACGCAATACTTTCAGAATCCGGCGGAAAGTGGGGAACGGAGTGTCTTCCCGGAATACAGCGTGAAGCTAAAAAAAATAATATTCCTTTATACAGGCATTAGTTTGAACAAGTTAAAAAAATATTTAAAAATATATAACTTATTTACAAAATTACCTTACCCAAGAATCAAATTCACTACCTCATAACATAATTCTGATTCTAAATATACCAAATCACACACATATCCAAGCCTTACTTCACCCGAAATGTCACAGCTACCGTACACACAAATATACGAGTAGTGTGTACATGCAATGTAAACAATATGTAATTTTCTATATAGGCTATGCTTTTTACAGCACTCGGACCCCACACGACGATCATTAGCGTAATAACAGCAGTATAGGTTTTATGCGGATGACTAATGATCTGTTTAATGTCACCGAGCTAATAGATTTTTACGGAATTTTCGCATTTCAACATGTATAGATATGGGTATGTTTTAGTATTTATGTTTAGTTCTAATTTCTTTTTCTTTGTCTAGCTTCACGCTGTATCCCGCACACAGCTGGGTAAGCAGAGGGAACCTAGTGTTAAGACACTCTGTACCCCCCACTTTCCGTACAATTCGGAGGCGTTGCGTGTTAAGTGGTAGAACTTAACGCCGCGCTTTGCCTCTGATACCAGAGCGAAGAAAATAGAAATATTAAATATTTCCACTCCTCGAGTGGGAATCGAATCCGCAACCAATCGTTTAGTCGTTTTATAATTTTTATTTTCTATACTAGGTACATTTAATTCAAAACTGTCATTGAAATATTTTTGTCTTTGAAATGAGAAACGTGGGCTATCCTTCTATCACTAAGTAGCTGGTAAAGTTTGTAATTCAGGCAGAATACGGAAACAGACAAAAGACACTCTAAACACTACCTGTCTCTGTCTGCCCTGTTAAGCAAAAAAGAACAAGAATCTTACAGACTAAGTTTTTAATTCCTTTACTACAAATTGAATATAATACAAAATTTCTTTAGAGGACAAAGCGCAGCGTTGAGTTCCGTAACTCATTACTTTATATCCGAAACTTGGACATTAGGTTCTCGCCTACTTTACTATATGAAAAAGCCTTTAAGCTATACAAACAAAAATATAAAAAATATAGAACAAATACTTTTATTCAGGCCATTCAGAAACTATAGTGGTGCAGTGGGACAGCGTCTACAAGAACAATGGTTGTGGTTGCGATTCCCACTCGGTAGAACTACTATATTATATTATATATATTTAATTATTATATTATTTGCATTCCTCCTCTCTGGTACCCAAGACAAAGTACGTTGCGGTGGGAAGCAGAGAACGGAGTGCCTTGCTGTGCCGGAAATTCGTATAATTGCTACTTTTTTTTTTTCTCTTTTTTTTTTGCTTCACACTATATCCCGCACACAGCAGGGTAGGCAGAGGGAACCTAGTGCCTAGTGTTAAGACACTCCGTTCCCCACTTTCCGCCGAATTCGGAGGCTTGCGTGTTAAGTGGCGGAACTTAACTTAAGAGCGAAGAAAATGGAAATATAATTTCCACTCCTCGAATGGGAGTCGAACCCACAACCAGTCGTTTACAGTCACACTCTTGTGCCACTGGGCCACGACTGGCCACTAAACAAATAATTCTGCTACCAAATAAAACTTACTTTGCAACCTGAATTGAACCCATATCCTTTGTATTCCACTGACCCCCAATACATCGTTTAGATATAACATTCAAAAATTCCTTTCTCTAGATCGTATATGATAACGGAAATAAAAACACTTTGCTTTCGAGAACATCACGTTTTTGTTTCACCCAAACGGACCCAAAAGAGAATTTAAGAAAAAAAATCGCGCTAAATTTATGTACTCGTGTGCGACGAAATGTATTCTTTCGTTGTGAAATCCAACAAAAGTTGTATCAAAATAAGAACAACTTTAAAATAAAGTTATGAACAAGATTTTGGTTATTTAACCGTGTTAGTTTTTAGATCGAATTTATATATTTTCAATTTATATATTTAATGTTGGTTGAGTTTATAAGAAAATTTAACCAACTTTATGGAGCTTCATGCTTTTTCCCATATAGCGAGGTAGTCAGAGAGGACCTAGTGTCAAGACACTGACCTCTACTTTCTGCCCGAAATTGAGACATTATGTGTTGAGTGGCGGAACTCAACGCCACGCGTTGTCTTTGGTATCAGAGTGAAGATGTAAAAATTTAATTATCATTCCATCAAGTGGAAATCGAACCCAAAATCATGGTGCTTATAATCACTGCACCATGATTGCCTCTGTAAATTTATAAGAATTACTCCCTTTATGTTATATGACGTGTTTTAGAATATACGCAATGGTTGTCGGTTCGTTTTATAATTGGGGAAATGTTAATATTCGATAACATATATGTTTTTTTTTGCAACCACTTAATATAATATCGCCACACAAGATGCCATGTCTAAAATATGGATTCTAAAATTCGTTTAAATAAAAAAAATATAGTGGCCAGTCGTGGCCCAGTGGCACAAGCGTGTGACTGTAAGCGACTGGTTGTGGATTCGATTCCCATTCGAGGAGGGGAAATATTTATTATTTCCATTTCCTTCGCTCTGGTGTCGAGGCAAAGCGCGGCGTTAAGTTCCGCCACTTAACACGCAATGCCTCCTAATTCGATGGAAAGTGGGAATCGGAGTGTCTTAACACTAGGTTCACTCTGCCTACCCTGCTGTGTGCGGGACACAGCGTGAATAAAATGTTGTCAAAGTTGCGTCAAACAAAACTAAAATCTTAAAATTAATTACCAAAAAACATTTTTTAAGAAATACATAGAATATAAACCAGTTTTTATATGCATTTGTCATTTTAGTTTAAATTATTATATCTTTTAGTGCTACTGTATTGTCGCTTGATAACTGGTTCTTATTACCGGTAGTCGGAAAGAGTCTAGTGTCAAAAATACCTACCTAACGCGAACAAAGAAAACATTTGTATTGCAAAATCTAATGGACGTTTTTTAAAAGTAGAAAAAGATTGAAAAAGACATTTCCTAAGTGTGGAATAGGAAAGATGTAGAATGAAGTTAAATTACTTTTAAACAATTCTAAAGTGTTATCCCACACTCAGGAAAATTAAATAAGACATTTAAAGAAAACGTATAAAAATTTGAACGCAGCGGCATTCGAACCCGCGCCTCCTGAATACCGTCCTGGCGCTCTCACCACTGAGCCATGCGTTCTACTGTCAGATGCGTCGAAATTCTTATACGCTTTATTACGCTTTATTTCTGTTGTTAGCATCTCTGTAGAAAGATTTTTACAAATTTCTGCTTCCCAAAGATTATTTTACGAACGATCATTTGGCAAGAGAGAACGCTATTTATTAAACACTTTTAAACATTTTTAAAGTGTTATTCCACACTTAGGAAAATTGAAAAAGACATTTAAAGAAGTTAATTAAAGTAAGTGAAGTTAATTTCGCCCTTTTCCTACAGATATTCTAGTGCTATTGTTTTTCCACTTTTCATCTGAATTAGTGTGTTGAACGACGAAACTCAACGCAGCGCTTAGAGACCAAGAAATCATATCTTATTACTTCCCTAGACTCCTCAACAAACCTGCAAGCCGAATCTTAGCTTTCTTTACCCTCTAATTTTCACTGTATTCTTTGTATTAAAAACTGTTACATATTAAAACTAAAGTACTATATCTTATAAAGACTTTCACATTATTTTTTTTTATAGCTTCACGCTGTATCCCGCACACAGCAGGGTAGGCAGAGGGAACCTAGTGTTAAGACACTCCGTTCCCCACTTTCCGTCAAATTCGGAGGCATTGCGTGTTAAGTGGCGGAACTTAACGCCGCGCTTTGCCTCGACACCAGAGCGAAGAAAATGGAAATATTAAATATTTCCACTCCTCGAGTGGGAATCGAATCCACAACCAGTCGTTTACAGTCACACGCTTGTGCCACTGGGCCACGACTGTCACATTATATACATATAAATATAAATATACGTTTTATAATAAAAAGTTCCATATCTACAATATACAAGGAAGCAAGTGGTAACTAAATCAAAGGAGTGTCTGCTAACCGCTGTAAGCATGCCGTATGATTTGTGACACTACCGTACGTGACCATGTGTTAAGGCCTGGGTCATAGTAATAAAATATATATCTATATACTATAATATATAAAATGGGACGTAGTTTGACGCTAAATGTGACTGGTTGTGGATTCGATTCCCAATCGGGGGTGGAATGAATTACTTATTTCTAAAAGGCAATTAGATAACGTATAAACGTTTAAAATAAGATACAATTAGGTGGGTAAAGTGAAATTGTTTGGCAACTTCAGTTCATATTAGGTTATCTAGCTAACTACATTCATATTCGTGAATTCAGTGTTTTATTTATGTTCTATAGTGTATAGTAAAGGACATTGCGAGTTATGGATCGGAATTTAACGCTGCATTTTACCTGAGTGAACAAAAATATTTTTAATTGAAGTGTCATAACGAAATACCCAGAAGTCGACTACGGCGGCAATAAAGAACACAGGTATGTATGTATAATTGTAAAGATATTTTTATTTATTTATTAAAATAAAGAACATTCATTTTATTTTTTAACTTTATTAGTAATAAGAAATAATAAGTAAAAAAAAAAAAAAAAAAAATAGCTTCACGCTATATCCCGCACACAGCAGGGTAGGCAGAGGGAACCTAGTGTTAAGACACTCCGTTCCCCACTTTCCGCCGAATTCGGAGGCATTGCGTGTTAAGTGGCGGAACTTAACGCCGCGCTTTACCTCGACACCAGAGCGAAGAAAATGGAATATTAAATATTTCCACTCCTCGAGTGGGAATCGAACCCACAACCAGTCGCTTTACAGTCAGACGCTTGTGCCACTGGACCACGACTGGCCACTAAATAATAAGTAATACATTTTTAATAGTAAATAGTTATGTGCCTTTTGATAGGATTCATAAAGTGTTTTCGACAACGATACCTTTAAGTGGGAAATGATTTTTTAATTTTTAATTTAAATTATGCAAATATATATGATAGTTAAAACGACCAGTAATTTTGACAAAAATAAGTATTTAAAAAGTTATATCAGCGCTCCGATCTACTTAAGCAATACGCGGGGTTTAGTTACAAATCTTTATATCAGAAAACGAATAATAAACTTTTAAAACTAGATTATCTTTCTCTATACTATCCATACTTATATTATAAATGCGTAAGTCTGTGTGTTTGTCTGTCACGCTTTCACGGCTTATCTACTGGTCCGATTTGGATGAAATTGAGAATTAAATTAAAGTAGTAAAAGGGACTTGGTCTAACATAGGCTACTTATTTTTTCAAAAATCAACCTCTAAAGGGTTGAAATAGGGGATGTTTATATGAAAAATCTAAACCGCTTGACCAATTGTAATGAATTTTGGCATAAATATAGTTCATAATCTAAGTTTAAACAAAGGCTACTTTATTTTTGAAAAATGCCCTTCCGAGGGCTGTCATATAACGAAATAATTCATGCGGCGAAGCCGCGAGCGGGCCGCTAGTTAAATATATATCATGCGTGCCAATAAATAATGATAGTTACTATTTAATAAATAAATGTCTACGAAGCCATTGCGGCGCAGTGTGACAACATTTGACAGTAAGCACAATGGTAACAGGTTCGATTTCTGTTCCGGGGAAATTACTGTTATTGATCTACTCTATTTCTTTCTCATTTCTGCCACTCACGCAATATTTCGATATAGGGAAAAAAGTGAGTATTTTGATACTAGGTTATTTCTGACTTCCCTGCGCCAAAAGTAAATATAGAATAGAATAGAAACACTTTATTGCACACAAAAACAATAGAAGAACAAAATAATATAAGTACAATAATTTGTAACATAGTACAGAGTGCGCAAAGGCGGTCTTATTGCTGGTAGCAATCTCTGCTTTTGTTGAAAGAAGCTTAAATCTTAACAGATACGGGCTAGTGCAAATAAAGAAAATTAGATTATTTTAAAAACATAAAAAATATCTATTATCAATAGATTTAATGTAAATAAATAGCAAGTACTTATAAAACATAAACGCCTATACCTAACCGCTTACCGCTCTCTCAAGCAATATAAACCGATCCAGTTAGTCCTATGTCATCGGATGTCCCGGGTCGGGTACGTGCCCCCATTGGATTCGAACAGGTGTACCGTTGTGAACGTGATCGGTATCGCCTTTGTTTTGTAAACAATAGGCCACTAGTGCGTATATTTATGGGATACTAGCTGTAACTGTGACTTCGTCTGCGTGGTTTTTAACAAAAAAAGTTATATAATTTTGATGCCAGCGGCACAAAGTGGGACTGTACACGATACTGGTTGTGGGTTCGATTCTCGTTCGGGGAATGGAAATATTTAATATTTTAATTTTTTTCGTTATGGTGTTGCCCCAAAGCGCGGCGTTAAATTCCAGCACTAAACACGCAATGCCTCCAGAATTCGGCGGAAAATGGGTAACGGAGTATCGTAACACTAGGATCCTGCCTATCCTGCTGTGTGCGGGATACAGCGTGAAGCTAAAGAAAGTTATTATTATAAAATAAAAGAAGTCTAAGTTGCTTGTTAATACATCAGCCACCTGTAAGTGAAAATCCAATTAAAAACAGCTATTCCAGAATATAGCCGAACCAAACAGACAGGCAGACAGACAAAAAAAAATTGTAAATAATGTTATTTGGATATATGTGCTGTGTATACATACATGAGTATTTTGTAAAAAGCAGTTATTTTAACATTACAAACAGACACTCAAATTTTATTTATTGTATATAACAAGTTTTCAAATTGATTTTGTACTTTGTTTTTCTTACAGCTATTTATTTATTTGGTTTTTTCTTTGGAAGTGAAAGAAGGGGAATGTAAGTTTCAAAGATATTATCTAAACGGTATAACTGAGATTAAAAATAATTGATTTTCTACAATGTGAAACAGTTTTTATTGTAAAGTTATATATGTACATATATTATTATGCTCATAATATCTTAAGTTTAAAAAAATACATTTAAAGAAAACGTATAAGTTGTTATTAAGTTTACATTAAATTTTAATAGTTTACATCAGTTGTAGGTTTAAATCCTAATCAAGATAATTCGTATTTCTTATTTTTTTTACTTTTAAAGCGTATTAACACTTTCAGGATATGATTTTTTTATAAAATATTTGACAAATTGAATGTAACGGGACCCGAACCCGCATCTCTTGGAATCTTTTGGCCATACGTTCTATATCCATATACGAAATAGAACATTAACTTTATTACTCGTTTGATAAAAATGATTTTAATATGTATTTCTATTTATATAAGAGTACCTGATCTTTTCTTACGGTGCAATTTATTTTGACAATGTGTAAACGGAGTGATTTTTTGCCATTTTAACATAGAAGATGTCAACAAGAATATACATTCGCCTTATAACATGTTGTTGTGTATAAAAATAATACATACAGTATTATTTATCCAACATAGCATAGTCACAGAGAATCTAGTCAACATGCGTTATTCTCCATTTTCTGCCAGAAATCGAAACATTCCTTAACATTCCTTCTTTATAAGAGCGGAGAAATGTAAATAACTAAATTATGATCGTGGGGAACGGAGTGTCTTAGCACTAGGTTCTCTCTGCCTACCCTGCTATGTGCGGGATACAGCGTGAAGCTGAAAAAAATGATTATTTCAACGGGTAAGAATCGAACCTACAATCTATCGCAATTAATAATAACACACTTTCCCACTATACCAGGACGGTCTCGCGAAATTTAAAATGTCTAGTATACGAGTATATCAAGTTTATCTCTTCATCTGGTGTGATTCACAGAATCCGCGTTAAGAGGCTGAGCACGTCGAATTTTGAAAGTGGGAAAATTATGTAGGTACGCGTTTTTGTCGTCACCGCATACTCATATGTCATACGTCTTTCCGGTCCATTTTTGTGTTGTGCTATGTTTATGTTTATGTATAAATATAATTTTTCATTATTTTTTATCTGAAATATTATTAATTTTATTAATATTTTAATAAGAGGCCATCGAGGTGCAGTGGAAGGGGTTAAGCTGTGAACACGGTTGGTTGTAGGTTCAATTTCGACTGAAAGATTGTAATCAACTTTTTAAAATACTTTAATTTCTCTGCTTGTGCTACCTAAGACATAACGGCGTTGAGGTCCGCTACTTCATACGTTATGTAGATTAGGGCAGAAAGAAGAGAACAGAGTGTCCCGCCATTAGGTTCACTCATTCCATTCTACAAAAGTTATTTAGGTGATACGTGAGGCTGAGGGTATATTTTTACTTTTTTTTACGGTATGACACTCCGTTCTTGAATTGAAATAGGATTCAAATGGTCATATACAGTTCACGTATTTTCCTTTATAACATAGTAATTAAAGCTAACATAGTGTTAAGACACTTCGTTGTCCACTTTCTACCTGAAATCGAGACATGGTGACGAGTATCGGAACTCAGTGGCGTTTTATCTTTAGAACCAAATGGAGCAAATAAAACTACTAAACATAAACATTGTGGAAAAGCGCAGCGTTAAATTCCGCCTCTTAACACGTAATGCCTCCGACTTCAGCGGAAAGTGGGGAACGGTGTGTCTTAACACTAGGTTCCCTCTGCCTACCCTGCTATGTGCGGAATACAGCGTGAAGCTAAAAACAAAACAAAAAACAGACACCTAATAAGATTAAACATAAAACTGTAAAACCATATAAACACTCAATTTTTTCCACATTTTTCTTAGAAATTACATTCCAATATACAAAAGAATCTTCAGATCTACTCATTAATATTACATAGCATTCCATAATCATATACCAAGACACGTGTCGACGGCTTGAAGCAGGAATCTCCCTCTTTTTGCTCCCATGCTATCCGATCAAATAGCTATTTTAGCTTATAAATAGTTTATGCTATACGCGTGACATTTGGCTTGTGCCCTAAAAGGCCCTAGGCCATATTAGGCCAGTTCTGATATATTGGTTGCGGGTGATCTGAATGTGTGGAATATGTATCACTTTATGTGTATGTTTTTAATAGACTCGTTCTAATTGGTGCTTAATATTTTCGATTTATTTATATAATGTATTATTTTTTGTCGTTTTTTTTGGTAATGGGTTAGCAGCGCAGCGTGTTGGTTTAACAAGTATAATGTTCTTAAAAAAATGTGTATTATAAAAGAATAAATTAAATACATAGTTGGAATGTGTATTTTGATGTGACAAGACAAAGATGTTTGTTTCAGCAAGCAAGCAATTGTAGTTACATTTAGTTTACCTAAAGCTTCATTACGGCCTGTCAAATAGTGAAATCAATTCTTAAATCAAATAAATATTTTAAAAAATTCATCCATTTATTTACGCTAAGCCTTTTCTTTTACACTAAACCCTATTTTTACTATTAAAGGATTTTTAAAGAAATATTAAATATAGAAGAGTTCAATGCAGTACCTACTTGTCCGTTTATAGGTAACATATCGTTCTTCACTTTCGAAACAGAAGCAAAGCGAAAAATTAAGAATAAATTATAAATTGAAAAATATTTAACTTTACTAAGAGATGCGGGTTCGAATCCACGTTCAAATTTTTTACGTTTTCTTATTGTCTGGTTCAATTTTCTAAGCACTAAATAGCACTTTAAAAATGTTAAAAAAGTATAAATTGTATACATTTTTCCCTTAAACGAAGATCGAACCCTCAACTATCAGAAACCGTCAGACACCCACTTATCCAAAATAGCCTTAATTTATAGATGCAACTGATAATTTCTCTAAATATATTTATTTAAACGAGTGATAACTAACAAGTTGTAATTAGAAGGTAACTGTTTGCCTCAGTTTGGACGCGGTTTTTCCAGCCAATATTATGTTACCCTGATAAGGAGCAATCGATCGCATTTAGATCATACTTTGACCATAATTTTAAATGTAATTGAATCATGCGTTTAAGATCGCGTTTGTACTGTGCGTTTGTATTTTAAATTTCATTTTAGAATGAATTGAATTTCAGAAATAGTCTTAGTAGAAAGTAGTCACACTTCACACTTCACTTTCATCTCTCTACTACCCCGAAGGGGAGAGGGGAAACGATACCAGGGCATTGCCCTCTGATCGTGATGATCAACGCCACCCACTAATATGGGTGTTTCACTAGGTTTAGGCCAGTAGCCGTTCATGATATTTGGCACATTAGTACCGAGGAATAAAGGGTGTCGGGGGTAAGAAGAGCTATAAGCTGTCCGGGCAGTCAGCCCAGCCGGGTGAGACCCCTGATTAACTCAGAGGAGGCCCAGCTTAGACGACCAGCGACCATGACAGCAGCTCAGGGATCTGGGGCAGTAAGGAGAATATCTCGGGGGAGACGTCTTCTGTCCGGTGGTCTACTGTGCCATGGAGCAATATCCCGGATATGAGGGTGCTCCGAGGACTCTGCACGGAGGAACATGTTCTTTGTTAAATCCTGGATATGTTCTGCAAGACTTCCGGTACGGAGGTCTCTATGAAGAGTCGCATTCCTCACGTACCAGGGAGCCTGTGCAGCGCGTCGTAAGGTAGTGTTTTGCACCACTTGAAGGGCCTCTCTTTGAGTGTTGCTGGTCAGGGCATACCATGCTGGCGCAGCATACGTCAGATGGGGCCGCACAAATGTTTTATAAAGAGTGACTCTTGTACGCAGCGGGATACGGGACTTGAATATCGGTGAGAGCAGGTGTGCGGCTATCTTCGCGGCTCTGATTGCTTTTTACGTATGAGGTCTCATTGTCAGGCGTCTATCGATGACCACACCGAGGTATTTCGCCTGAGGCAACCAGTCGATCCTAGAAAGTAGTGACTGAGAATTTGACTCTTAAGAGTTAATAAATTAGTTGGCCAGAGTGATTGTAATTGCAATTGCGATTGGTTATGGGTTCGATTACCACTAGGGATAAATTTAAATGAAAATTATTTTCATTTCTCCGCTCTGGTGACATCACAAAGCAAGGTGTTTCAATCCTGGGCGAAAAATTTTTTCTTTTCACTTTTTTTAATTTAAAACATAGTCTTACGATGTATATTATTCTGATATTTTAAAAATTTTAATATTATTCAGGTACTTAAGATAGACCTCGGAGTTGAGTTTTGCCACTCAACACACAATGTCTCGATTTCGATAAAATATTGACATTATGTTATCTTTCACTATATTACTTTTTGAACCTGCGATCCGTGAATGCAGCCCAAGCACTTTAACCAATTAACCTATAGGTTAAGTTAAAATTCTTATATGCTTCTTACATTTTTTTTAATAGTAAAATTTCAAATTTACTACGCTCGCGGCTTCGCCGCGTGGACTGCCTCATTGTTTCGTTATGTTGCAACACTCAGGGGTGGATTTTTAAAAAACAAAACTACTTTCATTCTAAATTTCATCCAAATCTGACCAGTAGATTAGCCGTGAAAGCGTGACAGACAAACACACAGACTTTCACACTTATAATTTGATGATTTTCCATCTCAGGCTTTAAACTATAAAAACCATGCGTTCCAAACCTTAGTGCATTGACTGCAACCAAGGTGTGGTCATTTGAATATCAACAAGTTATAGTAAAGTTGCCTTACAATTTGTTCTAGTAATTAAAAAGTGATTCTTACTAAAGCCCCATAACGTAATTGAATTGAGGTAATTGGTTTACGTTCGGTTTTGAATAATATACTTTATAAGGTGCTGGTGAGAAATTGATACGGTTTTTGCTTTTACTTTTAAAGGTACATATTGAATATGTATGGACGATGTATAAATAATTAATTGATAGATCTGTTTTGAGATGATTTTATTAATTTAATGTTAATTTTATTTAGGTTTAGGTCTTTTTTGATGTAGTAGTCTAGGTCTTAGTGTGGTGGAGTCTGGACTTTGATTTTGGGTTCGATTTTTAGCAATTCGTGTTTGGTATAGGGTTTCCTATTTATTTATTTTTTTTTACTTTTTTAATTATACGCCTTTTCCTACGTAGAAAGGTAGTCAGATAGATTGTTTTTTCTGGTAACTTTTTACTACCCGAATTTGAGATATTAGACCCTTTGTTTTGTTCTCTAGAACGGACATATTATTATAATTATTAAAAATTATTAAACATCTTAAACGATGGAAATTGAATTCACAATCAATTGCGTTGAAATTTAGATGCTGTACCACACGCTAGGCTTAAGTCCAATTCAGTGGCAAGTGTCTAGTTTAGATCTAAATCTCAAAATTTGCTATATGATGTGGAAAGTATTTATATTGATTAATTATTATATAATTACCTAATTAATAAATAGTTTCCATACATTACATTTACCTCGAAACCTTTTTGTCAAAAATATGTACCTGTTAGTCCATCTGTGACATTCAACTTACTAAAGCAAATGTACCTGTGCATTTAGCACAAAAGTAACAAATGTTACTGTGTATTAGTACTTATTTTTTTTGGCGGTTCGTCTTTGAAATGATGGTGGTCTCGAGCCAGTCGGAGAATGAGTCTCCTACCACTAAGCGGAGGCGACGGACGGAGGTCACAGAGGGGAATGCATTCTAATTATTCTTAATTATGTTTTGAATTTAATATTTTTTAATAATGTTTTGCACTCTTTCTCTATATACTATATAATAAATGTGTGAATTGCCCGCAATTTCGTAGCGTGAACAAAATGTGAAAATCTCGTTCTTTTCCTTTCTTCCGGGAATTCCTAAAAATACAGGTCGAAGGGCTCTTGAAAGTAGGTATCAAATTTAAATTTTGCAGAGATTTGTCTATTATTAAACAGACAAATTGCCGATCAACAGCTTTAAAATATAAACAACTTTTTTCTAAAGAAAATAACAAAAGAATATAACCTGTAACCAATGCAATAACAACTACATACTTGCCAACACAGCTATTCGAATTCCATTTCATGCTTACCTAAACAGAAGTATTTAGAGTTTGCGGAACGGTTTTGAGGCGGCATTAGCAAATAATCAACGATTGGTTCAACAGATCCAGATTCTAATTTACAACTAAGGTAAGAACGCGTGTTGAAACTCGCTATGGGACAAGGCGTTAACATAACTTTGGCTAATTAACATTTCTTTTTATTATTTGTATAGTTTTTTTAGCTTCACGCTGTATCCCGCACACAGCAGGGTAGGCTGAGGGAACCTAGTGATAAGACACTCTGTTCCCCGTTTTATGCTGAAATCTGGAGACGTTACGTATTAGGTGGCAGAACTTAACGCCGCGCTTTGCCTCGATATCAGAGCGAAGAATATGAGAATATTTAAAAACGAGTGGGAATCGAATCCACTACCAGTCGCGTTAACAGTAATACTATGTGCTCATGCGCCATGACTTCCCCATTTTGTATATTTCGTGTATTTTTTTGCTTTATATATAGAGTAATATCGTATATGCGTTACCATAGTAACGTATATGCCGCTTTATAATGTTTACTAGCGACCGCAAGTGAACTACACAACTATAGCTGCTTATATTTTTCATACAAATTTTCATCCCTTATTTCAGCCAATTAGGGGTTGATTTTTGAAACAAATAGGAAACCTTTGATAAGATTTAGAATTTTGAAACAAACTTTCATCCTCTATTTCAAGACTTTAAGCGTTGATTTTGGATATATTAAGTACTTTATACCATACCTGTGCTTATAATGGTTACTACCATCCAATAAAGAATAGAAAAACGGAGTGTCTTACCACTTAGCTTTTATATATGACCCATGGTCGTGGGTTTGATTCCTACTTGGCGAATGAAATATATAAATATATATTTAAATTATTTTCATATCTCCTTTCTGGTGACAAGATAAAGCGCGGCGTTGAGTTCTTCTACTTAACATTCAACCGAGTGTCTTGACACTAGGTTCTCCTTATCGATCCCACTTTGTGGGAAAAAGCATCAAGCTGTAAAAAGAAATAAAAAAAATACTTAAAAATTACGTAAAACTGCCAACAAATGTGTTTCTTTTTATTATAATTTTCGTATTTAAGCTTATTTTATTAGCAGGTTGTTATAAAAAGGAGTTTACGAGGCACTTGAAAAAGCCATAATATGATATCTTAAGTTGAGACGTATTTAATTAAGGTGTAGAGCTTTTTTATAAGAAAATATTCTTGTTAGCTTTAAAATTTTCTAAAGGGAATCTATTTAACATAAGTAAGTAATAGTAACAAGTTTATTTACAGCTTAGCGTATAACAGAGTAGTCAGAAAAAATCTAGTGTGAAGACACTTCGTTCTCTATTTTGAGTCCGAATTGAGACTGTGGTCGTATGGCGGAACTCTACACCGCAGTTTGACTTAGGTTAACAATGTTATTGTAATTAAAGTTTAGGGGCCAGTCTTGGCGCAGAGGCACAAAGTGTGACTGTAAAACGACTGGTTGTGGGTTTGATTCCTACTAGAGGAGTGTAAATATTTAGTATTTCCATTTTGTTCGCTCTGGTGTCCGAGGCAAAAGGCGGCGTTAAGTTCCGCCACTAAACACGCAATACTTCCAAAATTCGACGGAAAGTGGGAAACGGAGTATCTTAAGACTAGGTTCCCTCTGCCTACCGGGCTGTGTGCGAGATACAGCGTGAAACTAAAAAGGAAAAACGTTCAGGCTAGTTAGTTTAGTAGTTAGTTAGCTTGGTGAAAAATAGAATCTGCATGGAGGTTCAAAGTAGTTACTGGTTTAATTATTTTTTGTTTTCACATTCATGTTTTATCCAGCATAAGAGGGTAGATAAAGAGAACCTAGTGTCACAATACTCTATTCATTTTTTTTTATTTTTCTGCTTTATGTTAAAAGGCGGAACTTAACACCGAGATTTGTCTTAGCTGAACAAGGAAATTAAATAGAAGTTGACAATCGAACCCAAAACCATCTCGTATACAGTTAGACTACGCCACGATGACTTCTAGAAAAAAAAAACCAATGAAAAAAATATATAAATAATTTACTCGTAAAAATTTCGCCTTAAACAAAAAAAATAAATTTAAGTGGCATTAAACAGTACAATATACATCATAAACGTTTAGTTTTACATCCTGTTTATAATGTTATCTTTATTAAGTGCTTTTGTCATAAAGTCATCTCGCTGTATGTTAATGATTTTTTGTGTTTACACGTAAACATTAACAACGCTTGTCGATCTTGAGTTATTGTTCGCCGGAAATGGTTGTTATGTATTTATATATTTAACATTTTATAGTTCTTTTCTGATTAAAGATAGTGACAAAATATTTTTTTAGGACCATTAATATGTAATTGTGGCCAGTCGTGGCCCAGTGGCACAGACGTGTGACTGTAAACGACTGGTTGTGGCTTCGATTGTCACTCGAGGAGTGGAAATATTTAATATTTCCATTTTCTTCGCTCTGGTGTCGAGGTAAAGCGCGGCGTTAAGTTCCGCCACTTAACACGCAATGCCTCCGAATTTAGCGTAAAGTGGGGAACGGAGCGTCTTGATACTAGGTTCCCTCTGCCTACCCTGCTGTGTGCGGGATACAGCGTGAAGCTGATTAAAGTTAGTGACAAAATATTTAAGGACTATTAATGTTTGTATACACTTTCGAGATTTTTTCGCATAGCAAAGTAAGCACAGAGACTCTAGTTCCAAAACATCTCCATTTTCGGATTCCCTCGGTAGGAAATACTCAGAATATATTAGCATAAGGCGAAAAGTGGAAAAAAAAGTCACTGGGTTTAGTTATCTATCTAAATCTTATATATTGTCTTTATTTAAGTCACAGTAACTTTTGAATACTAATGTTTTTATGTAACAAAACTAAAAACTATAAATGCAAATGTCCATATGTACCTACTTAATAAGCCATTTGCTAATATTAGAAATATTGCAGCTTCTTAAAAAATACACTTTTAGAATTCAATTCAATTGTGGCCAGTCGTGGCCCAGTGGCAAAAGCGTGTGACTGTAAACGACTGGTTTTGGCTTCGATTCCCACTCGAAGAGTGGAAATTATATTTCCATTTTCTTCGCTCTGGTGTCGAGCGCGGCGTTAAGTTCCGCCACTTAACATGCAAGCCTCCGAATTTGGCGGAAAGTGGGGAACGGAGTGTTTTAACACTAGGTTCCCTCTGCCTACCCTGCTGTGTGCGGAATACAGCGTGAAGCTAAAAAAAAGAATTCAATTTCCTAAGAATATGAATAACACTTTACAATGTAAAAAATTACAACTTCTTTATTAAAATATCTATTTCAGGCGTAAAGATCAGAGTGTCGTAATACTAGATTTTCTCTGACTATCCTTGAAAAAAGGGTAAAGTTTAATTAAAATAGTTTTTCAAAACTATTCTACTACACTTATATAATAAGATCATTTCATTTTCTATCCCAGTTTGAGTGAAAGAGATAAATTTAATATATGAAATATTCTATATCGCAGCCTCCATAAATTGTGAGCCGATCGTATCGGAGCGTCATGACATGACCACACTTGCTAGGCTATGGATCAATTTAAATTCCCCTCTACTACCTTTAATAGGTTAGAAAGTTATTAAAAGTAGTGTTTTTTTTTCCATTTTTTTTTCTTACATACATGTAAGTGACAGATCTCTATGTTTTCCGTTGAATGTGATGTTTATTGAAGAGGAATTCACGTTTTAGCTAAACTATATTAAGATTAATTTTAGTTGGTTTCATACTTTGGTGGTGGGTGTAATAAATAAAATATTATACATACTAACAGTAACATAGGACTATGTAAGTCCTATTAAATGTAATACTTGCATGTTATTTTTGCACTTATGTAAAAAGAGATAGATGAGAAAGAGAGAGGAAAGAAAGGAGGAAGAAAAAAAGGAGGAGAGCTTAATTTTTCACTTTCCATTCATATAGGCCTGTTGACTTGGAGAATTTAGCTTTGCGCTTTGTTGAGCAAAAACAGAAGCGTTTAGGGTGTATAGAAATAGCCATTGTGGCATAGTGGGCCAGCGCTTGATTGGAAAAGGATGGTTTAGGGTTCTATTTTAACTTGGGGGAATGAGTATATTTAAATTTTCATTTCTTCGCTCTGGCACCAAAGTCAAAGCGCGGCGTTGAGTCTGCCACTTAATACCCAATGTTTTGATTTTAAAAATTAAACCAACATCTTCTATTCAAATAGGTGTTAAACCGTCCAATCTCATATACTTCTGACTAATTGTCAATATTATTAGTCAGAAGTATCTGAGATTGGACGGTCTACGCTTGGAGCAACAAAATAGTCGACATTTCCGAAAAATCGGACAAAATCTGTCAAAAATTTATAAAATAACTGGTATTTCGCTACAAAAATGATAACTTTTTCAACCTATAGTAGCACCAATATCCTAGTATTCCCACGATTCATACACTCAGCTATTAAACATTCGTACAGTAGTCACGAAGGCGGCCGCACGCCATGCCTTTAATTGATGTACCACCGATAGTTCCACGTCAGATTGCCGTGAATTGCTTATAAATCAACCTTCTGGGTCAGTTTGAGATGTTCCGATACATTGTATTCTCATTATTCGTTATGGTCTTTTAATATTGAACTTGGATTGTTTTTGAATTGGATATTGCGATTGTGATTCCTCTGTACAATTTCAAGTTGTTTTGATGAATGTTTGTATTTGAAATTGGTCTTCTCGGTTTTGGTTAATCAAATAGATAAGGTTTTGGTAAGGTTATTGTTATGATATACTTTAGTTTCTTCATGTTTTTCTTATTTTTTTTCTTTAAGATTTAATTTTGTCACACGGCCCATCTGTTATATTAAAAGATAGCTAAATATCACATTATTTTTATTTTATTTCATTACCTAGAACTGGACTTACATGTCTGCAGAAATAATTTTATATTTTTTTATATTATTGGATTTTTTTCTTATATATTTACTACGCAAAACAATTAAAAATCTCGCATATTCAACAATGGATAGTTATGTGTTTGAAACTTTGGTTCCAATTTATCAGACATCTGTAAATGTTGCTGGCAAAACTCAGCATGTCGTAATATTTGAATAGACCAAAGAAGCATTCATATAATATATTAATATTATTTTATTATTAGAGGTTACCATGCCACAGTATGATATATATCGCGACAGTTATGGGTTCCATTATCACTCGGAAGAAAGATGATATTAAAATTATTTTCATTGTCTCGCTGTAGTAAAACAAAGCACGCAGCTCAACACGAAATTTCTTAGAATCTGATGGAAAGCGAGAATAGAGTGTCTTAGAGTGTCTTGACACTAAGTTTCTTCTTAATCTATCTTTCCATATAGAAAAAAGTATAAATTCCACTAAAATTTCAAGAATTTGTTATGTATGATAACAGGCAAACGCAGTACGAAGTAATTATAAATGCTAAACATATTTCCTAACGCAATTTACTAATTAAATAGAAACTATTTGCTAGAAGCATCTTATTTCACACGTAACCCTTGCACAGTTTTCGAATCAGAGATCAAAAATCTGTTTAGACTCCATATACCGTTTGGTAGTCACGTTTGCAGTTTCAATATTGTAAATGTAAAAGATTCTGGGACTGTTTTGTGCAGTAGTTGTTGACCCTAACTTAGACAGTGATTGTGGGTTCATTCACCAGGGTTGTATATTTAATGGTTAGCTTCACGTTATATCTCACACACAGCAAGGTGGGCAGAGGGAGCCTAGTGTTAAAACATTCCGTTCCCACTTTCCGCCGATTTCAGGAGACATTGCGTGTTAAGTGGTGAAACTTAACGCCGTGCTTTGCTTCGATACCTGAGCAAAGAAATTAGAAATATTAAATATTTCCACTCCTCAAGTAAGAATCGAACCCATGCCCAGTCGCTATGCAATTACATTTTGTACCTGTTAATAGAATAAGATGTGGCTTTGATTCTCACATTAGAGGAAATGAGCTGGCTTTTTGATTTTAAATATTTTCACATTATGCTGAAAAAAGTCATCAGATTGATTCTTAACCATTAGTCAATACAATATATATCTTATAAAATAAGAAATAAACTAATAACTTCACACTTAAATTACCTTTATTTAAATAAAACAAAATTATACAAAAAAAAACAATCCGAAATTCCACACAACAATGCAGTAGTCAAGCGTGATATCATTGCAACGGTCAATTTAATTATGGATGCGATACAATCATTTCGCATCGAAGTACTTTTGTTATTTACAAGGCGTACTTTTTCTTCTGTTGTCACCATATAAGCGGGATGGTACGCCGTCTTCACCTGTTCAGACGAATTGTTTACTTTTTGCTCCCCCCCGAACATATTATAGCGATTTGTAACTGTACCTGTAATTTTTTGGTTTGGGTTCCTTGTGGGACTTGGTGAAATTTTGGTACTTCGGTATGACCAGTTTTTGCCAATGTTATACATGTCCTGTATAGTTCTTCTCCCTACTCCAAGTAGATTTGACTCCCACCTGTGGATATGATTATAGTGAAAAGCATTTTTATTTATAAGTGGGGAACGGAGTATCTTAACACTAGGTTCCTGGTATGTGCGAGAAACAGCGTGAAGCTAAAAAAAATATTTTCTAGTAAAAGAAAGTAAGACATTGGGTACCGCTACTTAACAGATGAAGTTGATTCAGATCGCCGTTGATTCAGGCGGAAAGTATAGAAAGAAGTGTCTTGACACTACTTTTTCTCTCTCTTTACATTACTGTGTAGGAAAAAGCGCGAAGTCGAAAATATAAATACATATATAAAAACCCAGTAACCAAAGAATTGATTCGTACTTCACTTGCAATGTTGATTATTTTCACGACTTCTGGTTTGCACAAAGTAAAGTTTCATACATATAAATACTTATTTATTAATAACGGTATATAATTTTATTTCGTATTGTGATGCCATGGTATGGCAGTTAAGAAATACTTCTTTGTATCCATGACGATAGTGGGTACAGTTGTTATTATGTTTTATTCCTTAATCTCATTAGATGAAGTACAGCTTAATTATTTTCCACTATCTATATCCCCAAAGAAAAAATAAATAGAGTGGAAAACAAAGTGTTCTAACTCTCAGTCTTTCTCAATAAATGTTAAAAAATTCCAAGATCTTAACGTTCACGGTCTTGGCAAAGTGGTCTTGGTCTTTGCAATTTCATTGTTATCAACTTCAATAATTACTATATTTTTATCTTTTTCTTAAATACGACATGGGCTAGCTCCGACACGTTCGTAAAGATCAATATCAAACAAATAATCACGAATTCTCATTAAATTAAGACTTCATCTACTTAATCCGCGTTAAATTCTAATTGACATCTCCGAAAGCATCTACAAAAATACATAATTAAAGGAAATTAAACATAAAATTATGTTCATACAATTTCTAAGAAGACAAGCAAATAGATCGGTTATTAATAATTTTATTAATAAACGCATTGAGCTGTCATCACAATAATCGTTGCAGTTCATCATCTCCAACTAAACGTGATATTTTTTCGCTCCATTGTACTCTAGTAATGGTTTTGTAATTGATTACTTGATATATTACTCGTGGTACAGTCGGACTTAATATCTAGTGTACAAAATCTTAAAATAAAGCTGACTTTTTTATTAATAAATATTTTATTCAATGCCCAAAAATGTCAAGATTAGTTCAATTTTTTAGACAAATTTTCAAAACATTAATAAAATAGGCAATCATAGAATTTTTGGCTTTAACTTTGATATATCTGAATTAAATTCATAGAGAAAACCGTGTCCACCTGTACATTTGGTTGATAAATGTCCACAATTATATACAGATACGTAACAATACAAATCGTGTAACATTAATTTGACATACTTAGTTATAAAAAGTTGTGAAATATGATTGTTTTATTGTCCTATTAGATATAACTTTCAGTTTCTTTTGAGGCATCTTCGTGAGAATATTTTGCAGTACCTAAGTAGTATTATGCAAGGTCAGTGGATAACGGACTGTCTTAATACTAAGTTCTTTCTGCCCGTTCTTATAGGCAGGTGATATATGTGAGCCGATCAAGACGCTTTATAGCACTAGGTCCAGAAAAAAACAAAAACAAATATGAGAAGATCAGATGTGTGAAGCAAAATAAATGTACATTTATGCTGTCTTATACGCTATTTTTTTGTTTTAGCTTCACGCTATATTCCGCACCTAGTGTTTAGACACTCCGTTCCCCACTTTCCGCCGAAATCGGAGGCATTGAGTGTTAAATGGCGGAACTTAACGCCGCGCTTTGCCTCGGTACAAGAGCGAAGAAAATGAAAATATTAAATATTTCAACTCCTCGAGTGGAAATCGAACCTACAACCAGTCGATTAAAGTCACACGTCTGTGCCACTTTGCCACGACTGGCCCCATATGCTATTTATCTATAGTATTATTCGCGTGGTTTTTTAAAAATACTTTTTTTTAGTGTCACACGTTTCCCTCGTAATATGGATGAGTAAGCTTAGTATTATGACAGTTCATTCGCATTCGAGACACTGCGTGTTGAGTGGAAGAGTTAAGCGCCGTGCTATACTTTACAAGAACGAAGAACTATTATAACACTGCGCCTAAATTGATTTTATTTTGTAATTAATACAAAAAAAGCCATAATTGCAAATTATTTCACAGAACTGTATCACTTAACTCTGAATTTACTAAATTTTCAATTTTTTTAATACTTCTTTACCATTCTTTTTAAATTAAGAAGCAGAATTATCTGCCAAATTGCTAATAAAATTTGCTTTCTCACTACATCAATAAGTCAGTGAGGCAAAAAACAAAAGAAAAACCTTAATGGTTGCAAGTTGCCATATCGAATCAACCATCGGTATAATGGCACAGTTGAAATTGGCTAGTTTGAATGAAGTGGTTGTGGGTTCGATTTTTACTTAGTTATACAATACAATACAAGTATACAATTGTATATTTCAAGTATTTTTCCTGCTTTGGTTATAAAAAAAAATAAAGAATAGATTCCTTAAAAGGAAAACGAAGTGATTTATTTTTAGGTTGCCTTTGTTTTAATTCCTAATATGGGGGCCGTAGTAGTTCAGTAGAACAGCGACTGACCGTAGACACGATCATTGTGGGTTCGATTCCCCATAGGGAAATAATTAGATTTAATTTTTTTTCCGCTCTAGCACATAAGACAAAATGCAGCATTGAGTCCCGCCACTAACACGCAATGCCTTGATTTTTTAACACCAAGTTCTCTCAGAATACCCCGCTATGCAGGCAGGAGATAAGTGTGACAAAAAAAACATAATTGCAAATTGCCATACCAATTGATTGACGAAAAAGTCAATGGCATGTATTATTATAAATATTTACAAACGAGATAGCCATCTGTCTGTTATCTGAGCATCTAGAACAATTTGAGTGAAAAACGTTGAAAAAATAATTTAAACTTTTGCTTATAACTTTCATAAGATTCTACAAAAATTGCATTCGACATTTTTGGCTGTTTGGAGTAATGAATCGGCAATCGATTCGTTTAAGCGACTCGAATGATTTATTGCGGTGAGGTGACACGTTGTTTTTGTGGGGACAAGTCGAATAGGGTTGCCAACCTACTTATTATATATAAGAAAACAGTTTCACGCTTTTATTCGCACAGCAAGGCAATCAAAGTCTCTAGGTAAAAAGATAGATAGATAGAGATATTGTTTGTTAATCGGCGGTGTTTAACACCGCTCTTTGTCTTAAATACCAGAATGTAGAAATTGAAATAGAAATAATACATAGTCTATTTAAGGACTTCGTACTAATATAAAATTAAAGAATTATATAGTACCTACGTGAAAGTATTATATTTCAGGAAAATGTTTATATTATACAATACTAACACTAACAAAGTAAGAAAAGAGCAGATTCAGCAAGAACGCGAGTTTTACTAAAAATGAAAATTTACAAAAATGCAAAATGTGCAAAAGACATACCTATATATGTAGTAATCGACACAAAGAAAAATAAATCAACGATTTGGCTTACTCCATTTTTATTATTCCAATAAAAACAGTATATTTTTGTAAAATGTACCATATTTTTTTTTTTTTTCTTAAAAAGAAATGCTAGCAACCCTAAAGTCGAAGCTACGTTGGTAGGTAGGTTGTAGAAACAATTTCGCGACTTTTACACTCGCCGACTAAACCATATATGGGATTCGGGTTTTCTTGCCTTCTTTTGAACGATTTTTGGACTTGCGATTATGATATCGGAGCGGTGATGTAACTGTGGTGCTATTTTTTATATGCAGGGTTTAATTTGTTATAGGAAATGAATTTGAATTTGTAGTTATTAATCAAAAAATGTTAAGTTAACGGGCCAGTTGTGGCACAGTGGCACAAAGTGGGACTGTAAAGTGATTGTTTGTTCGATTCCCACTCGAGGAGTGGACGTATTTAATATTTCATTTTCTTCGTTCTGGTGTCGAGACCAAGCGCGGCGTTAAATTCCGCCACTTAGCACGCAACGCCTCCAAATTTGGCAGAAATTGGGGAACGGGGTGTCTTAACACTAGGTTCCCTCTGCCTACCCTGCTGTGTGCAGAATATAGCGTGACACAGCACTAAGTTATACCAGCACTAAATTTTCATAATATGGCACACAGCACTAAGTTATACCAGTCAAAAATATATGATTCAGGTGGAAAGTGGAGAAGAACGTGTTTTAATACTCGTCTGTCTCTCCTATTATGCGGAAAATAGTATGAATCTGCTTTGTTATATAGTTAAGTAAGAGAAAACGTGGCGTTGAGTTCCGCCAGTCAAAAATAATATTAAGTTCTCTCTCTTAATAAGATCACAAGAAAATATTTTCATTTTACGATTCTTAATTAATATAAAGATGTCAAAACAGTTTGAAATTTAGTAAAAATTAAGTTTAAGCACGTATTATCTTTTATTACAGCGATTTATACATTAATTTGGATACTGATAATGAACATAAATGCTTAAGTTAATCGTTTTTTTAAGTTATTTAACACCATCAAAATAAATAAACAATATATATAACTAAATTTATGATAGCGTGCCACATAATATAGTTAGATTCATTGCAATTAAGCAATTGATGCGTAATTTCGAGGCCTTGCTAGCGCAGTGGAACAGCGTTTCATTGTAAAAGAGACGGTTGTAAGTTCGATTCCCATGCAGGAAAATGATTATCTATTATTTTAATTTCTCCGCTCTGGTAACTAAGAGAAAAAGCAGCGTTGAGTTTCGCCACTTAACAAGTAATGTTTCAATTTGAAATGCGAAAATGAATCTGCGTAGATGGGGTAATTTAGTCACGTTATCTTATCAATACTTCTTCAGTCTTTTGTAGTCAGAATTTTGGGAAAGGAGTGTCTCAACACTCTCTTTCTTCTTTGTGTTCTTTGTGTTAACCTGCTATGCTATTCTATGGCATAAAAAGCGCGAAGCTGAAAAAAGTTGAGAATATTTACGAATTTAATTACTCCAATAAAGTACCCAAATAACTTTCCCAAGAGAAAAATAAATGCAAAATGTAACAGCCAAAATGAACCTATTATGAAAGAACTCATCACCTTTAAAAAAATGTTAAGAAAAATAATACTAAATAAAAAAAGCATATAATAAAATTAAACCGTTACATTAAAACAAAGCCGCGCATCCACGATGGTATCGACCGGACAAATTGCGGGCAAAAATTTCGTATATCGTAAACGCCGACAGAGGGGCTTCTCGAGAAACTATAAATTTTCATGAGCTCGGTGTGCTCTAATTTTTTGTTCGTACAAACTGGTATACGCCTGCTGGGTAGCAGGTTTGATTCCCATAAAGTTTTATGATTTAAGAAGTATTCAGTTCCGCTTGTGCCCTAATATGTTAAATCGGTGGTTGCAGAATTGTTTTCTTTTTTTTTATGTACTCGTATACAGGCTTTTATTGTATTTTCTGGTTAACTTATGCCACTTTATTGTTATTTCGAGCAGAGAGAAGAGTCGGTAGTGATGCGTCACTACATTTTATACTAATGTAAACAAACTTAGAAATTAATTTATTTAAGATATAGATAGGCTTTTCTTGTGTTTATCTATCTCTTGTCTTTTGTAAAAAGACTATTTATTTAGGAGTTTCACACCGTTTTTAGTGCTATCTTTGGGATAGAATTAAATATAGGTTTTCTAATTTCATTCTAAATTCGAATTTTAATATGCTGAATAAATTTGGAGCTCAACGCCGCACTATGTCTCCTTAGAAATGAAAATAACTATTATTATTTTCGAGGCCATGTTGAAATAGTGGTATGGTGTCTGGCTGTAAGCTTGATAGTTTTGATTTTGATCCCTACTCGTAGTGAAGCTCGCCGTTCTGTGTTGTGTGAAATAGCGTGACCCTTCTTTTTATAATTATGTTTTCAAGTACTGATTGTACCAACTATTTATTATATTAATATATTTAAATTATATAATAAAGGGGCCAGTCGTGGCGCAGTGACACGGACGTGTGACTTAAAACGACTGGTTGTATCGATTCCCACTCGAGAAAATATTGGAAATATTTAGTATTTCCATTTTCTCTCTGGTGTCGAGGCAAAGTTCCACCACTTAACACGCAATGCCTCTGAATTTGGCGGAAAGTGTTGACGGAGTGACTTAACACTAGGTTCCCTCTGTCTCCCTCTCAGCAGGGTAGGCAGAGGGAACCTAGTATTAAGACACTCCGTTTCCCACTTTCCGCCGAATTCGGAGCCTTGCGTGTTAAGTGGCAGAACTTAACGCCGCACTTTACCTCGACACCAGAACGAAGAAAATGGAAATATAATTTTCACTCCTCCAGCGGAAATCGAACCCACAACCAGTCGTTTACAGTCACACGCTCGTGCCACTGGGCCACGACTGGCCACAAACTAAATTAATAAAATATAGGTACCTCAAAATATCTTTTCTAAAAAAAATGTATAAAAATGAACACTTAGTCACGTCCTAATTGATTTGATGACACTCTTTCAAGCTTGATTAAAAACGTAATGTACTGAAAAATCGATAACGATCAATCAATGTTCCATACAATATTAACACTTGCTTGACGTAGACGCAAAACAATTTTATGAGTAGGTAAGTTTTTTATTAAAAAAACCTTTGGGTGATTTAAGAAAATAAGAATTTTGTATGTTAAATTTATGTACTTAGAGCGATTTATTCATAATATTAAATATATAATTATGTACTGATTATGGCCAGTCATGGCCCAGTGGCACAAGCGTGTGACTGTAAACGACTGGTTGTGGGTTCGGTTCTCACTCGAGGAGTGGAAATTATAATTTTATTTTCTTCCATTTTCTTCGCTCTGGTGTCGAGGGTAAAGCGCAGCGTTAAGTTCCGCCACTTAACACGCAAGCCTCCGAATTCGGCGGAAAGTGGGGAACGGAGTGTTTTAACACTAGGTTACATCTGCCTACCCTGCTGTGTGCGGGATACAGCGTGAAGCTAAAACAAAAAAGAAAAAATGTACTGATAAAGTATTAGGTAGTCAAAGAGAACTTAGACATTCTTCACTTTTTGCTTAATATGTTAAGTTACATAACTTAACAAAGCGCTTTGTCTTAGCAAACTGAAATAATTTGAAATATATTCATTTTCCTAAATCTTATTAAGTATTCTACTATTTTACAGCCATTGCGATTGTAGCGACAGCGTCTAACTGTAAACACAACTGCTTGTGAGTTCGGTTCCCATTCGAAAAAAATATATATATTTTTTTTTTCTCCGCCCTAGTGAGTAAAAGTGGGCCGTTGAGCTCTGGCCAATGAATATACAATGTCTCGAAATCACCGAAATCTTACCGAATTTTGGTAAAGGAGTGTCTTGACGGAGTAACGAAAGCTGTAAAATAAGCTGTTAAAAAATTATTCTATGTTGAAATTATAAAAACTCATAATTGGTTACTTCTATAGATGTTAATCTATTTTTTTTTTCTTCCAGTTTCACGTTGTTTTCCCCTTATTAATGGTTCCCATTTTTGTTTGTTCATTCTCCACTATCCGCCTGAAATCAAAACAAAAGCAAAATTAAAAATAAAATTATACGTTTGTTCCAAATCACTGAAAGTAATCAAAATCATTTTAGTGTTCATTTAAAATATGGGTTTAGTTAACCTTAAAATGGTGATTATTTAAAAATATGTTTTTACACCCGTACCATATTTTTGCAAATGTTTAAATTTAATAGGAAAATACTAAAATAGGTATCTTGTACATTTATCTTATACTAAAGCCCCCATTGAGGCATAAGACACAGGTTGGCTTTACCATACTTTATTAAAAATTATATGTAAGACAAATGTACAGTGAGTGTCATTTTTATTCTATTAATTTAATATACTTCTAAATTACTTTTTATTTATATATATTTTACTTTGTCTTTTAAATTTTAATTCTTAAGTATCCCAAATTACTTCTAATAATTTTCTCAAATAGATGTCGAAATCACATATTATTAAATATTAATTATACTACGATTATTGATAATAGTTTCCACGAGCAAGAATCGAACTGACGACCATTGTCATTTCTACTTTTCTCTCGACTTAGCCGCTATTTCTTATAATTTAAGCCCACATAACTGTATCATACAAAATCTTTTGCAGGAAAAACTCGTTCAGTCTGCAATGTCGACAACAGGTACAATTAATTAAACAATTAATTAGCTAATTGCCAGATGATTTACTTTTTACAAACCGACCAATTTACAAACGATTTGTCCAAATCGGGGGTGCTTTAACTGGTTCAGATGGTTTTTTTTTCTTATTTGCAAGTATATTTTTTTGTAATGGCAACTTATTCTGACTTTGGCTGTATAATATTTGGAAGATAATTGTATGGTCAGAAAGGATTTTTTTTATTTTAAGCAATTTAAAATTTTAAAGGACAAAGCGCGGCGTTTATATTCGCTATTTCAAGTTTTGGGTAGGAAGTTGGAAAAAGAGTGTCTTGATACTGATTTCTTTGTGATTTACCCTGCTAAGTGGAATAAACTGTGAAGCTGTTAAATATCAGTAGTTCATAATGATGACAACTCCATATTTTTTTTAATTAATATAGCTGAAGTTAGCCTAACCTTCATTAATAAAAAAAAATAGTATTTACATGTACTTTTTTTAATAGAATTTATTACATTTATAAAAATAATTAATTAAATCCTGGATAACATTTGACATTTATGCTTACAAACAAAAGTATGCTTTGTATTATTTTTTCATATATATATATATATATATATATATATATATATATATATATAGTATATATATATATATATATATATAGATATATATTATATATATATATATATATATATATATATATATATATATATATATATATATATATATATATATATATATATATTCTTATTAATTTTAAACTGTAGTATACTTCGTCTAGATTTTTATTACTTTTGAACGTTGAACTATTTTTTTCTATCCCATGAATTCTCTTTTATATGCAATAAAATATACACTACCTAATGAAAATGTTCCTTCTTGTGCAAGTTGAACCTACAGCCATCGCTTTTACAGTGACATGTTCAGCGAGTGTTGCACCATGAGGCTAGTTTTACCTGAGGCAAGTTATTTGCCATTTACACACTATAGTAAGTTTATTTTTTGAAATAGGCATTCATATGCATTTAGAGAATAACACTTTAAAAATGTTTTAAAGAACTTTATTTTTTTCTTGTGGCCAGTCGTGGCCCAGTGGCACAAGCGTGTAACTGTAAACGACTGGTTGTGGGTTTGATTTCCACTCGAGGAGTGGAAATTATATTTCCATTTTCTTCGCTCTGGTGTCGAGGTAAAGCGCGGCGTTAAGTTCCGCCACTTAACACGCAATGCCTCCGAATTCGGCGGAAAGTGGGGAACGGAGTGTCTTAACACTAGGTTCCCTCTGCCTACCCTGCTGTGTGCGGGATACAGCGTGAAGCTATTTTTTCCTAACTTTACGCTTTTTTGCACCTAGTACGGTTGTCAGAGAGAACTTATTGCCACTTCATTTTTCACTTCCTATCTGTCTATCCAATTCTAATAATATTCGAAGTAAAATTCTTCTAAAAATAGCCGTCATGGCGCAGTGGAATAGAGTCTGACTGTAAAGCGATAGTTGTGCGTTTAATTCCCACTTGAGGAATGATTATATATAAGTTTACTTTCTTCGCTCTGGCAATAAAGATAAAACACGGCGTCGAGTTTCTCCACTCAATACGCAATTTCTGACTTTCGGGCGGAAAGTGGAGGAGGGAGTGTCTTGACACTAGGTCTTCTCTGATGCTATGCGGTAAAAAGCGGCAAAAAAATCTTTTCTTTTTAATCTTTAATCTTTTTAATATGCGTTGAAATTAAGCAATATCTATATATAATTGGACACGCTAAAATATGTTTTATTACGGTTTGGCAAGCACCAAAACTGTATCAGGATTTAAAATATATGAGATATGAAGGCAGTTACTTCAGTACAATATCTCACGTATAAATCTACTACTGCTTGTTAGTGCAATCTGATGACTGTGGGTCATCAATTTCACTTGATTCGCAAGAAAAAAATGACAAGATTTATCTCGTGATGATGATGATGGTCCTTTTGAGTTATCCTTTGTTTATACATGTTGTGTATCCTGACTGTGTGTTGCTAACTTAAGAAAAAAAATGAACGGTCAAAAAGCTTGTTTAATTTCAAAAATAACTCTTATAATATAGATGCAGTATATGAAAATTAATACTTGTCTCTTTTTTTAAGATTTATCGGATAGCTTATAATAACTAAGCAAGTCTGTGTTGTTATATTCTTTTCATACTCGTAAAACTTTTCTTAAATGAATCTATGATTTTATCTGTAAGTACTCTACAAATATATTCTCTAGTTCATATAGTACCTACATGCATTAAATATTTGTAATAAAGACAAAAACTTATTATGTTTTTCATTATTTATAATTGTAACTTTAATTGTTAATATGCATCACACTACTAAGATAGCAGAAACTTCTTGGCATTGCATTGCATGCTTGGAGAAGTGCCTAGGACTTGCGACCCAAGTGTGCATACTTAAAGAAGCTTCTTCAAAATGCATTTTTACGATCACGGTTAAATTACGTAAAAAATGAAGTTTCAACAAATCCTAAAGATCCAGGTTGATATCCTGGAATTCGTTCACCACTTATACATACCTAACAACTATACGCAAAACTTCCTATTACTATATATAAAGGTATATACATACTTAAGAAAGAATACCAACAAACAAACGCCCATACTAAAATTCTGAACCTAAGATAAGATCAACCTTAAAATTGCTTTATTTGATGAAGTCATGAACCTTACTATAACTGTATAGGAAACGTTCCTAACAATAAAGTGATGTAAAGCTGTTAATAGTGATAGAACTGCAGCTACCGTATTGCGTGTTCACCGTGAATCGTGGAAATTTAGTTGGCGCTCACGAACTCCTGTGCTGAAAACATTTTTTGTAAAGAATAATAATAATTATATTAATTATCAATTTATTATTATTTGTGTACAGTCGTGGCCCAGTGGCACAAGCGTGTGACTGTAAACGACTGGTTGTGGGTTCGATTCCCACAAAAATTCGATTCAAAAAAAAAATATAATATTATTTCTTCCTTATAAAAAAATGAGATAACGCACACAAAACTTACAGGGAGCAAAAAGAAGAAATTTAGAATATATTTTAATTTATAAAGTTAAGATTTCTTGTTCTAAAGTCTGTGCAAATGAAGTTGCATACGTCAACTAGAATTAAAATCATACCTCACAATTAAAGTCATACCTCATAAAAACTCTTAATCAGATGGAACTATATGACAACGAAAGTTAAAGCGAAGACTATTACATGTAAAACTTCACTAACCTATGTGCGTTAGTATGTAAAACCTATGGGCGAAGTTTAAATAACAATATGTTCTTAACGTATAATATAATAGATATATTTATATAAATTGATTTGAAAGTGTAAGAAAAAATGCCTGGATTTTTAAGTTTTAAAATTAATTATAGGTATTGTTTAGTTTTTGCACCCAATATATGTAATATCAATTAATTATATTCTACATATAACATAAACGCACCAACTTAAATTATAAAATATTGATTATTCTGTGATCTTAGACCACCAAACGTGAGTTAAATATTAAAGGACTATAAGGACTACATTTATAAATAATTTTGATGTATTAGACCATCCTATTATTAACATATTTCATACCAATTACATATTTTGAAGTTAATTAGTCTTTTTAGTTCCAAAACATGACGTGGAGTTCTACCAACCACCAAGCAACATCCGAAATATTGCTCTTCAACTGAAAAGTGGAGATAGGGATCTCTTAGCATTAGATTCTCTCTTACAACATTACGAGGCGAAAAAACAATAATAAAACAAAAACCAAACGTTAACAACAACTGGCTAAACAGCGGCGCTCGAAAAAGGCCAAGTTATCGTATTAAAGAAATATGCACAAGCTATGTTTTGTTTATATTAAATTACAGGTAATAAACGTGATTTCTTATTGAAATTTTCGAACAAGAATAAGATTTTCATACTTTAATGTTAATAATTTATATGTTTTATTCAAACGAATGCTGGTGTAGCAGGTAACGTAAACATTTTATTTAATGGCATGTTTTTTGAAAATTAAGTGGACGAATACAAGAAAGTTTCGTGTTTCAACTATACTCGAATGTAGGTACGGCAAAAATCACTTGTCAGTGTAAAGAAGTGTCGCTTGTTAGTGGTTTTATTGGTTTTCTTAATTTTTGGATAAAATTTATTATTTTAAGTGTACGTTTAATACTAATTTGTTGTGTAGTGGAGATGTATTATCAATTTATTACTCAGCGTGTAAAGGTCGTAGATACATAACCCTTTAAATAATAATAAATATCACCACTGAGATACTAACAACAAAAATAAGTTGTAATTAAGCGTATAAGAATTTTGACGCAGCAGATAATAGAACGCATGGCTCAGTGGTAAGAGCGCCTGGACGATATTCAGGAGGCGCGGGTTCGAATCCCGCTGCGTTCATTTTTTATACATTTCCTTTAAAGGTCTTTTTCAATTTTCCTAAGTGTGGAATAACACTTTAAAAATGCTTGAAAGCCTTTAAATAAATTTATAATATTTTTTTCTAGCTTCATGCTTATTCCCGCATTAAAAGCAGAGGGAACTTAGTGTCAATATATTCCATTCTTCACTTTCTTTCCGAATTCGAGTCATTGAGTGAAAAATAATTAAACTCACTGTCTCCTTTTTCTTATCTGCATGGAGAAATAAATAGAAACTATCTTAGTAAAATTATTCTCCTGAATGAGCACAGAACTCACAACCATTCATTAGGACAATGTCGCACTGCGACATGATGGTCCCATAACAATTTATTTTTTCCCCTTTTTGAACGCATAAATATTAATTCAAATTTATTCTACTTACTTATAGCCAAAGCTATTTCAATCATAGTATTCAGTTTTCCTATGAAAACCTTGGATATATATTATTATTATACAATATATATGACAAATCTATATCAATCGTCCGAAGAAAACGTTATTCTTACTTATAAAATGATGTTTAGTTTTCCCACGCATTATTGCGGTTCAGTAAATGGCATAGCGCATTAGTCCATTCAAAGCCCTTCCTATAATCCTTAGAGTGTACGTGGAAGTAGCATCGAGAGATTTCAAATAAAAGTAGTAGCTTCTTGACATAATCGTTTTGCAATTAAGAAGTATTTTAGTATATCGGTGATGATCATTCAATTCAAGTTTCGCCTCTTTCCGTATAATAGGATAGTTAAAAAGAAACTAGTGACAATACACTCTGTTAAGTGGCAAAACTCAACGCAGCTTTTTGCTTCAGATGTGTAGACATGTAAATATTTTAAATATAATTCCCCAGTAGGGTTAAATCAACAATTTTTATAATCAGACGTTACCACACTGTGCCATGGTGGCCTCTGTGTTTTTATTTACTAATTTCTCCCTATTCTCACCATTCCCATCCTTCCTCCCTCCTTCTGTCCTATATTCCCAAGGCTGGCAACGCATCCATAACTTGAATGTTATGGATGTCTATGGGCGAAAGTAACCACTTAACACCAGGTTGGCCTTCAGCTCGTTTGCCTTCTTCATTCCATAAAAAAAAAAACTAGTAACATATAAACTTTAGTAAAACTTTTCCGTTGTTAGAAAGATAGATAGTGAGAGTAGTGTTAACACATGTCGTCCATCGTTGTCTAACGTTAACGAATTTAAATTATGGAATATTTTCAGCTACTGCGCAATGATGGATTCGATTAATTATTATATAATAAGGTTGTTTTTAATAATCAAGTTTACAATTTTCTAAAAAAGACTTAAATGTCTTTTTTCAGCGATCAGGATTTAAAGCGATTCAGGCGCTCTCACCGTTTCACCGCTCTCACGTATTCAGGAGGCGCGGGTTCGAATCCCCTTGCGTTCAAATTTTTATACGTTTTCTTTAAACGTCTATTTCAATTTTCTTAAAGAGTGACATTACACTTTAAAATGTTTAAAAGTATGCAATTTTCTTTTTTTTCGTGAACTGTTAAATAAGCTAAAACGTTTTAAAAAATATGTGATCTGATTTTTTGTAGTTTCACGCTTTTGCGAGTAGTTAGGCAGGATGTAATGTAAAAACACTCCCTTTTTAATAATTTTCAGAAGCATAATAAACTGAATAAAGAAAATATAGCAATAGGTTAATTGAATAGCTAACTTACATTGTCTATAACCACAAGATGAAAATATTCAAAGTAATATAATATTAAAACAAATTGTTAGGTTTTATTTAAAATTTTAATATTAATATAGAAACTTTGTAACTCTATAAATTTATATAATTATAAAGCAAACTAAATTTAAAAAAAAGTAAGCAGCAACAGAATTTCTTGCACTTAAATATTCTTTGCACGCTTACGTTACGCTAAACGTAACTTATATAGGTAAAGGAACATTTTATTATTTAATGTTATTCATTTTGAGGCCGTCGTTGCACAGTGGGAAGCATTTGACTACAAAGCGATGATTGTAGGTTTATAACTGTAACTGTAGGCGCGTTTCTCATTTAGAGAATGATTATATTTCAATTTTCATTTCTTCGCTCTAATACCTAAGATAAAACGTGGCTTTGAGTTCCACCACTCAACACACAATGTCTCGATTTCTTACAAACATGGATGAGAGTCTTTACACTAGATACTCTCTGACTATCCCGCTAAGCGGGAAAAAGGCTAAGACTAATAAACAGCCTTACCCTCTTTTCTTTTTTTTTAGCTTCACGCTGTATCCCGCACACAGCAGGGTAAGCAGAGGGAACCTAGTGTTAAGACACTCCGTTCCCTACTTTCCGCCGAATCCGGAGGATTGCGTGTTAAGTGGCGGAACTTAATGTTACTTACTTTACGTCGCGACACTAGAGCGAAGAAAATGAAAATATAATTTCCACTCCTCGAGTGGGAATCGAACCCACAACCAGTCGTTTACAGTCACACGCTTGTGCCACTGGGCTACGACTGGCCACAATTTATTTTCTTTTGATTAATATTTTGGCAAACATTCTCTTATGCCATTTCTATTCCAACGATCAATCCGGTCCAATCGCAACGGCACATCAAAGTACAGTCATCAGTCAACTTAAGGTAATGAAGATATAAGAGTGTCGACAGTATTGTAATTAGCTGCCTTTATTGAGCTTAGATAGCTGTGATTGGTTACGCATAGATTATAATTAACGTTGTTATTTAGGTGCCTATCGTTCATTTGTCTCCCTGAGTGTATTCTAAATTTTGAATTAGTTAAGCGGTTTATAATTTTTAAAAATACATTACATATATATATATTTATACATTTATTTATACATTACATATTAATATATACATTTTTGTACCTTATACAAGTTAACGGAAAACAGAGTGCCGAAAAAATTAGATTTCCTCTGCCTACTCTGCTGTGCGCAGAATAAAGTTGTATAAAATTAGTTAGTATTATTATTAAAAGCTATGTCTTTATATGTATTTGTTCATATTTCTCCTGCATATTGATATATGGGCATTTTTTTAATCAAGTATTCTAGTACAAATCTGCATTGTAAATATGTCATAAGGTTTAGATGAAAAGAAATAACATTTCTACAGTTTTAATATTATGAGCACATATAAAAATAAAAGTAAATGTTTCTACTATCATAATATTTTATATGCAAATACCAACCAGTGGCCAGTCGTGGCCCAGTGGCACAAGCGTGTGACTGTAAACGACTGGTTGTGGGTTCGATTCCCACTCGAGAACTGGAAATAATTAATATTTCCATTTTCTTCGATCTGGTGCCGAGGTAAAGCGCGACGTTAAGTTCCACCACTTAACACGCAATGCCTCCGAATTCGGCGGAAAGTGGGGAACGGGGTGTCTTAACACTAGGTTCCCTCTGCCTACCGTGCTGTGTGCGGGATACAGCGTGAAGCTAAAAAAAATATCAACAATATTAACTTAAACTTTTAAATACTGACATTTATAATATGTTTAATTCTAACAAGATGCGTTATGTATTTCAGTTAAATAAGCAACCATCAACACAGATGCTCTTTCCACCGACAAACGATAAACTTTATTATGAGAACGACAATAACATTTAAATGTTACTTGCCGTATCTGTTATCTATGTAATCTGTGTCGTATAATTAATCGTTATGCTACGGTCTACACTTCCGCAACTTGAAACTGGTTACAGTTTGAGATCTAGAATATTTTAGTGCCTATTTGTATGTACTAATATGGGAGAGTAAAAGTAATGTGTTAGTTGTGAATTACTTGGAAAGAGTTAATTGTAACAATAAAAAGCTTCATTAAAAGAACAATATCCTGTAGTTTTCTCCCGTGGGGGGACGGGTTAAGAATACAATTCCCCACCGCCGCTGTAAAAGGCGGGTAACCCAGTAGTTTGGTGGTAGGAGATTCGTTCTCCGACTGGCTCGCGACCACTATCATGTCAAAGACGAACCGCCCAAATATCTTATGATGTGTTCCGGTTCGATGGCATGTAAGCCAGCCCTCCCTATTCCCACCATTCCCATCCTTCCTCCCACCTTCTGTCCTACATTCCCAAGGCTGGCAACGCAACCACAACTTTAATGTTGTGGATGTCTATGGGCGAAGGTAGCCACTTATCACCAGGTGGGCCTTCTGCTCGTTTGCCTCCTTTACTCCATAAAAAAAAAAAAAAAAGTTAAAATCATTGGCAGAGGTTTTCACCTTGAGTGTACCCATATTTTTAATAGGGAATACTATCGTCTAAGCCCAAAGTTGAAATATCAATATCAATCACTATCGCTACAATGTGGGTCTAGAACAAAGGGTTTAGGTTAGACTCACTCAGACTTAGGAAAAAGCAAGAAGCAGCTTTATCAGATGTCTATTATGTTTAAGTAATCTTAATTAACATTACTGGGTTAAACAAGATTAAAATTTTTATTTTTATATCAAGCATAGAAGGTTAGGCAGAGAAAATCTAGTATCAAAATACTACATTCTTTACCTTCATCTAGAACTTAAGACGACCTAAGTAGCGGAACTCAACGCTGCAAACAACTTCAACTAAATGTTGCAGTTATAATTTTATAAACTTCATCTACAGCCTAAGATGAGTTAAGTAGCGGAACTTAACGCCGCAATCGACCTGTATCTGGAAATTATCAGTATCAATCTGGTTAACAGACAAGTGCTGCCTTAGTGTAATCACAACTAATTACAGTTAAAAAAAATATACTATTTATATTTCAAAACTATCCATTATATGGATAATTTATCATTTTAGACACGATGACTCGCTAGAACTTCACCATATAATATATGAAAAGAGTGGAAATTGCATTCCTCGGTTCTTGGTAAAAGCTTTGTTCAAATTATTGGCTGATTTTCCTTATTGCAGTAGCTGTTAATGTTATATTCTTTATATTCAGATCTTCTCATACTTTGTAAAAGATACTGAAACACAAAGGATGGTCTTCGTCAAATTAAGTACACTGTTAGTTGTTCCCGTTGACGCGTAAATTATGTGTTGCTATGGTTACGTATATGGCACTTTAACAAAAGTGTTTGTGAAATATATAGTATTCGTTTCTGTAGTGTAATGTACTGAAAATGTATACTAAACTTTTTTTCTCCCTGTGAACTTTAATTATGTCAAATTTCGTGCATCTTCATCTGGATATTATTTTTTAAAAAGAGTTTAAATGTTCGCGTTTAAATATTTAAATAATTTAAAATTGTAAACAATGTCATGATTTTGGACGAATTTCTCTGCTATTTAAGAAAAATTACAAAACTTAATTAAATAAAAATGAAAGTTCCTTATTTTCCACCGAATGTGAAGGCATTGTGTGTTAAATGGCAGGCAACTCAAGTTCGAGGCAAACTTCGACGCCAGTGCGAAGGAAATGAAATTAATATATAGAGTGAGAATCGAACTCATGACCAGCCGTGCTTACAGTCACACTTTGCCTCGCCTCTGCGACACAATTGGCCTTTAAATTAAGGCTTCATCCTCAATTATTATTAGAAAGATTTATAACATATCTAGAAAGCGCGGTGTTTAGTATCATCCAACACACAGTATCTTTAAAACTATATAAAGAAAAAGATATATAAATCGAATCTTTTTTGTTATATCTTTATCGACGACTGCAATTGGAAGTTAAGAGTCTGATCATATACGAAATGGTTAAATATTCAAGTCCCGTTTATATATATTTTTTTTTTTATCTTTATGCTGTATCCCGCACACACAGCAGGGTAGACAGAGAGAACCTAGAGCTGACACCCCACTTTGCGCATTGGAGGCATTGCGTGTTAAGTGGCGAAACTTAACGCCGCGCTTTACCTCGACACCAGAGCGAAGAAAATGAAAATATAAAATTTTTCCTCTCCTCGAGTGGGAATCGAACCTACAACCAGTCCTTAGACAGATAGACACGGCTGGCTACAAAAAAAAATATATGTAAAAGATTTCGTCTTTTTAACGAAAGTACGGCGTTAAGTTCCGCCCAACATTCACCGTCACCAAAACTATATAACGATAGAAACCCCCGATAAAACAGTAATACTCGTATATTATCTCCATAAGAAATCAGTTTGTAAGTGAATAACGAAATCCTTAAATCAAATAATATTTTGTAGTTACAAAACGACGCTTCAGGTACAGATTTCTGATAAGCATAACTAAAGTCCTAAAGCCGAGATAACCTCTAAGGGCGTATCAAGATTCCGACGCCACCTTATGCTATCGGGTGCACGCAACGAAAAATATTTTATCATTTCGAAGTGTAGGCGGATGGAGGTTTTAACTGATTTTAATGGATTTTCTCTATTTTTTTTCTAATCGACACGTTAGACTTTCTCCGTAATATTTATTGGTTTCTTTTTTTTAGCTTCACGCTGTATCCCGCACGCAGCAGGGAAGGCAGAGGGTAAACGACTGGTTATGGGTTCGAGTCCCGCTTGAGGAGTGGAAATATTTAATATTTCTATTTCCTTCGATCTGGTATCAGATGCAAAGCGCGGCGTTAGGTCCCGCCACTTAATACGCAATGCCTCCAAATTCGGCGGAAAGTGGGGAACGGACTGTCTTAAGACTAGGTTCCCTTTGCCTACCCTCCCTGCTATGTGCGGGATACTGCGTAAAGCTAAAAAAAAAGAAAAAAAAGAAGTATTTTAGGTAATGCCAAATCCAATCATCCTGTTTACATGCCAGCGTTTCGCTACTTTTGCTTATATAGTAGTATAATACTAGCTGTGCTTGCGACTTTGACTGTGTGAAAATGAACAAAATAGTTATTGTGCAAATTATACAAAAATATAAAATAAAAGTAGACTAAGTTACTCCTTAATACTTCAGTTATCCTCTAATGAAAGTTCTGTTAAAATCGGTTCAGCCATTCCAGAGATTAGCCAGAACAAGCAGACAGACAAAAATGTAATAAGTGTTATTTTGGTATGTACCTACCTATATCAGATGTACCATTTAGTAGTAAGCGATTTTTTTAATATTACCAACAGACACCTCAATTTTATTTATTAGTATATACATAAAGTATATACAATTACATATATATCAATATGGAGAAAATTTGTATCCATTATATTTTTTATAAAACCACATCAAAAAAATAGAACAGATATTAAGACCACTGAAACACAGTGCGGTGGCCATCTGACTGTATATGTGATAACTGTGGGTTCGATTACTACAAGAAGGAATAGTTGTATTTTAAATACAACCATTTTCAATTCTCCCCTCTGGTAACAAGAGAAAGTGCGGCGTTAAGTTCCGCTTGCCGTTTAACTGTTCCGTTCAACTGTTCAAATGAGATTCAAGATATTCTACTAAGCGGAAATAAGAGTAGAATTGAAAAATATATATATGTTGCTATATATATATATATATATATATATATATATATATATATATATATATATATATATATATATATATATATATGTTGCTATAATAACCCGTATATTACACATTGGCTGGTTACCAAGTATTATCGAAAACGTAATCTACGTTAAAAATAGCGCAACTCCAACTATAGATATAAAAGCAAGTTTCCTCATTTGCATACTTATTCTAACTTAGAAAACAGATTTCCATGTATTTGGGTTAGAATTTTTTAACCATCGTGGTGCAGTGGGACAGTGTTAGATTGTAAACGCGATCGGTTATGGGTTCGATTCTCACTCGAGGAAATTATTGTATTTAAATTACTTTCTTCAATATTAGTGTGACTATAAGCGACTGGTTGTGGGTTCGATTCCCACTCGAGAAGTGGAAATATTTATCATTTCCATTTACTTCGCTGTGGTATCGAGGCAAAACGTGACGTTAAGATCGGCCACTTAACACACAGTGTCTCCGAAATCGGCGGAAAGTGGGGAATGGAGTGTCTTAACACTAGGTTCCCTCTGCCTATCCTGCTGTGTGCGGGATACAGCGTGAACCTATCAAAACAAAAAAAAATACTTTCGTTGTTCCATACTGGTAAGAAGACAAAGTAAAGCGTTGAGTTCGGCCACACTATTGGGTATTCCCAATACCTCTAATTCGAACAGAAACCGGAGAATAGATTGTATTGAAATTGTTTCTCTCTGACAGCTCCATTAAACAGGAAAAAATCGTGAAGCTAAGTAATTCGAAGGGAAATCTAAGAACGGATACTCCGTTCTTAAGGTCACTTAGCTACTTGATACTACCTTTAAACATTTTTAAAGTGTTATTCTACACATAGGGAAATTGAAAAAGACATTTATATAAAACGTATAAAATATTGAAGGCAACGGGATTCGAACCCGCGCCTCCTGAATACAGTCCAGACACCACTGAGCCAGATATAACGAGAAATAAAAAAAAATGATTCACATATATCATTTCTAACAAAAAAACATCTAACAATCAACGAAAAAGGTGTAAAATGTCGAAATAAACATATTATAATATATATACAATATACAATATATGTACATATTATTACAATAGTGACAAAATTAGAATACATTATTAACGTAAACGTGTTAAATCCACACAAAAGCTATACTTTATCGCGACATAAATAATGTTTTGACAAATGATTATTGTTGCAGCTCAGTTTTTTTTTGTTATTCGCGAATATCTTTCAATCACCAATCAGGATTGACGTCCACTGAATACCTAAAGATAGATGGTAATAAATTATTTTTATAGCGATTCCATTTTGTAGATTTTTTTTATTTTATTTATGATTTTTTTGTAGTGCATCTAGATTTTTGAAGGCAGTCATGGCGCAGGGGTGTATAAGTGTGACTGTAAACGTGTAAAGTTGTGGGTTCGATTCCCACTCGAGGAGTGGAAATATTTAACATTTCCATTTTCTGCCCTCTAGTATAGATAATAAGAAGCAAGGCAAGGCGTGACAATATTTTCGGAATTCGGAAGGAAATGGAGAACGGAGTGTCTTAACACTAGGGTTCCTCTGCCTACCCTGCTGTGTGCGGGATACAGCGTGAAGCTTAAAAAAAGAAATATAATATATTTTTATGAATCATTTTAACAACACATTAAGAAGTCTCTGCAATTATTCTCTATGTAAATTTTTATATCTATACAAAATTTTATACTCATTAATTTCATAGAAAATACTCAAAAATTTTTTCCCATCACGAATTAATAAACAGATTTTAATATTGGGGCCAGTCGTGGCACAGCGGCACGAACGTGTGACTGTCGCTTACAGTCTGGGTTGTGGGTTCAATTTCCACTTGAGACGTGGAAATATTTAATATTTCCATTTCTTTCGCTTTGGTATCAGAGAAAAAGCGCGGCGTTAAGTTCCGCCACTTAACACGCAATGCCTCCGAAAGTGGGGAACGGAGTGTCTTAACACTAGGTTCCCTCTGCTTACCCTGCTGTGTGCGGGATACAGCGTGAAGCTTGAAAAAAAACAAAATTTAATATTACGTACTATACTTTATTTATTCCATATCACCGAAAGTTGCACTTCTAAAAATATTATAAAATAACAACTTTGGATCGTAAATTTTAAATGACTTTATTAGTTTGACCTTCTCTTAATTTGATTATAATGTGCTATTTAGTCGTTTAATTCTATATGTTTTTGTTGCCTGTGGCGTATATGTGTATTAGCTGTGCCCGCGACTTCGTTCGTGAAGAATTTGTCAAATAAGTTATAATTCTAAAATAAAGGTAGCCTAAGTTACTCCTTATTATACAAGCTATCAGCCAGTGAAAGTCTAATCAAAATCGGTCCAGCTGTCCCATCATAAACGAATAGACAGACCAAACTTGTAAAAAATATATTTTATTATATGTTCCGTGACTTGTCAAGATTTATATTTTACAAAGCCGCAATGGCTCAGTGGGACAATCTGCACACGCGATGGTTACATTTTCAATCCAAATTCAATGAGTTTTTGAAAAGAAACTGTTTTAACGATGAATAGCGTTTATTTTTGGTATTCGAAAATACATTTTAGAAAATTCGACCTTTCGAAAACTTTACAGAAGTCCTTAGTTACAAGAAGAATAAGAATTGTAAAACAGATCAAAACAATAGTTGCATTTATATCCATTTTGATTTGTTGCACCAATTACGGCGCTAAGCTTCGTTTTCTAGAGTCTCAAAATAATATTATAAAATCGAACAGAGTGTCTTAGCACTATGTTCTCTCTGCCTCCTCAGTTAGATTTGGGACATCCTTGAAAATGACAAATATATATTATGCTATTTGTATTAAATGTATGTATGTATGTATGTCGGTGTTATTGGAAACACATTAATGACCCCCCGGGGGAAGTTACACTTTAACCTTTTAATAATATATATTGTAGAATTATGTTTATTTTGAATTATAGATTTTAAAATTTTGTAGAAGAGGTATGTTCTAAATATTTGTCTGACCACTACCACTGAGCTTAGTGGTGAGAGCGCTTGAACGGTATTCAGGAGGGTTCGGATCCCGCTGCGTTTAAATATTTATACGTAACACTTTAAAAATGTTTAAAAGTAATGCTACATTTACTAAAGTAGTAGTGAGGTGTACTATAAGTGGAGCTTTAAAATTGGTATTTGAGGCAATGTTAGATGAGTGGCAAAGCGTCACATTTTAAGCGTGATAGATGTGGATTCGATAGTAATATTTACTATTACGCGTTATTATTGATCAAATAAATTGTTTCTTTGCAGAATTTTAATAAAAAATCGCATTGTACTAGTATAAGTATATGTTTTATAATATTAATATAGTCTTGACGCAACAGCTAGCAACTTCTGGCTGTAAACATGATTGATTGTGGATTCGATTCCCGCTTGGGGAACACTATTTAATTTTTTTCTGTTGTACTTATTCGCTACATAATATGTAATGCCTAAATTAGGGCGGAAATTGTAGAATAAAGTATCTTGACGTTAGATTTCACGTACTTCAAGTTAGACCTTTGGCAGAATCTAACTCAAAAACTATACTTAATATAATATATAAAGAAAATTGCCTCAACCGGAAATCGAACTTACTACCAACTTCCCTACCCAACAGGTCCATTGTGCCATATGACGTCATTAGACACACCTACACAACGATTAATGATTGGATTTAAGTAAAATCATGATGTAGCATGACTGTCAGTTATATATTACAACTCAATCTATCAATCGCCATTGATAGATTGTATTTTCAAGGTTCTTACTCGAATATAAGTATGTATGTATGAATCGAGATCGTTACGCTTTCAATTTGATTGGTAACCTTGTGATATACTGTGATGTTTTGTAGATTATTGTGTTTATTAGAATCGATACTTTAAATTTACGGAATTGAACATCATAGAGGTGGTCGTCGATTCGATTTTAGTTTAAAAATGTAAAATTACATCAATTTAAGAGGCCATCGACGTGATCGGTTCTTCTTCCATACCCACTAGCGGAAATGATTGTATTTAAATTAGCGTGATTTCTTAATTATCGTGTCTAAGACAAAGCGGGGCGTTGAGCTCCACCAGTCTAATGGTAATGTCTACATATTCCGTTCTGAGCCACTATCTCACCTGCGGGATGATTTTAGAATACAATTCCCCTCCGCTGCTGGGTAGCTTGCCGTAAAAGGCGGGTAACCCAGTAGCTTGGTGATGGAAATGGTTCTCCGACTGGCTCGCGACCACTATCATGTGAAAAACGAACCGCTAAACATGTGATGATGTGCTCCGGTTCGAAGGCATGTAAGCCAGCTCTTCCTATTTCCACCATCCACTCCTTCCTCCCTCCTTCACACTCAAGGTCAACAACCCAAGCCCCTAACATTGTTTATATCCATGAGCGAAAATAACCATTTACCATCAGGTGATCCTTCTGCTCGCTTGCCTCCTTTATTCAATAAAAAAAAAATTAAGTGTCCATCAACGTCATCGGTTGTGGATTCCATTTCCACTCGCGAAAATGATTGCTTTTAACTTATACTCCGGTATCTAAGACAGCGTGTGGCGTTGAGTTCCGCCCTTCTAATGGTCAAGTTTCCGTTCTACCTCATGTCTAGAAAGGAATATCTTGACATACTTACAGGATTTTTTTTAACACCCACTTACTTCCTGGAGTGACCCCGCGATTTTATATTAATTATTGTATCGATTGTGGCCAGTCGTGGCCCAGTGGCACAAGAGTGTGACAGTAAACGACTGGTTGTGGGTTCGATTCCCACTCGAGGAGTGGAAATTATATTTCCATTTTCTTCGCTCTGGTGTCGAGGTAAAGCGCGGCGTTAAGTTCCGCCACTTAACACGCAAGCCTCCGAATTCGGCGGAAAGTGGGGAACGGAGTGTCTTAACACTAGGTTCCCTCTGCCTACCCTGCTGTGTGCGGGATATAGCGTGAAGCTATTTAATTTTATTTATTGTATCGATGATATAATTAATTGCTTTATCAATGTCAAATGGTGCCCTATATTATGTACATTACAGGTAACTGTTTGCCCAAATCTTTGTTTCCTATACTTGGACAATCTTGTAGTAAATGGTCAATAGATTGAACAGCATTACTTCAGCACGGACAGATATTATCATGTTTTTTAATCTATAAATTTACTAGTGTTTTCTTCAACTGCTAACAATGACAACGTGCAAAGGATTTCTATTATCTTTTTAGTCTATGTACATAGTATATTGAAGCTCACAGCTAGAAGAAACGAATATTTTCAACAGTTTTATTAATATTTTAGTAAAATTAGATTATATATTGAAGTAGAATAAGTAATTATTTTTATGTATCATTCAAAATAATGTTATTAAACAATAAAATGAATATTAAAATCTAATTTTACTAAACGATAATTTTTGTAGGTGGTAAAGCAATTTTTGTATAATTTTAAAATTTTCATAAGTTGTAATATTATTATTATAAGTAATAATTATCAAATATTTGGAGAAAAAACTTTGAAATACTTTTAGCTTTTATAATAGTATTATAAAGCTTAAAGTGTTTTATGTGTGCGTGACACAGAGACAACCTAGTGTTAAAACACTCCGTTCCCAACTGGGTTTATATAGATCAACCAATTATATATACAAATTCAATTAAAAATATCTTTATTCAAATAGACTTTTGTAAGCACTTTTTAAATCGTCAAATGTACATAAAGCTACCACCGACTTCAACGTATAGACGGAGTAATATGAAAATTGATACAATAAAAAGTAATTCCAATAAATAATGTAGAAAGTCAATGATTTAATAATAATGGCTTTGAAATTAAAGTAAGTAACACCTATTATTATAAATAAGACAAACTCTTTTCTAAATTAACCCTCGGATAGTAGCCCTAGTATAATAAATAACTCTTGGACAGCTTACAAAATTCGAATCCTGCTATGTTCAAGTTTTAATTGCTCTTAAATATTTTTTTATACCAAATCAATGAGTAACAAAGCTTCACGCTTTTGCATTTATGAGTAGTGTAAATATACCTCTCTGCGCAAAAATATTGCGCATTTGACGCGTAGGAACTCAACGATTTGTGCTATCAACCGAGCGGAGAAAAGAATATAATTAAAATATAATAAATTCCCCTGGCTGGGAATCGAACGCATAACCATTGCATATTAAGTCAGACGCTGTCACTGTATGAAAAACACATTAAACATAATAAAATACGGGTAAAATAATAATAATATAATAGGGGCCAGTCGTGGCGCAGTGGCACAAACGTGTGACTGTAAACAACTGGTTGTGGGTTCGATTCCCACTCGAGGAGGAGTATATTTAATATTTCCATTTTCTACGCTCTGGTGTCGAGGCTAAGCGCGGCGTTAAGTTCCGCCACTTAACACGCAATGCCTCCAAATTCGGTGGAAAGTGGGGAACGGAGTGTCTTAACACTAGGTTCCCTCTGCCTACCCTGCTGTGTACGGGATACAGCGTGAATTTAAAAAAAACGGGTTACTCAAGCAAATTACCTCAAAAATTTTACCATCTACCAAAATTACTGTGATTTTTAAAAACAATTTCCAAAAAACACGAATTTTATTTATTTAATATCATTTTTATTATAACATTCTCACTCAAATATATAATATAAATAAAATTAAATACAATTTAATAAATTCTTATTAAGCAATTTCAATAAATTTCTAATTAATTCATAATATATTTGACGTTTAAGTATCAATTATATCCATATAACATTATATCACGTTCCTGTATTGTGTTCATATCCGGGTTTATAATCTTGATTCTTTTGTCCTTAATATATTACACAAACATATTTTTACGCTTATTTTTAACATTTTTAAAGTGTTATTTACACATTTAGAAAATTAAAAAAGAAATTTTTAATTATTAATATTATAAGAGTGGGGATCGGCGTGTCATAATAGTAGGTTTCCTCTGCCTACCCTTCTGTGTGCTGGATACAGCGTGAAGCTAAAACTCAAACAAATACGTATGAAGAATCCTTTTCGTGAATATATTATAGTACAAAATACTAACAACACAACTACTGTGCTTACGTAAATTAATAACTTTATAAGATGTGTCCTTCAAATAATTTGAATATAATAAAAATGCTAATCTTGATTTCAAATGACAATTTTAAGTTATAAAACCACATGACAATCAGAGTAGGAAGTCGAAAACCTGTGTTAAGTTTAAAGATGATTTTACACTTGTTAAAAAGATTTTGAAGTTTGTGGCCAGTCGTGGCCCAGTGGCACAAGCGTGTGACTGTAAACGACTGGTTGTGGGTTCGATTCCCACTCGAGGAGTGGAAATATTTAATATTTCCATTTTCTTCGCTCTGGTGTCGAGGTAAAGCGCGGCGTTAAGTTCCGCCACTTAACACGCAAGCCTCCGAATTCGGTGGAAAGTGGGGAACGGAGAGTCTTAACACTAGGTTCCCTCTGCCTATCCTGCTGTGTGCGGAATACAGCGTGAAGTTAAAAAAAAATCGATTTTTTATGTTATGTAATCTACTTTTTATAGAAATCAACGTAGGCACCACAAAGGTATGGTACATTGTACCATAGTTTTATATGTCTGATTGAAAGCTACTGGAAGATATAGAAGCCCCGACGACGTTAAAATTGCTCTAAATAATATAAAACTGCTTCAAATTTGTCACTTTTATGGTTACATTTTTTTAGCTTTTAACTCAGCTTTAGAACCTAGTGTTAAGACACTCTGTTCCCCACTTTCCGCCGAATTCGGAGGCATTGCATGTTAAGTGGCGGCCCTTAACGTCGCGCTTTGCGTCGACACCAGAGCGGAGAAAATGGAAATATTAAATACATACACACAAATACACGCCTTACAACCGCCAACATCCCCCCCAGCACATCCTCGTTATAAAACGTTGGAAATTCGATTATCCTTATATAATTTTTGATACGGCGTAAAGCTAAAAAAATATTAAGATCAGTTCAACCATTGTTACATAATATACATATATATATCGGAATATAAACATACAAACTTTTCCATTTGCCTTATACATGTAGGTATTGGTAGTAAAAATTAATTATATACAGTTTTGTAGAACAAATTGAATCACGCATAATTTTATAACGCCCGCGTTCTATTATAATTTTACTGTTTATTATAATTTTACTGCGTTGAATATTTATAAAAGTTATTGTTTTTAAACATACATAGGTATCTATTCTTATATTTTAATATTTTTAAAGTGTTATTCGCACAGTTAGAACAGGTCAAAATATTTTTAGAAAACATATTATTAAATTAAAATTTGAACAAAGCGAGATTCGAACCCGCATGCAGAATGCGTGACTTAGCGGACACAATGTTTTTAAGAGGTTATAGGTTTGTAAAATCGAACATTTAATTTCTATACTGTTTCTAAAAATGTATAAAAATTTCATTTATAAAAAGAGAAATTATATATTTATAATATAATATAATTATAAATTTAGTTTGGTGGTAGGAGATTCGTTCTCCGACTGGCTCGCGACCACTATCATGTCAAAGACGAACCGCCAAATATCTTATGATGTGTTCCGGTTCGATGGCATGTAAGCCAGCTCTCCCTATTCCCACCATTCCCATCCTTCCTCTCTCCTTCTGTCCTACATTCCCAAGGCTGGCAATGCATCTATGGATGGATCCTTCGCCCATAGACATCCACAACTTTCAAGTTATGACTTGAAAGTTGTGGATGTCTATGGGCGAAGGCAACCATTTAACACCAGGTGGGCCTTCAGCTCGTTTGCCTCCTTCATTCTATAAAAAAAAAAAAAGTTAAAAGACAAATAAATATACATATATGTAAATAATAGGATCTTCTCAGATTTTTTTACTAAGAGGTCTTGAGTTGATAGATCACGAAATTCTGGGCGCTCTTAAGGTCTTTGTTCACCACCAAACCAAAATCTGCCTCTAAATCAAACAGTTTTGACTTTGTTATATTTACAGTTAATTTCGCAACATTACCTTCGTTCTGTCTCTTGATATGTAGACGATTTTTAGACGATTAATTAGCTTTATTACTCTTAAGGTAAATAACAATACAAAAAAACTTTACTTACGTTTCTTTGGTCTGGTAGTGAAGGCGGCGTTCAACTACGTTTACCACGTACAAAGGCTTAAGTGAACGAATTAAGTAATATTTAATAAATAGCTGACTAACATATTTAACAATGAAGTAGATTAAACAATCCTCACGGTCCTGTATATTTTTCCATGATCAGTTTTCCTCTTTCGTATTGCTTCTGCAATAGATTTTAGATTATTTACTAGTTCATAAAAATCTGCAATATTCTATTTCCATATAAATACAAGAGGAAATAGAAGAAATTCAAATATTTTGATTTTCTTCTTTTTTTATGTTCTTTTTTTATTTTTTTTCTTAGCTTCACGCTGTATCCCGCACACAGCAGGTTAGGCAGAAGGAAGCCTAATGTTAAGACACTCCGTTCCCCACTTTTCGCCGAATTTGGAAGCTTGCGTGTTAAGTGGCGGAACTTAACGCCGCGCTTGACTTATATTTATTTATATATATTATTTATACTTGAGGCATAGAGCGGCGTTAAGCTCCGCCACTCAATACAAAAAATTAGAAAACATATAATAGTATCTTGACATTATATTCTCTCTTTTTTCAACAAAAATTAGAAGTATGATCCAAAATAAAAAAAAATACACCAATACAATTTCAGTGGAAACTAATACCGAAGCACATCCTCGTTATAAAACGTTGGAAATTCGATTATCCTTATATAATTTCTGATGAAAATAATTATATCCATATGTTTTAAAACAGTCGTGTCCAATAAAATACATGAATAACTGTTTATGCGCGTACAAAGTTTATAATATTGTAACGTGTTGCGATCGGTTTTAAATTAAAAAAATTGTGATTGCGAAAGAATGTAATCGAGTCGGACCCTTAATGTGCATTTATATTATTATTTAGATTGACAGGTATTTTTTTGTTTGACTTCCTTTTGTTTTTTGTGTCTTTTTATAAAGGGTGACTGGTAGTATTTATCAGGTGGATGGACACTCAGGTAATTTTTAAAGAGATATATAATATATTTAAAACTTAGTGGCTTTCGTGGTATAGTGTGGCAGCGTTACGGGTTCGATTCCCACTCGAAGGAATTATTATATGTAAATTATGTTCACTTTTCAACTGCAGTCCTCTGCTTTCACCCACCTAAGAGCGCGGCGCTAAGTTACGCCGCTCACAAGCTAATAATATATAAAACGTAACTACACATAGCACAATACATTACTAAATATATGATGTAAAACGTTTTGAAATAGGTATTGTAGTTTCGATCCCTACTTGAGGTAATTATTATATTTCAATAATTTTATTTCTCCATTTTTCTATAATAAAACACAGCATTTAATTTAGCCATCCAAAACCAATGTCACAAATTTAGGGCACACAGCTGAGAATGGAGTGTCATGACACGTTCTTTCTAATTACTATGCTATACGAGGCGGCTCCTGACTAATAATTAAATTCTTACCCATCTTGGAAGCTGAACCCTAATAGCATAATTCAAATATATTGCGAAAATATCTAAATATCTATTTTTTTTTCAGTTTCACGGTTTTTTTCCTCTGTCCTTCGCTTTCGGGAGACATTGCGCCTTGAGTGGCGGAACTCAACGCCGTGCTTTGTGTCAGGTACTAGAGCGAAAAAATAAAAATTGAAATATAATCATTCCGCCGATTGAGCCCACAACCATCGCGTTTGAACCACAACCAGTCAAACTCTATTACACTGCGACAGCCTCTAATACAATAATAATGAGGAAGTTTCTAAATAATAATTATCATATTTTTTAGCTTCACGCTGTATCCCGCACACAGCAGGATAGGCAGAGAGAACCTAGTGACAGTCCGTTCCCCACTTTCCGCCAAATTCGGAGGCGTTGCGTGTTAAGTGGCGGAACTTAACGCCGCGCTTTGCCTCGATACCAGAGCGGAGGAAATGGAAATATTAAATATTTCCACTCCTCCGAATGGGAATCGAACCCACAACCAATCGTTTACAGTCACACGCTTGTGACACTGCGCCACGACTGGCCCCAATAATTATCATGAATTAAAATAATAATATTAATAACATTTTCACATCACTAATAATCACAAAAATTGTCAGGAAAAGCAGAGAGTTACAACACTAAATATACTCCCCAATGAAAAAGGGCATAGCACGAAAACCGCTTTAATTACGTGATGCAAGACATTTTTTTTTTTAAATCAAACATGGTAATCTGCGACCACTTTGAAATCCTAATTTGTGCTTGTCGTAAAATATTATGACTTACTTAAGATATTTTAATTATGAAAGTAATTAACGTAGTGTCCAACTGGATTCCCTTGTATGGGGACACTTGTAGAGAGATGTTACTTAGTTGATGTCGTCTGTGGTGCAGTGGGGCGGTTGAATGTATGAACGATGGTTACAGGTTCGATTTTCTTTCGAAGGATTGTTATATTAAAAAAATATTTATTCATCTACTAAGTATAGTAATGATTGTGCAAAAAAAAGTTTATATATAATTGCTTCTCTTTTTTTAGCTTCACGCTGTATCCCGCATATGGCATGGTAGGCAGAGGGAACTTAGTGTTATGACACTCTGTTCTCCACTTTTCGCCGAATTTGGAGGCATTGCGTGTTATGTGGCGGAACTTGACGCCGCGCTTTGCCTCAATAACAGAGCGAAAAAAAAGGAAATATTAAATATTTTCACTCCTCGAGTGGGAATCGAACCCACAACCAGTCGTTTACAGTCACTCGTTTGTGCCACTGCGTGGCGTACTGGCCCCAATATAATTCAAAAGATCAAAAGATTTATAGATCGCTTTACATTTGAATATATGACCTTACAACAAAGAAATTTACTTTTAATTAAAAGCCATATATGTCAAAATAAAACACATTTGGTTTTTTTTAATATACATAAATTATATATATTGTGTAGGTGACAAACCGTGAAGCGTTCCATTGCGTTGAGTGAAGGAACTCAACGCCGCGCTTTGTCCTGTTGACCAGAGCAAAGTAACGATTTTTTTTAACTTCACGATGTATCCCGCACACAGCAGGGTAGGCAGAGTGAACCGAGCATCGAGACACTCCGTTCCCCATAGGCATTGAGTGCTAAGTGACGGAACTTAACCTCGCGCTTTGTCTCGATAACAGAGCAAAGAAAGGAAATATTAAATATTTCCACCCTTCGAGTGGGAATTGAACCTACAACCAGTCGCTTTACAGTCACACGCTTGTGCCTCTACGCCACGACTGGCCCAATTAAATATAACATTAATTCCCTCAATTAGAAATCAAACCCACTACCACTCACATGTACATTCAGACCCCATCCCATTACACCATGATAGCTAAAAAAAATTACCACCCATAAAAAGACCATAATAACAAAAACACAAGCGTACATTACTATGTTAATCTCAATGTGTTTATTATTCACGATCGATGTGTAAAACAATTTCTTTGAAATGTAAACTGCATCTCAATTAATACTAACGATGGCTAATTGAATCTGTCGATAAGTGTGCATGTTATCTAAGATCTTAGTGGAAGATTGTAGTTTTTATGATAAATGAATAATTAAATGTTGTGTAAAATAATTTTGCCGCAATGGTATATGGTAGTGGGTTCGATTACCACTTGGAGGAATTATTATAACTTCATATTTTTTTTTAGCTTCACGCCGTATCCCGCATACAGCAGGGTAGGCAGAGGGAACCTAGTGTTAAGACACTCCGTTTTCTACTACAATTTATTTGGTTAAATGTTAATTTCTTCGCTTTGGTGAACTAGGCAAAGCGTTGGGGTGGCCATTCAATATATTTTCATAATCTTCACAATAGGTACTCTCTGACCTGAGACTCTGACCCTGTTATGAGGAAAAAATCTGTAAATTAAATAGTAATATGCATTATGTACCGAATGATACTTAGGACCGTTTTTAAGAAAATTATGCAGATGGAGGAATATATAATTTAACTAAGCAAAATTTATATAAAAGAAGACGTGTAAAATATCAATATTTTCATAAGAGTGCATAAGAATACGTAAAGATTAAGGTATACTATATATTTGGCATAAACTTTTCTCTGAAGTTATATGTACGTTGCTAAGCAACAAGTATTTTAAGTAGCAATGTGGTAAAAAAATTAGAACATAGCAGTTGACTATTATTTTTTTTTTGCTGTATGCCTAGGGAACCTAGTGTTAAGACACTCCGTTTCCCACTTTCCGGCGCATTGCGTGTTAAGTCGCGAAACTTAACGCCGCGTTTTACCTCGATACCAGAGCGAAGAAAATGGAAATATCAAATTTTCCACTCCTCGAGTGGGACTCGAACCAACAACCAGTCGTTTACGGTCACACGCTTGTGCCACTGTGCCACGACTGGCTGGTTACTATTAGTTTAGTTAATTTAATTTATTATTATGGGAACTACTTGTTTTATTAGTTTCTCTTCGTCTCTAAGTATAGCACTAAATATATGGAGAGGAAAAAACGTCATATGATCAAAGGATCTAGGTATATCATTTGAAGATGTTATCTTACGACAAAGAAATTCACTCTTAATTAAAAGACGTATACGTCAAAGTAAGACAGTCTTGGTATTTCTTTAATATACATACATTATGTGGGGCCAGTCGTAGCGCAGAGGCACAAAGTGTGACTGTAAAGTGACTGGTTGTGGGTTCGATTCCCACTCGAGGAGTGGAAATGTTTATTATTTTCATTTTCTTCGCTCTGGTGTCAAGGCAAAGCGCGGCGTTAAGTTCCGCCGCTTAACACGCAATGCCTCCGAATTCGGTGGTGCGTAGGAAACGGAGTGTCTTAACACTAGGTTCCCTCTGCCTACCCTGATGTGTGTGGAACAGCGCGAAGCTAAAAAAAACATACATTATGAATTTTGTCTGCGAAGTCGTGAAGTCCTAGGATCGACTTGTAAAGAAATTTTAGCTTTTTTCAATGTTTGATGTTGTTGAAATAGAAATAAATGCAATTAAAATAATTCATATATAAAAAAAACATTGCTAGAAGTCGAATAAAAACTTGAACGCAACGGAATTCGGAACTGCGCCTCTTGCTGACTGTCCAAGCGCTCTGATCGCTAAAAATTTTGGAGATGTGGATTCGAATCCCCTTCATTTATTAAAATTTTATATTTTTGTTATTTAAAAAAAAAATAGCTTCACGCTATATCCCGCACACAGCAGGGTAGGCAGAGGGAACCTTGTGTTAAGACACTCCGTTCCCCACTTTCCGCCGAATTCGGAGGCTTGCGTGTTAAGTGGCGGAACTTAACGCCGCGCTTTACCTCGACACCAGAGCGAAGAAAATGGAAATATTAAATATTTCCACTCCTCGAGTGGGAATCGAACCCACAACCAGTCGTTTACAGTCACACTCTTGTGCCACTGGGCCACGACTGGCCACAATTATTTTTGTTATTAATTATTTAAATTATTTTTGTTATTAATTATTTAAATGGGTTGTCGCAAATCAATTAAATGCAATAGTATGCCCTTTTTGAGATGTTCTACCTTTAATACATTCTGTACTTTTTGTTAAAATAAAATTTAAGTTTTCGGTATTTACAAATTAATTTTTGACATTTCCATTACATGGTAAAATATGTGATTTTTTCATAATAATTTTTGCTGTATCTATAATTTAAATTGTTTAAAACATGTGTACTAGATTTGTTTTTTTAATCAAATATAATAATTCTATTTATTGTGACCCAGTGAAATAATGTTTAACCGCAATCGTGATTGGTTTGGGTTTGATTGTCACTCAGTCAAATAATCATAATAACTTATCCACTTTGGTATAGCAGATAAACTGCAGCGTTAAGATCCGCCACTCTACTTGCAATGTCTTGAATTCAAGAACAACATGTAAAATGGAGTGTCTTAACACTAGCTTCTCTTTGATTAACTGCTATGAACGGAAATATTATAAATACTATCTTATTATTAAAAAATGTCATTCAAAAAAGCAAACGTACATACGTTGCTCCAATTTTACAAGACTATTTGTAGATGTGTTAATAAATCATTACCATATATGGGCAAAATGGCATGATTTTTTCCCCAACCTATATGAGGTGTAATCTCAATTAAGACGATATATATCCTCGTTAAAATGCGTATGAGTTGCGCCCGCGCGTGATATCATCGTGCGAGAAATTCGATATACGATATTTTTAATTTTATTTACAAGTTATTCTTTTGATTTTGCTTTTATAATATATTTTATTAATAATATTATGTTTTATATATCTTTATATTGTGGCCAGTCGTGGCCCAGTGGCACAAGCGTGTGACTGTAAACGACTGGTTGTGGTTTCGATTCCCACTCGAGGAGTGGAAATATTTAATATTTCTATTTTCTTCGCTCTGGTGCCGCGGCAAAGCGCGGCGTTAAGTTCCGCCACTTAACACGCAAAGTCTCCGGATTCGGCGGAAAGTGGGGAACGGAGTGTCTTAACATTAGGTTTCCTCTGCCTACCATGCTTTGTGCGGGATACAGCGTGAAGCTAAAAAAAAATGTATCTTTATGGGGAGGTCATGGTGGAGCAGGGGGCAGTAAGTAATAGTTGTTGCAACTGGTTGTGGGTTCGATTTCTATTCGTAGATATGATTATTTTTTATCATTATTGTCATTTATTGTCATAAGACAAAACGCGGTAATAAGTTTCACCATTAAGTTAAGTCTTGTTGAAGGTTTTAATATCAGGCAAAAATAAAGGAATTTGATTAAAAACATTTGATGGTATCCAATACTTGTTACAGTAACAGCGTAGTAAAATATATTTTTCGCAATAATTACATTTTCAAATTCTAAATCGGAAATCACTCACTGACTGAATGACAATTTAATAAAAAAAATGTATTTTAAGTCAAATTAAATTATTTTAATAATAATAGCTAAAATATAGATTTTATTTCTACATATACTTTTCAAATACCTATATAATTACAAAAAAGCATTTGTCACTATATTCCCAGAAGCGACCACTTCCTTGCTCTCAGCGGGTAATTGAAAACTTCCTCGACCAGTTCCAATGGTAAAAAGCTAATCACGTATAAAGATCGCGACTTTTTTGATCCCATATTCAGTATTTAGAAATGCGTAACGGCTTCAATAACCTATAGATCAACTGGAACACGTGCAGAATTTTTTTTGTTATTTTCACGTTTTTTACCCTATAGCGGAGTAGTCAAAGAGGATCTAGTGTTAAGACACTCCGTTCTCCACTTTCTGGATAAAATCGAAGTATTGCTTGTTGAATGGCGGAACTTAACGCCGTTCTTTGGCACCACAGTAAAAAAATGAAAATTTTAACATACTTTTAAACATTTTTAAAGTGTTATTCCACAGTTAGGAAAATTGAAAAAGACAACGCAGCTGGTAGTAGAACGCATGGGTCAGTTGTGAGAGCGCCTGGACGGTATTCAGGAGGCGCCGGTTCGAATCCCGCCGCGTTCAAATTTTTATACGTCTCCTAAATGTCTTTTTCAATTTAAACCTAATTATTCCCTAAGTGGAAATTGAACCCACAACCATAGTTTTACAATCAGACAATTTCCCACTGCACTATGCTTCATATTATAAACATATTTTAGTGTCAGCTAATCTAGGAAGGAATGTCATACACACTTCGCTATACTTATAACACTTTTATTCACGTCTGTTCCAAAGCACCATTATTACTAACGAGGTACAATTCTTTTCGCAAAGCCGGCCGGCCGTACCAGCCGAACGGACGACCAGAATGACCGACCGCCGGGCATTCCGAAAAAATGATGATTTGTTACTTCGCCCGCTGCATGACTTCGCGTGAATTGAGTGACAAAAATGTTGTCAAGACGTTTATTGTTCAGCTTCCTTGGATGTATGGCTTACACCGTTGGCTTAAAGGTGTTTTTGAATCACCAAGCCTTGGATTGGGGACGGAAAGAGTTAATAGTATCAATTAAATCTGTGAAGGCTTCATTGTTGCCATATTAGGATACCAACAGTTATGTGCTAACAAATGAGAGCATGTTCGGCCCCTTTGATGTACTTGAGGTTAATTATAATTTATCATAACTATATTTCTGTGGTGCAAAGTTAAAAGATATGAAGTTATGTTTATTGAGATGTTGCAGTTCTACCCTAAATTGGATAATTATTGTGTCTAAAATTATTTTATATTAATTTCTATTTAAAATTTCTCGTTTATAGGCTGAGTTTCAAAATTAGAGGAGATTGTCTAGTTTAATAAGAATATGTGACAGGCAAAAGCTTGTTTCATTCTTAAAAATGTAGTAATCAACTCAAGAGAATTAAATAAAAGAGTAATAAATTCAGCATATTCTTGGCAAAACGTACTGTGATAATCAATAGACTTTTGTGAAATTGTCAGCATGAAAGTGTGATATCTTCTTGAAAATGTACTAAAAAAATAAGAAGAACAAAAAAATAACCTTAAATATCGCATATAATTTTTAAAACATAATTAGGTAATGGTATAATATACGTACGACCAATAAACGTAATGTGAAAACCAAATTCAAATAAATATATTGACCTTTGCATGCCCTTTGGCACGTTTAGAAGGAATTTAGAAAGCTCTAATAGTTTTTCATTATTGGCAAGTGGAAAATTTAATTATAACTCATAATGGCCTCTGAATAATGAGAAATAATATATCATGAAGGTTAGTCTTTATGTAAGCTTTCACGTGTCGAATGCTTATACGACAAGCTTTTGCGATATCGTCGTTTGTAAGTTCTATTTTGTTTCCGGTTTTAACATGGCCTTTCTAAAAAATAGCTTCACACTATATCCCGCACACAGCAGTGTAGGCAGAGGGAACCTAGTGTTAAGACACTCCGTTCCCCACTTTTCGCTGAATTCGGAGGCTTGCGTGTTAAGTGGCGGAACTTAACGCCGCGCTTTACCTCGACACCAGAGCGAAGAAAATGTAAATATAATTTCCACTCCTCGAGTGGGAATCGAACCCACAACCAGTCGTTTACAGTCACACTCTTGTGGCACTGGGCCACGACTGATGGCCTTTCTAAGCTTAGCTAAAAAATTAGAAGTCATCTTTATTATCATAATTGCGTGTGTGACAAATTAATTACAATTTGTCTAAGTTATCTTTTTATCGATAGTTAAATGATTATGGGTTTTTTATTCTCCTTTTTTTATGATTTTGTTATTATGTTTTTTTTGTTGGTAGCGTAGTGCAGCGTTTAACTGTTTAACTAAGTCTCATGAATTACTACGTTCTTACATATAATATTATATTTAAAAATGTATTATTAAATCAAAATTTCATACTTGTTATATGCAAAATAACTTTTACCAAAATCTGTGCATAACTCAAAGATACACTCAATTTTTAATAATTGTAAATTTTCAAATACTTATATGAAATTTTTATACTCGAATTAATTTACAATTATTTAAGCACCTTTCCGTTATTCCTGCATAGCAGAATTCTACTATTCTGCTGTATCTGGTAGACTTCCGTCTTCTTCCTCCCAACTTCGTTCTTCCGTTCCGTAGTGTCAAGATATTCCGTTCTCCATTTTTCGCTCGAATTCAAAACAATGTGTATTGAGACGTTAAAGCTAACGCCTCGTTTTATCTTAAGGAAATGAAAATGATTTAAAAATATAGGACTGAATTCTTCGAATGGAATTGAAGTCGCAACCAATTGTGACAGCTTACAGCTAGACACTTATCCACTGAGCCTTGATGGCATCAATAATAAATAATTAGATAATAATAAAATAAAAGCTTAAACAAAAGCTTTTCTTTTATTATTATTTGATTATATACTGTCACAAGCGTGTGACTGCAAACGACTGGTTGTGGGTTCGATTCCCACTTGAGGGGTGTTTAATATTTCCATTTTCTTCGCTCTGGTGTTCGGGATAGCGCAGCGTTAAGTTCCGCCACTTAACACGCAATGCCTCCGATTTCGGCGAAAAGTAGGGAACGGAGTGTCTTAACACTAGGTTCCCTCTGCCTATCCTGCTGTGTGCGGACACAGCGTGGAAGTGAAAAAAAAAATATATATACTTCATGTAGTGCATTTTTGATATTTTGAGTGCTCTTTATCATTACAAAGAGCACTAAACAGAGAGAATCTAATTCTTTGTGGCACCAGGTACTATTGCATTCCTATTTTTAATTTTGTCGGAAGTAACTAATGAACTTAAATATTACTAAATATTTTTTTTATTTTATAAGTTACGGCGATTAACACCGCATTATGTCTATTCACAATACATAAACATCATGTACTTTCAGTTATTATTCAAATCGTCTTTGTAAATAATGATTACAATAAACCTTAAGCCACGCTTTCATAGTTAACATTTGTAAGAGGAATTCTCATCCAAAACAAACACCTACCGTTGAAATCGAATTCAAATTTTGTTTACGTTCAAAATTTTTACAGTAGTTTACAGTAGCTCGAATGAATAAATTAGACATGGCGTGACATGTTTGTCTTTTCACGTACAGGTAGCCTTTTTCTAAATATACATATGCATAATGTTAATTTAAAATGGAAATGACTATGGGAAATAGTTAGCCCAATATTAGAAGTCCCACAGGATATTTGTTTGTTGTGATTAACACAGCTTTGTCAAGAGACCATCCATGTCCATTCTTCACTTTTTAATATGAATTTTTACTTAATATAACACAACAGACCAGAAAAATGCAAATATTTGAGATGCCATCGGACTCTCGACTAGGAATCAAACCCAAGCTATCTACAAGTTTTAAGAAAAAATAGTATTTCAGCTTAAAGCTTTCCAAAGCAAGTCAGAGGGAATCTAGTATTAAGACATTAACATGTAGGGTGTAACACAGTACTTGTACTTTTATTTATCTTTATCACCAGAGCGGAGAAATGAAAAAAAATTAAATATAAGTCGAATAAATCATTACCTCAAATGGAAATCGAACCCACAGCAATTATGTAGACCGTCAGACGATGTCACTCTGCGCCATGATTGTCTTATGTAGAACAAAATGATAAAAACCATTTAAATACAGTTATTTTATTTTTGAGAACTTTAGTCCATTTATTACTTACCAGTGGCCCGCTCACGGGCTTCGCCGCGTGAACTACGAAATTAAGTTTTTTTCAACAAGTTTCGTTAAGTTTCAACCCTCGGGGGTGGCTTTTTAAAAAAGAAAGTAGCCTATGTTAAATCTTGGATTATCAACTATATTTATGCCAAAATTCATTACAATTGATAAAGTGGTTTAGATTTTTCATATATAATTTCATCCCTTATTTCAATCCTTTAGAGGTTGATTTTTAAAAAAATAAGTAGCCTATGACCCTGGATTGTTTACTACTTATATTCTAAATTTCATCAAAATCGGATACGTAAATTAGCAGTGAAAGCGTGACAGACGAACAGACACACTTTCACATTTATAATATAAGTATGACTATTCCTAATATGTGTATAAACCGCCACTATACTTATAAGTATATATTGTAGATTTTTATTGCATTACATTAACTTTAAATAAGTTAACAAATATCTAAAGAGTATTTCCATTATCAATAAGTAATTTACATTTATTTAATATTAAAATTCTTAATCAAAATTTGGTCAAGAAATAAAACATATTGTTCAAGGCACTCACATTTTATTCTTCATCAATCAATATATTAAGATTTTATAAACGTAAAAAAAATATAAACACGTAGATAAAAATTGTATCACACTGATAACAAACAACTGTAGTTCATAACTTACGTATTTCATTCATAGGAATTCACAATTATGCTAATTAAGAAATATATTAATTATAAGATAATCAGGAGAAAAAATAGTATTTAGACACTTATACTAAAGTCTAAATATTTTACTGTTTTAAGACTGACTTAGACACTACTTGCTCGTCCAAGATATTACATAATCAACTAATTTAGACTTTAGTACTAAAGTGTCTAAATTAAAAGCAAAGTGTCAAGAAGTAAATGTATAATCAATTGAAAAAGGAATGTATAATTGTATAAATCTTCAACAAACTAAACCAACAACGAAATATTAAACGATGCAAATTATAAATTATATATTACAAATTAAACTAAATGTACTTATTATATGACTCAATTAACTGGCCTAACTAAAATAAATAATTAGATGATTTCTGTTTCAGTAAATCATCTAATATCATACATACAATTTTTTAAACCATTTGTACAATAATTTCGATTAATCTTGACTGGCCGTAATCCCACTAAGTAAAACTAATATGGTAATACACTTAAAACTGGCAAAGTTCCTCAACTGGCACAATAATATTGTCTCCTTAACAAAAACTAAGCGAGAAATGATTCTTATACAACGTTACTTGGCAATTGTATAATGCTTAAATAATATGTCATATAAATTAATAATATTTTAATGTCATCAATCATAATTATAATCGTAAAGTAGCGTGATTTTCAATTAACGATACGTAATATCTTATTCAATAACTAGCAAGTGGACGGAAGTAAACATAGATGGAATAAATTTGATAAAGGAAATCATTTTCTCGCTTTTTATAATATGACACGTGTCATTTGACCTAAAAAATGATCAACTAAAAATATAATCTATCTAACTATCTACAAGAGCAAATTCAAATTCAAATTCAAAAATTCAAATTCTAGAAGAAGGAATGTGTGGAAATACTTAAATACTGTACGGTAGAGTATTTTCTTCAAAGTACTCGAAACCTTCATAATTAGGAATAACAACCAAAATACATACATACGTATATGTATTTATATACAAATAGCAATTCGAGATATGGCTGTGAAAATTCACGACAAAATAATGCTAAATATCCTTCAACCGGTCATGGAGACTTTTTCAGCTCGTTTTGACACAATGCTTAAGTCAAGAGGATTTTTCATTATATCTTTACTATTGTCGTCGTTCAAATCAATGCTCAGTTCAGGTTCAGAATCACTAACTACTTCGTTTTTTGGACTTCTGAATATAACTGCTGTGGATTTTATAGAGAGATCTATGGGTTGATCTTGCTCAACTGCTATTCCTGCTACTGCGGGCGAATGAAGAAGTAAATCTCCTCCATTATAAGTTGGCCATGCCATACCTGGGGGTATTGGTCTAAGATTCTGTATAGGGGTAGGTAAAAATTGAGCTGATCTTGGAGAGAAACTGGGTGAAGCAGTCGCTCCAAATGATGGCGACATTGTTGGGGGCTTTTTTCTTCTTACATCCTTGCTTTGATTTCTTATTGCATGGAGCCGAATATCCTTTTCACTGCTGGGGGACGATGCTGGTCTAAATATACTTAATCCACTGGTACTTCGTGAACTGTTATCATCTTCTGGGTCTGCTGACGATGCACCAGAATCTGACGGTGATACACTTTGACGAGTCACCTCCTCTGAGAAAGCGTTCTTTTCAGTATTCTTATAGTATTCCGCTAGAGCTGCAGCGGGCAGTAGATTGTTAGGTAAGAAAGAAGAATTGAGAGAAGAGTTGAAATTTGAAGGTGATTTAGTCGTTTGCATATGTTGCATATGTTGTTGCTGCTGTTCTTGTAATAGACAGTGTATTTTGAACCAATTCGATCTCCTTCCATATCGTGATCCCGATTTGGACATACCGACTAGTAAGCATTTCCGAAGTCTGCATGCTTTACACGCCGTTCTGTTTTTCTTATTGATGACACATTCACCATTGTTCTTGCATTCAGATATTGAGGACAGGTTGTTGTACGTCCGGCCGAAGAATGACTGCAACAAGAGAGAATTTCCATATTAATAAAAAAAAATTAAAAAGGAGCATTCAATTTGGTTGAAAAAAATGACAACGCCGATTTTATAAACGGGCCGCATTAATTTGATGTAAAATATCGACAGACTTCCGCGGGCGGCGCATAAAAAATAGCAATTTATATGTTTTACAGTTAAAAAGTCGCATGTGGGACCGCCCAATCGCGACCATCTCCGCTCAAAATTAAAAACTACATTTTTCAAAAAGTCATCATAAAGAGCACTGCTCGGATCGAAATCTGGGTCAGCAGAAAAGGTTATATATTACACTTAATATTGCAGATGCACTTTTACGTCCTGTTGCGTCTCGACGGAAATAAGTTGAGGGTTTCTCGTGTATTTTTGGTCAAATTCGTATGTTTCCCCGCTGAGAGCGGCCTCGAGTCATTTCTTGCTCAATTAAACTCATACAAAAGCGTAAAATATGTGATTGTGTTACAGTTTCGCTGATTCCCGGTGTGATCGGTGCGTTTTTCGCTTAAAATTACGACCTGTCACATTATTTTCGATTATAATAATATTTTTGATTGCGTATTGCACGACCGGAACCCTTTTTGTATCATCTTCTTGCGTTCAGATTTTTGAATTTGCATATTATTTTTGAGTTCTAAAATTACTTTTCTGTTCATACCCATTAACGTGACGTAAATTATGTTAAATATTAATTATTTTATTTTGCAAATTAGAAATTACCATAATATTACATTTTGTATGATATTTATAGTAATTATGATGTAATAATTTAAGTTAACTGCGCACTACCTTTTATTCAATAGTTAGCTAAAGATAATATTATAATATTTCAAAATATGGTTCAGATTTAAAATATATATAATTTAGTTTAATCTTAAACTTTATATCAAACTTAATTATAATAAATACTAGTTGCGTTTTTGATACATCAAACACGCTTGTCTAAACAACGTGTATGTCCCTTTATATAAACAAGTATGTCAAATACAATATTGTAGTATATGTATTTCATATATTTCGAATCAATTTTAAATATTTCGGATACATTATTGGCTTTATATACCTTTTCAAATAAATTTAAATTACGCCAAATTTCCTAACCTTCCGTCTGCATAATTAAAAATTCTACACATTCACTCATTCACTATAAATTAACTATATTGATTATAAATAGATAGTCTGTATCTAGCTCTTATACGATATATTGATTCTGTGTTCGATTCCTACTTTTAAATAGTCGCCACTCAACATGCAATATCCCAATTTCGGGTTCAATTTGGTGTGGTCTAAAACGGAGTGTCTTCTCGCTAGAATCCCTTTGAGAGCCCTTCTATATGTGAAAAAGCTTGAGCTTATTGAAAAAAACACTTAGAAAACGTTTAAACATTTGAACGCAGCGGGGTTCAAGCCCACGCCTCCTGAAAAGCCATGCGTTCAGTCTCTTAACACTTAACACGTAACGCATGGCTTAGCGGTCAGAACGCCTGAACGGTTTTCAGGATGCCCAGGTTCAAATCCCACTGCGTCCAAATATTTATACGTTTGCGAAATGTCTTTTTTAATTTTCCTAAGTGTGGAATAACACTTTAAAAATGTGAAAAGTATTGAGCTTGTTGTTTATCCCAAATATAGAACATATCTAACTGCATCCTTAAGCTTTGTGCATTAAATATACTTGCTTAGATAACATCTAGAGATCAAAACGACTCATGCTATACATAACCAACATTATTTTTCATATAAACGGACGTAAACGCAAACAAATTAGTATTCTCCTTTTAAAATCATCTAACAAGGCTAATGTAACAATCCTATGTCCAGTTAGCTTGTAATTTCGCGAACATGTACATATAATATGGAGTTAGATTAGAAATTTTAGATAAGTCCGACTTCGTTATGGGAGTGGATCTCGCGTTACAGATACCCCTCTAATTGAGGTGTTCTACGTGAGCTGATTCACTTCTGTTGTTACACGTGTTTAGTAATAGTGCATTGTGTACTATTTTTTTTTATAGCTTCACGTTCACGCTGTATCCCGCACACAGCAGGTTAGGCAAAGGGAACCTAGTGTTCACAAAAACACAAGGCTGCTATTTTTCTTAAGTAAATGAAAATAATTTAAAAGTAATCATTGTTCCTAGTAAAATTGAACCTATAACCCTCGCTTTTACAGTCTCGTACTGCGCCATAACGCACCATACATATATTTTATGTCATACATATTTTGCATATTTAAATAGAGGCTTTTTGAGTCTAAGCTTGGACAACAGTTTTCTGAGCTCTAAATGTATGTTCTGCACAGGAAATAACAGAAATATTACGATGTGACTGCAAAGCGACTGGTTGTGGATTCGATTCGCACTCGAGGAGTGGAAATATTTAATACTTCCATTTTCTTTGCTCTAGTGTCGAGGCATAGCGTGACGTGAAGTTCGAGTTCTCCGAAAATTCGACGGAAAGTGGGGAGCGGAGGGAGTGTCTTAACACTAGGTTCCCTCTGCCTACCCTGCTGTGAGGGGGATACAGCGTAAAACTAAAAAAAACATGTATTAGAAATCTATATATTATTAGAAAATAAAATTCAATACATTTGCTGAATATAACAAAATTAAACTAACATCCACTATGTCTAAAATAACTCAAATAGGATACAAAAGTGGACTATATCGTGACACATTATAATAGTGCTTCAGCATTATAATATAGGCTTTGAATTATTACCAACGAAATATGAATAATGGAGTACTGTCACGTCTCGTTACTAAGGTGCTATTCCTAAAATAGAGTAACTTGAATTTATATGAAGATATCGATCTGACCGATATAATGAATGGTGAATATTAAATTGATGCTTTGTGTTCAGTGGTATGTGTTTTACTGATTGTGATTGTAGCTAGTTCAAATTTCTACTACAAAAAGAAGTTTTGTTGATCTGTTTAATTGAATTTTTGATTTAAGCTTTGTCTAGCATAGGTAATAAGAGAGAACTTAATGTCTAGACACTGGGTTTTCCGTTAGCATACCCTGCTGTGTGCAGGATAAAGCGTGAAGCTAAAAAAATATTATTGTAACTCCACTTAGTAACTGCTCTCTAAAATATAAGTTAACTTAAAACTAATATGGGCCATACACAATAAACAATATGAAATGGGGCCAGCCGTGGTGCAGTGGCATAAGCGTGTGACTGTAAACGACTGGTTGTGGGTTCGATACCCTCTTGAGGAG